>JAQAHW010000001.1:32545145-33770291 GCA_027580185.1 Tuta absoluta | reverse complement strand
CGACGTTTTTGTGGCGATTTAAGAGTCCTTTCTCCTATATCACTGCACATTAATGTTAACAAACGTAAATTCTAACACTTAATCGGAGACTTAACACGATTTAGAACGAAAATACGACAGAAAGTTTACGGCAAAGATATACAGTTCACGGTAAACACGAAGAACCGCCATTTTGAATGTCATCTTTGTTGACATCGCCGCCTGGTGTGGCTGCTATAGTAAAAAAAACTACTGATTATTTTATGTATTTGCATCTTATTAATTTACCAACTCATTTATTTCTAAAATATTATGGTAATTGAAAAATTCTTAAATAGAAGCGTGGAAAATTAAATTACAAAATGACTGATTTCAAAGTTAATTCAAGGTACGTCGCAATTATAACTTACTAAGCACGTGATTACTCAAAGCAACCACACTGGTAGTTTTCCCCTAACGGTATCTTGTCTCCCCCATACAAAGTTGAACGGGGCTGGATCTGTCAAACAAAAATCAAGTCAAACTTTCGAAGTGCGAGTTGCCAGGTCACATTTTATTTTCCCCACTCGCCTTCGACTGACTTGTCCTAGCCGACATAGTTTTTTCTCTCCTAGTATAATCTTGCCCAACTGTGTAATATGAAACAAAACAATCAGAGCAACATGAAAAAACTCCAATAAGAAAAAGGAAAACCGGGAAAACCGCATTTTCTTTTTTTTTTATTTGGCTTTATGCTCGATAGACAGTTTTTGAAACTTTTCTGAATGATAAATCTGGCCACTTTTTTGACGGCTGTCTAAAAACGAAAAAAGTACTAAAATCATCGACAGATGGCGTTGAACATCTATGGGACATATTACTGGGGAGTTTTATTCTTCTTCTTGAGGGGCACTGAGTCATCCAACGACCCAATGATCTTCCTGGAAAATTATAAAATTATAATATATAAAATTATGTATAATTTGAGTTAGATTGAAAGATTGGAAATTATTTTTGCAGTGTTGGTGGCGCTCATTTAAGCGTATTTGATATATCTTACAATTAGTAAGGACTACGGGTTTGAAAACGGAACGCTAGCAAGTTACGAGGAAAAAGATACAGTTTACTATTACTAGAACGCAAATTTCTAGACATTGGAATAAAATCTTTAAAAAAAAAACGCCCGTTTACGCCAATAGATGGCTTTACGCATCTGACTCTTGATAGAATGTAATGTATACTTTATAAATAAATGGATAAAAAAATGTCTGGTCTTCAACTAGCCACGCAAGACAATCTAATTAGCGTTCTAGTAGAAGAGAAATACATTCGAATGGGAGTTTTTCTATTGACAGTTCTCTTGATAGTTCCGAATGTCAAACCAGAGGGCGCTGTGCTAAACTGAAATTTTGACGTTTCAATATGGCTGGCGTCAGCCTTAGTTTTGTCACAGGTTCCGTTTCACGTTGTGTTCGTTACAAATTAATTATGTTAGTTTGATTTTACTACAAAATAAACTTATCGCCTTGGTATCATATTGAGTGTCATACGTGTAAGGTGTAAGTAAACAAATTACCAAAAATAAATTAAGAACAATTCAATAAACACAAAATAAAGAATAATTTATAAAGTGGTACAGTTTTTGTGTAAAGAAACGTTATTTCAATTTAGCTTAGCGCCCTCTACATGACACTCGAGAATCCCTAGAAAATTTCCCATTATAAGGTCTTAATAAATTTTCAAGAAAGTTCATTGGGTTGTTGGACGAGTCGGTGTCCCACACGAAAAGTAGAAGAATCCAACTCCCCAGCAAATATGCCCCCCAGATGTTCTGAAAAAGTAGAAACGTTAGTTTCGTACCACAAGTGGAAACGCTAGTTGCAAATAACGAGTGAGGAGGCGAAATGAGATATATCGGTTTGTAATAGTCTCATTGAAATTAAAATGAACTTATTTAGCTTTGGAAATATTTAATCATAAATTTTATCCAATCGGTTACTTTATTTGTGGCGTTAGTGTATTTGTGGCGCCCTCCTCCCCTCTACTACAAGAAGCTCACCCAAAGTTATTCACGAGCAAGAAAGACGCAACAGAAGTTCCAACATGTCTGCAAGATAGCGCCACGTGACAGATTGGCAGAGAAAAAAAGAGCATGAAACATGGTATCGAAGTGTTTCACCGTAAAAAGCTTAAATAATTATACAACTTGCACTTTTACGCCGTCCCAGACACTTCCTTTCGGATGATGATGACGGCATCACTGTAGCCGCTATTGCAACCATTGCAGGTAGATCACAATCCAAAAGCTTTAAAAGCAACCGACGACGCCCCCGCCGGCGTCCCTCATTTGTTGCCCCTTTTTGGGAACTACCTACACGTGCCGGGTGGTTTCAGTGCAATCCGAAGAGCGACTAGGCTTCTTCCCAGAAGCCTAGTCGCGCCCCAAGCAAGGGTGCGATTGGGCTAGTTTTTTGAACAACCACACAAACTACTCCGGGTGAGCCCTTGCTCCCCACCAAACAGTAAGGTGTAAAAAAGACCCGGGGCTAAAAATTCAGAATTTAAAAAAAACATCTGAAATGGCTACCAAATATTTTTTAAACGTTGCGATAGCGACCGTATTTTACCTTGTTCTTTTTTAACAGCCGTCGAAAAAGCCCTCACTGTATGATTCCACCGTTTAAAATTGCCCTGTCAGTTTACAGCGATAAAATAATTCATAGAATCGCTGTTTATAAAATGCTACGTTACAGGCGGCTATGGAAAAAAAATTTTTTTATGAAAAAAAAAAACTTTATGCAGGATACGTAATAGGGAGTTTTCTTTTATTTATTTTTAACTCTTCCCTAGTCGCTGGATAGATGGCGCTGTACTTGGTACGTTAACTTTAAGGAACGGATCGGCACATAATTTTTTGTGTGGTTTCCCAGCATATTCACGAAAACCAGG
The DNA here is from genome assembly GCA_027580185.1 of Tuta absoluta. Classification (NCBI taxonomy): domain Eukaryota; kingdom Metazoa; phylum Arthropoda; class Insecta; order Lepidoptera; family Gelechiidae; genus Tuta; species Tuta absoluta. The sequence continues at coordinate 33,767,384 of JAQAHW010000001.1, read as the reverse complement.
TTAGATTCGGAATGAACAAATACTTTTTTCAATGCCTTTTGACTTTCGCTTTTGGTAACGTTATCAGCTCAAAACCGTATAAACGATTTTTAAATAACTCACCTACCCTATTCGAAACTTAAAAGACAATTTATGCATGCTGAAATTATACTGTTTGCCTGCGACATAGAAACAGCTGCATAGAAGTAAAGAGTTGTCTATGGATCTTTTATATTTTTATTCTCACCATTTAGTCACCTTTGTATATCTTTCTTTCTTTTCGTATCGACTTCTATCAAAATAAAAAAGGAGACAAAGCATAAAGCGAAAAAAGAGAGCGAGTTAAGTAAAAAAGTACCACTGCTGACAAAGGAAGTCACAATCTCAGAACCAAAATGTCGTATAATTTAAGGTGTTTCACAGTGCCGATTATGAGCAGCAGAATATGTTTTTAAGTTGATCGTAATGTTTTATTCTACCTAAGATTTGATATGATATAATTCTGAGAAACGATTTAATTCAAATTGTTGAATGTAGTATTTTAATAACTCTTCTAATTTTTATTTGTTGCGGCGAAACTTTCGCAAATTTTTTATTTATCGAGAAATCATGTCCATGTCGCTGGCTCCCCAAAGTATATATTTTTCAAAGCTGAGAGGCTCAAACGTTTGTGACGAATGGATGGACTCTTATTTTAAGACTGGTTTTCAATGTGACGCTACCTAGACTGAGATCTCAGGTCAAAAAATTTGGGGAGCCAGCGACATGCTTTTAGGTTAGAATTTCAGAGAAATCATCAGATTACTTGTTAACGGCGCAATGTGCCAAAATGATGGCTATGCCAAAGAAATGTGACGGAATATGTGACAGCTACAAGCACATTCAATAGCTATGTGACTCAACTGGAGCTGAGAAATAAGCCATGGAATGTTTCCAACCCATGTCGCTGGCTCCCCAAAAAACCGGCATCCGAAATCTCTGCAAGTATGACCTAAAACTACTAACCAAAGAGGAATTCTAGATCGTAATGTAGTAAGGACTCGTTCTTCAAACAATCTCCTCTAGAATCAGCTTCGTTTTTGAGAAAACACAACATTTGTTTTTGTATGAATATAAGGGTGACTACATCGTTCAACCCCTTTTGGGACAGTTTCAGGAACTTATGGTTTCATGATTTCCGTACAGTTTATACTAAATATTACCTTAAATAATGTTAAGAAAAGGCCTCGCTTGAATCGATTCCTATAATCAATAAATAAATATCGTTTAATCTCATAAAAGTGTAGCGTAGTTACATTTTACAGTCTATACAACATGTATGTAGGTACAGTCGGTTGTAGCACATAAGGTAACAGGTATACTCCAAAAGAACTGAATAATTTTTATCTCCAGTAATAAAATAATCAAAATTTAAACTTATTCTCATAAAAGAAGAAATTTTCTACTAAAACATATTCATGTCAAGAAAAAAATATTGCTAAGGACAAAAATGATTCAGCCCTTTTGGAGTACCCCTGGTACCTTACGTGCTATAACCGACTGTACATTCACTCTCAATAAATGCCTAGTTGATTGAGATAATGCTATGATAGGTAAATTAAAACTGATTACAGTAGTTCCACTAAAATATTTATAAAATCAAATTATAATACGACTGGTTGTGGTACCTGATGGGCTCGTGGTAGTACTGTTTAATTAATTTTTTTTTGTTTTGTTAATCTGTCTTCAGGTAGTAACCAGTTTTTTTAAAGTAGTTACTTCCTGACGATGGTGCAATGAAACCGGTCGCATCATAATGTAAATTCATAAATATAGGTACATTCGGACCTACCTATCCATGAAGATCTCTTTTCGACGCAAATGAAAGGGACTTCCGATGTGCTCCCGATAAGTCGCCGGCCGCACCGGTGACGATTTCTCCCGAACGACAACAATGAGATCGTGTATACAAGCATATTGGCATAAGTACTACAATGATTTTGTACTATAAATGTTATAATAATAAACCGTGGTAAATATTGTTTTTTTTCAAATGTTGTATTTTAATTGCTGATTATACTTAGTAGTTGTATGAAATACCGTCAAAATCTAAGTACCTTAAATAGGTAAGTTGATGTGCTGCTATTAGAACCAGCACAATATAAACACTAAGAGCCCTTCGCGGAGACTGTTCAAGGTAATATTTAGTATAATCTGTACGGAAACCATTAAACCATGAGTTTCTGAAACTGTCCCAAAAAGGGTTGAACGATGTAGTCACCCTTATATTCATACAAAAACAAATGTTGTGTTTTCTCAAAAACGAAGCTGATTCTAGAGGAGATTGTTTGAAGAACGAGTCCTTACTACATTACGATCTAGAATTCCTCTTTGGTTAGTAGTTTTAGGTCATACTTGCAGAGATTTCGGATGCCGGTTTTTTGGGGAGCCAGCGACATGGGTTGGAAACATTCCATGGCTTATTTCTCAGCTCCAGTTGAGTCACATAGCTATTGAATGTGCTTGTAGCTGTCACATATTCCGTCACATTTCTTTGGCATAGCCATCATTTTGGCACATTGCGCCGTTAACAAGTAATCTGATGATTTCTCTGAAATTCTAACCTAAAAGCATGTCGCTGGCTCCCCAAATTTTTTGACCCGAGATCTCAGTCTAGGTAGCGTCACATTGAAAACCAGTCTTAAAATAAGAGTCCATCCATTCGTCACAAACGTTTGAGCCTCTCAGCTTTGAAAAATATATACTTTGGGGAGCCAGCGACATGGACATGAGAAATCAGTGTTAACTAGCAACCCCGGCCCCTTTAAACACCTAAGTTTGATGGCTTGAAATCCATAGACAAGCTGAGTTGTCTGAGAGACTCCGAAAAGATCGGCGGATTGCCTGTAGAAATTGGTGGATTGAGATATGTCGGATATCGGCAGTGGAGACGAGGGAATTTCTAGTCAGCGTATGTATTTATTTAAGAATATGTGTTGTTTTATGTGTCCCGCGTCGCGCCGCGATGCTGTTGATCGTCAAGAGCATATCCGTCGGCCGTTCTAACGTTCCAAAGTAAATATCTCATTGTTCCCGTTTCAAAATGGCGAATTGGGGTTTCGGAAGTGGTGCGCGGAGGCCGGGCCAGGGCTAGAACCGTGGGAGAAGCAGGCGCGCGGGCCCGTGCCCGGAGCGCCGTCTACCGGCAGAGGTTGACGACCTATCGATTTTTTTTTGTCTGCGACCTCTCGTCAGCGGGCGGACCGTCGCGCGTGCAGCGCCGCCGCCCCATCGACCTCCGTCGCTACCCGAGCTACTGACCCGCCACTACCTGGCTCCGCGCTGGTAATCTCGTTACGGGCTTACGGCCGCGCGCGGCTACTCCTGCCTGCCTGCCTGCGCAGTGCCACAGCCACCCCAGCCAAGTGCAGTCCAGTTGCCAAGTGATTTACTGCCCAGTCGAAACTTTGAGGAGATAGTCACTCTTATACTGTGTGCCAAGTCTTTGTCCTACAGTGCCCATCAGCTCTGACTTTCAACGGGACCCAATATTTTCTCCAGTGGCTGTGGTGAGGGTTCCAAAGCATTACTATTCAATCCTTATTTGGAAGCACCAGAAAGTTACAAAAGAGCAACATTTGAAGAATTAAGTGAGATATAGAAGTGTTTTGGTAAAAGAACAAAGAAGACAAGAGCTGTGGACGGACCAATAAGGAATAAGTATTTTTTTTTTATTATTCTGATTTCATTCTTATAAATATTAGATTATGTTTATTAGAAATAAACCAAATTCCTAGTTTTAAAATTTCAAATAGGCAAGCTTTGCATTGTTGTCTCAGATCAAATTATTGCTTTGTAATGTTCATGCTATCATATTTCATTATTTCAGTTTCATTCATAGTAAATTGTTTTTACACTTTTAATTAATCAAAATAATGAAGCATACATTTCACTGTAAACATTTTTAAAGTTTGTAAATAATAACAATAAATTAAACTAACTCAAGTATTAAGAAATTATTAGATTTAGGTTTCACAGGAGCCATGTTACTATGCAGAATAAATTTAATAGAGTTTTGATTGATAGTTTGACCACCATATACCATACTTATTCATTATTTGATCATGACTCAAAATTTAAGTGGTAATTGGAGACACTCCTCTAAACAGTGAACCAAATACAGGTACATAAATAGCAGTCATTGCAGTATGACTGAAAAAATAAATTGGTCAAAAAGGTGTTAGCTTATGTCTGACATCTTATTTTTTTCTGGATGTATTTACTGCACTTATTATGACAAATGTTAGATAATTGGTTAATAGTGTTCCTGCCCTCAGTATCAAGGTCCAAGGTTCTCTTCACAAGCCAGATAAATATTTTAATTGTAGATTTCAAAATCTGTTTAGGGGTCTAGATATTCTCTGTAAATTATTCTGTGTTCAAAGTAATCTAGTATCTAGAACCCTAAAGAAGGGATGATGACAGTAACCATTTCTTATTCTAAAATTGCCTTGCATGTTCATCATTGAATGGAATTCAATTATTGCTCTAGATTTTAATATAACTAATAATTTGTTTTTGCATGCCAATAATAGGTGCTTTATGCTTGATAATTATGTGTATATCACCATCATTTTTACCATGTTGCTAGTAAATAATATATTATTTTTCGTGTCATGGGGTACATAAAAGATTATCATGGCAGTTTAGTGCTATTTGCACTCTTATACACATAAGACATATTTCAATATAAAAGTTATTATTTTTAAACATATCATTGGTATAGGGACCAAACTTACCCATACCTTTTTAATATGTTTAAGATAATATATATAAAATAATGATGCATGAAATTTTTTACAATATAGTAGTGTGAATACTTCACAATATTATAATATTCAATATTTCTGCCTTAAATTGTCTTGGTTAGCATGTACATGTTACTTAGATGCATTTAAGTTGTAAAGACATGTCAAAGAAAAAAGAGCATGGAACATGCTGACAATATAATAATATAAGAACTTTTTCCATTAATATTTCTTCTTGTCTTGTTTTGAATACTATCTTACTAGTTTTCTGAGTTCAAACCACATAGTTCAAACTTGAATGCATTGATTCATTTATACATAAGAAATTGAAAAATTACTGAGACCGCAAAATTGTAGCTCAGGCAGAATGTGATCCTGCAATTTTCGCTATCACTTGTAGCTACGACGCCTCTATCGACTGAGCTATCATGGCTCTGTTTCAAGTTCTCCAAAACTGTATACCCAACATGTTGAAGTGTTTTAAAATTTTACTGCTCAATAACGGGTTGGTCTCATTGTTAAGATAGGTCTGTTACCTTAACATAAAATAGACTGCTAGATTAGCCCCAACTAACCTACCAACTGTACTAGATTAGGTTTCAATGATCATAGACAGTTTATGATCATCTTTCATATCTTTAAATTGTAATCTTTCATAAATTCATGCGATGGCTTAGCAAATATGTCCCCAGAAAACCTCCAAAAGGCCAGACAGAAAACATAAATTGCACAATCGAAGAATAATTCAATATCCTGTTTATTCGTAAGGGCCCTTCCAGTTTGAAATCATGCTCATTCAAATAGTTGAATAGGAATAAAAAAAGTCAGGCAGACTGCTTGCAAAAACCGGTACTAAAGGCGGGGCCTAGATTTCTCGCGTCATCCATGTCTGGTCTAGTGTCTGGGGGAGCGAGCGAGATGGATGATGCACCCGTCTCCTCCGCACTAGTTGTGCAGGCGACAAGTTTAGTATGGCTATGAGATTTTTCATGCTAAAGAGGCCGTCACGTTTGTTGGATTTTCGCTAAATGAGATAACTGTTATGCGCGGAAGTGCTGTTGAACTCGAGGCTTCCGCAGTCAGTATCTGTGCCTTTGTTCTGTTTCAAAAATCTATCAAAAACTTACGCAAGCAAGCAGAATAATTGATTGTTCTTGTCTAAAATCTCTAGATATAACTAGCTCTATCACCAAACCAAACTTTTTGATTAAGTGGCCCGATGGCGTAGTGGATAGTACCTCTGCCTGCTACGCCGAGGGTCGTGGGTTCGATCCCCACACAGCACAAGTATTTGTAAGTTACTTTTCAAATATTTGTGTTGAGTCTGGGTGTTTTCTATGTATTGTATATATTTATTTACGTAAAAAGTATGTATTTATTATATCAGTTATCTAGTTCCCATATTACAAGCTTTGCTTAGTCTGTAGCTAGATAGCGCTGTGTGAAATGTCTAAGATAATTATTTATCACTTTCAATTAAGAAAATTTTTAAAAAAAGGTTTATGCTTTCTAGATTATGACTTAGTTAGGCCATCACAATTGCGTACAACCAAAAGTTATTGATAGTACTTGCAGTTACAGTCAAAAATCTTAGTCATTTATCATGAAATTCTTAAGCTCATCCGTTTGCAAATTACCACAATTTTACGTCTATTTTGTTTCGCCATTTTCTCGCCAAGCGCCTCCGTTACCTCCGTAGTCATTACGAGTTGCTCAAGAAAAAAATGGCGGGCTTTCACTTTTTTGTGCGTCTGGGCAGCCGCGTCTGCGCAGTGTCGTTGCCCCGCCTTGACTCACTTATGCGACTTAGCGATAGGCTATGTAACCTAGGTTTCTATGAACACAGCCCTTTCGTTTCGGTTCACCTCACCTGCATTAGTCCTCCATGAAATTGGGAGACAGATTAGCAAACGCAATACTACAGCCTATTTCCTATAGTATCTTTGGGGCTACTTTTACGAGTACTACACCCTGTGATGTCAAGTTTTTTTACCCAACACAATCACGATACAATACCAATAGATTGTGCGTTTGGTGTTGCGACCGAAAAAAAAATCATTTTTAAGTAATAAATCTTCAGTTTGAAGATGGCTACTACTTCTAAGCTTTCATCAGATCCACAGAGTAGAAATGGCCCAACAGGTTTTTCATGTCTAATTGCTTCTTTATATCAATACTACCTCACCCTTTAATAAGCTTTTGTGTCGTTGTAAATAAACTTGATACACCGTCCACCATCACAAGTTGTTGCCTCTAGGCTGTTAATTCCACCATGTTCGACCTTCAGAACAATAGGCGAAGGCCAATATTAAAAAGTTGTTAGCCGAATTAAGTTTTGCAAGCAATTAACCTTCAAACTCGGCAATAAGTTTCTAACCACGGAAGATTCTATGATGTTCTGCTTTTGTGGCAATGAAATGAAATTGACTTTTTTCAATTGAGATCCTTTTCTATTAGGTCAGCCTATATCGCAAACTCGATACTGTCATTTCGGAATCAATTTTACTGGAAGAACAATTTAGCCTGCAGAGTGGCCTAGATTAAATTTGAAACAATACTTAAAACGCGAAAAATCTTTAACGTGGCCTCTAAGTGAATCTAATTATCGACATTGTGAGACCAACGACTTAATTTTGCTTCATTTGTAAGTATTGCCTTTATTTTGCACAAGGAATCTTGTCTAAACTTTATATTTTTATCAAATGCATATTGCTGTTCTCTTTAAAGAGCTCCTTCATCTTACTAATACCCTGTTGAATAGAAGTTCACATGAAACCTGTTGAATGCGTTGAAAATTAAAATGGGTTATGCAGAAACCAGCCAACTGAAAAAAAAAATAGAAAATGAGTTATTAAATGAGCCATGGATAACGCGCGAATTTTTATCATTGTCTGTAGAAGCAGAATAAAACGACTGCACATGTCTTTAAAAGAGAAACTGATTCTCTCAATATGTACGAACCAGCTAAAGTAAGATGGCCGCTTAAAGCGATTTATTACCTGAAGAGCAGATTATTTCTGAAAACAGCCATTAAAAAAATATATATAGCTACTGCATTGTTAAGATATTTGAGAATCTGATTCGTCCAATGATCTTATTTATCGGTGTCCTATTATGATAGATGTATGCCTGCACATTTTAACATGGCTGCTGCCTGCGTAACTCGTTCCAATTGTTCCAGGGAATTATTAAAGAATTCCCTTTTATAAAAGTGCGTTTCAAAGTGGGGGAGTCACTGTGGTATTAACAATAACTTCGTGTTAAATGAATGAAAAAAATACAGAATCAGATTTGAACCAGACGCTATTCTTGCTATGCAGGTTTTTAAAGCTCAGGTAGCCTGGATTTGTAAAAAAAAAATACTAAAACCCTCGCATTTTCTCATAAGGAACATAGCTGCTTTATGCATAACTTGTTATAATTGTTCTCGGAAATTGTTGAAGTTTTAAATTTTCCAAAAGTGCCTTTCAAAGATGTGGTTGTACTCAGCGATTGACCAGAAGATAGTTAGATTGGATACGTACGAGTAGTCGAGTGCTATATATAGGAAGTATTTTTGCCGTCCACACAAAATTGCGAATTGTGACGTTGTTTGGCTACACAAATATCCAGATGTGCCTGATTTTGGTGGCAAATCTAGGTCAAGTTTTTTTATGATAGCGGCCTCTCGGGCCTCTCATTCTCCTATAGATTCGCACATGTTCCGGCTATACACTCACACACACACTTGCGTTTGTATTTAGGACATAACCTTAATTCTGACATTGTGATTCTTTAGGCTCCTACTCTACTCACCGCAAATATTATCGGACGCTCTCGCAGACTGGCGCGGCGTTTAATCGATTACTACATTGCTTTAAAGCATGACGTACTATGTATTTATCTGTACTTACCCGGAGATTAAAAAGCGTGAGGACAGGACGCAGTTTTGTATTGCCAATTAGCGATTAGGCTCTATATGATAGCACTCCTTGTGCTTCGGTCGTATGTTCGTAATGTGACTTATATAAGTGTCATCAAACGGCTTCGACCTTGCATGCATGCTCTCCATCAGATGCACGAATTTGCCGATGTCGATATTAGCCGAAAGCTGTAGCCTTATCTACATAATCTTAGGTACCAAAAAGTTAAATGGCAACTATTCCTCGTTTTATACTGCGTGTTTTGAACTGTCATCAAAATATGTAGGTAAGTACTATCGATATACACTTGGCCGTCCATTTTTTAGCGCAAGATTTTTCATTTAGATTATCACCCCTTTATCACGAATTTGAACTTCGGAAAACCATAGGTATTATTAGGAATGATATGTACAGTGGTATTTTCACAAAATATTTTGTTAGTTGGTATAGATAGAATATTTTAATACTAGGTATTTGGTAACAAAATTGGCCTGTAATAATTTTTGCATAATAGCACTCGGTTTGCTATTAATCTGAGTGCACTTTGGTTAGGATTAGAGCATTGTCGACAGAACCACCTTATTAACTAATCAAAGACAGCTCCGAGCTTAAGCTGCCACGCTAAGCCGACTGTCCCGGTTGTCTGTGATAATTTGAATAGCGGTCCTTATACAGCTATGACAAAGATATCTGCTAGTAGTGATAAGCCGGCTCAGGTTCTCACAGGACAAGCAAGCAAGAGGAGCATTATGCTTTCATCATTTAATAATGGCGTCTTCAGTAGCCAATTTAATAATGGCAATAAGCCATATGCTATGACTATGATACGTTAATATGATAAGATCTGATCGGATCTAATCAGGTTACGAACAAATAGGGTGAGCCACAAAAGCTAAATCATGATCATAGTCAGTTAAGCAGTCGAATAATCCTTGAGATTTGCACGTGCAACCGACCCCAGCGCCCAGACAGATGAATGGCTGTGTGTCTTGAAGGTCAAAGCCGTGTGAATCGAATCTAATATAATATATCTAGTTGGAAATATATTGTAATTCAATATGATACATTAACGGTAAAGACGAAAAAGAATAATAAATTAGGCGTAGCGTAGGCATTCAATCACAATATGAAGTATAGATTTAATTTGATCTATTTTACCATTATAGTTATTTACACAAACTAATTAATTAGTTTTAATTTTTAGTTTAAACCATTTTTGTTACAAATAAAAGGCTAATCTAACGGCCATCTTTTTATTATTGGAGTACGTATTTATGTTTGTATTACAATAAAGGGAGTAAGTAATATCTATAGGTATAATGTGTGTAAGGAAAAAAGACTGTCGAATGTTTCAAAGGCAACGCCGCTTGCAGTCTTAGTTCGCGTTTCTATCTGAGTCCCTTAAAAACCACAAAGGATACACGACGACTTTCGTAACCAACTTTGCCCGCTGCAAAACTTGGTATATGAAAATAATGCTCTGATTGTAATGTGACTGGTCATTCTCGTCTTTACCTATTCTGTCTAGTTAATGTTTTCACATAGTGTTCTGTATCCTGAAATACCTTCACAGTCCAGAGGTCTTGGCTTGCAGAGCGTGGCAGTGTCAATAGTCACAGGTTACTGCGTTTTGCACGGATGCCTTACGCCCACTGGACCGTGTGTGTAATAGTCTGTGCGGGTAACCGATTGAGCAACATATTGCGATTTTCAGTAAAAAATAAACTTGATGTTCGATTCGCGAATTGGCAAAAAGTGCGGGCGTGAAAGTGATGGGTGGAATACAGAAATTGATAGATAACAGTACGGTTGGATGAATGTTGACGCCATCCACAGCTAATATAAAATAAAAAATAGTTCTAAAAAGCTGTAAAGAAATTCTTTACAGCATTTTAGAAATAAGTAACTTTTTTTTAAAAGAATATGCTAAGCAGCCTCTTGTAGCCACGCTTCATAGGTATTTCTTTGCAATCCAGGCAGCTTCATTTTCTTTGACCTTGACTCTGGCAGGATTATGAATGCTTATCCTGTCACTGTAAAGGACGGCTGTTTTATTAGAGGTTATGGGCAAATATTTCTTATATTGGCCGGGCACAGAAGCAAAAAATTATAGACGATTCTGGCTAGTATGACCGTTCGAGCTTCTGCGACCACGAGGTGAATATCGACTGTAGGTAGGTATTACTCCAGTTATGATACAGTTAATTTTCAATTTCCTATCGAAAACAGCTTACGCCAAATATCGTAAGGTGTAAGCCAGCCCTCTTCCAAAACTTTGTAAAATAAGTATGCCTACAATGCAGGGTGCAGTGACCTCTACTCTGCCATCTTTACGGAACACGCTCATAAAACAATAAAAAGTCACAAGGTACAAAGATCAAACACAATATAAGTCGCGAACAAATTTGGTAGGCACGAAATTATCTCGCGATCAAACAGCAATCGCCAACAGCTGAACCTGTGATAAAACGGAACGCCGCAAAGGGCGGGGTGAATAACCGCGTTTGATAGCGGATAGCAACCCTTTGTCCTTGAGGCGCCGCCGCCGCCGTCAGCCGCTTTGAATTATCCTAACGGTGGTGGTGTAACACGGCTAAATTGAATGGGCTCGTGTTGGTGCTACGCTTTCTTTTTTGGGCGGGTTATTTGTTATAGATGTAATCTAGGCAGGCCTTTGTTTGAAATTTAGATGATTTGGTGTTCTGTCCTCATATGTAAGGTGCAAATAACAGTGAATTGGAATTTTCAGTTGTTTTGTTATACTGAACTATGGGCCCGCCAGCAGTCTCACCCGCTGTTAACCGTTTTCCATTGCTAATAAGACGTTTGTAGGTATTATACATATAAACCTTCCTCTTGAATCATTTTATCTAATAACTTCTAGTGTGTGTACCAACTGTTGTTATGATTTTTAATCGGTTTACACTTTAAGTAAGGGTAGTAAGGTTCAAAATGACTGGTTCATATATAACTAGTACCGGGGTAAATGAGGCTTTAAAACGTGTTACGTAATTTTATAGATATAAGCGTAGGTAGGTAGGTACCTAGGGTTGCTAGGTCCTCTTACCGAAAAGCCGGACAGAGCTTTGAGTTTGGCCTAATATTTGGATCAAAAAGCCATCGTGCATTTTCGTCAATATTAAATATTCGTGTAACAAATCCTTTTTCTTTTGCCTAACTTCAACATCAGTCTAATAATGTGTTCTTTCATTCGCGAATTCGGTCACGATGCGTGCGAATTTTGAAATCTAAGAAGCCTAACAAAAACTCGGACAGGCTGGACGCCGCTTATTTTGGCCGGACAGGCAATCAAAAAGCCTGACTATGTCCGGCTAAAGCCGGACGCCTGGCAACACTAAGCGTACCTACATAGTGATAGACACGGAAAGCGTTTTTATTTTATACTATGCAGTTATGCACCTACTATCCTACGTTGAATAAAATTAATTTCATTTCTCTTTATGTTGTACTATCAGTAGCATCACAAGTTATGTATACAGGCACGACATAAAAACCATCCACCTACCTCATTGACTCTGTGGTTTTGTATGTAGTTAGTACTATTATTAATTTTGCGGCTTTTGGTTTAATATACCGCAACTGTGACTAGGTACTGGGTTAGGTAGGTACCTAGCTACCTACCTCTGCATCTTTGCAGTAATTTCGACGGTGGTGATTTCTGTATTCGCATTGATGTTAGAATTTCATCCGGAAACGCGCACAGTGTGGTGTCGGAATTTCACCGTGAAACTTTTATTATCTGCACCTAAAGAAATGTAGTTTTGTTCAGTTTGAACGCTGACTGGTAAAAGAGTACGAAAGACGAAAAGTAGCTACATGTCTGCAAATGTTTCGCTTTCGATTCGACTCTTCAGGTAAGGTAATCTGCCGTACTACAGTTGGGATAAAACTGCGTCCATATGGACTACTGGTGCGAATCTGCGAGGCATCGGTCTCATGAGTGTCTTATGACAACTCGCATATGATACGACTCTCATTTTTTGTCTTTGGATTATTGTTTCGATCCTGGGACGGAAGACCTTTCCTCTAAGCATTATCGTAACCATCACCAATTCAACGGTGCCTACCAACATACATAACTCTCCCATTAAAAGGTGTTAAAATTATTATAATTAATTGCTCCGTACACTGCGGGAAAGGTGCAGCATGCGGTTTATAAAATCATTATTAAAATGTATTCATATTGCAGTCAGGTTATATAAGGTCGTATTAAATTCAGTGCAAATATTTTCAGGGTGTATTCTACTGATTAAACTTAGTAACTATTTTTTGATAACTAAAAAAATTTTGGTTCTCCCATACAAAGTGACATTTATGCTTTTTGTATAGAAGGTAATTTGTTTTACTTTTCGACCTATGTTCCGTGGGGAAAGTTTATTCCATTTCAAGTCTAGAACCCACTTTAAAAAAATGTACTGAATTTAATAAGACCTTATATAGAGTTATAAACAACTCTTTGTTCTAGGTCTTCATGCTTGTTTTGCGACCTAGCAAGGAGAACAAGTTCTAAAAAAAGCGTACCTTTATAAAAGTAAAAAAGTTAAAATGAACTTTTACTAGGTTTTCTTAACTGCCTGCCTTTATAGAACCTATTCGTAGCTTGAAACAAAGTGATAAGAAAATAATTACATTAAGGTTTAGGTACCTATTTAGTATGTACATATATACATATATCACACCTACACATACATGCGGGGTAGGCAGAGCGCATACAGCCCTAAAAAACTAACATAATCGCCACGTCTTACAAACATTTGAATGACTCTAGTATGTACTATTATATATTCTGTGCTTTAGGTATCTTACCTGATTGTAGCTTTGTATATGTATAATATTATGACGCCTTAGTTCACCCTGTTTTTAGATGTTCGTGAAAACTACGAAGTAGATGATCTGGCCAAGTTTTTTTTTTAGGAAAATACAAAAAGTCAAGAGCAACGGAAAGTGGACGTGGAGCAGACATTACGGATACCTTGTAAACAAATTGTCTTACAAAATGTATTATAATTTAATAAGACTTATCTATCAATAATAAAAGTTTTGATTTGTTACACCGTTATGATTTTATCGATAATACCTACCCCCTGTTTATATTTAATGGCGGCTTACAATAGCATCACCCAATTTTTATCCGTGGGTGTCGTAAAACACGAGTAAGGAATAAATACAAGGCCATCCCCGTGTCGTCATCGCCTGCCAAGCCTAGTGAAGATGGCAAACATCTCCCTCAATGAGACCCATGTCCAGCAGTGGACTATTGTAGCTGTTGATGATGCTACCTCCCTTTCTTGTCGGAAAATGGAATCGTCTACACAAAAAAACTACTCTGGGACTAATTTTCGAAATGCACCTAGTATCTACGTGTTTCTCGTGTTGTGTGACCTACTTGCGAGTCACTATTGGGTCACAGTGGATAGAATGTAGACCATTGGAGGTCACTTGCAGATAACTGTAAAAACATTTGTGCAATTGTTTTTAAGAACTATCTAGTTCTTTGCGGGGAGATGTGATTTTGATATTCAAACATGGCAGATTTCATGCTGTGTAATCGCGGCTTAGAAATTTAGAATTTCCGTGTGGTGCAGGCTAGTAGTAACACCACCCCAATGCGGGTAGCATTGGTGTCGTAAAAAGCGACTAAGGGATAAACTCATCAGGGAGTTGTCAGCAGCTTTCCTTGTGAATACTACATCTTGCACTGCGCTTGCCAAGCGTGGTCACTATGACAATAGCCGCTAACCCGGGGAGGCATATGTCTAGTGGACTTTTGCGTCTGTTAATATTTAAAGCAGATATTTTGTATTGAAATCTTCAGAGTACTTTTTATTTATATAAAATTATGAATTTTTGATATTATAAAGACACGCGGGATCAAAAACTGTGTATTCTTTAAAAGTTATATTCATTACATTGGAGGATAACTGATTTACGTAGTTGTTTTATTTCTTTCAGAATATCATGGTCAAAGCATGGACGCGACAGGGAGCAATTTCGACTCCGGTGAGTTAACAATTAATATTTAACTAGCGGCCTGCTCAGCGAATTTACCCGCTGCTAACCATTTTCCCGCGGGAATAAGTCATTTTAATATAGCATTTGTTCATCAGAGATAATGTAGTAGTAACGGTCAAATAACTTTTTAAATCGTTCCAGTAGTTTTGGAGCCTATTCAATTCAAACAAATAATCAAATCCTTCTTTGTAATAATATATATATAATGATTAATGAATGACTAGCGGCCCGCCCAGCGATTTTACCCGCTTCTAAACGTTTCACCGCAGGAATTAGACATTTTTCCGACTTGTTTTATACTTTACTAGCGGCCCGTCCAGCGGTTTCACCCGCTGCTAACTGATTTCCCACGGTAAACAGACCTTCTCCCGACATAAATTATACATAGGTACATACATACATAAAAACCTTCCTCTTGAATCACTCTATCTTTTAAAAAAACTTCATCCAGATCCGTTAAGTGGTTTTGAAGATTTAAGCAAACAAACAGACAGGGACAGACGTGAGAAGCGACTTTACTTTAAATTCCGTTTTTTTTAATCCCCCAAGGGATGAAAAGGGGGTTAAAAGTTTGTATGAAAGACCGTTGTCTTAAGTGTGATCCGTTTCAAAATTTGTGATTAGACTTATGACTTAAAATAATTAAACACGTGTTTCAGTATATTTGAAATTTTAACCCTTATTAGGGTCAAACGGGGGTTTAAAGTTTGTATGAAAATTCGTTTTTTTAAATGAATGTGATCTGTTTCAAAATTTGTAATAAAACTAATAACTTAAAATAATTAAACACGTGTTTCAGCATTTTTGAAATTTTAACCTTTAAATGGGTGAAAAAGGGGTTAAAAGTTTGTATGAAAGTTTTTTATCTTAAATGTGATCAGTTTCAAAATTTCTGATTAGACTCATAACTTAAAATAATTAAATACGTGTTTCAGCATTTTTGAAATTTTAATGCTTAAAGGTGTCAAAAGGGGGTCAAAAGTTTACTACCAGTTGGGCTACCCGTTTTCCCATGGGAACGTGACAATTTCCCGGAATAAATTATACTTATAAACCTTCCTCTCAAGTTACTCTATCTAATGAAAAAAACCGCATCATAATCCGTTGGGTAATTCTCAAGATATAAGGAGACACCAAACGGGAAGCGACTTTATTTTATACTATGTAGTGATTAACCTTCCTCGTGTCAAAATCTATTGTGTAGTTTGAAAGATCGTACATAGGGACAGTAGCGGAAAGTGATTTTATTTAACGTTATGTATTGACTGGATGATTCTTACAGTAAGTATAATCAAAATTTCAGGTTCAGTTGTCCTTTGCTAGATATCTGCCTGGTTTTTGTTCACTCGCGGCGTTTTCATTCGGTAAAAGTAGTCCATAATTACTAGCAAGCTTTCAAATTTTAAGGTACAATTTTGTAGAAATATTTCCAGTTGTTTTATCTACACTCGTCTCATAATGTTTGTATTATAAACTAAAAAACAGTTGAATAAACGCCTGCTTTATGCATTCGGTTCTAGAAATTACAGTTTCTTTTCAAACGTTGAATCGTAATGTCTAATGAGAAAATTTATCCTTTCGATAAAATGGAGTAATGAAACGAAGTGTTTTTGCCAATACTCAAATCGCCATCTTCTGCCGCACCTGTCAGATGTTGTTGTACGGTTGTTGTTCGGTTGTTGTTCAGTTGTTGTTTAGATGTTAAAAACCAAATATTAAATCTTTTCCCGTATTAGGTAAGTTTTTTTTTTAAACTTGCTGAATTTTAGGCACGGGCAGGATTTGAACCTGCTTTTTTCTTTGCCCAGATGGAAGAGGCGTCGACTCTAGTGATAGCGAAAGTCACAGGTTCAATCCTGCCCGCGTTTGATACCAAATTTATAAAACACTTCCCATGTTAAACGTGCTTAATTTTGCCTGCCCGCGCTAGAAAATTTCGCAAGTTTTCAAAAAAATTGCAGGTCTTCAAAAAGGTGTTTAGATGTTTTTCAATTGTCTAGTTAAGTTGTTGTTAATTGTTGAATCGACTAATTGTAGAATATATATTAAAAATTTCATTTCATGCTATATTATTATTATTACATTCTCGTATTGAATTTAACCTTGTATTGGACCTTGCAATCGTCGGTACGGACGTTGGGAAAACTGAGGTTTTTTGTAGAGTGTAAATAAAATGGTGTATATGGCGTGGCCATATCGTCGAAATAGCAAGATCATAAAGGTTTTGATAATTTCATGATATGGTCACATTTCATGTCAATCGGCCAATTGTCCATTGACCACTTCATGATGTGGATTGGCCAGCTCAATGATATAACTCGTTTGTCAATAATAGAATCAACCAAATGTGCGACTATTTCATGATAATGGCCATGTTTGTTTGATCATATCGTAAAATGGTTACATAAATTCGCGACAGAGGCGCTGCTAACGCTATGTTTACGCATAGCGTTGCCAGATCTTTCCAAAACGGATAGTCCTCCGTCTTTTTTGGTGGTGTAAGGTACATGACCCAAAAAAGACCTACTTTTTTTACTATCTATAAGATTATTTTTGAGACAAATTCAGCGATTATTTGGAATACCTACTTATTTTCATTTATTAGATTTTGTAATAAATGAAACAGAATTGCTGAAGAAAAGAAACACACTAAGAAGACAAATATCACAAACGTGCTTAATACTAGTAAATGCAGTCCTCTTGTCAGTCAACGGGAAACATAAGTCGTATTTACTTTTGTTACTAAATTAATATTTTAGGGACACTCTAAATCCATGATCTGGCCAATCGTCTGTGACCAAATCCTTAAACGATTTAACGATGTGTTCAGTTAGAATAGGCCACTTCATGAAATAATGTAGCCAACATTCCACTGATAATTTCATGATGTGGTCAAGTTCACGATGAGGCCACGACTTATACAACTGCAAATAATTAGGCATCATAATGCTCAGGTCAATCTATTATAATGAACTGAATTGAAGCTGTTATAAATTAATTAAAAAAACGCGTGGTAGGCAGCGAGCCTATTCTTCTTCTTCCTCGGGGTGGAACCCTTCCGAGCTCGAAGACGGGTGGGTCATCAGCTCCACTCGTTGGAGCCAGCCAACTAAACTCCTCCAGTAACCCAACCCAAACAAACCCAATACAATTGGTTTACTAGTGCTCTGTCCACGTCACCTCGTCGAAGCGATCCTATTCAGATGCGGCGGTCTCAAAGGATCTCAAGGGAATATAACTTAGGCAATGGTTTCGCGCACGAATATTTTTTTATTTATTTAGGTTGCCTGCATTCCGTAAACGCTTTTATTTTTCCAGGCCAGCAGCAGCCTGAACAAGAGCTGGCAACAAAAATGCTGCAGATCCAGTCGAAGAGATTCTACCTTGATGTAAAGCAGAACCGACGAGGGCGATTTATCAAAGTAGCGGAGGTAAGATCGAGGTGAAACTTCTCAAAGGCCCGCCCATATTCTACCATAGAATCCAGGCTCCAGCGAGCTGACAGTGTATAAAAATTAATAAGCTTTTATACCTATAATTGCCATCCAAACTATGGCGGAGTATCAAGTTTTTTGTGTTCCGCCCATGTTTGGGGTTTTCAGTGGTCTTGATTATTTGAAACAATGTCGATCACTCGTTGACTTTAAAGATTTCCTCTGGCCTAGACTTATTAGCTGCCCCATAATATCTATGACTGTAGTAAAAAGATAATACCTACTAATCTAGGTGTCTAGGGTTACTTGCAGTATATTTTCAACAAACAGCCCGGCAAGCGGCATTAACCGCTGCTTCTTGCCACTCAGTGTCATATTAAAAATCTCTTTGCTCCCAAAAAACGCTTGTCTACTTTCTGCTCAAATTATTCAATAAAGATACTTGAGAACACAGCAGTGGACTGTGATGGTTGTAACTTAAATACTCAAAATCTACGGGCCCTGGGCGCCGTGAATTGTTAAATGTTAGAAACCCCTGTGCTAATCCGTTGATTCAATTTAATGCCAGTTTAAATGTTGATAAACTTGCGGGAGCGGAAAGGGCGTGGTTTCCAAGATCCTCGACAACAGTAGCTGTTATTTGAATATCAGTTACTCAGATAACCGTTATCAACTGCTTGTAATAGTTTATTGACGTATTGAAAAGGATGTCCCTACCTATAGCCGTGTAGATAGGTATATTGTGTCTAATATTTGTAGCCGCGCGTGTATTTATCAGTTGAGGTCAAGAAACCTAGTTTTACATCATGATTCAGACTTTCCCAAGGTTGCCTATTGACGAATAGACTTGTCTACTAACAAAGCTGATAATGCCGGCTATTGTAGGAAGGTGCGGCTATTGTAGCTAGGATAAAAATATTTGTATGTTTTTATTCAACCACGCAAGAAGGCTCATAGAGATGGGGTTTAAAATCTTTTTAGTATAACAGTCTGTCACACGGCGAAAAGCGCAGCGTTGGACGGCCTCCTGTAGAGGATAATGATGGCGGGCAGCAGGCGGACAGTCGTTGAACGCAGGTGGCAAAAATTGTGATCTTAGCAATACCTGGGGCAAGCTTTGTCCACTTGACCAGCAGTGGATGCATACCGAGTAGCAAACCAGGCACTTGTGGCACATACAAATGCTTTTAGACTAAGGCAATATCAAGCGTTACTGTTAAAAAAAAGACAGACAGACAGACAGAAACACTTCATTGCTCACATTAATAATTATAACATATACAAGAAGAAAAACAATCAACACAATATAAGCAAAGGCGGCCTTATCGCTTTAAGCGATCTCTTCCAGGCAACCCTGCACACTAAGAGAAAACATTGAAAAAACACACTGTAAATAGCAGTGGCAACACATAAAATACATAACATCAATTTTACAAATTTAACTAATTTTAAAAAAATACAGTTTTAAGTTATTTATGCTCTTGTTTTGTTAAACGATTAATAACATTTCGGCATTTATTAGTGCTGGTAAATCAACCCTCGTTTCTATTGTATCGAAATGTCAAAATGATTCATATTTTTCACCAGATCGGTGCCGACGGCCGGCGTTCCCAAATCTTCTTAGCTATGTCTACAGCGGCTGAGTTCCGGGACCATTTGTCGGCCTTTAGCGACTTCTACTCGTCCCTCGGTCCACCAAATCCCGACAACGTGCCCGACGACGGCAAGCTAAAGAGCGAAATGATGCTCAAGGTAAATAACTTGCTATTTTCAGGTTGTTTAAAGGAAAGCTTTCCGAGGAAAGATGTGACCAAGTTCATTTGAAAACAGCTAAAATATGAATGTGTCTGCGGCCCATCATAAGTTCTGGTAAATTGAAGAACAAGCAAGGGCTCTTAAGGATGTAAAGTTTTTTTTTCTTGATAGCGAAGAAACCGTATTTGACAAATGAGACGTGTGAGTGAGGTAAGGCTATACAAGCTGGCATCGCACGCCACACATTTACCATTAAATCATATCTACCTACGTCCTACCTAGTTCTAATGACTGTTTTTTTTTACAGGACAACCGCCGTTACTACTTAGACCTCAAAGAGAACTCTCGCGGGCGTTTCTTGCGCGTCTCTCAGACGATAACACGCGGCGGGCCGCGGTCGCAGGTCGCGCTCCCCGCGCAAGGGATGATCGAGTTTAGGGACGCTCTCACCGACCTGCTGGACGACTTCGGCACTGACGACGGAGGGTAAGTCGTGTTGCAGTCTATAGTCGCTAACGACTGGGCGTCTGATACGCGTCTCTCAGACGATAACACGCGGCGGGCCGCGGTCGCAGGTCGCGCTCCCCGCGCAAGGAATGATCGAGTTTAGGGACGCTCTCACCGACCTGCTCGACGACTTCGGCACTGACGACGGAGGGTAAGTCGTGTTGCAGTCTATAGTCGCTAACGACTGGGCGTCTGATACGCGTCTCTCAGACGATAACACGCGGCGGGCCGCGGTCGCAGGTCGCGCTCCCCGCGCAAGGAATGATCGAGTTTAGGGACGCTCTCACCGACCTGCTCGACGACTTCGGCACTGACGACGGAGGGTAAGTCGTGTTGCAGTCTATAGTCGCTAACGACTGGGCGTCTGATACGCGTCTCTCAGACGATAACACGCGGCGGGCCGCGGTCGCAGGTCGCGCTCCCCGCGCAAGGAATGATCGAGTTTAGGGACGCTCTCACCGACCTGCTGGACGACTTCGGCACTGACGACGGAGGGTAAGTCGTGTTGCAGTCTATAGTCGCTAACGACTGGGCGTCTGATACGCGTCTCTCAGACGATAACACGCGGCGGGCCGCGGTCGCAGCGTTAGTCGCTAGTATACCTTCCGCTAACCGTGTTTTTTATTTTAGGTTGATTTATTGTGTCTCTTTATAATATGCATTATTATCCTTCATGAAATATAGTGAAACATCAACTTCTATATTTGTCCAGCAGGGCCTTATTTTCTGTTCCCCAGATAAATTGTATTTTTTTACTGGTGGCCGTTTTATAAAGCTGAAGCATTGTATTCTACAATGCAATTCGATTTACATTGCGCAAATTGTAAGGATAACTTTGTTCTTGGAATCAAATTGACTCACTGACCACGCAATGTATTATTGTAATTGTAAATTACAATTATCCACTTAATGTAATGACCCCCTGTTTGTTCAGATTCAAAGGCGAGCTGCCTGAGGGCCGTCACCTGCGCGTTGACAACAAGAATTTCTATTTCGACATCGGACAGAACAACCGCGGCATCTATATGAAAGTATCCGAAGTAAGTCGCACTTTTTATGACGATGAGGTGAGTGGTAGCCGGGAGCATGCACTGAACTGGACAACTTTCGAAAGAAACAATACAGTCAGAGAAACTGAAAATATTTATTCGAAAAGTCACACTAAAACGCCGCGTCCACTCTTTGATTGACACCATCACGGTTTGTCTTTATCGTAGTAAGAAAATAGAGGTATTGGCTTATATTTTTTCGTCTCTCAACATATATAGCGTGAGAAAAGTTATGCAGTTTCATGGCTTAATCACGCCTGAAAGTTTTTCGGTACACCGGCCATTACTCTTCGTATAAACACACATCTTTATCGCTTGCGAAGAGTCAAATGGCGTGATACTAAACCGTACTCAATACGTTTGAAAAAATGAAAATTTAGGTGTTATTGTAAAACTAAACAATGTTATTTGACGATGGTTAAGAAGACTAGTTCTCTTTTACCAGTATTCTAAATGTCAGGATAATTATCCTACTATGTCTAATGAAAATTATTACAATATTGAATCCCTCTGATTGAATGGTCATTTGTTTACTGAAAATGATTTCACGAGAAAAAACTAAAATTTTGAAATATTATTTTATTGAAATTGTTTAAAATATACCGATTATAATGCCGAAAACAAACCAACTGGTAGACAAAATACGACAAAGAATCCGAGAAAATAGTGTTTAGCAATATGTTTCTTTCGAAAGTTGTTCAGTTTTGTGATGGGTATTCTGTAAAGCATGCAGTAGTATTTACTTTTCTTTTTTATATATTTGGTGTTATCATAATAGAATACAAGGTGCTGTGCGATGCAATGCGATTAATGTTACTTCTTCTTCTTCTTCTTGAAGAGAAGAATGCAACTTGATACTTTTAAAGCTTCCGGCACATTAACGCAGAAAACGGCCGAACTGTACCGTAGCGGTTCCAGAATTGCACTACCCGTAACCTTACTGCCTATTGTGGCTGGGTCCATTGAAATTCATGTAATACAACTTATCTCACTACCTACAGTGTGCCGGCACCTTTAATAGGTTTTAAAAATAAATTTATCATCAAGTTTTTACTCACGGTTTGCTTGTTTGAGTTCCAGATATTGTTGTTATCTTGCAATCACCATTTTCACGGGTTAACGAGCGAGAACTAAAACAAGCCAAGCCGTGAACAAAAACACGTTAATAAGTTCAATAGTCGTGCCGCACGATAAACAAGCAATAGTCGGTTATTTATGAGTGGCACTGCGAAATCAGTTTTGTTTCGGCCTGTAGCTCTGTAGCAACATTTTATGTTTTCTATTGCTTATGATCATTTTTTTGCTTGCAAATAACATCACGCGTTAGCTAACAGAGACGATTGTAAAAAAAATGTTTTTTATGACGTCGTCTTAGAATAGCATCACCCTATTTCATTCCCGCGGGTGTCGAAGGAGGCGACTAAGGGCCTCGAAGGTTTTCATTGTGTGCCTATTACAATTTTGGGGCACAGACTGCAAAGCTGTCATAGTAATACAAGATTTTTCTGAAGCGGCCCTCAATTATTTGTTTGAAAAAGTCTTGATATGTGTATGTAGGTATGTTTTTTTATCTGAATTATTTTTAACTGTCTTTGCAAACTGTTCGCCGTGTGATTGCCGGCTTAGAATAGCATCACCCCATTTCTTACCCATGGGTGTCGTAAGAGCCGACTAAGGGATTTGAGGGATGTGTATTGCAATTTTGGGCGATGGGCTGACAACCTGTCACTATAGTGATACACAGTTATCTGATTGACTCTCAAGCTTTTGTCAGACGTGGTATTAATATCCGTTTTACGGCCGTTAACGCTCTGCCTACCCCGTAAGGGATATAGGCGTGATTTATGTATGTATGTATGTATGTCTTTGCAAAGGGTGTTTTATATGTTACAATAGTTTTCGGTGTATTATTTTTAAAATATTATATTTGAGATTGATACATATTATTTTTATTTTGTAGTTAACAATTTTATTATTTGGGATCGCAATGTACGAAACAATAAGGTGGAGTAAATGGGATGCATGCTCAACGAATTTGAATGCATGTTGCATGAATATAGCAAATACAATATTTCGAAAAATCCAAAGTCTCAATCCGGTTTCAATAATTTGTATTTACTACTAGCGGGTCGCCCAACGGTTTCACCCGCTGCTAACCGTTTTTCTGCGGGAAAAAGATCCTATTATCCTTTACCCGGCATAAATTATACATAAAGCCTTTCTCTTGAATCACTCTATCTCTCTCTATTTACCCGTCACACACTTTCTGTTGTCATATCATTATCATTGTTGTGTTTCTCGTTCTGTGTCAGACACTTCCTGGGACTTAATATCCGTGAACAATGAAACCTGGATGTAGGTGTACATTAAAATCTGTCCCTAAAATATCGTATATATTTTAGGGACAGATTTTAATGTACACCTACATCCAGGTTTCATTGTTCAGTCCTATCAATTTCAGTGCAAATTTTTAAGGTGAGTTCTACACGTAAAACTGAACAACTCTTCCCACTAAATATAGGTCGAAATTTAAAAAAACGAATCGGAGCTCCCATACAAAAAATATTAAAAAAAAGTGTGTCACTTTGTACGGGAGGTCTAATTTCATTTTGCATATTTCGATCTATGTTTATTGGGAAAAGTTGGTCAGTTTTACTCACCATAAAATAATTGCACTGAATTTAATAGTACAGTACATTATATTAACAGTTAATGTATGCTCAAACATATGTAAGTGAAACTGTTTTTACATCTAAAATAGTAGCGAGGTGGAAGTAGGTCTGAGGCCAAGAAGTCTATTCAGCAACCAACTTCACAGAATAAAACGGAACTAATCACAGTAATTGTTGATAACTGGGGTTTACTAGTAGGTTAATTCCTGGCTGGTCGATATTTATATAAACATGAATTTGACATAGGTTTAAACTTTGACATGTATTTGTTGTTTACATTACTTTAAGTTTACTATTCTTTTTTCATGTATTATGCTATGTAGATTTGACTTTCTAAAAGAGAATCTTGTAAATTTCTGCTTAGAAATAAATGATTTGATTGATTGATATAGAATGACAGTAAACTACATTTTAATGCGAAGAATGGAGGCTGAAAGTCGATAAGTGCCAGTGTGAAAAAGGGTAATGTCGAGGAGAACGCATGATACGTGCTATGTCACGGTACACGCCAAGCCCCCCTGGCAATAACTCATCTCCTTTTTGTGTAGGCTTGTTTACTCAGTCACCGTCCGCTGAACAGGTGTAGCTGATCAAAAAAATATATATTACATGTTATTTACAAGAAATAAAGGCTTGTTTAATCAATCATTCACTACCCGCTTCTTCTTCCAATCGCGCTTCAATGCTTTTCTTTTTTAAGAACTAAGGGGTAAAATGAATGAATTGCAAATGAAGAATAACGTTGTCAAACGCTTATTTTAAGAGATGACTACCGTCGTAACTAAAGTTAAGTTAACTGTAATTATTGTTAAGTTAAATTATGATTACCGTATCTTGGTAGCAGTGCGAGTTTTGCGTCGGAAGTGGCTGCCTCCGAAGCAGTTTCTGACCAATATTTGTGTTCCTCAATTGCATTGTACCTCGTATTGTATCTGATGCAGTATGCCTACACGTCTAGTTAGTTATTTATGTATGGAATGTCGTGAGCATCATGAATGGGTTGCCTCAGGTACTATGCGGGGTTAATTGGTTAATATAATTTATTATTTAATTTAAGTTGTTATTATTTTCTTGATTTCATCTATTTATTTTATACTTGTTTTTACAACTGTGATCATTGCGAATTGACATCTTACCGAATTTAATTTAACATAAACAAGAAATGGTCGTGATTCTCGGTGCTCTTTAGTACCGTCTCTATAAAAAAAAAATATTTTTTTATTATTTTATTGTGTTTTTCTTTTACTTCTTATAATCTCGCTGATGCGCCACATGGTTGCAGGTGAAGAGCAACTTCCGTACCGCCATCACGGTGCCGGAGAAATGTTGGACGCGGTTCCGGGACATCATGGCCGACTACTGCGACAAGATGACCCGCGCGCAGCCCTCGCCAGATCACCATCAGGTATCAAACTTATTTACACGAAATCGACTTTTTAAAGCTTTTGATTCTTTCTCTTTTCGTGTGGCACACCGAATCGTCAACGACCCGATGAACCCTGGTGTCAGAGTTTTTCAACCGCCGACTACTAGTAGTAGGCGTCTGACATGGTTGTGTAACGACCGCCGTCTAAGTAATCATAGACATCAACCGGGACCGACGGCTTAACGTGCCCTCCGAAGCACAGAACCATTCCTTTTCGGACAATCAGGTTGTTCAGCCTACAATGTCCTAACCAGACCGGGAACAAATTCACAAAGTGATAAATATCAACTTTATGAGTGTCCCGCCGAGAATCGAACCCGGAACCTTTGCGTCGCAGGCACACTACCACTGCGCCACATCGGCCGTCTTCAGCTTTTGATTGAAAATATGTAACATCTTTTGCAAAGGGGAGGCTGCAACGGTAAATGTGTTATGCTATTTAGATAAGGCATTTGTAACAATGCCGTTGTGTATTTTTACTTTTTTATAACATTGTAATAGAACCTCATGCTATTAAGACATGCATTTGTACCAACCAATGCCGATTTGTATTTTTACTTTTTTATGACATTATAATAGAACCTTATGATCGGTTTTCTATTAGGACAATACTAAATTGTTATTAAAAGAAGAAAATTACGTTATGCAAATTTCTTTTTTTTTACAATGACCGATCATGACGTCAATAAGTGATAATGCTATCCTACATTGAATAAAGTTATTTCATTTTCATTAATAGGAAGTGATGTTGTTTCAGGGCGGGCCTGCATCCGGCGGATCAGTGGGAGCGCGGGGCTCGAACGCGCAGGGGGTGGCGCGGGACATAGTGAGTAATTGAGTAATCCATTCTTCATCTACGAGCCGAATCCCATGTTCACACACTCGAGCTATGGGCACGGCAAGAATAAGGAAAGTGGGCAACGCGAGCATATCACTTTCCATGCTCCTGAGTGTCGGTTTAACATACATACACACACATCACGCCCGGCGTCCCCTGCGGGGTAGGCAGAGCGCAAACGGCCGTGAAAAAAACGGCCATTTACGACACATCTGACAAATATTTGAGGGTCATTCGTAAAGTTGTGTATCGCCATAGTGACAGGATGTCAGCCCATCGCCTACAATTGCAATACACACCCTCAACGCCCCTAGTCGCCTCTTACGACTCCCACGGGAAAGAAATAGGGTGATGCTTTTCTAAGCCGGCATCACACCTCGGTTTAACGTGTGGAAGTTAAAGGACTGGTAGCAAGAAAAGGATTGAAATATATTGCTCTCTCTTGCACTCGCATTGCCGCGTATCGTTTGGGGAAAGAGTATGACGGCAGTGTGACCACTCACTCGTGTTGATACTACCGCGGAAGTATTTCGGGCAATATTCGCATCAGCGGCAGGAGCAGGAGCAGGATGATTGTGTGAACGTAGCATAAGAGTCCACAGCTACGAGCTAGTCTTCAGCCGGATACAGACCCCCACCTTTTGGTGTATATTTGCCATACTCACTACTAATAGTAGGCAGATTAGCGAAAGTAATGCTAGATGTTGCATTCACTGAGCACGTGTCTGCCGATTCCCTGTAGTTATCCCTGCGACGTCCCATCGCATTTATGTGTTGGCAGCTTTAGTCGACCATAGATAAATCGCACACCAAAAAACTCTATTCATGTAGTAATGGACTAAAAAGCTCCATGTCATCCATATACATACACCGTAATTTGATGTAATTTCATAAATCGATGGAAATTATTTGTATTGATGCCTTATTGGTCCAAGACAATGATACTTACTGAACTGTCGTGGTCGACTTGTACATAAAAAAATAACAGTTCTTTTTACGAAGAGGGAGGCCAATGTTCAGCAGTGGACTGTTGTGGCTGTTGAAGATGAAGAATTAAGTTGTAAAACGAAACGATACCGCATGAAAATTCGTTACCTATTTTATAATTCGGACTCGGTGTCCCACACGAAAAGACAAGAAGAAGATTTGAACATGTGCCATCCATAATATAAGAGTAGTAAGCTACTCTGTCTTGTCTGTATGTCTGCTACGTTTTTACGCTTACACCACTGAATCGATTTTGATACAATTTGACATAAACATGGATATTATATTGAGAAAGGACATAGGCTACCGTAATTTCCCATTCATACGGTAATCAAAGTAAATCAGAAGATATGTTCGATACGTTGATATATTGATTAAAAATGGTCATAATAAACATAGACGCTACGTTGAGAAAATACGTACTAGGCTACTTTTTGTCAGCACTCGGGTGTATACCTGATGTAGAAAAGCCCAGCTAAACCATAAGAGATACAGACATGGTTCCATAGCAAAAGTTATCCGGTAAAAAAGGTCGCATCTGCTGGTACATTAACATTAACGATCTGGAATACATGATGTAGACCACCAGAACCCCAACCTTCACTATGAGAGATACGGAAATGTCTTCAAGGGAAAAGTTGATCAGTATGATGGGCCGCTTGTGCTGACACAGACATCGAAGACCAAGGCCCCGCTAACCTGTAAGAGAAACGGGAATGGCTCTATAGCAATATTTTTTTGCATGATAGGCCGGCCGCTTCTGCTAGTGTATAGTCAACCAGCTGATTTAGACTAACAGGAGCCAAGCTCAACTATAAGAGATACAGAAATGACTAAAGCAAAATTTGTTCAGCTTGCTGGGCTGCTTTGTTGGCATAGATATCGCGAGTTTAGAGTATCTAATGTGGAACAACAGGATCCTGGCATAACTCCATAACAAAAGTTTTTCAAAATGATAGGTCGCTTTTGCTGGCACATCAACATCGAAGATCTGGACAACATTATGTAAACCACCAGAGCCCTGCCATAATAGTCACAGAAAAGTTTCCAAAGCTAAAACTTTTTAGCAACATGGACGTCTTCGTTGGCATAGGGTCTGGAGTATCGTATGTGGAACACCAGCAGCCCATTTATACATAAAAGATATGAAAAAGCTCTGTAGCAAAAGTTGTTCAGCATAATGGATCAAGGGTCTGTAGTACCTGATGTAGAACAGTAAGAGCTCTGATAGATTCTACAAGATACGGTGATGAGTCTGCAGCAAAAGTTGTTCAGCATGATGGACTGCTTCTGATGACACAAAATCATCGAGGGTCTGTAGTACCTGATGTAGAACAGTAAGAGCCCGGATAGATTCTACGAGATACGGTGATGAGTCTGCAGCAAAAGTTGTTCAGCATGATAGACCGCTTCTGATGACAAAAAATCATCGAGGGTCTGTAGTACCTGATGTAGAACAGTAAGAGCCCGGAGAGATTCTACAAGATACGGTGATAAGTCTGCAGCAAAAGTTGTTCAGCATAATGGGCCGCTTCTTTTAATACATAGAAACCGAGGATCGTTATGCGGAATTCGGAAGGGTCGGCTAATTTATAGAGATACATCACGTAGTGGTTTAAGAAATGCTGGTTCAGCAAAAGCTTATCGTTATGACAATTGTCTTGTGTAAATTGCATGTAAATTTAATGACGCTGGTGGATTTAGTTTTTTCTTGTTATCAATTTTCTATCAGTTAGTTGAAGTCAGCGGAAGGAAGTTCGTGGATACCAGCTTGTTATAAATGTTGTACATTGTGCCGTAAATTTATACATAATAATTTTAGACCGAGATCATGAATTTAATCGTTTTCCCTTCTTTGGCAAAATCGGTTAAATAATACCGGTTACTATGGTATCGATAATTACGAACATAGAAATCGGCTTTTATTTGCAGTACAGCTTATTCAAATTGCTATTGAATTATTTATCTAATATTAAACATTAACTTTTTCTAAATAGTAACATTTGATGCTCGCCAATAGATCAGATCTGTGATGTAGTGATACATACATAGGTATTACATTTTGATTCATATAATATATTCCCCTCGCGGTAAATAAATCTTTAAACTTTAAAAAACGCTAGAAGTCATATCCACATTTAAGTTTTCAATAATTTCGTTACTGTTTTTTCAAATCGCTGATTATTCTCATATGTTATCTCAAAATTAAGTCGACACTTCTCCAATTTCAGGATACATTCAGTGGCAGCGCGCCCGACCGAATTTGATGTGAGGACGACCCATTCTTCTAAACCGACAGCCCCTTTACTCCTCTCTCTCCCTTAACCCCCGCGCGTTGCTCCCTCTCCCCCGCTAACAGGATGACTACCGGCAGATAAATAAGCATCGTATAGGATACATAAGTCGTGTTTACCGATGAAAATATGTTGCAGTTCCAGATATAATAAATTGCCGATATTTTCCTTATCGTGTCAAATGGTTTCAAATATAATTTACCTTTGTTAAAAAGATCGGTATGTGCACAGGTATTTTTGTTTTTGTATTGCTAAATAAAACTTATAACATTGCCGCGTAGATTATAACTTTGCACGCACATTTATAGCGATAGAAAGGTGATTAAACTGTATTACTTTTATACGTTAAAAATTATTCTTTTATCTGAAATATATTGATTTTTTTCTGAATATGACAGGATCTACAATATTTTTTCATCGGTAAACGCAGTAAAATACATCTGAATCTGATAATTTCAGCTGCATCTTCTGTATATAGTATTTTATATTTACTTGTGTATTATAATACGATCATCGCGATAATTTCTCTAATCAAAATGGCTGTCTTCGTTTCAATGGTAAAAATATTAGGAACATAATAATATTTTTGTTATATAATAATATAAATATAAAAAGGCAAAATCATTCAATTTTTTTCACGAGAGCAAGACAGTTATGAATTCGTTAATTATGGGAAATTATTTCGATATTTTTGAAGTCCAAAGCATAATGTCGACTAATATAATTATTTATCCTTTCGCATCTTTAGTTTTAGTATCGGAAACGAGTAACTGATTGGAGTATGACAAAAAAAAAACTAAAATGTTGTCTAAAGATACTGAAACTATCGATAGTATAACTATAGTGATAGTCGATATTGTGCTGGGTCTGAGCAGGCGCACCTTGCCGTGTTGGCGCCTGCGTAGTCTAAGTATTGTGATAAAACATTTGAGCTTTATTGTTTTATTATTATTACAGTTATTACATGAAAGATCTTATAATTTAAGCCTTCAAGGCGTCATAATTCCAGTAACTGTTTAATATCAGCTTGCGTTTTTGGTTTGTTTTGATGTTGTATGTTATAAACAATTCTGCAATTTGTATCTATGTGATATATAACTTTGATTGCTGTCTAGTTTGATAGCTATTATTGGTCGATACGCTCGCTATCTACACTATATATTATTGAAAAACAAAAATGACAAAAATATATTAACGGAAAAGCGATGTTAAAAAATCAATTGAATATTTTTTTATACTGACAATAATTTTACGTTGGTGAGTGACGGCAAATGAATTGAGATGAAATTATTGCCATCATTTGGTGTAGGTAGGATAGTATAGCGCTGAATAACGACCGTTTTTTTAAGTTAGTGTTGGAGTCGGTTTTGACGTTGCATTATCGACAGGCGGGGATCAGGTGGAAAGCAGGAATTACACATTTGTGGCCTTCTAAATCTAAATTATGTGTTAGGAATGACGGTTTCAATGATTCGCGTTCACAAGATGGCGACTTTTACAACGGCAAATAACTTCAACATCAGCCAATGCCGCCAACTTGCGAATACTGATCTTAGTGCCTCATTATGAAGATAAGTCACTTGAGGAGTTGAAAGATGAAACTAAATATATTTGGATAGGATCAGGAGTTAAGGCAAGCTACATTATGTAGCTAGGTATTTCCAAAGTGACTTATTTTTGTAGTTATCTGTGTCTCTTTGAGAGGCCTTATATTCTTTTACAGAAAATTAATCAATTTTGCGTGAACTTATGTTTTTTTTATAACATCTTCTATATTATCAATAATTGTTAATATATCCGAAATACTTTTTTTTCTAAATGCTTCGGCGCGGCGGCATGAATTGAATCGAATGACATCTAAAGTTAGAAATCTTTTCCAGGTTAGGTGTTTTAATAATTAGTTTACTTATATGATATTACGCGTCCGATGTATTTGTTTGTAGGCATATTTGAAACATTCAATAAAATAAATTTAAAAATATCTAAATCTTAAAAAAAACTTCTTTAAAAAATAATAATAATAATGTCGAGTGCATTTCAGTCACTATCGTCTAATAACAACAAATAATAATAAATAATTCGAGCGAAAATATTAAATGTAATATGCCACTTATGTAGTTAGTAGGTGTATGTATCTTTTTTATTTGAATTATTTAAATATAGTGTTTTTGTCTGTTTACACTAAGATGCATACGGCAGGCACGAATGTGTGCGTGGGAGAAATATAGCCACGAAAGCACGCTTCTCCATTTATATGAAATTCAGCTCATTGTGCGAAATTCGTAGTAAAGTACCAACATTGTAACGATTTTCACTACGGCCTACCGAAAAGCGTGGTTTCGTCGCATTGTTCTCAGTTATTGTCATACACCGGGTGTTTACAGGGCGCGTTACATCTGCCGCTGTGGTGTGTACTCGCTCTTATAGTGTTGCCAAAACAATTGTAAAATATCGTAGTTGTAACGTACTTATACTTTTTCAAATCATATAGTACAACATTGTGATACTGATGCAACCACAGTGTTAAAATCTGTTCGTATTACTTGTCGATCATTCTAAAGTTTCCTTCGTTAATTATTGGTAGAAATAAATAATAATGGCAATACTATCCTCATATGCGAGGGAGGACAAGCTACAGCGGCAACACTCGAATCTTTTAGATAAGTACCGCACCGCTGTGATATACTTCTTGGCGTACGATCCGAAAAAAATATAAAAAGGTATTCGTGCGTCGCGGGTTGGGCTGCAGCCGCAAGTATCTTTGATTTGGTAGATCATATTTGGCAATCTTAGTGACCACAGACGATACCGTTTAAAAATCGGTAAGCGTGTCACAAAAATATCAAAATTGTTATCATAGATAAAGATGTAGCAACTTGCTACTAATACAGATTAAGTAGATATAACTTTTAAAAAATTGCGCCAATCTGATTAGGACTAAACAGAACGCAATTTTGATTGGTCTAGAAAAACGCTGGCAAATAGCATAGTAGCGTTATTAGCTATTTGTGATCTAAACCGCAAAATAACATCGATCTCGTATATTTCTAGTAGATAGATACCCGATAAAACAATAAATCCTGGAATACTATTAGGTACAATAACGTATTTTTATGTTAATAATTTACTTATTACACAAAGGTTTCAACTTTACCAGTTTTCCAGAAATCGGTCTTATATATATTATATATATTCAAAATCTACTTAAAAGAAAATATAAATTCTTAGTTATAAATACGTCGGCCATCTTAAAATGTATTTGCTTTTTCCGCCTAAGCGACTGCGGCCAGCCCAGAGTTAGGTTAAGTTCGGTTATGTAAGCACCCTGTGTTTTTTGGTTCTCGAAGCGAGTTAGTTTTGGACTCGATACAAGAAGACAGACCGATATAAGATGTTGTCAAGTCCCTTCATTCACTCGTCCATCTCTGATTCACTTCGGGACAGTGCGTTTGTGAGAGAGTGCGTGTTTATTGTATATATAAATATGTGTGGTTGTGTGCGTGCGGATGCGGAGACTAGGCAGCACGCAGGCGCCCGTGCCTTCCATTAACACCGCGCGGGGAATAAGAATAAAACTATCTCTAACTTGAGCTACCACATGGTAGCTCGAAATTTGATAGCAGCTAGCATACAAAATAGACTAACCAAGTGACACCAATAGTCCTAAACTTAAAAATACTTCAGCCAATGACTTGCTGGCAACTGATTGTAGACTGTCTGCAAAGGATAACTTTTATTCGCAAGATCGTTAAGAATAATTATGTATTATAAGAAGCCGTTAATTTAAAATGGGTTAAGTTTGACCCCGCGCGATAATAATGTATTTATGCATTTTGTTTTAAGTACTACGTCTTGAGTACTAGTTGCATCACCTTTTCACCCTTTATTGGTTGCTTGACGGCGGCGCTTCAGTCGTCGTACGTTACTACATTTTCTCTTTCACGTGACTTTATAACTTAAAGTTGTAACGTCACCACATACAACAGTATACAGTTTTAAATTTTAATTGTAAAATATCAAATTAATTAAATTAAAAACAAAAAAGAACTTAACTATTGGAAAATCCATTAATATTTACGACTGTATAAATACACGTGTTATATTCCAAGTCAAAATAGTGATAGAAGTTTTAAATATTGTGTTACTAAAATAGTAGGGTAATATTTTTTATAACAGTTATATTTTATTTTCTAAGTTCCTCTGCTTTCGCTTACGGACCAACTGCCCTTTCGCAAAAAATGTTAGACAGGTATGTTACTGAAGTCATATACTTTCATGGTTTTAGTAACTACCCGCTTTGCCAGTGATCTTTTGTGTATTAATGTCACTAGGTTACGTTAATACAGATTGTAAGAAGACAAGTCAATATAATGAAAACAGGTATTGTTACATTCTGTATTAAATTTCGTTTTAAATATAAGGGCATGAACGTTTATGGGTCAAGCGTAATTTCTCTGTTATTAAAATTTAAATGTTAGTATTACTGACACGAAAGTTGTTATAGATATACAACTTGCGTGTTGATGCAATCGAAGTAATATGCTTTCAGCCCTAGCCCTGTACCTAGACAATCTTAGATGAAGCCTATAATGAACCTAAGGTTAATTTATTTACAGTAAATTCTCCACGACCACGTAACAATAAGTGGATAACGTCCTTTCAATCTGTTAGTTACATAATGTAGAAGAAGAAATTAACCTATGTAATAAAAATAAGGTTCATTCTACAAAATCTTGCGAACATAACTTATTGATATTAAGTAATTTTTGTGTTTGCATCTACTTTGTATATTATGTATGAAGAACACTTAAGTACTACTTCTGTCAATCGGTTATGAGAACATGAATCTGTAGAATGCACCACAAAAAACAGTTTCTCTATAATAAAAAATAGTAATATCACATTGCTGTGGGCGGTGCGGTTTCTACATAAGTTAGGGTAATTTTTGTTGGGATATTTGTGTCCCTGTATGTTCCTGGGGGCGGCGGGCGTGAGGCAACGCGCGAACTTTAGTCCGATGTTCCGTATCGCTTGTCATGTATTGTCAGTGAGTTTGCGGTGAGAACGTGTGTATTTTACGTTTTGTATCTTTGATTTACTTTGATTTTGTTTGGTTATCTCATCTGGAATTGCTTGGATTAAAAGCCTAGTTCTTTATTTTCTTTAACGTTTTTTTTAATCTTACGCAGAGTGTCAAAGTATGTATGTATATTAAATCGTGCGTCTCACCGCGACTAGTGGCTTAATTTTAAACATCTTATGGTACAAATTATAATATTAGTTCCGTAGACGTTTAAAACTACAGAGTTTATACAGAGAAATATTTTGGATATATCCCTACGCAGTTTGTCTACTAACACTTGCTAGCAGGGTGAGATTGAAACCGAATCGGGTTGTCCGGTTTTCTAAATATATTCCGGTACAATTATTTCTATTAAATGTACTGGTTATAATATTAGAACGTGGTTTATTTACCTGCTAGTAAGTTATCTGAACTATTATCCAGTCAATAAAATAAAGTTATATTTATAGCTAATAATGAGATATATTCATAAAAGTATATAAATATAGTATCTTCGTTGTGATCTAGATTTCGCGTGGTATTTAAGACGGCAATAGGCAGTAGTGCATCGTTCGTGGGTGACAGGTTTTCATTTTGGAATTATCTGTTGGAATGGGCCGGATTTATTTACCTTCAGTAAATATTTTTGTACGAAAGTAATATTCATTAGGACTTAATCTAAAAGCTTTTGTAAATTTTTTTTGGTTTATACCATCGTATTTCAACTAAAGCGTCAGATAAATGTTCACACTTGTCTACTTATTTGTGTCCATGGCCCAGTTATTTTCAAAATTATGCTGATATCGAGTTGATTGTCAAGTCAGATCGCCAGATTTAGCGTGAATATGCAGTTGTAAGCTGGTTATTAAGATACCAATATACTTTATATAGTACCTGTTCCGTAGTTGCACTTCTGGCCTGCCAGCCACTCATTTTCTGTCCTACCAAGATGGCAAATGTAGTAAAAGCGAGATTCAAAGAATAGGTACATTGCTAGTGCCTTGTTTCCGGTCGATCTTTTTTGCTCTGTAACCAGCTAACAACGAACTATTGCGCTTTTCTGTTGAAGTGGCGGCCGGCCAAGTGTAGTTGTTTCTCCGACCCGCAGTGGTGGGTTAGTACGAAGTAGAGAGTGCTCGAGAACTGCCTCCTGTGATACATCGCGCGCGCCCCACGCTCCACCCCGCCCCCGCAAGCCAATCGCCTATCTTCGGTTGCTTTTACTCATCCCCCAATAAATAAATAAAACGATTGTAATTCATGTAATCCATTATTACTTCTTCGGATAAAATGTTTTTTTGACGTATTAGTTTAAGCAAACACAACATATATTTAATTTAAACCAGATAATAAACATACCCATTATTATGTAAGTTTATATTTATTGAAGTTAAAGGGATGAGTTGAACTAATCTATTCTTACTATTTGCTTGGCAATAGACGTAAGTAAGGTTATTCTTCCACGCAATTCTCTGCGCTTTAAATAATTATTTTATCTTGGAAGACATATGATTGTTCTAACATTATAATTTATAACAGTAACGTATTATTATTTCAGAATGTGTAAGTTGTTAGTTTATGAATGTCTTGATGCATGGCATCCTTTCTCTCTTTCCATTGCTTATATTACTATAGAAATGTTTGAGCTACATTTAAGTAATTGAGGTTGTTCCTCATATTACTCGTAAATATTGTGAACGTTTTTCGCTAGCGAGATATTGTGCAGTCGATATGGTAGTCAATTATTATAGTACTCATTATATCTGCAATTTTGACGCCAGGCTCGCAATAAAGTCAGCTCACAAATTTTCCAGTCAAAAATGTGTGAACAATTTCTAATCGACACAACATTCAGGAGGTATTAAGAGCGTGACGTCATTGTTGCTCCGCGCCGCCCACAACCGTAAATTCAGTAATTAGGTCACTAGATACGAAACGATTCACCTGCGAAACTTAAAATAATATGATAAAATAGCAGAGTTATAATAAATAGTACGTTAGTCTTAATTATATTTCTGATATTAATTGATGTTTTGCTAAAGATGATTTATCGTGTACGTTACGTTTGAGCGCGGACGCAGCGCGCACGCCGTCGCGGTTAATGACCTACTTTCTAATTCTGTCTCTTCTAGCCAATCACTTTGCAGACCGCGTAATTTTAAACGTTTGTGATGGGCGAACAGATTCAGGATTAGAATTGTAGTTGGAGACTTGTTATGTACGCCTCTGTAACCAACTCTATGTCAAGCTTCAATTTGCAATTTCTTCGAAACCTTTGAATTTTATGAGTTACTGAGGCATACATGTGAGTTCCCGCGGCTCCATCCATTGCAGCAAATATTCTACACACTCTGTGTGTTCACTGTCCTAAAAAAACGCTGCTAAAACAACATCTGAACGAAAAAATAAATGTTCTCAAGCAATAAATAAATTTATAAATTTATATTTCTCGCTCAGATGTAACCAATCTACCGCCAGCTGTACAAAGAATGTAACCTCAAAATTCATAATATAATTACATGTAAGCAATACCACAGTACCTGAAAACGGAAAAATGTATAAAAAAGTTAAAAAAGAAAATGTAATAGTACGGAAATAGTGGTTGAACTTGAACATGTAGCGACATCTACACGCTATTCAGAGTGGGTACGTTTCTAGAGTAAAATAAAGGAAATAGCACGTGACGAATGGGGAGAAAATCTAAATAAATTAAGTAGATTCTACCTCTAAAAATGTCAACCAGAATACCATTTGTTTGTGTTGCATTCATACAATGATTTGTATACGCCAGCCTTTTGTAGAAACTGAGGCAGAAACCAGTATTATAAAAATATAGTCAACAGATATAAAACGTTTACGCGCAGGTTTTCTCTCTATTAGTTTTTATTAGCTACGCTAGATGGCGTTTTCATCATCATTTACATACAGTAGCAAACCTGAAACGCGGTTACAAAATTGTATCCGTTGATCATTCATTAATATAGTGTAATAATTATGTAGATGCAATACATATGTAAGTTTCTTTTTCGTAGCGAATAGGTGTCGCTAAACGCAAATATAGTACCGGCGGTGCGAGCGGACAGAAGGAACTATGGTTGACTATTAAAATTTGATTTGTTTGTATTTTCGTTGTCTTGTGGTCGGTAAAGAATATTGTCGATCGCCAGTAGGTAAGTCTCAAAATCATCAGTAAAGGTTGGAAAAAAGTAAACATCAATAATAGAATCTGATAGTTTCGTGGACTAACAGGACCGAGAACTATATTTCCAAAACTCGAATTCACTGCGTATTTAATCAAAGTTTATTTTCTATATGTTTCCGAGTTTCGCTGGAAATGTAGTTGATGTGCCAGGACGGCGCAGAAAGCAGGGGCTAGAGTAAACGGTTGAAGGGAACACTGCGATATCGACATGTTTGCATAGGACGTGCCATAACACGTGTTGAACGTCGCTCGTCGACTTTTGGGTATCATTGTGATTACGTCCAGGATTATGACAGCTTCAATCTTAGAAGGTGGTTAGGAGGACGTTACATCTTCATAATTTTTTGTTCGTAAGTGATAGGTAAGTGTAGGAATGCCCTCTTTGGGCTTTAAACGTGATGATTCTAAAGTCACGCCATTAGCGAGCGCCGATATCATGGGAAGGAATGGTGAAAAAAATACTGCCAATCGATTGTAGGTAATAAAGTAATGGTATATGATTGTAGAGTTAAACAATTTCGAAATATTGTGTCCTAAATATTTCATATTTTATGTATAGTATGATATGGTGTCAGTTGGTTTTATCCGAATATTCTAATCTACAACTTTGATGTCACTTCTCGTTTGATACACAAGGCGCTGCCTAATGAATATTCGGATACAACCGATTGTCTTTGTAAATGTTTCCTTAGGGTGAGAGGATGGATACAAACTGTGTTCTGTAGTGTACCGAGACAGGGCGTTGACTAGATAGGTTTGCATTTGCCGCGCGCCGTCCACCCCGCTCGCCGCCAACTTGACGATAGGCGGCATAAAATGACGGACGCGGCAGTTGTAAGGAGCTAAGCTGTAAAAAATAGATTGCAATATAAAAATGAGGTGTTAGGTTAAAGATGACGGCATATTGGGTGTTGTGTATGGAAAGAGGAAGGCAGAGAAAAGACTAGCGCGACTCGGAGCTTACAATTATCTTGATTTCGGTGTGAATGTGACCGAGAGTTCGAAATTAAAGCTTCGTTGTTTAGAGCTGTTTCTAGTAAATGTTTAGGCACCCAATGTGCAGAGACGTGCTAGGGGTTGATGAAATCGGCGGGAACGGTTTGACTGAGACGGGCTCATGTGATGAGGATAAATTTTTGGAACCTTTTTTATCATTTATAAATTCGTGTGTAACACGCTCCTTTCTTGAGACTGGTTTGGTGTGAGAAGAATCGGTGAAATGTTGTCGTCTAGCTCTTTCTCAAAGAAACAGCTAGTTGTTTTTGAAACATATGTGTGTTCGTGAGCTCATAAGATTTCAGATCACCGGTTCTGAGCGTATTTTGCGCACTATATGCATTGTTGATATCGGTTTACTGTAAATCACTTTTAAATAAGTAAAGATTTTATGCAGAGGCCTTTCAAAACATTCGCAGATAGTGCACATAATGTGCCTGTGAGATTTTGTATCCAAAGAATGTATAGTGTGATTATTATACTTCCTATAGATTTATTGTACTAGTATTTTATATACTTACATGTTAATTTGCTTTTGTTTGACACTAGTTGGTATCGATATCGATGTTCGAAACATTGAAGGATCTCCGGAACGAATTTGTGGAAAATTATAAGTTTTGAAATTCATGTAAAAGATTGTAAATTGAAAAAGAGTAACATTTTTAATCTTGATACTGTAACATTCATGATATTCAGACATGCATTGAGGCTATCAGTCACGTTTTTTTATATTTTCAGGATATTATTGGTTGGCGAGGTAGGTTAGCTGCGCCCTGAAAAAACAATTTGTCGAAAATGTTTTTGAAATTGCAAAGCAATGAAATAACAAAAAAAGAGGGCGCAGATTTTGTATCTAATGGATAGAAAGGCAGTGAAACTGCCTTAGGGTGCTTGGTTGTACTTACGAAGGATACAATTTATTTCTTTTTTTTTATTAAATACCTTCTAAAACATGGACTACCATTTACTTATATTTATTTTGTGATTTCGCTAAAAGTTATATTTTAACTAAGCCAAAATTTGTGTCTTTAGTTGTAGTTTTTTTTTTCAATATCTATGTATTCGAAATTGTATGTAATCACAACACGTACTATTCAGTACACAATTCTAACAATACTACTTGAAATGTTATCGCTTTCGCCAGATGGCGTGGGGTTTATTAGAAGAAGGGATTCCTAACGCTAAACGGCGTTGTAAAAGATCTTATTCCCTTCGCTAGATAGCGCTGATTGTGTCGAATAGGACGTGTTGTGCAGGTTAGAGCCGTCGCGAAGTGTATGGCGTGATGATGGTGATGATTATTGATGAAGTAAGATCCGCTCGACATACACAAAGTGGATTATGGTGCGCGACTGCGAAGCGCGGTGTGTGTGCCGTAGGAAAGTTTTACGATAAATGGTGAAAAAATAAAGAAATTACAAAAAAATGCGTTTGTCAATTATATCCTGTTACCTATCAACATATATAAATTTCACATTATTTTTGGTAGGTATTTAAGAGATTATAATGTAGTACCACAGAATAATGTAGTACCTATAGACTCTGAACTAAAAATATTTAGTTAATGAAATTTGGCGCCCGAACTGGGACTAAACTGAACAATAACCCAAACAATATACAAGATTACTCAGAGAACAGAATTTTAAGTAGGTAAAATATTACTCGCATAATAAGTAGATCCCACATGCATAATTACGTCTGGGTAAATAAATTGCCCCCCACCAAACTATACTTAGTAGATTCTTCACAAACGAAGAAATAGACCGTTTAGGTACTAAAGAGGGTGATTCGGGCCCCAATACACACGAGTAAGTAATCGTTCTTTCTTCCAATTGATATATAGTGATTTACACTACACTTACGTGAATAAACAAACAACGCCAGTGAGGTAGATGATCTTCAGATTTATGCGACGGAACCACCGTATAGGCTGAATGTTGCAATCAACAGGATAAACCATGACCTGCTTTCTATAAGTTGTTGGGCGAAGAAGCATTACTCCTGTTGAATGCGGTCAAATCCCAAGCCATCATTATCGGAGGTCATCAGCGTATTTCCAAATTAAGATCAAGTTCTATCACCGAGGTTTTTCTTGATGACTCTCCCATTCCTTTCTCTTCAAAAGTAAAGAACCTCGGAATATAGGTACATCGCCCAAATTTTATCCTGGACAGACCAATTAACTGAGGTTAGTCGAAGAGTGTACGCGTCACTTCACTCGCTCAAAAGGTTGCAGAACTTTCTCCCTCTCAAGACAAAATCTTTGCCTGCTCAAGCACTCTTATTACCATTGCTGGATTATGGTGATGTGGCATATCTGGACCTCACTGAAGAACATCTTAATAAGATGGAACGGCTCCAGAACCAATGCATCCGCTTCGTCTTTGGGTTGCGGTTTGACCACATCACCGAGTACAGGGAGCGCTTGAGGTGGCTACCTATAAGTCATTGCAGAGACCTGCACACCCTCTCACTTCTCTTCAATGTGCTTACAAATCCTGCCGCACCTCAGTATCTGTGTGAGAGGTTTGCGTACAATATTGCGGCCGCTCGTCAACGCTCCTATGGTGACCTTTCGCTGCAGATAGCGGTTTGTTCCTCTACGA
The DNA here is from genome assembly GCA_027580185.1 of Tuta absoluta. Lineage (NCBI taxonomy): Eukaryota > Metazoa > Arthropoda > Insecta > Lepidoptera > Gelechiidae > Tuta > Tuta absoluta. Next base: position 33,725,855 of record JAQAHW010000001.1, on the reverse strand, counting down.
CTTTTTAAAAAGTCTTTTACTGTCCATGCTACGCGCTTGTGGAATAGACTTTCTGTAGATGTGAGGAAGAGTGCTTATGTGAAGGTGTTCGAATCCAACATCAAGAAGGTTTGAGGGTACGATCTGGGTGACATGGACAATTTATAGGGTTTATGATATATTTATGTGTAAATTAATATAAAACTGAATTTACCAACTAAAATCTTTACTCCCGTTTATGATTTTATTGGCAAATCATGTGTCTAACTACTTCACCAAATCAAATCAGTGAAGGAATGAATGAATGAATTTATTTAGTAACCGATTAAGTATTCTTAAAACTAATACAAAGGCACACAAAACCACTATTCGCGGTTTGTCTGTGGGATCTTCAAGTCTCTATAACTCTGGCCGGTACGTATCATACGTTAGTATCTCTATATAGTTTGTGGTACGTATCAATAATGGGTAGACGGATGGACGACGTGTCGCATGAGCTCAGAACCCCAACGCTCAGTGGATATGACAGACGTCAAGTAACCAGACAAAGAGGGTGTTTCCAGTGTCTACCTACCTCGAGACCTACCTACATACTTAGTGAACACTCCCAAGTAGCTGTAGGATTTAGATATTGCCATCCTACGACAGATCTTTCTTCTCGTAATTTGCCATTCTCTGTATTTTGAAAAGTAGGTAAGTAGTTAAACTACGGGTCCGTTTCCTTGAACGAAAAATTCTGTTTGGTGTGAAATGATTGCAATCGGTTTCTGATTCTAATTTCTCATAAGTGAAGACAAATTATTAGGATTTGTTTATTCATAATCTTCTTTCTTTTCGTGAGGAACATAATTAGTATACAGGCTGTAAGGGACAGGCCTCCGAATACTGATAGGGTGCATTCAGACCATGAATCTGAACAACTTTTACTTAGAAACATATGTCAGGAAATAAAAGAAATAAATTGACCTCCCATACAAAAACACAATCAGCTGACTGCATTTACTATGGGAAGTCAAATTTCTTTTTTATGTTTCCTGTATTTTTTTAATGTGAAATTGTTCAGTTTCATGGTCTGCATGCACAGTATTCAGAGGGCTGTCCCTTACACCCCGTATATACATATATTGTAGGGGTGGCCAAACTTTTCCAGTATGCGATCTACCTTTTAATTTACAAAATTCCAGCGGTCTACCTGTCGTTTGAAGAACTTTAGCTAATTTAAATAAAAAAATACCTTTTCTAAAAGAATTTCTTTTCAAGAAAAATATTATTTGCTCAAAATCAACATTTGCTCTTTTTGGTAGAGCTACACATAAGTATCACCATACCGAAAAATAACTCCTCTTCCCAGTCACTGTGGTAATGATAAGTCTTGCTTCTTTTCGCACTTGAACAACTTTTGCCACTCTAACTGAAAGTAATCTTTTCAGTTTTGTCGCAAATATTCACAAAACAATCAACAACATGGCGAACTTTTTATTTTTTATTATTACCTATGTAAGTCTTGCAAAGGCCTCTTTTTCTCTCTTTTCAATGTTCGGGTCGAAGTCAGTTCATTTCGTTTATTTTTTTAGGTGTCCCTCTGCGTCGGCGTTTATGAGGGACAAAATCAGTAGAAGCTTTTCATGTGAAATAATAAAATAATCGGCCGTTATATGCACATTTCATTTTGAATTTGTTTACAACTTAACGAAGCAATATGTTTGCAGAAATAATTTGCGATAGGAGATTAAATTTTCAGTACATTGCATGGTAATGTCCATAAACCGCCTGGATGGGAAGCGTGGACTGCGCTATGCATAAGTAAGCGAGTGCTCGATACTCGATATATTGACTGCATTGGAAAGGGACGAGCGCAACTGATGTAGCGGAATATTTAAAATGTTTTTTAGTTTTGAACGTGGAAATTAGAAGGCGGGCTACCGAAAAAGTCGCCGCGGTCGACGTCTTGGCTACCCCTGATATATTGTACCTAATACCGGTATTTCAAATACGTACTCTACAACGTACGTAAAAAGTATATCTATATAAAAAGTTGTTGTAGAATTTTGATTTTCCATCCTACGAAATATTTTTCTTTTCGTTATTTATCGTATACTTGTCTGTATATTGAAAAGTAGTTTAAATACCGGTATTACAAAAGAAAATATATCTCAATAAAATTGAATTGGATGATTGTTATAATTAAAACTAAAATTTAAATATAATTTAATGATTTGTTGATACCTTAAGATTAATGATAACTTTTAACCTCCGTTTTGTCATATTCATAAAACAGTTTAGAAAAATTCGTTTGATTAGAAAATAGTAACCATTGAACTTCGTTTTCACACATTCCTAAACTCGTTCAAAAATTCGACTGGAGTCCTGGGAATTTGTCCGATTTTCTAGATTTTTTTACTCAGATCGATAGTAGTACGATTTTTTATATACCGGCTTTTGGATAAATACCTAGGAATTTGTCCCAATGCCTTATTCTGCCATATCACTGCGGCATGTATATGGTGAAATTGAACTAGTGAACATTTTTTTTGTGTTTCGACATAGTTTTAATGAACTAAGATTCAATGTTAGTTCCCCATTGTGACTAACTGTTCTGGAAATGGAACGTTGACCCTAACTATTGTTGCAGTAGGCATAAATGTCAATTTAAATCATTATCTAATCTAAATCATGATCCTTAAGTCAGCTCCCAACCTGACGCTGATATTATTCTATAAACTTGCTTAAACCAGTCCCGTTTAACTTGCTCATGCCTAAACTTAACTAAAGTTAACTGCACCAGATATCTATAGGTTGTCGTTGACCAGAGACTCAGTTGGAATCCCCAAATTGAGATGACTATTACAAGAGTTCGGAAACTAATCAAGACTCCCAAGCGCTTAACACCCAAAGATGTCCGGAATAAAATCTATGTGGCTCTTGCCCAATCAGTGATTTCGTACTGTATGCCCGTACGGGGAGCGCGGGTAGATGTATTATGTTAGCGTTAGAGCGTGTGCAGAGATAGTTAATTAAAGTTATGTACCTACTCAAAGCCTTATAGGTTCCCTACTCACGATCTATTTAATCAATCCTAGCTCCTAACTGACAGGAAATAATTTTATTACAACTGACCCTATATTGTTACAAATCCCTTCCTTTCGATAATACTCGTCTTAATAAAAGACGTAATGATAAGGTGCTGAGATTTGCCCAGTTCGTACTTCGTTAGCTGAACGGCAATCTGTCTCTGTATAAGTACCTATAATAAAGTTAATAAAGCGATTTACATTTACCCCATGCTGTTACTCGTACACTCGTATAAGAAAGCAGTCATCACATGGCTTCACTCCATGTCATAGGATCGGAGTAGGTCGAAGATCTACTGAACGGACCAGTATGACCATTACCTACCTTCGAAAACTTACATGTGGTGACGTTAACCAAACCCAAGGTAATTTATGTGATCCGTAGGTAGGGCACGTGGGTGCATCTGTTGTAATCGCAAAATTCGCAAAGAATGTTCTATTTTTTTTGTAACCTTCATGACTTTTTTAATTGCAGCAACTTTTCTACAGTTTAATTGTTAGTTTTCGAGTGGGACACAGTCGTCCAACGACCTGACGAACCCCGGTGTCTAGAGTTTTTCAACCACCTCCTACTAGGAGTAGGCCCCTAACAAGGTTGTGTAGCGACCGCCGTCTATGTAATCATAGACAGTGACCGGGACCGACGGCTTAACGGCATCTTTCTTTTCTGAAAATCAGGAGGGTCACCCTGTTATTTCCTAACCAGACTGGGAACAAAAATACAAAGTGTTACTTTTTAAGTCGCGTAAACCCACATCGTGATGTATGATATAACATATAAATTTAACGAATCTATGAGTACTTATATTAATAACTTGGTAATGTGTATAAACATGCCTGCTCACTTTATTACACACGCATGCATACATACTTACATACCTTCACACATAATACGTCACCATATTAGCCAACATACCTCGTAGTTATTTATTGCTAGTATAGAAGCCAACTTACCTACTCACCACCCAATCAGACACATGTATTCATATCTATGGTCCTGGTGCTCAAGAATATAACTATTTACAGTCAAGCTCACGTGCGGTTAAACACTCAAACTGCCAATATAGGTCTTATGCGAGCGGCATAGGAACGGCCCTAGGTCTAAACTGTCTAACCCAGCCTGATCTTGACTGTACCTACCTACATAGCTTATTTGGTCCAAAAGGAACGTAGCGTGTCACTCCCGACACAAGTAGCTCCTCATGTAATAACTGTACTGAAAATAAAGGCTTTTTATTTTAACTTATTTAGCCTATGAAAAATTGTTAAAGTTCAAGAAAGAGTGTCTTCCCAAATGTAGTTATTTATGTATCCTCCTATACGTATAAAATAGCAGGCAGTATCTTCAACAGACCTACCCCACTTTGTTGTAGTCACATCGTACCCTTAAACAAATCGGGGTTGTAAGAGGCAGACAATCCCTTTGATCCACTCACTCTCACTTCTACCTATTTGGTTATTAAAGGATTATTTTAATTGTATTGACTCTTGCTGGTTCCTTTTGCTTACAGATGCGTTTTGAGTTGGTTCTTGGTCAGACTGAATTTTAATTTTGTTACTTGGTTATACCGCCCGACTCATCTAATGTGTAAGCACTCCCTCATCTAGCTCGGTACACAACCTGTGTACCAGTTATTTTAAACCCTGCTAACCATACTTAAACCTCTGACAAAACAAAACAATAGTGGGTATACTAGGGCTTAAGATCATACTACCTATAGGTATGTTCTTGATTTTGAAGTAGAGACAACAGTTCCTAAATAATTAAACCTCCTTTTTTGAAGTAGAGACGAATTCATTCTGTGTAGATTAGGTCTTATGTTAGAAAAAGAGTTTAGTTAGATTGCAAAACTATCTAGATTGCAATTCGATATATGCAATAATTTGCCTGAATTATTTTTTGAAGTTCGATAGCTGATGGCTGAGATTACTTGACCACACACAAACACAGTATACATAATAATAGTCTGATACTAATTGTGCTCGTATCACACGTTCCACTAAGTTCATCATTTCACACATACTACATACCCCAATAAATTCACACTTATGTTCCCTTGAGTTTATAGCTCCCTCGATTTCGAGAAAGTGTGATACTTACGAGTGGTTACAATAGTCGCAATAAAACATGCACGATTCTAAAAGTCACCATTTCAGAAATTGCACGCAAAACTTCCACGTTATCTTTTATGTTTTCCTCACTCACTCCGAAAACTTAATTAAAACAACAGGAAATGCTGGAAAATGCTCCACTCCGAACATTTATGCAAAGAGCCAGCTTAATGTATGCAGAGCGAGGCCAGAAGGGACTACAAAGGACTGCTTGTTCTAAAGACAGTTTATTTTATAATCAAAGGAATTGTGATGGATAGGAAGCGACTCATTTGCATGAGACGGATCGGATCATCAGAGGGATGGTTTTACTATGTACTTATCTAGTAATCCCTTACGGTGAAAATATATACCTTTATTGTACGTACGGATAGTCAGCAAACTAACCCCTTTAAAGTAAGTCCGCAAACTAACCCCTTTAAAGTAAGTATAAAAACAAAGAATTTGTGACAATGACATGATTACGGGTACATTGTGGTAAATTTTGCTGAAGTATTTTTTTAGGTCTACAACCCTAGCCTCCATTTTTGACTACCTACCGACCTTGTCACATGATCGGGATCTTTATTCAATCGAATCAAAAGCATAATATTTTCAAAGAAATCCAACCAAACAACAATAATTCCATCAAAACCGTTGTCACACACAAACCAATCAAATTATCATCTCAAACACTCAACAAGCGTTTCGGAAAACATTCAAATCTTGAGATATCAAAAAATATTTGTCGGATATGACCACTTGATCTAGCTTTCATCTCTGATGGCATGGGGTGAACGGTTCAGCGCATTTTGAGAGCCGCTGATTTTTTGCGCGCTCTCTTTTGATTCTGACGACTATGTCTTTCGGTTTCTTTGTACTTAAGCTTTCATAATTGGTGTAGGTAAGTAATGCAAAATATTATTTATACCTGGCGGGGTAGCGTCTTATTTAGTTTCGTGTATTGAAAATGATTTCATATCGGAGATCTTTCAATAACCGATCAATTCAAATAAAGTGTGACACCCGTGTCACAATCACCGATTATTATCTCTAACCACTCTGGCCTGACCAATCATGTTCCACAAACTATGTAGCCTGCTTGGCGTTCCCTAGAGTGCTGCCTCATTCTCGCAATCATCACACTTTAATAACAAACTAGTACTGAACCAAAAACGAACCACACACTGTTTACCGCGAATCTTGATATTCTTGACACTTACCTTTTTCACTAAGTATCTCCATGTGGAAGAGTCTAATTGACCAAACCCACATAAACATATTTTGTACTACATAGTACTGCCCGTACTGCCTAATAGTCTATAATTGTAATCCTACCTGCAATTAAAATTTCTAGCATTGCATCTTCTGCGACTCTACAGAGTGAAAAAAAAAACAGCAGTTCTGACTATAGCTATAGGGACACCCTTTCAGCCCTAGGTGTCGCTTGTTGTTTGACGCAAGTACCTACATTTTCTTGCAGTATTAGCGAAGGGTGTTTGTAAAGATACCTACTCTACGTGCTTGATTGGATGTACAAACAAAAAAAAAAACAATCCAAGAGACTAGTGGATAAGAAGGTAGATACCTACCTACGCGCAAACAAATGAACGCGCCCTTGAATGATTTGTTTCCCAAGTTTGTATCACGATGACACAAAGGTTTATTGGGTCATTTGTCTTACCAAACAGTCTTGAATATAATAAAAAATTACCTTCGTTAAATAAAACCCTATCCTGGTTCGTAGTACGACTGCTACGATCTCAAGCTACGATTACGCTACGAATCACAAAGACACTGGATTATACCTGAAAAAATATAAAACAGAATACGAACTGAATTCGGCTTTCTCTGCCTCACTTCCCTACTCTACACAGCATACAAAATGCGACTGTGAAACGTCGTGCAAACATCTCGCTTCTAACCTAATGAGAGCGAATGAGACACGCATATACCACTACACCACGGTAAAAAGAGACAAACATATGTGGCGGACGAAAGCGCAACATCTCAGTGTGAGTTGAGCAAGATAGATAGCTGTAGCGTCTACAAGAGTGGAAGAGATAGGTGTAGTTGCTCAGTATGGTACTTTTTGTGAATAATTTAGCAGCAAAGACCGCCCTTTTGCGACGGCAGACAGCTATTTTCGCAATGTAGAGCTATTGTGCTAATATTCAGCCAATTTATGGTGCGGACAGAATTTAAGTATATCGGAAATATTTTGAGAGCGTGTGTTCGAATTTAACCACCTGTGAGTAATTCAATCTTGGATTTTTTTAGGGTCCCATACTCATATGTTCCAAACATCTGTAGATAACAAGTAAAAAAATATATTCAGCTTAATTTTTTAGGGTTCCGTACCACAAAAGGAAAAAAACGGCCAAGTGCGAGTTGGACTCGCCCACCGAAGGTTCCGTATCAGGCACATCAAGCCCTCTCATTATGTATGATACCTCACTTGAACTGCAGCCTTATTTTTAAAATTTTGTTCATTTAAGACTTCAAAAGAAATAGGTACATCTAAAAAATCTAAATTTATAAAAAAAAAACTTTTTTTTTCAAATTTGTACTTTAAAACGAAGCTACATGTCAAATTTCATAGTTTCTACCCCATGATTTTTTTATCATTTGAATGGGTTTAATTAAGCACGCGTATTTCACAGCATGAACAGCTAGGTTAGGAGCTTGATTTTTAACAACTGGAAGCGGTGTGGATCCGACGGAAACCTGCAAAATTAATTTGATGTCTCTACGCGTTCCCGAGGTACCTATTATAGGGTCGTGACAAAAGGACGGACGGACATATCGTGGAAGCCTACCGTGGATGAACGGACAGACGGACAACAAAGTAACCGTGCCGTTTTTGAGCATCCGTACCTTAAGGCGAGTGTAGCCGTCAACGACCTCGACAGTGGCGCAACTTCACAAAAAAAGTTTTCTCTTTTTACAAACAATCTATCAGAATATACGTTGCCCAAGTTTTTAATTTTATCCTTATGTACAATTAGAACCTGCAAACTCAGTGAAGTATTCGCTGCAATTGCAAAAAGTTATGAAAAAACGTACCTAAAAACGGCCATAACTTTAATTACAGCAAATATTTCATTGAGTTTGCAGGTTCCAATTTAACATTAGGATAATACAAAAACTTGGGCAACGGATATTCTGATAGATTGTTTGTATAAAGAGAAAATATTTTTTTTGTGAAGTAGCGCCACTGTCGAGGTCGTTCACGGGTACACTCGCCTTAAATGAAAAAATACCGCATCCCTTATAAGATCATGTTTTGTCCGTCCGTCTATCCACGGCATGTGTTTCCACGATAGGCTTCCACAATATGTATACATACAATGTATGTAATAACTTTAGTGCACCAAATAAAAAATAAAAAACACAAATAACAGAAAAGGTAAGGCACAAAGGCGGACTTATACCATTAATGGACCTCTCCCAGTCAACCTTTGAGAAATCCAGAGGATATGGTGTGCACAGATAAACTATGGTACGAGGTAGATGCAAATATGTGTTGCTGAAATTCTCTTTTTTCATCAGTACGTGATTCACCCGTATAAATAATATCGCCAGGAGCGTGTCAGGCATGTCCAAAGCAAGGTTATTCAATACCAATGCCTGGAATATCTACGTTTAAATATAACAATAGGAAAAGTAATTTTTATGTTATATTGTAATATTATTTATTTATCACTCTCTTTTCGTGTGGGACACCGAGTCGTCCAATGATACGATGAACTCTGGTGTCAGAGTTTTTCAACCGCCTACTACTAGTAGTAAGCCTCCGGCTTGGTTGTGTAACGACCGCCGTCTAAGTAATCATAGACATCACCCGGGACCGACGGCTTATCGTGCCCTCCGAAGCACGGAACCATTTCTTTATAAGAACAATGTACCCTACTAGGTTTCAAGCGTGAAACTATGTATATAATTAAGACCTTGGTAAAACCCCGTGAAAGGAATAAACGAATACTGAATAAGATGAGATATTTTTTATTAATAAGCATTTAATAAGTTTATTTAATTTCAAATAGATACACTTTAAAAAAATATTATGAGGCTTGACCATTTCCTAAACTAGGAATGAGAATTCCTGTAAAAGAAGTTCTTTATAATCATTGAAAAAGTTATGTAGTTCAGTAGAAATAATGAGAATTATCGCTATTTGGTTATACTAACGAAGATAACAGTTTTCATTATTAATATACATAACAAAAAAAGTACCTTTCTACCCACCTATCTCATCTAAGTATTCCATATATTTTCCAAATAAAACATTTTCACTTTAGGAAATAGTTTATTTATAGGGACAGCTGGGAGTATTTTCATCTGAATAACGACTACAGGAACAGGTTTAGAAATAGTGAAAACAATTTAATAAACAAATACGCTGCAGGTTCTCTATTAATCTATTTATATGAAGAGTTAGAGGATGCGGGCTGAATCCCATTGGCTTTCATTTCCTGCTCGTCTATAAACAAGTGGGCAAACAAATGAACGAACCATTGGATACGTATCTAACTATCCATGTGTACGCACGAATAGTTATTAATGTAACCTTTTTAGGTAGGCAGACCATCAAAGATCTGAAATACAAATTTCCGATATAACAATTTCTTTTAATAAAATTTAAATACGGTATTATTGTATGTTACTAAGTAAAATGCCCTACGACCAAAGTAAAATATTCCACCGTGTGACAGTAAGAATAAAATCACTTAATTATTTTAGCCGAGAAGTAGCAGGTAGGTAGGAGGTAAGTATATTTAGAAGATGTCGAATCGATAAACAAATAAGTATTTAGTAAAACTGTAAATTTTTGTTAGATGGGTTAAAAAAAGTGGCAAGGTTGTAACACTTACCATAAATATATCAATACTATTCAATTGTGAGCCCTTAAGCCTTGTCCGACAGAAAGTACCTCATTAAAACGAATTACCTCAAACAACCGAAGAATAACAAAAACAAATAAAGCAATAAACTCATCAGTAAGTTGATGACTTCACCGGTTATTACCACTCGCCACACGACTCGCCAAGCTACACGCCACGCGTGCGCCACGTGCCGCGCTACCTACCGGCATGGCTTGGAGTCAGTCAAGTGTTTAATTTGAAATTGGTTTCTGTATGGGAAATAGCTATCAATCGGTTATGATTACGAGTAAGCACCTTTAATATACGTAGTATAGTATACTCATAATGATAGGTGCTGTAAGTAGTGTAGCTATGAAAATTCACGCAGAACCAACATCTACCTAGAAATCTCCTGAAATAAGCATTCTAATGCTTATTTTTTACACACAACTGTATAAAAATATTTTACTGCATAAAATCCAATATTAACATCAGGAAAATGCAATATTCTGATACTGATTCCAAATTCAGATATTTCGGTACGCTTCGTGATAACGTCACATCCGAGCTTCTGTAGAATAAGTAGTACATGTAAATATCTCCTGAAATCGCGTTCCCGATCGAATCGAAGGACAGTTGGATAAACATTTCACTCGTTACTTTAGTTGATACTTGATTGGAACACATTGTTTTATCAGATGACAACAGCAGATACACAACTAGTATCTAAAAATCGTTCTATTGTAACTAATAATGAGTAAATAGATACTTATTTCAAACCCCCATTGTTTTCCCCTCTAGATAATAATGTTTCACGGAACTATCGCCCGAAAATCAGGGTTCTGTCGGATTCACTAAACCTATAACAGGCAATTTGGGTTCCGCGTTGGTATGTCATCACGTCAATAAGTAGCAGGAGAAGTCGGGCTGTTCTTGTCGACTACAAAATATTAATAACTTACCGTATTTTTCTTGATTTTGCACAACTGACTGATCTTTACAATATACCAATTTAAATTACTTACTTTAAGTATATTTATAAGCTATGACCTCGATAGCAATAAATGCCCTTTCAACTCCGGTTGTATTTATAAAGTCTACTGTTGGATGTAGCGGTTTGGCCTTCCCCAGGGTACGCCATAGGGCATGATCACCCGTTTTCTTTCATCATCCAGACGGCCTCTTTAAGTTATCGTATGATACCAGCATAAAACAGACTGTGTTCCAGCAAGGTAGACGAGAAAGTGGCTGTGACAATTTTAATTTATTTAATAATCAACTCGATAGTGCAATATATTTTAACCAATCTGAATTTCTATGGAATGAAATAAAGCTTTTTTTATCTTTATCTTTACCTTCATATCGGTGTTCCAAACATAACATTCTACACAAAACTATTTAAAAATGTAATCGATAAAGACGGCTCTCTCCGAAGCATTAAATCAAGAGTGATTATTTTGGAGACACACAGAACGACCCAGTCTACGTTGGGGTGAAGGGAGGCAAATATTTAAGCAAAGTAATCGGACTGGGAATATGGGAGCGACCCGGGGAGTTTACTGATCAGCGAATCATAAGCGTCACATGCATCATGGATTTTGTAATTGACAAATACAGTGCTTGTGTCAATTTCAAAATAGTCTGCCTATCAAACACTTTCGTATAGAAATCAGAAAGCACGATAAGCCATCGGTATTTTCTGATTGCTTTTTATGATAGTGAATGTCTTAGTCAACCATTTATCCACCTTTGGAGATAAATTGGGTAGGAAGGGATGGGGCCTTCCTACCCTATTTATCCCCAACCCATGCCCTCCACTTTTGCCCCTTTTTGGCCCCTTGCAATTAAGTCTGCTGTTCTCCGTTTTCACACGGGAATAAGTAAATTTCCTGTAGTAAAAAACAACTGAGGGATAATGTAGCTTTTCAATTGTTAATGATTTTATTTTTTCTGTTGTTTCGGGATTTCTCGATTACATACAAACAAACTAATCCTTCTTCAATCGTAAGGGGCCGTTCATTTATTACGTAAAACAGTTTTGACCAATTTTGTTCCCCTTTCACTTCTATATAAGAAGAGTTACTCCTTTCTCAAATATTACGTTAGATCAGTGTGGTATTAACATAAAATAAATGTTTTAATGTTAATAGTTTCAACAAAAAGTTTGATTTAATATTTAAACCATATTTTACGTAAGAACAGTATAGACCACCTCCCACCAACATGTATCAAGAAGTATGTCTTGTCACAGAATAATAACTAGTAACTAGCGTGTCTTGTTTGGACCCCCTCCCCCTGAATTGTCTTACGTAATAAATGGACGGCTCCTAACAATATGTATGTACATAGTGTAGAGTGCGTAAATGTACTTTTATTTATCTTGTAGGTATTTACTACAATAATATCTTAAAATCTATGTAAGTAGACAAGTCGATAAATGTACTGCAACATAATTGCTCTCGCCGGCAGCTCCCTCCGTCATATTTGATACAAAATTATTGATGTTACAAAACAAATAAGTGTTAAGAGGGGCCAAGTCTTTTACACCACTTTACCCTACACTTAACTAAAGCCAACAGATGAAACAAGACAGAGGATGAGCGTATGAATCGTACAGTTATTGTTTCAAAACATTATTTTAGTTGAAATTAGGTATTTTTCGGAGTTGTTTTGAAAAAACAGGCCTAAAGTAATCCGACTAAGCCGACGAGCATGTAAGTGAAAAGGTTGAATTAGGTCCTTACATATGAAATTGGCGTTTTGTATGGGAGGAACAAAAAGTCGATTTTTTTTAATATAGTATATTTATTTAATCAAAGTATGAGCCATTGTAATCTATGCACTTTTGCCATCTCATAGGTAGTTCATTGATCCCTTTACTAAAAAAACCATTCGGACGGGAATCAATAAAATCTTTGAAGGCGACAGCAGACTGCCCCATCTGAGTTGAATTTTTTCCCTTGCAAGAAGTTATCCAAATTTCGAAAAAAATGGTAATCTGTTGGAGCAAGGTCCGGGGAGTACGGTGGATGCCTTAAACATTCCAATTGAAGCTCTTCTAATTTGCTAGCCGTCTGTTGTGCAGTGTGTGGTCTAGCGTTGTCGTGAAGCAACAGTGGCGTAGAGCGATTGACCAACCTCGGTTGTTTAGAAGCTAGCTTTTCCATCATGGTTTGCAATTGCTGACAGTAGACATCTGCCGTAATCGTCTGGCCAGATTTGAGGAAACTGTAATGAACGACACCGGCGCTAGTCCACCAAACGCTTACAAGTAACTTTTTATTGGTCAATTTTCGCTTGGAGCAGGCTTTGGCTGGCTTGCCAGGGTCCAGCCATTGCGATGAGCGCTTCCGATTATCGTAGAGAATCCACTTTTCATCACAGGTAATGATTCGATTTAAAATCCCTTTGTTATTGTGCCGGTCAAGTAATGTAACGCAGCAGTTGACGCGCGTTTGCCGGTTTGCTTCACTCAATTCGTGAGGAACCCACCTTTCAAGTTTTTTAATCTTTCCAATTTGCTTCAAATGGATTAAAACAGTTTTATCACTAACACCGAAGCCTGCAGCTAATTCGGACGTGGTTTGCGATGGATCCGCTTCCACAATAGCCTTCAATTCTTCATTATCAACTTGGGTCTCCGGCCGTCCACGGGGCTTGTTTTGCAGGTCGAAATTTCCAGAACGAAAACGTTGGAGACACAACCGCCATACACATCATTAACCCTTCGAGCCGTTTCCGCAGCACTGGTGCCACGGTGGAACTCGTACTCGTAAATAACGCGATATTTCAAATTTTCCATTTTGTAAATTGAGCGATGCAAACAGAAAAAAGATAAGTAAAAAAACAAATGAATGACGGTTTACGAAACACAACTACATGTGGAAATAGCTGTATAAATTTGAATTTCGAATTCCTAACCAAATAGGAGAAATTTGTGATCAAAGTGGCCAGTACGACAAAACGACAATTTCATATGTAAGGACCTAATATAACTAGTGGAAGAGAACGAGGTTGAAGGTGTGCCAGGGTCTTCGGGCAAGTAGAAGAATTTAGTCTCTGCATCTAGAAAGTGAGCATACATATGTATGGACAGTGGAAAAAAGGGTTGGGTGCACATTAGAATGTTAATATTTTGTCTAATTATGGTACAATAAAAACAAATTTCTATACCTATTAATAAAGTGCATGTTTTTTGAGCCTGACTTCATAACAACATTAACTCTAAATATTTGGACTGCTATGGTTAGAGCAAAGCGGCGAAAAAAAACGCCATACTCATTTGAAAACCGATTTAAATTTTAGATTCTACTTGGCTTGGCACGCGATCAAACATTTTGACGCACGTAGCCTAGGTCCAAGAAAATCCTAGAAAAATAAGAAGAAAAAATAAACAGCAAAAAGGTGCACCAAAGCAACAAATATGGTACTTTGCCCACCTCTCTGGTTGCATACGGCATACTTGGCTAGCCCAGTTAGCTAGTCTACATATTTAGTTAATCTGTGAGCGCAGTTCCACTTTGGCAAGCTATGCCGCCTTCCTTACTGCGTCAGTGATCCGAGTTCTGAAGCAGAAGGTCGTGTTTCTGACGCGATCTATACAATTTACACCTTAAATGCTCCGCTCTATCAATTGTTCTGCGACATGCCTCAAGTTCGAACTTCTGTAAACCTAAACGGGTCTAAGACCATGGCTGTCCCCCGTAGGTCAGGATGGGCGGAATAGCATTGGTTATTTGCACCCTTGTGTGTCGTAAAAAACCACATATCAATAAGATGATGCGTGTACATCTTCACAAAGTTTGCTTCCCATTTTTTTGTTAATTAACATCCTGAGATAAATTATATTGATTATTTCGGGTTATCAGTCCAATGAAAATAAGACTATATAAAGAATGATCAGATAATATTCGTCACAAATATATTAAAATTTCATGAAAAATAACCTAACGAATTTTTTCACACTTTGGTATTCCGGGTCCTTTACATTTCTTCTACAATCTTTAGCAATAATTTAGTTTTTGAGTAATGTATTGTTTTCTAATACGAACCCTTAATAAGTGCACCCAATCTTTTTGTATTAGCTGTGTTGAAGGTTCGTATTGCTTGAAGTCCTACCATATCATTCAACAAGCTATTTCTAAAATATCTCTGGGTATTGTAGGCAAGTGGGGTAAGCTATGAGGTAGGCGCATACACACACACGTACGTAGGTATACTCGTACAGCTACCTCAAAGCTTTTTATTTCAACTTGGCTTAGCTCTGTAGTGCGTCCCAGTTAAGTAGGCACTCGAAATAACGTTTAGATTACAGATAGCAAATATTGGTAAGTGAAATACAAATTAAGAGGGCAAATATGTATCAAGCGAGGGCTTAACATATGTCGAGGGGTAAAACATCATAATTGACTTTTCAATCGCAAATCTTTTTCAGGGTACATTTTTATCATATCGGCCAAAATCGATTGAAAGATATTTAAATCTCACAGATACTGAGTTCTACCGATTTCCTAAGTTTGTATGTAATCAGTAGCTCTACAATAGGCTTCTTAGAAACACCTAGGCACAACGTGAAAAGGTAATAAATGCCTGGAACTCCATTAAAACAGCAATTTTTAAGACTTTGCTTTATAATCTTATGCCGAATAAATCAAAATATGTTACTGTAACTATTTGTTACTTTTTCCGTTATAATATGGAATGATGATCCTATATCGTAATTATGAGAATACAAACACATGCCATGTCCTGTGATCCTGATCACAAAACCACGCAAAATAAAGCGTCAGTGAGCCGCAAATCTAAATCCTTCGCCAATAACATACAAAAGATTCCCTAAAATTGGGCAAAATTCGAGTTTTCCTCCTAAAGCTGTGTACAATGAGATATGTCCTCATAGTTTTGTTGTGACATCGAAGGTCGGCCTTAATCCTATTAGCCATTTGTTCCACACAACAATGAGTGGGCGTTCTGTTGTCTGGGTGTTCGGACTTTATACTTACCTATTATTTATTTATCTTTATCTATCTCTTTTGTGTATTGCATGATCTAGGTTAGGTAGGTACATAATACACAGATATGAATGAGTAAGTATATCACCATCTTCTAACAGCCAAACCAGCTGTTTCTTCATAGAACTTATATTCGGAATTTATACAAAACAATTTAACACAATAACGTAAAGCAATACTGTAAACATCCTATGAACGAATATTACGAGTTTCCTCGCAAATGCAACTTATTTCATTGCACTTCAATATTTTTTCTCTCGCGATTAATAGTCTTATATTAGTCCGGGAGTTGACCGATCATAATAGTATGAGACGTATTACGAAATGATTAACAGTTTTTTTTACTGACTACAAAAAAGGAGTTTACACCAATGATCGATCATAATAGACCGGGAGTCGATTGTACAACAGCGGTTCCGGTTTTAAGGAAATAGTTTTTAAGTCCTTGTGATCCTCGGTATTTACTATTGAGGTGTCGATTTAAGGAGAAGCTAAGAACAATTTTTTCTTGAATTGTTATCTATAGACATATTGTATGAATGTTTCTCCGCGATAGCTTAGTAAAAATAAATAAAGTATTCTAAAGCACATTTAAACGCTTAGTGTTTTAATTAACTCCTTGTCACAGTACCTATTGTATTTGCCTTCCTCGACTTATAAGCGAGACTCATTTAATCAATCAATCAATCAACCCTGCGCATTCATTGAATATAAAATAATTATTTTAATAATGAACTATATCCACCGTACTTCTAGGCCGGTACAAGTAACTTGCTCATCCGTCTACTCCTTAAAACGCTAGTAATCCTCACTTGAAAGTAATACAATAAAAAGTATTACCGATTTGATTTGTGCCGACACCCACAAATATAAATACAATGCTCGTCCCACACCACGTTGCGTGGTAGAGGCTTCACAAAGGAACCGGTAGTACAGTAGCAAGCGAGTTTACAGACAGCCTGCCGCCGTACTATTATTCTTTTTTGTCGGAAGCATGTAGGGTTTAATACTGAATGATCTGATTGCTGAGAAATGCAATGAAAAACTTTTAAGTACTTTGTGTTTGTTACTGTTACATGTACAACTAGCGACCCTTCCAGCTGTTTTCTAAGCTGCTACCCACTTTCCTGTAGGAATCAAAAAATTTCCACGGTAAAACTACTTCTAAATAAAAACCTTTTTATATCACTTTATCTATTAAAAATCGATTAGAAATAAATTTGCAAAGTTACCAAGCATAGAACGAGACACCACCCAAGGGAAGTGACTTTATTTTATAGGTACTACTAGCTTTTACCCGCGACTTCGTCCGCGTTAGATAGATTTTTTTGAAAAAGGTTGTGTAAAGTATGACAGTGATATTAGAACAGTTCTTATCTCTACTGTTTAGGGATGCCTTGCTTGCTTCTGTTGTTAAAGGGACAATTCAAAATTTGCTATCCGATGTACTGCCCTGAGCCTGACAGATCAATAGTTATAACCATTGAATACAAAAGTCAATAGATGACAAAAAAATCCTCGGTAAAAAGTTGCCAATGTCCTTTCTCAACTTATTCCCATTATACTGAACAATTTTTGTTTTGGAACCATTTCTGTATCTCTAATAGTTTAGCTGGGCTCCTGATGGTACACCTGGTCGTCTACATAAGGTACTCCAGATCCTCAATGTCCTTGTGAAAAGAAGCGGCCCATCATAATGAACAACTATTGTTTTAGAACCATGCCTGTATCGCTTATAGTTTTGCTGGGCTCCTGATGGTACACCTGGTGGTCTACATAAGGTACTCCAGATCCGCAATGTCCTTGTGAAAAGAAGCGGCCCATCATACTGAACAACTTTTGTTTTGGAACCATGCCTGTATCTCTTATAGTTTAGCTGGGCTCCTGGTGGTACACCTGGTGGTCTACATCTGTACTCCAGACCCTCGAATGGTGATAAAAAGTAGCCTATGTCCGTTCTCGGTATGCTAGCAATCTCTGTGCCAAGTTTCATGAAGATCGGTTCAGCGGTTTGGCCGTGAAAGCGTAGCAGACAGACAGACAGACAGACAGAGTTACTTTCGCATTTATAATATTAGTGTGGATAATATACACACATCAAACACACATCACGCCTTCATCCCTTGCGTGGTAGGCAGAGCCTTAACGGCAGTTAAACCTCGATCGCTGTTTCCACGTCTGACAGTTATTTGAGGGCCGTTTCAGGAAAATCGTGTATCAAAATAGTGACAGGTTGTCAGTCTACTATGTGGTGATAGTGATTAAGATATTTGTTTCAGAATATTAAATTGAATAATCAATTTCGAACATACACTTAAATACACATTCCTTGTGGGAATAAAATCAAGTGCTTGATCAAAAACCTAGTAATTGATAATAAACAGGCAGATGACGAAATCTTAACTCAATTTTATCATAAACCCAGACCAGTTTAGGTTTTGATCGAAAATTTGAAATGAAGCAAACAGAATCATGTTTCTAGTAAGAACTTAATCATAAACCTTAAATCATCCAAAAATTGTTTGATCGGAAACCTAGATCGTGTCAGGTTTTGATCAAACTGATTTAGTTTAGATTTTGTTATCTGCCGGTGTTTTTCAAAGACAAAAGGATTTTGACCCGAAACCACAACAACTTTGCGACTGCCTTTAACAACATACAGGATACAAGGGACAGCCCTCCGAATACTGATGGGGTGCATTCAGACCATATAACTGAAAAACTTTCCATAAAAAATATTTCAGGAAAAGGCAAAGAATTTGGGACTTCCCATAGTAAATGCAGTCAGCTGATCGTGATTTTGTATGGGAGGTCAAATATTTTTTGTTGTGTCCTGACATGTTTTCTTAGGGGAAAGTGGTTTAGTTTCTTGGTCTGCATGCACCTTATCAGTATTCCGAGGGCTGTCCCTTACACTCCGTATAATGACACGTAGGTACTAACTAGTGTTGATGACTGTTATTTGATGCACATGCTCTTTTTGCTTTAACTATACAATGCATGCCTGCCCCATTAGACGTAAAGGCTTCCTTTGTCTTATACTACATAGTTCACTTATACCTACCAAGTGCTTATAGTGTTCAACGTTTGCGTGTCAACACATCATAATACTGCATTGATGGCTCTATCACTCGACGCGTGCCGGATATTGGCTACCGTTTGGTATCGTGAGAAATTATCAGGCTCAAAATTATTTCACCAGTTTTGTTTCCATTTGGTTTCTATATCTATATACTCAGAATAAAACCGTAGCGGAACGCTGTCTGTACATGACAAATAATGCAAAAACTATTATGTGGGGCCTTTATAAACGCCATAGAACTCAAAACAACGATTTTTATCATTTTTGTCTGTTTATCTGCGCGTTTGTTCGTTCGCTAATCTCCGAAACTATAGGACGGATTTGAATTTAACTTTTGTGGTGTATACTTACCATATAGGCAGTTATGAACGTGGAGAAAATCGCCGATTCCCACGGGAAACGAACATTTAGACCACCAAGAGACCAGCTAGATTAGAAGAGTTATGAACAAAACACTAATAAGCAAAAGTTGTTCGGCATCTCTTTCTCTTTTCGTGTGGGGCACCGAGTCATACAACGACCCGATAAACCCTGGTGTCAGAGTTTTTCAACCGCCTACTACCACTAGTAGGCCTCTGACATGGTTGTGTTTCGATTCGACCGCCGTCTAAGTAATCATAGACAGCAACCGGGACCGACGGCTTAGCGTGCCCTCCGAAGCACGGAACCATTTCTTTTCGGACAATCAGTTGGTTCACCTTGCAATGTCCTAACCAGACCGGGAACAAATTCACAAAGAGATAAATATCAACTTTTGTGAGTGTCCCACCGAAAATCGAACCCGGAACCTTTGCGTCGCAGGCAGTCGCACTACCACTGCGCCACATCGGTCGTCATAATGAGCCGGTTCGAGGGTAAGGAGTAGGTACCTCACGTGGAACCAGATAACCTACAGTCACAAATTTGTCAAGTCTTGTCTTTGTGTTAGTCTGAGGATGTCCTTGTTAATTTAACTGGTATAGATAAACCGTTCCATCATCATCATCATCTGCCTGCCCACAGAACAAAACAAATACAAATAATAATAATTCGTTTATTTATTAATTATTTACTAATTATAATGTATAATTCATTTTTTTACCTATACAAACAATATACAATACAGACACGAATACATAACATAGTGAACATACATTATTTGCAGAGGCTAAACTAGGAAAACTTTGTGCTATAGAAAACCAGACATCCACTTCCAGAATTTTGTTGCATAGCATCAAGCAAAGACGAGGTTACTAACTTTTAAACACAAAAAAGGAAGCACAGCATGCAATTATTTAAATTAAAATAGAACAGGACTTACGTAGGAATTTCATAACTCCTAGACATTTTGTAGTATGTATTAATGTTTGTGCATGCATGATCCAAAAAACGAAGCGATGGATTTTAATTCAATTTGGAATGGTGATAGATGAATGTGCTGATCAACGTGGATGTTATTTTTTTACCTGACGTTGAACACCAGGAGCACAAAAGTGGCCATTTTTAGATACTTTTTTCCATAATTGAGTTTGCAGGCTCTAATTTTACTTATGGATACCTAATACTAAAACCTTGGGCAACGGACATTCAGATAGATTGTTTGTAGGTATAAAGAGCAAAACTTTTTTTTGTGTAGTGGCGCCACTGTCGAGGTCGTTGACGGCTACACTCGCTTACGAAAATGGCTGACAAAAGTTGTTTAGAAAGTATGCTGCTGGCACATAGGCATCCCTTGACGAAACGAAGTTTTCCGGCACCAGCTAGTTAAGTAATTAGGTTGTCACTTGCTCTATCCGTAGTCGTACTCTTCAATCAAAGACATTAATAACATGTTAAGGAGATTTTCACACGTGCTGTACAGTGCGATATTTTACCGGTCCTGTTACTGACGAAAGGAGTTGTGCAAAACTTTATGTAGACGCAGGAGGTGCATTTTTGTAACAGTGCAATACGATTTTGCATCCGACTTCCCGCATCGACTGGTCTTACCACTAGTATCACACTTTCTATTACTCGAATTTGATAATGACAAGAGTATACCTATGTGAATGGATTTGTGTTGTACGAGCACCAATAGTGGCTGACTTTCACATGCGAAAATTCAAAATTGGAGCTTTAGACACGATGCCACATAGACGCCGCCATCGCCATCCACCTGTCGCAGGCTGCCATTTGTGTGCTGGCAGCTATATACCTAAAATAATGTGTGGCATGTCTGCGAATGACCATAAAAACATATTATAGGTAACAACACTGCGATCAACTTCATATAACTTCAGATCATAAACCCATAATATTAGCTCTACAATATTCGCTAACAACACCCCTTATAAAATAAACACTATCAGGAATAACTCAAAACAATATGTCCACTCAAATTAGTTAAATGCGAAACAAACTAACAAACAATTTCCTCCCCTAACTGACCGATTAAACTCTGGTTAATAATAAACCCAGGTTTAACGCGAGGGCATGTTAATAGCACTCCGGCGAGCAAATCATGTAAAACGAGGACGGAAAATCATAATAATGTGATATAGATTAGATTAGGTGTGATGTAAGACAGAAGAGACGTTTGTTTAGGTAGGCCTTCCTTGCAAAATTTTGTACAAGTAACGTTTGAGTAATACTTACACATAATTTAAATAATTTAGCAAGTGTGTAGAATATAAACATGCGTTGATTGAACTCGAGTGTACTCGACAATTAATACACGGCATAACTTGTTCGCCTGTACATTTACATCCTGTTATACTTTTAATTTAAACTTTTTTCAAATTCACTTTAATATCTTGCAATTCAAAGAAATTCCCTTCATCATAATCGCACATTCAGCAACAGAGTGTAGTTAGTATCTTTGTCGACTTCTGGATATAAACTTTTTGTCTACTTCTTTTAGAATAAAAAAGTTTAGAATATGATAATGATGAAAGAAAGAATATAATAGGTCCTGAGTGCGTCTGGAATAGGGTCTAACAGCAGGCTTTAAATTTTTGCTTAGGTAAAAATACTGCAGTTAAATTCCTATCCCCACAACTTATCCCTCTATACACTGCATACTCTTTGCCTCACCTCTCGCAGATTTATTTCATTGTTCCTCCACCCCTCGCCCGGGGGTTGGGGGGTTGAGGGGTTGGGGGCTGTGGGGTAAAAAACCGACGCAATATGCTCCTCATAAGAACGCTTGATCGCGAGTCTATTGTAGGAACTCTGACGTCTGGGGTGTGGAGAGCTGTATGACTTAATTAACAGATGGTTTTGAGTTTGTGTTAGCGATTTAAGGATTTGTTGTTTTGGTGCTATTTCTTTATGGCGCAACTGAATTTGAATTCTTGCATCTAACATTTTTCCTCGTCTGTTATGTTACGATTAACTTTCTTATCTTTAAAATCATATGATATGAACGACACTAGTAAATATTGGATGTTATAAATAAAAAGTTATAAGAAGTACCTTATTATTATGTAAATTACGTTAAACAAGTATCTAGTCATTTATTTTTGACTGTTATGTTTTTTTTGCGATTACTGTGTAATTTCGCATATTATCTACTTGTATGCAAGCGTATATACAGCTACATCTGCGGGTATCTTTGGTCTCATGGATATTACCAAGTCAGCATCTTAGGAAGGGATACTGAAAAAAGTAGATAATAAGATAACTGAATTGGTTCACTACCTACGAGTGCAAAGCATACCTTTTTATCAGGTACTTTTACACTTTCTACAAATCTACATTAAAACACATGTTTAGTTCGTTTAATGTTATTTTAATTCCATTCAACTCATGATATTGCAGTGGATTGTAGATACATTAAAATTTATGTTTAGTTAACTCTATTTATTTACAAATCTACGATCACAATTTATGCTAATAAATGTCCTATAAGTTACATATTAGGTACTTAGTAAAATCATATGTGGTTTCTTTTGCTATTGTATTTTACATAGCTGCAGAGAAAACTTTGTAAGTATTAATATGTAAATAATAAAATCGCGACTAATTGAGAACCTCCTTTTTTTTAAGTCGTTTATAATTAGCCACCTACCTAATAATAAATACCTATGGAATTTAATCTACTAACGTTTAGGTTAATGCTTAGTTTTAAATTATTTTAGAGACCTATTTCAATTTACGTTCATACCCTTTTTTACGATCAAAATCCGGTATTTATGATAATGTTGATGATAGAAACCACAGCGTAGGTACTATTTATTTTTTATCTACATCAAATTTTATTTACAACACACATGGAATGCATAAGTTTTAGGTACCTATATACTAATTGATAATATTATTTACAAACTGACTAAATAATTTAGCTACTATGCTATTATGATTAGGTAACACACGTTCTACAGAAAAGACTGGGATGATTTAAGGACAGATGGCCATATTTTTTCAGACACTTGCCTGTGAGGTTTCTACAATGTACTATTCTAATAGCTACAACATTCCACTGCTGAACATGAGCCTCCCCCCATTAGGGTGGTGTAACGGTATCGGTCTTTAACCGGTCTTAAATAAATTTTTGTGTTTCGCCTTATACAACAAGCTGCTTGTATTCTAGCAGTGGTTAAGTTGGCCAACTCAAAATAATGGCTATTAATCCTCAAATTTGATTACAAATGTGTCACTAGCTCGCAGGCTCGAAAGCATGTGTTCTGTGAAATATATAGTACTTAAGGTACTTACATACGTAGTTTAACATCAAATTAGTGACACGTATCATTCAACAACGGTAAATATTTTTAAACACAGAAACTTGCTTCTATACATTTAATCAATACGATGAACGTATTTCGGAAGTTACTATTTAACCTCCACACGTCTATTTACAAAAATTCTCGCGTCGCGTCGCGTAGTAATTTACAATCTCACTCAGTCAATTCGCTCGGTGCTAGTGCTTTCGAAACTCCGAGCGAGGTAGTTCCCGGGTCACAACAAATTAGAAAAAAACGCGTTTGGTGACGTCATACGGGACGAATCCAGGATCCTCGGATATGACTGTCCTAGAAACGGCCTGAATGCAACCCTGCTCTCCTCTAGATTGCTGGCTTCCTGTGTCGACTCGTCTTGTGTGTCTAACGAGGAATCATTGTTCGTGACACCGAGGTGTAACTTCCTTGTGTGTTTCTTTAGGTCAAAGTTTCTGCAGAATCCTTTAGCGCAAATATTACAAGTAAACGGTTTTCGTTCGTTATGCGTGTGCATGTGAAAAGTCAAGTTATAGATCTGGTGGAAAGCCTTGTTGCAAATGGAGCATTTGTATGCTTTCTCTCCGCTGTGCGTCAATCTGTGGTTCTTATAATTCCCTTTCTGATGGAACCCTTTTCCACAATACTCGCATACGAAGGGCTTATAACCGGCGTGGATTCTCGCGTGCGTGTTCAAAGTTGACGATCTGTTGAAAGCTTTTCCGCACGTCAGACATTTATGAGGCTTCTCCGAAGTGTGAATAATTTTGTGCCGACACAAAGTCGACGCTTGCCGGAACCCTTTTCCACAAATCTTACACACGAAAGGTCTGGCTCCGGTATGTACAGGCATATGCCTTGTCAGGTTGTAGTGAGCGTTGAAGACTTTGCCACAGTCGGAACAGGCAAAGCTTTTGTTCTTCGCTGGGGAGGACGTGGGCCCTGTGGTAGACGATACGGTGTCAACAGCTGGAGGTCTAGGGCTTGGTGGTCTCTGCGGAGACGGCGCTGGCGGTGGTCTTGGCAACAGCTGATGAGCGTACGTCAGTGACACAAGATCTGGTCCGTAGTACAGTAAAGGATAATGCGAGAACTGTCTTCTGGCAGCCGGGATGTACTGTTTAAACGCAGAGTCCAAAAGCTGCGCGCCGTATGAAAGAAAGTGAGGGTTTGTGGGTGGGTCCGGAGATACGGACTTCTTTCTGGTGTCGGGCTCCATGAGACGAGCTATGGAGAAGTTGAGGACTGGTGTGGGGGTGTCGGGGGACTTGGCTCGCTCGGGGGAAGACGCCCGAGGGCTATGACCCGATGACTGAAACGGCTGCATCTTGATTGATCTGTAAAGAAGAAATGGATTATTATTTACGTAACGTTACAGCTACTGGTTTGGCCAGCCTTTAACAATTATTACATCTTCTCTTCTACTAATCTCATCGCGTTCTGATTTTCGCTTTAGAAGGTGATTTTTAATTCTAGAATTCTACCGTGAATATTATGTTTATGTTTTAATAAATATCTATCTAAGTCTGAGAGTGGGGGTCACTATACAAGGATCAAGGAAGTAAGTTGGATCGGGAATGGGAATAAAAAAGTTGCATATAAGTAATTCACTCTGTATGGGAGGGCCAATTTTTTAATAACTCGAAACAAATTATCTAATTATATTTTTTTAGTTTCACGACTAGAACTCTACCTTAAAATATTTGTCGTTAATTGAATATAACCGTATATATGACTTTAGTCTATTAATAAGCGATGTTAGTTATGTTCAACTACACCCTCTTTTTGGTTCAAACCCAACCCATCTCACAATTATTACTTAGGGAAAAACGTTCCGCTGACAATATAATGCATTTGACAAAACCACGCACCCAGATATCACCCTTTAACCGCAGTAGTTATTCGTACAAAAACAAAGACTATTGAAGCTCTGAAGGGCGTGCCATCCCGCCCTACGTCAGGCAAAGCCCTCCAGCCCTCAACCCCGCCCTATCGAGGTTTTAACCAAATTGGAAAGCATTTGAAACCGTGTATGAAAATACGCGAGTGAAATGTTTTGCTTTGTTGATACATTGTTCGGTAAATGAGAGATATAGAACACATAGATAATTAAAAAGATACGTTTCAAAAAAGGTTGTATGTTGATGCTACACGGGGTGTAAGGGACGGTGTACCGAAATCTTTGCATGATCAGACCATGAAACTGAACAACTTTTACTATGGAAGTTATGTTGGTAAACGAGAAATAAAAATTGACCTCCCATACAAAATTATCGATCAGCCGACTGACTTACTATGAAAACTCGAAAAAAATATTTCGTTTCCCAACATGGGCTCCATAGTAAAAGTTGTTCAGTTTTATGGTCTGATCATGCCTGCAAAGTTTTTGGTTTACCGTCCTTTACACCCTGTATTCTATATCTCACCTAATCTATTCACTTTCCTCTTATTCCAAACTTTAACGGTCAATTGTAATTAATACTATTGACAGAGAAAAAAAATTGTCTTACTTTTTAGGCGTGTTAAGAAAGAAATGCAGCTGGTAGTGCCATGGTTTATCACTCCCACCCCAGCATGGAAGTGGCACCTCAGACGTAAATTACTGATTTCAATATTTGCTAAAAGGCAAGCACTGCAATCTTCGATCAATACAAAAAAATCACCGACCCAAAACGCCATTTGACCCCGCTTATTACAAAACCGTCACTTTGACTCCACTTCCGGTCTCAACGGCCGCTCTCAAAGAGAACAACCGAAATTTAAGAAATAAAAGCAGTAATTTTATATGAAAACAATGAAGCGCGCACAATGGCAGAGCTAGGGTGTGTATGCGCTTTATTGTAGCTGCAATCTGTTCCGACTTAGCACCTGGCCCTTAGACGCTAAAAGTTAGGTTGGCTTGTTTGGTATTTGAGCGCGATTGTGAGAGCAAACAATTGTAAATAAGCTTATTCTGATTAAAAACTGTCTGCATTTCGTAAATTTTCAATTATGAGACAACACAACCTATCTATAACGTACGGGTCGTTTGTTTTCGTTTACAAAATCCACTCAACAGAAGAGTACCTAGTGCATATTACTTTATTCCTATCACCAAATAAATATATAACAACTTGTAGTATCCCCAAACAAAGACTGAAAATGATTCTAACGATCATCTCAAAGATTATATTAGGTATAATATTTTATGCGGTTTTCATTTGTTTAGCAAGAATACCTATTCAATGAGAGCCCACATACTTTTTAGGAATCAAAATAACCGGACCCTGACAAAACCAATTAATAAACCTCCTCCTTTTTCTCAACCACACGAGCGTACAAAATATGTCCCGAAGTCATTGAAATAAAAAACAAAATAATCACTACCCCTGTGACTCGCTTTCATAGTTTAATTGCCATAGAAATCTACCCTTGGCACTTTCTATTGTTTTACTAAAACGCCCGAGGGCCGTGTGAAGTGTTCGGCTATGGTAAAAAGAGTAAAAACTGCATGTGTGTTTTGAATGGATAAAAAATAAATATTATTGGTCTTGATTATATTGAAATCCCATACATGTTAGCTGTATATTATGATAGTTTTTAGTAAGTACTTAAATGAAGTCAACCAGAGCTATATATGTAATCAAGGATAAGATTTTGTGCGCGTTGGTGTCTTTTATAAGAAACAATAATTGCATCTTTTGTTAGCGGTACTTTGAATGCCCCAACCACTCCAGCATAACAAATATTTGTTTTCTATCTTCTGTTGCATTAACATAATCAATATATTTATTAGGATTTGATTATGCGCTTGAGTAGTAGGTACAGTGACTACACTTTAAGATTATTAGTCTATACTAGTTATTCTTAGCAGTATCAAAGTCTGGGATGTATATATCGAACACGCTATTAATACCAAATGGCTAAACTAAGTTCAATCCTGCAGCGCCTTCAAACTTAAGTGAGCATAGTTCAGTTTAAAATAAAATAAAACTAATATTTACCCATTATTATTCTACATTCAACACGTCATACCAATTCATTTACAAACAATTCCATACCAATTTGCCGAAATCGGCTTAAGCTCGTAATCCCAAACACTTATTTCCAAAACCGTCTAATTCCCGATTTCCGAATAGAGTGGGCAATCCAAGTCACACAAATCCAACATCTGTCAAATCAAGACGTCATTACGGCGGGAATCGAACCAGGGACCTGCGAGCGACAGCCGTCAACGACGCCGCCCTCGTACGTACAGGGTGAGCTAATCGTGTGCAGCTAGTTTTGCATTGAACAGATTTAGACCTACCGATAGAGTTTATTTATCAGTGGGGTATTTTGTAGTATTGTATTTGTTATTCGTGGATTTTCATATTTCAGTGAGGCTGATGATTCATGATTGATGATGATTCGGAATATGGTTCCGTGCTTCGAAGGGCTCGTTAGACTGTCGGTCCCGGTTGCTGTCTATGATTACTTAGACGGCGGTCGATACACAACCATGTCAGAGGCCTACTACTAGTGGTAGGCGGTTGAAAACCTCTAACACCAGGGTTCATGGGGTAGTGAGACGACTCGGTGTTCCACACGAAAGAGAGACTAAAAAATTTTAAAATACGGGTCCAGTTGTTTATAACTTTGAATTGAATTTTGAACATTGCATTTTATCAAAACTTATCATAATAATAGTGGCGGTGCTTTCTGAAGATTATTTCAGCCAGTAATTTATTTCTTTTTTTATGCGTTTAGTTCATTAAATATTTTACCTTTCTGAATGTTCAGATATATGTGATATTTCTGAACGTACCTTCAATAAATTAATTTAGTGGGAATGTATACTTTGCCTGAAGCATTCGAGCTGTATAGCCAATTACCTAAACTTGACATTGGCAGAATTTTCTAACCGGTAAAGATGAAAAGTTGTGTTTCTGAATCCCTCACTGAGCTCAGTATACTACTTTTGTATCCTGCGATTCCTCGGGTTTCAAAATTAGCGGTCGAAGCAAAAATGAACTTTGCTCTTTTGTTGTATTAAAAACTATTTTTACAACCTGTATATATGTCTATTCAGCGCCGATTTAGTACACCTATCTCGCTCGTTTTTAGGTTAAACGCTCTATACGTGTCCTTTTCTCAATAAAGTACGGCGCGCTTTGTGAGTTCATTCATTAGTGGTTGAAGAGGGAGGGGTGAATTTTGTAACGGGAAATTGAAATAAGTAATCAAAATATTGCCGTGTGATGTCGGCTTGGAATAGCATCACCCCATTTATTCCGTGGGTTATAAGTGTATTGGAATTTCAGGCAATGGACACAGAAGGTTCACCAAAAGCAGAATTATTCTATTCAATTTATCACCTAAAAAAAATCTTGAAAAGTGTTCATAAAAATCTGACAAACTCTCAAATTATGAGTCCTATTCACTGACCTCTATTATATGTGATCCTCTTATATGACAATCGCCTTCTAGAAAGAAAAAATTGTCACAATAAGTGATTTAAATAATCTCGACTTAGATAAATGATTGGTTCGCTAGCGACAGCGAGGACCAATCTTTCATCTAAGAATCTCGATAAATTCCTTTTGATGATTTTGGTCCTATAAAAATACCGCTATGATATGAAACGTTATCAAATTATTCAATTCAATCCATGCGGCCATCTCAGAGCAGAGTGTTTCAGAGAAGAACAACTATAATGAAGCCGTGCAACTCGACGCACGATACCTAGATACAACAACTATTTTGTATGCACAGATTAAAATATGGGCATAGTGCGAGTCTTAACATAATATTCTGTAACATTCATATCAAGCCCTTAAGATACCCCATTTGAATTACTAACCTCAATTAACAGCTATATTTTAAATAAATTCATAATGATCAATTAAAAAAGAAAGTGTTTGTTCGGCCGTCTAATAAACCCATGTTTAAAAAAATATTTTTTACTACAAAGCGAAGCCTTCCATAGTTTGAGGATTTCGATTTTCTTGAGAGGCACGCACACAGAAACACGCATTTTTAACAGCATAATCAGGCGTATCTTTTTTATTAAACGGTAAGTTTGGAGCATGATCTTTTTATATTTACAAACAGCCGTAGAACTGAGTAAATTCCAACTCAAGATCTCCACGCATTAATTTGGCTTTTTGGCTTTGGCAGGCTTGAGCTTCTAGGCATGGAGTTGACAGCAAATCTAAACTTCGGCGCGACCATCGAGTACAAGGCTCAAACGGCGGCTAAGAAGTTGGGCATCCTGAATAGAGTGAAGCGATACTTTACGCCTGGACAGCTTTTAACTCTTTCAAAGCACAAGTCCGATCCTGCATGGAGTATTACAGTCACCTTTGGGATGGCTCAGCCAAATACCAACTTGCCGCTCTTGACTCGGTGGAACGCATGGCCAAGAGGCTCATAGGCGACATAAAACTGGTGGACACCAAGCTACATAGCCTGGCACATCACCGCAAGGTTGCCTGCTTGTCGGTTTTTTACAGATTGTACTTCGGAGAGTGTGCTCAAAAGCTTCACGACCTTGTTCCACCAGCTCCCTTCTACCATCGGACATCCAGACGCACCGCCGGATACCATCCATACCTGGTAGCCATTCCACCAATTCGGACTAAGCGCTTCCAGTCATCATTTATAATGCGCACTGCTAAAGAGTGGAACTCACTACCTGCGGCTGTCTTCAAATTAAGAGTGAACAGGCTTCTTTTGGGTGAGCTCGCTCCATCTTAGACTCTGTCTCTGTCGTATGACCTAGACTCGAGTCAAGAGCAAACCCAAAAAATGAAAAAAACATTGTATTCTAGTGTTTTTTTAGGGTGGTTCTCACGCGCACCGCTAAATTTTGCGTGATTCAATCAATCCGTTTTTTTATAGAAAGGAGCTGTATGAAATCGCATTGAAACGCCTAATAGCGTCGCTTCGCATCGCCGTCTAGCTTTTACAGGCTATATTACTATAAAACTGCAATATCGTGCGGTTCATAAGCGAACCTTCTTAGTCTGACTGCGATATGTTTTTCATGTCTTCATCCTTGTTTCTCTGATACCCTCTGGCATGTTCTCTATGCTCTGAGGCGGCAGTGATCTTCGATCAAGCGTCGCTTCGCCGCACGGATATTCCAGCTTGCGAACATCCGAGGTGACGTGAAGTAGGTACCCCACGCCCCACGCCCCGGGCCGCGCCACGAGTATTTCATATTTGCTCGAGTGGTTCTCGAGATGCTGCTGTTATCATTATGATTTATGAATATTTTAGAGCTGGTTAATTCTTATTTTGTTAAATACCTTCTAATGCAAAATTGTCCTCAAACAAATATGGTACAGCGATAAAATTATCTACAGTAATAAAAAAATAAAAGTAAGAGTAACAGTATGTCGGCGCTGCTACAAGAAATAAGACACGACTGTCCAAAAAGTAGGTTATAACCTATTTTGAAAGTAGTAAATATATTCGCATTCGCATTGTATATTCGCATTCGCAAAAGTTCGCATTCGCATTCGTGGATTCGTGTGGACTAACCCAAGTATTCTAGACTATGGCCAGGACTCCGGTTGCTTAGTTGCCGGAACGGTGGAACGGTATCCGACGGTTCCGAGTTCCAGTCCCGGCCGCAGTGGAAATTCTCCGATTTCTCATGGTACACATCTGAATGTAAATAAATAACATTAGTTCAGTAATTTTGAGGTGTATTTTTGGGTTTTGCTTAGGAGCACCTTGTTTGGTAAGAATTTGTTCTACGTGTTTATACTGATAGTTCAATAAATCTTCAAGCTTTGTGTGATATTGTGGGATAATGTGGGAGCACCTTAATATACTCGTACAGTCTTCTTTTTTCTTCGTGTCAATGAGTTAAATTGGTTATTGTAATTGTTTACGAGTATTTGGCCAAATATAATTAGATTACACTTGTTGAAACCCGTACTTAGCCTGAAAATGACTGTGTGAACGAAGTTATAGTTTTTCTACATATACATTTGGCACTTGCTCTAGCAGCGAACGTGTTAATCTCATACCCCTTAACGCCTTTACCGCGGCTATCATAGATGTTATCTACCCAAAAGATAGGGCACGTACTCGAGGGCCGTCGGGCCGTCAGAGGTGAACAGGGTAATTATGATATTGACTCGGATATCGGGAGTTCCCTCTGACAAATCTCCCTCTCAAATCTACATTGTGAAGGCAGACATCAGAGATTGCTGACTCTTTTTGCGTGATTATTTTCGGCACGTAAAATTTTATAACTGATTCGAAAAGGATATCAATTCCACTAATCTAAATTCTTAGAATTGAACCATATTTTAATATGTTAGCGTTCTAAACAGGGGTGCTGAATTTGATCAGTGTATTTACTATGTAAATATGTAGGTTTTATACTTGAAAACCTGTTCAACTGATTTCAAAGTATCAGCACGAACTCGAACGAAAGTTCTTATAAAAAACAATATAGGTTAATCCTTTGAAAGCGTAACTAGGTAGTTAGTCCGAAATACTTCCCTCTCTTAGGGATGGTCTGACTTTCAAACCACTACAGTCGTTATGTGCCATAACCTACTTATGGTATTTTATTCAATCTGTTAGCACGACTAATACCGTTATTATTCGGAAATCACTATTAATCATAATAAGTAGCTTATGTGTCTGTTTGGTAATGAGCCTCATATGAAGGTAGGTATCTATTCTCAAAAATAAACTAGCACACCATAGCAACACTCATTAGGTAGCTATACATAAAAAATAACTCAACCATACACCACCGTACACTTCAAATCCAAAAGTTTTTTTTCACTATCTTCAATTTCTAAGCATCGGAACTATAAAGCCGCGTTCACACTTCCGTCGGAACCGCGCGCGGGTGGACATCATAAGGCTTAGTGCACATTATCGAACATTTGTGACATTTACAAAAGATTACGGGCTATTAATAGGTTGCTAGTGGATTCGTGACGCCAAATGTTTGAGCAATGAGCGGTGGCTATTTGTCAAAGTGTGCGGTTGAATTCTTAGAAATTCCTTTTTGAAAGTGAATTTTGAGAAAGTGTTATCTGGCCACAGTTAATAATGTAATTTTGAAGACGAAAATGTATCACAGAGTTCGGATGGACAATTAATGACAATTATCCATACTAATATTATAAATTCGAATGTAACTCTGTCTGTCTGTTACGTTTTCACGCCTAAACCACTGAACCGACTTTAATACAATTTGGCATAAGCATAGACAGGAACCTAAAAAGGACATAGGCTACTTTTCACCTCAGGAAAATCTATCAATCCCATGGGAAACAAAGTAAATATCATAAGAAACATAGCGAATAACGCCGAAGAAAATCATCAGACGAGGATTCGTTGTATGGATTGCTTTGCTTTTAGCTTTGTCAGAAAATATATAGTTGTTATACTATCTAATGCGGACGAAGTCGAGGGTAAAAGCTAGTAATTAAATATTATCGTATGCTTGTTGTGAATCTTGTAATCCTACATTTTAATAAAAGATTGGTATTTGAGCTTTCTGTTCTTTCTCGGTTTGAGTTTTTCATTTTATATAAGTAGGTACTTCTAAGTATTTATAGGATTGACTAAGCTCGTACTAAGGCACATTTTTATGAGTCGAGAATTTAAATTAGTGCATTTTTATTTGACATTGGCCACAATTCGGGATGTACATTCTCCTTACTTGCCTTAAATTAGTGCTGTCATTTTCCGTTAAATAGGTTTTGAAAAGGATAGGAGATATTTTAGTCGTGTCATGTGTTATAATTTCATGCAAAATACGTGTTATTTGTCAAAATAAGGCGACAATCAAAACAATGGCGACTAAAATGACTAGGAAAGGCGAAAAAACTCTTGACGTTTTTAAAAATGACAGGACTTAGATATCTTCTATCCTTTTCTAAACCTATTTGACGGAAAGTGACAGCACTAATTTAAGGCAAGTAAGGAAAATTTAAATCCCGAATTGACCTCACTATTGTACTTATTGGGCAACAAAGAAATTAATTCGTAAAACTTATATTAAGGGTTTTATAAACAGCTCGTATCCCTACTAATGCCCTACCATCTGCGCGTCCCCGATGGCATGTCGGCTGGTTGGGTGTCAAATATTTGCGGTATGTAATTGGTATGTCGCGGGTTCAATTCCCGGCGGAGGGCAACACTGGTTTGCAAAACGATGGTTCGACTAGGGTGACGGATTAATTTTCTATTGCAAACAATGGCAACACTCGCGTAATGAGCGGGTGCAAATAGAGAAATCGATTACAGTTTTGCGTAGTCCTAAAGTTTTAAAACCCCTAAAAAGTGGGTATGTTTGTTTAAGTCGCAGATATGGCGGAATAAGGAATTCGGCTAATATTCTAGGAATTTAATATGGCATAATCCCAGACTTTATTCTACAATGTTCCTAAACAACTACTGAAATTCGTGATAAATTCCTA
Organism: Tuta absoluta; assembly: GCA_027580185.1. Taxonomy (NCBI): domain Eukaryota; kingdom Metazoa; phylum Arthropoda; class Insecta; order Lepidoptera; family Gelechiidae; genus Tuta; species Tuta absoluta. The sequence continues at coordinate 33,691,659 of JAQAHW010000001.1, read as the reverse complement.
GGGTTTTGGCCGAATGTATTAACTTGTTTGGAAATATGATATAATTTTAATTTTACTTTTTATAAATCAGATGTCGTCTCTACAATTTTTTGAGTCCACTTTTATGGTTATTCCATGTTTTTTAACAATTAATTAATTATGACTTACGATAAATGTAAATCATTTGATTAAATTTAATTGGGATATATTCAACGAATCGATCCCTAAATTGGAGATTATAGTAAATTACTGGCGCATAGTTGTAGTAAAAGGTTTTTACATTTACTTCACCATATTTTTTTGATAATTATCAAAAACGAATGTAAATTCTTAACGGACGTAAAGTTTTTAGTTTCAATCATTGTTAAAAATTCATTTTCTTTGTAAGTTATTATATTTTCATAAGTAAACAATTAAATAGTCATGACAACATTTCATTTGAAAAAAGTATTTTTCGAACCTCATTTGCCATTTTCCTAAAAAACGTTGTTCAAATTCCTTGATCTGTTTAGGACGATGGCAGAATGAAACCTCGTTTTGCCATACTCCGGCTTTAGGCCGATTTCATGATTTTGCTCTTTTACTATGACATACAAATTATGATGGAAGTAACGCAGCTTATGCTAAACCAGCGCACTGTTTTACTGTGGAACTGCAGTATAAGTTTCACAACATTGCCTATATACAGGGTGTAAGCGACAGCCCTCTGAATACTTATAGGGTGCATTCAGACCATGAAACTGAGCAAATAACCATAAAAAAAACAGGAAACGCTTAACTTTCCATCACAATTGCAGGCCCCTGATCTTGATTTACAACATCAGGTATGTCATTATTTTGTTGTTTCCTGACATATTATGTTCCTAGGGGAAAGTTGTTCAGTTTCCCATGAACCATTCCGCATGCTATCAGTATTTGGAGGGCTTTCCCTTACACCCCGTATAAAATTCGGGTTCGGATTAAGATGGCACAAAAAGTATATATAAAATCTCAGTTACTATATTCTTGAGATTTTGTCACAAAATGGATGATTTACAGAATACTCGCCTCCTTTTCGTTGATTGATACCTAGTCTGCAAGGGTTACTGAATGGTAAAAATGGATTACATAAGAAAAAGCTAGTTACACTACTTACAACTCACCTCCTAGTTAATGTCACGGGAAAAGAAAAGCTTTTTGTTTATATATGAGCAAAATCACAAGTACCCAAGTAAATTTAGATACTTATAATTCATTACGTGCGCTTGTGATAAGTATCTTATTTTACTTAGGTACTTAACCAAAGTAGTATTTAACAAGCGAAAAAAAGGCTATGTGAAAGAAAACTGCTTGCTCCCTTTCTACTATCATGTGTCTAATGACACATACTCGATATCTGAACAATCTGCTGAAGTATAGAATTTTCAAAAAATCATACCAATCCATATTACGTTCGCGTATTGAATTTGACCTTGTATCGGGCTTTGCCATCGCCGTTTGGAAAAGTGCATAACTGAGTTTAAAATAGTGTATGCAACTGCATATCATTTAGGCATTATATGCTCGTGACAAACTAACATCATCTGTCGTCCATTATACGACAGTTGCATAAACTACTATTAAAACACAATCTTCTGTCGTATTTAGATAACCAGAAACTCTGCAACCTTATTTACGTTTTCGAGAAGTCTTTTACCGTGCGCACCGAACGCTGTTGACTTTAATTACTTGCGATGCCAGGACAAACCGGTTTCGCCCGTAGACGGCGGCGTGTGGATGTGTGCGTGAAATATTGACGTTTCCTTGTAGCCGTCTATCTGTCTTAGGCGCGCCCGCCAATACATAATTTGTGACTTCGTTGTTCTTACATACACACGCCAGACGATAGTACAGTTCGTGACAGCTACCATACAAATGAAAAGGTGTGAAAACCGTAATTTGATGCGGAAAAAAGTGCCAGTCATATTTTCGTAAAATGTTTTCGTCAATTCACAGGATCCGGCAAAACATCGAAAAATCATGCGGTGCGTGCAAGAACCCCTTTACACCATTGCAATATTATACGTATAAAAGTTTTAGACACGCAGTGGTTCAGCTAGAGCTTGTTTTCCTAAATAGGGGGAGATCATGTACGACGGACGATATACAAAGATTTTACCCACCCTCATTCAATAAGTTTAAATTTTTCTCACTTCTAATTTTGGAGGAACTCAGGTGACAAAACAGCACGGTTGGTCACCCTTCCATTGTCACCTTGTTAAAGGGATACGGTAGGGCTAGGAGGGAATTTAGAGGGCCTACCCTCAGTGTGTGATAGCTTAACTAGGGGTAGATGTCAAAAGATTTCAATACCTTTTAAACAGATTGAAATATACGCTCTGACACTTTTGCACTATTATTGTCTATTACTTTACCTCTTTAATTCGGAGGTCGAGTACGGGGGATTTACGTAACTTGCTTTTCTATACTAAAAAGATAGTTGCTTTTTGATAAATTATAAAGATTTTTGTTCACGTTTCAGTTGTACAATTGCATAGGATCGGCAAACATTCACCGACATTCGTAAACATTTTTGAATTACGTTGATTTTTGCTGCGAAGCGAAATCGCTTCCACATCGCATGTCGGTCTCAGTCACAGACTCGAAACTTAAATGAGTTTGATACAAGTCACATAATCAAAGGCACTGGCGTATCTTTTAATGGACGACAGAGAATCTGTTTGGCAAAGGAAATAAATTCTGTGAGTTTACTTGCACTGTTGCGCGGTGCGAGGATTAAATAAGGCAACAAGTCTTAATTAAGCTAAGCTTAGTCCTATTTATGCGCTACTTGCAGTTAAATAACGGAAATGTGCAAGTGATATCAAAAATGAAATAAATTCCCATGAATGTGTCATATTGCGAGGCCACTACCCTTACCTTACCTACTGAAGGTCTGTAGAGGCATTTTTCTCCTTCAGCCCTTGTTTGGTTTAGCAAAATATATTTAGTTCCATATGGTTCTTTATGAATATTTAGTCTAATTTTCACATAAAAAATATTGACACGACACAGACCGACAAGGATATGACTAAAACCTTCGGAACGAGACGGAAGACCGCGTTGCTTGAAGACTAAAACACTCTTAATTCAATGTTGACTTCTTTTATTAGTGCTAATGTTGATCAAATCGAAGATCAGAAAAAAATCTTATTCCATAAATTGTGCGTTCTATTCACTTTCATTGCCTTCGATTCTTATAGACGCATTTTTTCGGCGTTCCCGTCACTAGCTCAAAAGACAATAATAATAAAACAAGCTATCAATGGTCGGTCGTTTCTTTGAAGTACCTATGCCTTTTACGGGACCTAAGGTGGTTCTCCAGCTTGTCGTTTGCTGGTGCGTATTTTTAATGCACCGTAATGCATGCGTCTTTTAATAAAATTTAAAAAATACCGCTACGATCTGGCAAACTACTTGACAGACGCATCCGTTAAGCAATGTAAACGCACCGCAGTCGTATTTTTATTGGAATAAGATCAGAACTCACATTTTTCTTTCGTCTGACAGTTGCATGCATAACAGTGTGTTAAAAATACGTAGCGACGGACGACAAGTGAAAGAACTGCCTGAAACTACATTTTTATGTCAGTCAGAGGAAAAAGCAATCTCGGCCAAAGAGATCCCTCGTAAGAAGATGACGACCGTAGATTTTTCTTTTCTTCACTTATAACTAAAGACTGCACACTGCTAACCGCTTTCCGCGGGACTTACCGCAAAACGGATATTTTACCGGGGCAAAAACTAGTCTGTGTTACACAGAGATATATGCTGCCTTTCTAATGGTAAGAGAATTACAAATTCGTTCACATTTTCCCTCAAATCCTACAATCAAATCTTTCCCTGTTTATACTATCTGTGTAAAATCAGAATGTGACAGGATGAAGTAATGGAATGGAATGAAAATAGGTAATTCGACCTACAGAATCGATGCTACCTCCGTTCTGTCAACAAAGGTTACGTATGGAATTACCATCACGCCTGACCGACTGGGCAAGGGGGCGGGCGTCGATGAAGAAGGGTGAAGTGCTTAAGATACTATCGGTGTGTGGAAGTAATTGGTTTGTTTGATCATTTAAGCTGGATTTTATTTTTATTGCTGGTTTCTTTTGGTATTTATCTATTTTTTTTTTTCCTTTTTTAAGCCACATTTGGCATCCCTTAGTAAGCTAGACGAACAAGAGCGAACCCATCATAATTTAAAATTTATGTCTATTAAACAAAGCAAAAAAGAAACTTTTAATGTAAGTTATGATCTTAGTCTTGATTGTCTTTTTCGTCCTTTCATGTGGGTCACCGAGTTGACAAACTACCCGATGAATTCTGGTTGTGATATTTCAACAGACAAAAAGAAATACATCTAAATATTATATGTTCTTACTTCGAACCGATTGATTTTGGTCCCAAAATAATTTAAAAAGTTTAATCTATTGCTGCCTTACGGTGGTGTTGTTTCCAACAATTACAAATTAACACACGGGTTCATCTTATATCACCAGGGATCTTCACTGGTAGTTACTTCACTTTTTGTTAGTGCTACTGCACGATAGGCTGGCATGCATATGGAATTTTTAATTTTGTCAACTCCTCTCGTTAAAAAATATGCGGTGCGTGTGAGAACCGCCAATAATTTATATAGTGTAAAATTTTATTTGTGATCGATAGCAAAATCTGAAGACGGGCTGGTGACAAATAACAACTTTCTCCAAGGAACATAGGTTGATATATGATAAAAATATTTAAAGGCCCGTCTTAAGTATCGGTCACTAGTAAAATTTGACCCTATGCAACAATTACGTTATCATTTTATGTTATTTTTTACGTATTTACACCATATTTTGCCAGACTTGTTCATTTGAGGATTGAACACGAGTCACGACTGACGCTTGACCGGCTACTTGAGTATCACTACAATGCGAGGGGGGAGCATTGGAGGTACTAAGCTCGGTAGAGTAGAAGAAAATTACATTGTTACGCGATTACCTACACAGATCACTGTTGCGACGTGTTAATTTGATATGAATGAATCGTGTGAGGGATATTGTATTCTTTCCTAACGATACCTATCGCTTACATATACATAGATAGTCAAGCTCCCATTCACTTAATAAGCTACGGTCAACATACATTTTCGTAGCTATGCTACAACAACTTCGTAGCTCCTGCTACGATTCCGCTACGGCGACTTCAGCTTTAATTACAAATTTTTAAAAAGCAAATTAAGGACAATTAGAAATGCATCTATTAGGCGACTTTATGTACGGGACACCGTGTAGACGAACGACCCGAAATCACAAGGTGTGAATATTATAAAACCGGCTATTTCACTCGGCTGTAAGGTCACACTCTGTGTTTGTAACATCACAAAACTAAATTTGCGAGGCAAATTTCTGTAACACCCACCATCAGCGCCAGTAGGTAGGTATGCATAGCCAGCAGCTGATTTTCCCTGCGAAGCCCAGAAGTTAAGTTACCTTAAAATTATCTGACTGTAGGCGGGATCTACAGTTACGTTAATTTCTGCCAGATTTTGCGTTCAGTAGCGGAATTGTGACATATTTTTGACGCAAATCGTTATAGGTTGGTATCTCAGACAATCTAAATCTAACGTAAACAAACCACTTCTCATCAGAAAAATCGAAACACTTTCGTTTTTATTGTTAAATGAAACTCAAATTATGAAAACTTAATGGGAACTTAGAAAAAACTGAAAATCTTACTAAATTTTACTACCCACTGCTAAACGATATGTGAGATTAATTTATAAAGTTAAATTTGTCATTTTCTTCGTTGCATAGGGCCGTGTCTTCCAATTTTCTCAAGCACGTTTGATATCAAGGTTCTCCATTTCTCTGTCCCCGGCTAGGGTAGCAGTTGCGGAGGATCTGACAAGTTGTTTTATTTGGTGTAGCCGTCTCGATGGAGGTCGCCAACATTAGCGCCAACTTTCGTGGTTGTCCGGTTCTGTGCACGCTACGTGCCCTGAATATCTAAGGATCCTTTGAAAGCATATGCTGCATAAATTAGTTTTTATTTTCGGCAGTTCAGGAACAGAATTTATTGTTCTTTTTGCTGTCTAAGGGATGTGCAGTATGCGTCACCTGTACCAAATTTAAAATGCATCTATCGTCTTTCTTTCAGTAGCACGTGTTGGCCACGACTCAGCTCCATACAGTATGACTGAGAACTAGTAACTTACTCCTGTGGCTCAGGGACCCAAAGTGGGTCTTGGCCTCCGACACGAGTTTCCGCCACTTGTCCCGATCCTGGGCCGCTTCACGCCAGTCTACTAACGTTCGCATTATATTATCTTAGCACAATTTCTAATGTTTCGGTTTTGGCAGATTGTGAAAACCTTGGTCACAGCTGCTTCAGACATCTGAATGCGACGTCGTCTCTCTTTCTCACACCCGCCCAGGTTACTTATGAGTAGGGACAGGATTATACGCAACATAAAAAGCCTGATATATGCATGAAAAGTGCTTGAAAAATTCATGAAAACTGTCAAAAAATTCTAGATCATATCACAATTTCAAGGGAAGTATAAAATAAAATAATGAATTTACTTATTTAAGCTAGATGCCCCCGAAATAATATTTAAAGTTTAGGATAACGAAAATTACTTACGGCAATAGTTATCTATAGAAATATCTTATGATACACAATGTTAAGTAGTAAAAGCAATACAATAGTTTTAGTTTTTCTATTTATTGCCAACGCAAATAAAAAACTTCTACATTTTAATTGAATACGTAAAGCATAATGTTTCTAAGATAATTAAGAATTGGGGACAAAATTTTGTCGGGCCATCGGTCTAGAAGTCTTTTTCTGGCTTAAATGGACTGGATTTGCAGTCTCTCTTCTCTTTGCGTGTGGGACATCGAGTCATTCAACGACCTCGATGAACCCTGGTGTCTGAGTTTTTCAACCGCCTACTACTAGTAGGCCTCTGACATGGTTGTGTTACGACCGCCGTCTAAGTACAATAGTGATATAAGAATACCAAGTGCTCTGGGATAACCATATTTTTTAAGACGCGCCATAAACAATCCCACCTGACAGTCTGACACAGTCAAAGGCCTCCGAGTAATCGAAATTACCACATCATCTGTGAGTGGTAAGTTGAAGTCTCGACCATTTTCAATGATTATTCAAAACACAATATAACAATTTAAACGGTTTTAAGTTGTGTTTATTTTGTATTTTACAATTCCTACGTTCCGAGCTCTTTAGCTCTTTAGCTCCGTATTAGCCAAATTCCAATCTTATTCCCATACAATTACGGCTACGGCCACGGTTACGTCTGTCAAGTCATTTGACAGAGGCATCCGTAAGCGCACCGTAGCCGTATTTGTATGGTAATATACATAACATAATAAAAATACGCAGCGACGGACGACAAGTGGGAACTTCGCTTAAAAATTTGAATTGAAATAGTTTAAAAAACAACAAGATAGTTGTCGAGCGAAACAGGGCCGTCACCCTACTCACTAAATGAGAAATACCTATTTCAAATCTTATGCGTTTTAAACTTCTTCTTCAAGTCTACATGTAACAAATAAATAATTAATGAACTACTATTTGGCCACGGTAACTGTTTATACCAACCGTCCGTGGTACCCAATCTTTTTTTGTAAAATTACATAAAAGGGTGTAAATATCCGAATTCCATGGTGTTTGCAAATATATCAGTGGTCAAAGCGGAAGGATTAACACAAATTGTGTGGATCAGTGAGATAATCCGCGGGCACAGTAGATGTTTTCAATAAAGGTGTAAGTGTGAACTGGCGGCGGCGGCCGGAAATTTATGAAATAGTAACAAGTAACAACGGAAAAAAATAAGTTTCGTTACTTTTAAAGATTATGCAAAAATTCGGTTTAGATTATAGTTACGTGTAGGCCCATTTAAGAAAACTCAAAATTATACACGCGAAATTATGAGTGGATTTTACGTCCTTAAAAATATAAAAGAAATGAAATATATTTCTCTGTAGACAAAACATGGTAAAATGTTCTTATTAAATAGGTACATCGATCAGCATGTTCCGCCAAACATTGCTGGCAAATAATATTTTAAAACCAAAAGTTAAGACATTTAATTAAAAAAGTACTATGTCAATCGAAATTATTAAATAAAATAAAAAAATAAGAAATCCTAGTCTATGAAAATTATTAAATTAAATAAGAAAAAATAGATAAAAGTAATAAAAAAACAACAGTACGCTAAACCACCATGTTTTGTAAATAAATATGTCGTAAGGATAATATAACTTGACAAGTACCTAAAATATTACGTTACTCCACGTTAAAATGCAGATATATTATGAAAAATGTGCTAAGTTAATAATGTGGTTCTCGACTAGTTGTAGTAGTATCATATTAACTAACTATGCAAGATTATTTGTAGTAAGTAATATTGCACGTTTACAGCTAGTACATAGAGTCGACAGGCAACCTGAGAAACTCCATCAAAGGTGTTTTATTATCCACCTGTTACAACTAGTAGGCCTCTGACATGGTTGTGTCTAAGTAAACGTCGACAGAAACCGGGACAGACGACTTAACGTACCCTTGGCTTCTGTATGGACTAAATATAAAACAAATGAAATATGAAATAAAGAGTATGAGTATGAGTATGAGTACAACTTATAATTACTCTACAGTTTTATATTTATTTTTTAGTTTTGACAGCTACGTAACAGTAATTTTAATTCTTATCCAGCTGGACCGTTGCCGAAAGAATAATAAATAACAAATACGTTGATATTATACGTACGCTCAGTACCTACGTACGTACGTATGTTGTAAATAGTTGTACGAACTGCTGCCTACTGTACCTACCTATTTATAACTAAGTTACCAAGTAAGTTACGTAATAGTTGCACCTATTGTGTCCCCAGTTAATACTTACTGCGGAAGCTAGTAAGTTTATTTCTTCCGGGTTTTTCTATATTATGCTTCTCGGAAAACTAAGATAGAAAATATGATAGAGAGAGTCAAAGAAGACCTTATTATATTTTCATGATAAAATAATATTTTATTTATTTAGAATTTATTTTATGTAATCTTGTAGTGGAATATTCAAATACATGAACACGAATGTTGTCCGTCACAATCAGTAAAATAATTATTTTAATCATTTATTAGTATTAATATTAACAAAATAAAAATATCACCACCCACCTTTCTTATTTCTTCACGACACAGACACTGGCCACTCACAAAAGAGCAATCGTCATCGCCACTAGCCACTGAAAACCAGAACCGGCATTAAGATGGCGCACTGTTCCAAATTCGAAATTCGACGGGCAAATGCCTAAACCAAACAGGGTTCTGCCCCCCGCGCCCCAGCTCTACTCGTGACGTGGCGACGACAAAAGTGGGAGAATTTGGGCGATGTACATTGCGTTTAAAATTAGGGATTTTGGCTTTCCAAAATTGAGATGCTATGCGCCCGTTCGATCGTAGTGTGCAATGTTCGCGCGAACAAACAGCGACGACGTGTGCAATGCAAAACTATAATAGTAATTACCAGTTTCACTCAGATTGTTGGTTGGCAATAAATTTGCTTTGCTTTGCTGGGTTTCGTAGTCTACTACAAACCTTTTCCATTTCGTCAACTCTGTGTGTCTGTTTGTCCGTATAATATATTGTTTTAATAATTTCAGTAGTTTTGCACCTAGTGATATTAAACTTGGTATGATGATTTATCGTATTTTTTTTACCTTCCTATACAAGTAAAATGGGGGCATAAATATATTCTTTCTTTTACTGCTTCTACTATATTTATAGAGTATTGTCACACTGCGCGCTGTCTCCCTAATTTGTCATATCATTGAAATAGTCCTGTAAAGTTAAGAAAAAATTTATTTTCGAAAAAAACATGTTAGTGTCTCTGTCACCACGAGATATGTATTAAAATAGGATGTTTTTCAGCTTAGATGTTCCAGTTGTAACTCTAAAGTATGAATGCTAAAATTTTGATACAGAATATCTGAGCGTGTAGCTTATTTAACGCTTTTTTTGCGTTTGTTTCGCGCTGGCCGATTTTTAAGGATTTCGTAGTCTAACCAATAGGGGAGTTCCTTATCATTTCGCCAATTCTGTCTGTTTGTCCGCCTGTCTTTGTGCCCTCAAATTTTACACGATATCATAAAATTGTGTCCAAACATGGATGTTAGTGACAATATTAACAAAAAATCTGTAAATATTTAATTCGATATATTTAGTCTTTCTACTAAGGGGTAGTTTAAAGTATGTTATGTACCTATTCGTAAGATTATTTTCATAAAACAGCGAAAAACAGCAATTCTTTAAAAAAAATGCTTTTTCGAAATAAGTACCTATTATAAGGGGCATTTTTCTGGCTGATCTACCAGTAACGTCAATCCTAAAAAAACTATACAATAAAAAATCCTTTACAACAACTATCTAATTAAGGAAGCACATCCGGCAGAGTAGTCAGACGCATGTTGTCCAAATAGCAAATGGGCTAGTGGTCAGTTCACAATCGGTCCAGTTTGCAAATGGTCACGTCCTCAGAAACGAGGTGGTGCTGAACGGGGGACCCAAATAGAGTCGCAAAATGATCTCAGCATTCATTCGTTGTTAGCACCATCATCACTATAATCATCATTATCCATTCATAATTATTTTCGTTGCCAAAACAGTCATCACCCTAACTATAGTCATCATCACCATTTTCATCATCCTAATGAATTCTGATGAATAATAATTTATTTTATACAGCAGTATATGGTTGACGATGACTAAGAAGACCATCATCCATCATCGGACGATTATTACAATGATTGGGATGATGACCATGATTATTGATTGGAACTATGATGACTATATCATCTTAGTATCGTCGTCAATAACTATGGATGGATTATGATGATTATAGTAATGATGCTGACAATGACGAGGGACAATGATATGATAACTTTGCGCCTCTAATTGGACCATTTGCGAATAGGACCGTCTGCGAAGTGGCCGGTTTGCGAATTAGTAGATCTGTTAGGGCGCGCTGGACCGTTTGCGAATTAGACACAATGCGCCCGACCGGAGGAAACGCCGCTGCCAGCGCCTGTTGAGCCTCCAATGGTACGACTGATCCTCCAGTACTTAAGGCGTTTTAATATAGGTATTTTTTAAGCGGTCATAAATATCTTTCAGCGCATATAAACTCATAAATATTGTAGATATCTATTATGAGCGTTACCGCGGTCCGTTGGTCAAAGAAACTGGTAGATTAGAATATTAATAAATAGATTATGTAACCTAATTATTTAAAAAAAAGCATTTTGTCTTGTCTACAAGTCTACGTACTAAAATAAATCTGAACAGTCATATGTATATATATGGCGTATTATGTATTTAAATATGGTCTTCGACATTTTACCATCGTCCTAAACAAATCCGCAAAACTAAGAATCTCGCTTGAACAGGGAATATGGTAAAAATCGTAACTTCATCGACCTAAATAAATCTAGGAATTCGGCCAAATATATAGGATTTTGGCCGAATGGGAATTCTTCGGTAACCTTTCTTTGTTTATTGAGAAATAAAGATATAACAGTGTTTACGACACTTTGAATTAAGTAAAAAAAATATCGTGTAAATTTCACGTGTGTGGTTTTTACGTATGAGTCCTTTTATAGAAAACCTCTATCTACAGTGCTAAAAAACATCTCTTGTCTTGTGTCAGGTTTACTACCGAACATGCATCACCAGCAACAATAGGTAATGGAAATGCTTATAGACTCGAAAAAAGAAAGAAACACACGATTCTATTTCACCGTCGTACCTACATAGACATGATTACTTTTTTCAGACCATATTTAACAGAAAGCGACAGATCGATTTCTTATTCAGCATCAACAATTTATAAGCGGTTAGCGACAAGCGAAATTGGGTCTTGTACTACATTAACTACTTTTCTAATAAACTAATTTCTCACGTCCTCAGGACCAACCATGTCGCCCGAATATTAGAACTGTTCTGGCTATTCCTCACCATCGCACTGACTTCTACTCATACTCCTTCACAGTGCATGCGGTTAGGTTATGGAATGCACTACCACACACTGTTCGTGACAGCCCTTCTATCGCTGTCTTTAAGAAGAGAGTAAAGGAATACTATCTTTCACTGTCGTAAATTGCAAGAATATGTATGTATATGTAGGTATATAATATGTAATATAAATATATAAATATATAAGTAGGTATATTTTTTTTGAGGTACAGGTTATTTAATTGTAGGTATATTTTTGAATGTAAGTTTATTTAGGTATATTTAATCTATTCGTGTGTAGGTTTATTCTTATATTATTATATTCTATTGTGCACGCCTAATCCGCCTGTCTAATAAAGTCTCACTTTACGTAGGTCAGCTGGAAGAAATTTCTTAGTAGAAATAAGTTGTCCTGTTGTGTCGTTATTCTTTGTATGTGTTGCTTTTGTAATGTTTTTGTGTACAATAAACGGTAAATAAATAAATAAAATTAATAAAAAAAAAACATTTCTAAAAGGTCTACCAATTCTGAAAATATATATTTTTTTTGTGCGGTCTTGTTAAACCAGCTGTTAAACACGCAATTTTAAACCAGCAATGCACACCCCACAACCAAATTTCGCAGGGTAACCTAGTTCTACCCCGTCAAAAGGGCGGTCGTGCCCGCTCTCAATAATTCAGCCGACCAACTGGAGAGCTCGCCCCTCCCCCTGCCGCCAGGGGGCGGGAGAGGCAGCGCTGGATCGAGGCTGAATCCAATGCAGCGGTAAATAATAATTTTCATTAAGTTTATAAGTTTCGTAAGTTTGACAGCAGCTGTCGAACACACGGTGCCAACTTACCAGGCTATGTCACAAAAGTATGAGTGCTTTATATTATAATAAATTGTGTTATTTTAATGTTCACTGTTTCATGGGCTTTTTATTTTTATGGTTCTGATAATTTGATTCAGGTAGTGGCTACGGATGCGAAATGTCATTATTGCAAAAAGTCATGCATGGTGGGTGGCAAAATGAAAACATTGAACTGATTGTACCTGAACATGGAGTAGCAACTCCGTACTAGGTCAGGCCGTACGCAGCAAAAATGTTTTAGTTTCCCCAATGTCATAAATAAATAACTGTTATATAAATAAATAAAAAAACTCAAAATCAAGTCAGTTTCTGTTTCGTCACTACTCTGTTACAAAGCGCAAACGTCGTAAAACACAGTGCAAACATCCTCTATATTTCAAACCCTACCAATAAGTGCGAGGGATACAAACATATAGCTCTCACCTATGTCAGAGAGGGACGGAAACACGGTTGATGTTTGAAATGCGCAACAGGGTAAATATCCTGAATAATGTACGTGCCGCGCACCTGTGGCAGAAAGGGACGTGTTTATACGGGAAAAGTTTGCTAAAGAAAGATAGAGATATGGTTGTCATTTTAAAAGCGCAACTGACTGAGACGTTTAGAGGTAAAGCAGGATTTTAGGAATTCAAGGGTCAAGCGCTGAATATCAAGGCTGAAAAATACGTTGAACAGCTATCAAACCGAGCATGATAAAACTTTCTTTGTTGCATTTTTCTTTCGAATCGAAGTAAATTTTGATTTTACAATGTTATTTCTTGTTTTTAAGTTTGTTGTGTGTAAGGGCCGGCGCACAGCTTGTAACATGAGGTACATCCATTTCAGCAGCAATTACAATTTTGACGGCCGATGTGGCGCAGTGGTAGTGTGACTGCCTGCGACGCAAAGGTTCAGGGTTCGATTCTCGGTGGGGCATTCACGAAGTTGATATTCATCACTCAGTGAATTTGTTCCAAATCTGGTGAAGACATTGCAGGCTGAACCACCTGATTGTCTGAAATGAAAGATGGTTCCTTGCTTCGGAGGGCACGTTAAGCCGTCGGCTCCAGTGGCTGTCTCTGACTACTTAGACAGCGGTCGTCACACAACCATGCCAGAGGTCTACTACTAGTAGTAGGCGGTTGAAAAAACTTTGAGACCAGGGTTCATCGGATCGTTGGACGACTCGGTGTCCCATAAGAAAAAAATAACTCTATCGTAATGAGAATGAGCCAACTGTGAGCCAAATATGGTTCCGAGCTGCGCTGGATAATATCAACTTAATGTCAATAACAATAAATACATTATTTTGTTAGGTACTCTGATAACGGTTTGTATAGATAATATAGCGTGGACACTAGTCACTAATGTGCAGGAAGGAGTCATATCGTGGTTTTGCACCGGCCGAAGGTGTTTTCTTAGAGTTAAAAATGTATTATTGTGTGCTTGGCGTACACTTTCCCTTTCTAAGTACACCGCCGACCGCGTGTTACAGAATAACCAAGTAAAGTCCAAGGGGTGTGAAATAAAGATTTTATTGGCAATCAATTGAAAATGTAGTGTCAATTTTGAAAATAACAAAAAAAAATGTAATATCAAATTGCTTAAAATTTTTGTAAAATTATTTTGCAGTGTAGCACTATTTAGGCAAAATTTTAGGTTTAACTGATGTTGCCAACGCAGCGCAGCGAGATTCGTTATACATTGATTGTTATTTCAAGGGTGTCATCATTTCAATAAACTGAGATAGATAAATTCGTTGGAAGATGTACTGACCTAGACTAGTTAAGTTATGTAATTATTTCATTGACTGATGACAATGAAAAATATTATTGTTTTCGGGTTCTTTTGGCACAGCCTGTACGTACAGTCAAGATCAGGCTGGGTTAGACACTCTAAACTGCCAATGTAAGCCTTATACACTCGGCAACAGAATGGTCCATAGTCCAAACTGTCTAGCCCAGGCCTATAGGCCTCAGAAGGTAGATTTTGGGAGGAGTATATTTGTGCGAGCGCAGGTGTTATAGTATGGTTATGAAAATAAAACACTGATATAATTTTAAACCAACTTTATTTTTAGCTAAAATATAATAATTCATACATCAAAGGAGTACCTAAATATACTGTAATAATACCACGTTAATTCAAATAAAAAATTACTCAAATAATATAAAAAAATTAAAAATAGCTGAAGTAAAATATAATTATAAGCTACCTCTTAATACTTTAATTTATACTGTTTTTTTTGTGCAGTTAAGCTGAATATAGATCAGATCTTAAATGTATAAAATAATATTAAAATAAAGGTATTATCGACTAAGAATGCGTCGTCCATACACACATATTTAAACAAAATAATTTGTTACATAAGCAGCTATTATTTTCATCAATAAAACAGAAGTAGGTCAATAGTTAATTGAAGTAGTTACTTGAAAACAAATATAAAACTATAACAACGTCCAGATTTACAAGTAATAGCAAATAATAGCAATAAAACATGACAATGCAAATTGTAGTTTCGTTAGAAAACTTTAGTTTCGAATGATATATTTGTAATAGCAAAAGTGTGCATGTATGATGCAAGCTCAATCGAGTTCGAGGGAAATGGACATTGGACGGTTGTCGTGGGAAAACTTTAACACAACTGTCTGTGGAAGGAATAGAAAATCATAAATGGATATCGTGTGAATCGAAATGCAATAGCTGCCCTTTTTAACACAACCTATTAACACAATTCAAACCTTCCTCAAATATTTTCTGCCAAGTATTATAGGTTTTATGAAAGGTTTTGAAACAATAGTATGTCATCAAGGTTTTCTACTCTTTTCCACAGCGTTAACAAGAAGTTACTACATAAAAAACTTGAAGCAAGCCGTTTGTTCATCGGAATACTTATTCGTTGTACAAAAATAAAAGAATAACAAAATAATGGCACTAAAATTGTTAAGTCACTAACTTTATAAATAACAAATTGTGTGTTATTAATTTAGAGTTTCCTCAACATACGGCTTGCTTCGATTCGCTCTACCGTGTTTTTATGACAACAATAAAAATTGTTCTATTTTATTCAATAGTAACTATTTTATTTTTTTAACAATATTGCCCATCATCTGATATTCACTAAATTAATAATCATCTCTAAGTATATTCACTTCAGTTTACCAAATGGAATATTTCCTAAACTATGATAAAAACACAGATTTGGCCCTTAACATTCGGCGCCCAAAAATTTTCTTGTTGTCATAAAAAGCTTAGTAGATAGAATCATGAAAACGCGTGAAAAATACAGATAATTCAACTAAGAATGTGTAAATTACCAAAACAAACTTCACGTGACGTCAACTAGATAAAACATCAATGATTATGTCCACAACAATTGCTTAGTGATTTTACAGTCAGGGCTATAATCCTATTAAATAGCCGTATTTTAAATTGTTACATCGAAGACAAGAATTTAAGAATAGTATAGTTGCCCAATGATTGATACCAAGACATTTGTAGAAAAGTCTTGTTCACTATTCTTGGTCGGATGCAAAATTAAGTACGATTATAAATATTATAGATGAAGCTTTTTATGTCCAACTTACACAGTTACGCTATACTAATATGGCAAACTATACCGTGATATGCTCGCATTAATAATGGAGTGAGAATTATACTTGGCGCTACGTACGATTTCTACTTTTCTGCCTATTAAGTTGTCAATATCATGGACATGATTGATATGTTTTAATCATCAGTTTTATTACACTGATGATGAGATGATCATCCCTTTTCTTTCAGGATTAAGCCGTATAAATTCCTTTTTTTCAAATATACGTAACACCAAGTGTACACTTTTGGAGCGATACTGTTGGGACAGATAAAACAAACCTAACTACGCTTATTCTATACACAAACTAATTTTATAGATCCAATTTTACAGGTGTCGGATCCATGCTAACTTTGTTGACATCCCCGTTAGATTAGATCTGGCAATGACAAATCGGCCCTATAGAAATAGCTCGAGTTTAACGGGCGACGCGCCGCGTGTAGCCATTTCCCGATTTTAAACTAATACATAGCTTAGTCTAAATTGTTAGTAAAAATCCCTTCACGCATTCAAAATATATATACTATAAGTAATTATAGTTTAATAGCTGTTCCTAAAACGATACCACCTTGTATACGTGTATAATATCGTACATATATGTAATTTTTCTCAAATAACTCTGTGCCTAACGTACATTTAAGCCGATTCATTGAAAAGCTCGAAGGGTAAAGAGTGTTTGGACATTTAGTCGAAAGACTTCCATAATTTTAAATTGCGAAGCATTTTGTACCAACAAAATTAATAATAAATGCGTTTGAACAATAATTTAAACGTAAATGCTGGGTTTGAACTAATGAAATAAGTCACAATAATATGCGCCATTTTATGACTTTAGCGCTGGCTTTCTTTGACAACAGCTTAGGAAGGCAGTGAAAATTAAGAAGCAAAATACACAAACTTCGTAATTAATAAGTAATTATGTTATAACCATTGAAGCATACATATCTTAAATATGCAGTATAATACATAGTATCTGATCTTACAACTATATTATCTTCTTATGACCGATTCCTTACGAAATTACAACGTCTACGATTTAATACATACAGTTTAGTCACTTAGCAAGTAATAGAAAAAGATTTTTAGAGCGAATTCTAGATTATCTAGAATTTTAGACCAATGTTTCGTTCTACGAAAGCAAGAAAGGGGAAATAATTACGTATAAATTTTTGATATGATCAATTTTGAGACCTTAATAAAGACTACAGACTACTAATGAACGTAGTTCCGAAGTTTTTGTGCCTCGCGTGTTTATTTGTGCAAAAAGCTTTTTTAATATAGGTACACATTCAAATTATATCCATCGATGCAGAATATAAAATCAATTCCGTTTCGAATGTTTGTTTATCTTAAATTTGTTCTGTGACGCTTCAACCGACAGAATTATTACCCACAAGATAATAACTTCACAAATGTTTTTTAAACGATTTCATCTCCACAGACGTGGGTTATACTTTTAGAATTTATCATCTAGTAAATTTATCTTCTGATAATAAAGTTTCTGATAAATACATTCGTTCGATACACAACTATCAATCTCAAATTAATTTCATATTTTCATAGACTTTTTTCTAATTCTACACAATCATTTCGTATGTTTCCGACTTTCTAACAAGACCATCTTAAAACCGACATCTTTCTTCACTTTACTTTCAGTAACAATGTTTGACAAGGTGAACTACAGAGAACAAGTTTTATGAAACTAAGTTTCTTACATTTGAATTAGGATGATATTATACTATAGTTTTCTCGAAGTGGAACAAATATTCTTATACAAAATTTACTTTGATTTCATAATTTGATTCATTTATTAAAGTTTTGAAATTTTACCTTGCAGTGATTCAATAGGTGTTTTTCTTACCGGTGGCCATATTGAAACGTCACACAATGCGTACAATCATCAGGGAAGGGTAGTAGAAGAAGTGCGTTAAGTACTCGGCTGCGTGCGAGCGAGCGAGACACACACACATTACATAGTGCTGTTGTCCCACTCTAGCTGGCTGATGTTTCTGTACTTGTGTTGTTTGCCTGGCAACACTGGAAAAATTAAAACCATGATAATTAGTTGATAATCTTACTACCTTTAAGGCGTGAAAAGATAAATTAATTTTTCATTCATCTCCTTGTAAGTAATGCTCGAAGAACCAGTGAAAGTTGGCATTGAGGAGCAATGAGAACAGAAGATAAAAAAGTTATGTGCGTGGTGTAAAAAAGGACCTTAGAAAGAGGAGAATCTGGAAGATGTGGAACTTTTGTAACATGACATGTTTACTACATACACATATCACGCCTATAATCCCTTGCGGGGTAGGCAGAGCGTAAACGGCCGCATAGAACGGACATTTACGCCACGTCTGTCAAAAATTTGAGGGTCATCCGGAAATATGTGTATCGCATAGTGACAGGTTGTCAGCCCATCGCCTAAAATTGCAATACACACCCTCGAGTCCCTACGACGCTTCTTACGACTCCCACGGGCAAGAAATGGGGTGATGCTATTCTAAGCCGGCATCACACGGCACATGTTTAGTGTCGAGAAATGGGCAGGATCATGGGTAGGTAAGGAATGGATTACCTTCGTCGTCCTCGTCGGAGGAGTCGTGATGGTCCGTGTCCGAGTCGGAGCAGCTGTCCTCGTCGGAGCTGTGCGCCGCGGCCGCGCGACCGCACTCCGTCGCCGCCTAACAAACGAAACAACGTCAAGTGTGAAACTGTTCTCATTTCCTTATGTAACGGGGAGAAAATCTCAATAGATTATTGCAGATGGCTGCGAGCGCGACTGTTCTTAACGCACCTACAAGATGTTATTGCTCAGTTTGCAACCTTTTTTTGTTTCCTATAGATACCATGACAACTTCAATCCACAGACGACATTCCATGGATGTGTGACCACATCTACCGCAATTAAAACGTTCTAATGGAATTATGCGTTGTATTAGTTACCAATTTGTACCTAAGTGTATTGTATAAAGAACTATCTCATCATAGTTTAAAGGCAACGTCCGCGACACAAGCTCCGTAAAGTGAAAAATATTCACTGACTGAAACCAGTTTATTGGGAAACCAAAATATGAATTAACGAGAATCACTAGCCAAAAGAATATTTAGAATCATCTTTGTGGCAAGTGATGTGTGTGGCCTTGTAAAAGTGGACACTTTGAGCATAAATGGTATACCAAACTAAACCACACAGTTTTATCAAGGTTTTATTGATTCTAAATATTCTGTGTGGCTAGTGAATGTTGAGAATTTATAATTTGGTTTCCTAATCAATTGAGTATTCAGGAAGTGTATTTTCACTGTTCGACGCTAGTGTCACTGACGTTGCCTCTTAAGTGTATTGAATAAATAATAAGGTATTTTTTTACATATTACAAAAGTTGCGCTTCTCTACACGCAAGATAATCAAACGAGCATTTTAGTAGCAGCGAACTGTTTCTTCCTCGTTACCTTGCTGGCGTTCCGTTTCCTATATACATATATTATTTTCAAACCTTTAATCAAACTAAAATTGTAACTTCTTAATATATATTCAAGGTTGATCATTGGGTCGTTGGACGACTCAGTGTCCCTAACGAAAAGAATAACAATCACTCCCCCGCAAAGATGTTTAACGCCATCTATCGATGATTTAGTACATTTTCCCTTTTAAACAACTGTCAAGAAGGCCTTAATATCTTATCATAAATCTTAATGGCTTATACGGACTACCTACCTAGGTAGTCCTCAACTGTCAAAGATGACACCTGTCAAGGTTCAAGATCAAGGTGCTTCTTTGAAAATCGGTTGTTTTAACATACCTCTTCCATGGGGTTGACGGTGATAGTCAAAGCGGAGTCGTCCCAGGCCATCTCGGTGTCGTTGGGGGGCACGCGGGCGCGGACGGCGCGCGGGGCGCGGGCGCGGGGGGCGCGGGCGCGGGGGGCGCGGGGCAGGCGGGCTCGGGCCACGCCCACCGCCGCCAGGACCACCACCACGCCGCACGATATCACGCCGATCAGCAGCGCCACGTGGTCTGAAAAGTTGATAGTGAACAAACGCCATAAAAACAAGAAATTGATAGTGAACATTTAAATGGGGAGGAAAACTCAAAGCTGATTGCAGAAGGCAGCAGGCGTAACTGTGCCTAAATGCACCAATATGGCGTAACTGAATTTTGTAATTTTCTTTCTAAATTGACGTTTTGAGGTGTTGAGTTTTTGATCAATCACAGAAAAGAAGCTCAATCTGCTGCCCATTGCGATTCTACGATCATATCAAAAATGTAATGTGATACCTTCAAGCCTTTTTCTTACATAACTTTGTGTAAAAATACTTTTTCATTAGTTCTGATTTGGACTCATTGTATTCTAGATATTTTAATAAACAAGGCCACTTATATTACCAATATTCAAATTAAAAAAGTACCTAGTGGTGCCCAACTTAGCGTTTTGGAAGTTCGTCTGTTTAAATAATGTATTTCTATAGTTATTAATAGACACTCAAATCAAAAATCATAGATCAAGAACGTCGGATATTTGTAGGGATGAAAAGGCAGGTACGGTGGCGATCAGCGCTCTTACCGACCGCCTAGCATACGTTTAATCTTTGCGAGCTGGCTGCAAAATGTAGTTTGAATCTATTACGTTTTATTTGCAAATAGCGCCCTCGCTTTAAATAATATGAGGTGCTTCTCATAAAAACTTCTATTCTTCTTCTTTGCGTGTCGAGAGCGAAACTAAATTTCCTTTGACCAGTATGTAGCCACATTCGCAGCGTTTGGAGTGGCTGCCCACAGATCTTCAAGCGTGCAGGTGCCGGGACACGCTGGGCATTCTAACAGAGGGGACATGCTATGTGGAACAGCACCACACTGGCACTGCTGAGTCGCTGTAGCCCCACCGACACAGATTTTTCCTTGCAACGAAAAACAGCTATATAAACGTTCTCATGTTTTATTGTGATGGAAGACTCCACCAGCTACGTTGGCTCAGTACTCACTAGAGGGCTGGTGCGTGTCGGTGACTCTCAAGGAGGGCAGGTCGGCCACGTGCGGGTCCCGCTGCGCGCGCGCTGCGTACACGCGCGGCGACATCTCGTGATGCGCGTGAGGCGCCTGAGAAACACACATTTTATATAGCGGTGTTGCCTCCTAGTCAAACTAGCTACGTTTTTCTGTATTTGGTATAACAATACCCTTTATTCGGGATAAAAACTATATTAACTTAACTTAAATTTGTGCTGTCGCATTCCGTCAAGGTTTATAAAAGGATAGGAAATATTGTAGTCATGTCGTGTTTTATAATTAAACGCAAAATACGTAGTATCTGCCAAAATAAGATAACGATAAAAACAATTGCGACTAAATTGACTAGAAATAGCAAAGAATCGATTGACATTTTTAAACGTGACAGGACGAAGATATCTCCTATCCTTTTCTTAATCTATTTGACGGAAAGTGACAGCGCTAATTTAAGGTAAGTTATGCTAATGTATATCCCGAATTGAGGCCAATATAGTATTGTGACATCAGAATAGGACGGCATCAAAACACAACAATATATATTTTTTTCTTTTTATTGTACAGTTTAGCATTTTTAGTTATTTTGCAATTATTGAAAATCAGCAATTGTTTGCAAACAGCAATCAAACCAATAATGGTGCATTTCGAAAAAGCTAATTTGCGTTAACGTGCTGTATGCCGCAATAGACTACGGAATAACGAGCAAAAATTAAATAAAATTATGAAATGATATTATATATTATATATATATTGGATAGAGTATCCTACATTGAATAATATGTATATATATATATATATTAAATTGATATTATTCAATGTAGGATACTCTATCACTTGTTGACGTTATGATCCATCATAGTAAAAAAAAAATTTTGGGTAACACAATTTTTTTCTTTTATAAAATTTTTGTATTGTCCTGATAGAAGAATAACAATATGTGAACAACACTGCCTCGGGGCTGCTCAGGTTACTTACACGGCATGTAACTTTACGTCACCAATACTAAACGAAACTTCAAATTGAAGTCAAGATTTTCAGAAGGTCATTAACATGCGTATAATTAAACAGACTGTCCAGAAGTGTTTCTACACTAAATTATCAATCTTTCCAGGCCCTATAAATACCAATGAAATCTATGGGGACATACAATGCTATATTTTGGAATCGCTGGTTGGAAAGGCGTATTCAAAACTTTCTAAACAGTTGCATATATTGTCGGCACGCGACATTACCTGCTTGTCCCTAGCAACGGCGTCCATCTTGTCGGCGACTCCGCTCGGGTGCATCTCATGGGGCAACTCGCCGCCGCCCGCCATGTGCGGGTGAACCACCGTCAGCTGCAAAATACAATACAAAATCAGCATTTTTCATGTTTACATGTATTTATAGCATAGCTTATTGTCAAGAAGTAAGTACAGTACAGTCAAGAAATATGACCTCCCAATTCGAAGGATCCTTCTTTCTCTTTCTAATAGTTTGTAAGTAGTAGGCTGACCATGTAGTATAATTCAAGTCGGAAGTAACCGGGACTATTTTTCTTCCAAACAAACAAGAAGAAAAAGAAAGCATTCTTTATTGCTCTATAGAAAGGCTGGTATTTATAAACTTAACACGTCAATCTACAAAATATTCATTGTGTTCAGATTTTATTGAGTACAAACAAACATGATCCAAGCAACGAACTTGAAAAAAAAAAGTTGTTGTAAATGGGTATTTTGTTTATATTACGTACCTATTTCTTTTGGTATGCATACTGGTTTATATTATGTTATGGTCACCCTACTGTCGTGGGCAACGTTGGGGACACTCGGGACTAACTCGGGGTAACTCGGGAAAATAACAAAAATAGAAACATAACTGAGCTTAGTATCGGTCAAATAATCTAGCTTCACTATTCAATACAGAGTACAGCGTCCAGGTTCATCTATAGTTCCAGTCTATCTAAGCGTTTAATCGATTATTGACAGCTGACAGATGAATTATTATTTTTCAGTTACGCCAATTTAGATTCCTATGTGGCGTCCTGGTGTCAAAAATAAAATAAACGCTTGGAAATACTAAAAATCAGCTGCACCTCGCTTCAGTCAACCTAAAATTGTGCCCCTAAACTTGCGAAATACTTATGTCGCAGGCAAAATTCAAGCGACTGATCCTACGGTCCACTGAAGCGATACTTTCTGCGACGAATTCAACAAGTTTATACATCATACATACATCAGCCTATTGCAGTCCACTGCTGGACGTAGGCCTCCCCCAGGGTACGTCATAAGGCACGATCTCCCGTTTTCGCCATTCAGTTCGTACCAGCCGCCTTTTTTCTTATTCCAAGTGTATTTTAATGCAATTAGAAGTGGCTTGGTTTCATCTATTGTTGGAATTAGTTTTTAGCTACTACAGATTTATGTCAGCTGCAAGTATGACCCACCGTTTGCACGTATTCGTTGGAAGTGAAGCGTCCGTTGAGCTCGGAGCAGGTGAGCTTGAACACGCGGTTGAGGTAGTACGCCGGCTTCTTGTTGCTGTACTCGATCTCACGCAGCACCTAAGAATTAGACACATTTGACAGGTTTATTTACAGACCTTTACAGAAAACGTATGCACAGCATGCACAGGAATTGAAAAATCCGAAATAAACACAAATTAAATCCATTAAAAGTGTTTTATTTTTTTCTGATAAATACAAACAGAAATGTTATACTGTGAATTTAAAAACCAGTAACTGCAGGAAGCTTAGATTTGGATCTGTTGTTTTTTGTGTTCAATGTGCCTGTGATGTCGGCTTGGAATAGCATCACCGCATTTATTTTCCGTGGGTGTCTTAAGAGGCAACTAAGGAACTCGAGGGTGTTAAAAGTGTACTGCAATTTTAGGCGATGAGCTAACAACTTGTCACTATGGCGATGCATAACTTTCTGAATGATCCTCAAATGTTTGTCAGACATGGCGTGAATGTTCGTTTTTACCGCCGTTTACGCTCTACCCCAACGGACATTTTCGCCACGTGTGACAAATATTTGAGGTTCAATCAGAAAAATTAAAATTTCAATACCCTCGAGTCCCTTAGTCGCCTCCTACGACTCCCACAGAAAATAAATGGGGTGATGCTATTCTAAGCCGGCATCACACGGCCCTATTCCGCATGTTTGTCTGCTTAGTGTGACTTCAATTCTTCAGCAAAGTACCCCACATTTGTTATTGTTATCCGATGATTTAACACTTACCTCTTGGTAGTTATTGACCGAATCTGCCCCGGTGAGGATCACGCCATCCCTGGTAACGGCAGCCCTGATGTCATACTTCAACGGCAAGTCGGCAGCATCGCGGATGGAGAGCGCTTCGTGGTCGGGGTTCAACGCTGGGTACACCGACACCACGCAAGAGTCGAGCTTTTGAGCTGTCGCTTCTGTAAAGAGAAAAGCACGTTCTGAATTATTTTTTTCATCTCTCTTCTCTTTTCGTGTGCCAACGACCCGACGAACCCTGGTGTCAGAGTTTTTCAACCGCCTACTACCACTAGTAGGCCTCTGACATAGTTGTGTTACAACCGCCGTCTAAATAATCGTAGTCAGCAACCGCGACCGACGGCTTAACGTGTCCTCCGAAGCACGGAACCATT
The DNA here is from genome assembly GCA_027580185.1 of Tuta absoluta. Classification (NCBI taxonomy): domain Eukaryota; kingdom Metazoa; phylum Arthropoda; class Insecta; order Lepidoptera; family Gelechiidae; genus Tuta; species Tuta absoluta. The sequence continues at coordinate 33,666,604 of JAQAHW010000001.1, read as the reverse complement.
ACTTTCCGGACAATCTATTGGTTCACCTTGCAATGTCCTAACCAGACCGAGAACAAATTCACACAGTGATAAATCTCAACTTTGGAAGTGTCCCTTCCTTTCCGTAGCAGGCAGTCGCACTACCACTGCGCCCCATTGGCCGTCACCGTTTTTTAATGTAAGTCATGGATTTGATTCGGTTATTGAAAACATGCAAAATTTTCAAGCATTGGCAGGATTTGATCCTGCGACTTTCACCATTACTAGTGGCGACGCCTTTTCCATCTGGGCTCCTCGTCTCCTGCCCGCCAATTTCGCAAGTGTATATTTATGCCAGTAACGCGTGGCACGGCTCCATCTACCGGGTTAGTTTTGCAACTAATTGTCATCCAAATCCTGCCTGCGTTGTTATCAAAAATTGCATACGTAAGTAGTGTTTGAAAATTTGGTACTCTATTTGATTCGGGTTTGACCTCCTAGTAGTTGGGATTTAATTAAAATAGCCGAGGTTTAAGGTTGATTTGGTGAGGATGGTTGCATTTTAGATAAAATTGAATGATGTTGGTCGGAGCTTTTGTAAGTAAAAGAAAATAAGTGTAATTTGGTTTTAAAATGTTAAGGATTATCAGCGTTTTCAGGTGATTCTTTCTAATGTGGTGAATTACCAGTGTTGCCATCTCCGCCTCTAGCCAGCACGTGGACGCTCAGCTCCGGGAAGACCTTCAGGCCGGCTCTGAAGTGGGCGTAGTCCCTGGCGGCGTCACCGGACCCATTGATGAGGATGGTCGGGGTTTGAGGTTGCAGCACCATTATATAAGACTCCGCAGGTTTCGCTTTGATGATGCGGCCATTGTCGCAGCTGTAAGAAATAACGATGCCGATCGTGTATGATTAGATTATATTTCATTTTGAAAGGTCTAAGGGACAACGGACGTCTCGCAAAATTTGAACAATATCTCACGCGCAAGAAGACTTGTCAAATTGTATCTCGAAAAAGACCAAGTAGGCTAGTTTCGAAACGTTTTTTTTTTACCAAATCACATCTGTTTATGCAGTTTAAATGTTCCTTCATCCACATATTCTAAATTTTATTGAGTCTATGATATTTTTTTTAGCAAGGCACTTTCTTAGAGCAGGAGAGTACCAAGATGGCATTTCGGTAGTTACTACTTCGAAAAGGAGTGTGCCGCTTAATTACTCCATCAAGAATATTGTAAAATTCTTACAAAGCTAAATCAATGTCAGAAAAAAAATTAAAAAAACTTTTAGTTCTGCTTTCAAAGTAACATAATCACATTTTTCAAAATTCAAATATATTTGATTTTTGGGCTTCATATTTCTAGGAGATTGAGAAAAAATACATTTAATGAATAGAGCAGGATGATGGTTGTCCAAGCGTAGTAAAGGAGTTTCCTCTTTAACAAGAATACTATTATTAGAGCATAAAACTAGATCTAAGATTCTATTATTTTTGTCATTAACAATGCTGCTAAATTGTGATAGACTACAAAGTGCCAAAGTATCAACCAAGTAATTATATCTAAAGTCAGGTGTTGCTGTAAGAGTAGGATTCAGTTTATTATCTGAAGATGTCCATTGCAGGTAGGGAATGTTGAAATCATCCACTACAATAGTAACTGCATCAGTATTAATCTCTGATAAAACAACTTTTTGAAAATTATCATGAAATACAGTTCATTCTTCTTAAGGTAATCTGGCATGGGAAGAATTAAAATTATTATCTGTTAGACATATAATGTCAAATAATTAATTAAGTACAGTTAAATACAAATCTGCCGTTTTAGAACGACATCTGTTAACATTTTGATCAAATATATCCATAATATTAACAAAGGAACAACAATCAAATATTTGCTTTCGCAAAAATAGGGACATCAAATTAAACTAATTGGCAGGGTTACTAGGATTGTGTGAGGACGGTCGGAGTCACGGTTCAGCTTAGCGACTCGGCGTATGGAGTGAATGTCAGCAACATTAATCGGGGTTTAGATAACTTCACAATTTCACATTCAGTACATTCAGCAAGTTTTCGTTGCGGTTTTCAGGCACCATTTGTATTTCAATATTGCGACTACGTGAATATTTTTCCATGCTGACTACACCTCGCTTTAGATCTAGTATGTCAGACTGAAGGACACACTTTTCAGTCTCAAGGTCGAGCACTTTGTGATCAGCTTCCTCTAGGCGTGAAGCGACGTCTTTCTGCTCAGCTGACAAATAGTCTGTGGTGCACGTATAATCTTGCTTCAAGCTCTCAATGTCTAATTTCAGCTCTCTTTTTACTAATACCACTGGGGCCACAATATTATCCATTCTCTCAAGTATGTTTTTCATTTTGGAATCAAGAAGTTGTTCCAGCTGTAAGTAAGTAAGTAAGTGGTGAGTTACGTGAGCCCGCAGGAAACTGAGTTGTAAAATTGTTTTGCTGTTCTCTGTTCTTTCCTGTATTTTTTTGAGTTTTGTCTCGAGCCTCTCAGTCTTTTCAGTCTGCAAGCAGCGGTGACTTTTTATGGTATAAGCTAATTTCAGGCGGTGTTCTCGGTATCTTTCTGAGTAAATATTCAGACACGTGTAATGAAAAGGCCCTTTGCATTTTGAGCAATTCAAAAGTTTCCCTCGATAAATTTTACTACAACACTCCCTCAACGCCCTCCTTAACGCCCTCTGTATGTTGTAGTAGTAAACTAAACTTTCCCGCAATAGTGCTCTGTGAGATCAAAAACCACCCGTGCACTGTCAATTTCCGGGTTTTCCTTTGGAAGTTTGCTAATAGATGGAGCTGCTTGTACAACATAGAGTAAGATGTTTATCAAGTGTTTTTGAATACTTCACTTTTAGGTTATTTTCGCAATCAGATAAAAAAAAAAGTACTTGTTTTATTTAAAAAATGCCAACACAATGTCAATAAAAGTCACTATTATTATAGACTGGCAGCTTCGTGCTTGCCGCTCCTTCATTGGTTGCGGTGACGCGGGGGGAGGGTTGCACGTCACTAGCACGCGTATGCTACACACGTAGAGATTTCAACTGAATATATCTCGAGATTAATACTTATAGGTAATTATGGTTCTCAATGATTTCATATGGTTTTATTTTTGGTGGTGGTTTTGTCGTAAACTTTATGTGTGAACTCACGAAACAATGCAACTTTGTCCAAACAAAACTTTACTGATTTCAGCACGATTTTGTGAATATTATTTTGAGATAACAACACTCGTGGCAGCTTGCCTATGTAAGGTAAACAGAGTTCACTTATATATTCGGCAAAACACAAAGTATTTATATTTAAAATTCGAATTTAACACTGAGACGATGTTCACTGATTCTTTCTTAAAAACGGGCTATTTTTTTAGCTAAATCTTCAAACTTTTATTGTGATGCAGACTATCTCAATTGCCCGACCTAATATTATGATTCTACAAAAAGCGTGTTCGATTACAAGAGCAGAATATTCGCATTGGCATTCGCAAATGTGGCCATGTGTTCGCATTGGCATTCGCGCGGTGTACTTACGTGATGGTGGTGGCTACGTGCACGTTCCGTCTGCCGGGCGTGGGGTAGGAGCGCGCGTCCCCGTACGCCACGCGACGGAGCAGAGTCTCCACATCCGCCACGCCGTCGCCCTCCACCGACACCGACTTCAGATCTGTAGCGAGGATGATATACAATGATGATTTCAATACAGAATAACGGCCCCAATTCAGAAAAAGGTTACTTAGCTTAGCGCTGTCACTTTCAGTCAAATAGGTTTAGAAAAGAATAGGAGTTATACAAGATGTAAGGAAAAGTACTGCGTTCCTTTCAAGGAATGAACCAACTCATGAAACTGAAAAAAATTCTTCAATAAAAATAGGTCGAGATATGAAAAAAAAATTGACCTCACATACAAAATGTAGCAGCCGACCAAGTTTGGTTGTATGTAAGGTGTAATTTTTTTTCATATTTTGGTCTATGTTCCTGAAGGAAAGTTTTTCAGTTTCATGGGCTGGTTCATCCCTTAAAAGGAACAAACTTCTTTTCCTTAAACCCTGTATAAGACATGTCATGCAAAATACGCTTACATACAAACATACACACATACACAAATCACGTCTATACGGGGTAGGCAGAGCGTAAACGGCCGTACAACGGATATTAACATTTGACAAAAGTTTGAGGGTCAATCAGATAACTGTGTATCACTATAGTGACAGGTTGTCGACCCATCGTCTAAAATTGCAATACACATCTAACCCTCGAGTCTTTTAGTCGCCTCTTACGACACCCAAAATACGCTTTATCTGTCAGAATATACTTACATTCCTAACTCACGGCGGAAAATTATGCCGCTCCCGTATCGGCTTATACAGCCATGAAAAGTTTTGCCTCAGACACTGATTAAATCGTCTTTCACAGACGTGTGAGGCCAAAGATGATGATGATGATGATGATACTCACATAGATCGGGCGCGAGACTGAGTCCCTCACGGCAGCGCGAGACGCATTTCAAAGCATGCGCGGGTTGTACCGCGTGACGCAGCACTGCCAAACCAGCCAGCCAGCCTTGCAAGTGATGTTTCATGTCGCTTTCCGTTCCTGAAATAAGGTTACAAATATTGCATTTGAAATTAAATGTCCCAGCATCTCCACCTGTACGTTTGTTTAGTAATAACATAATCAGAACATGATAGGCTAAACAACCAAGGAGCTGTTTAATGGCACACACAACAGTTTTTTTTATATTGGTGTTTTTTATAAAAATATTTGTACATAGATGATTTTTTTTATAATTCAACTGTCAGTAGAAAAGGCCCCATTGCGGTCAAAAGAGTAGAGTATTATTTGGCATCATCACTTTTCAGTAATGAGCTTAACTGAAAATAGATCTTTTTATAGAAATGTTTGTACATAGCAGATGAAATGTATTTATAATTCAAATGTCGGTAGAAAAGGCCCCATTGCGAGCAAAAGAGAAGAGCATTATTTGGCATCACCACTTTTCAGGAACAAACTATCGATTGAGTCACCCTAATGAGCCAATTTTAGCGGCTGTCATAATCATTTTGACTTGGTATATTTTTGTTTATATCAGATATCAACACTTATTTATTTGCGTAAAACACTGTATAAAAGATGATACAATTTAAGATGCGTGCACTGAGGGTTTTGTCAACTTATAAATTAGCATACAAATACCCAAAAAAATGGGTCACGTAATAATATTTAACATGACGATTCAATACAATTATAATATAGTTATATATAATTAAAGACATTTCTTGTAGTATGGGTTTGACAGCTGGCAAAATTGGCTTGATGGAGTGACGTGATAATAGCATCAGCACTTTGTAATGGTGATATGTAGCCATAATTTATTAAAGTATGCCAATTAACCTTGCCAGCAAGCGCCAATGACCATAGTGGTGTTGACCCCGTGTGCCGGGTGCAGCGGCCAGTCGTCGATGACCTCCGGCCCCTTGCCGTCCGCACTGTGGTAGGGTTCACCGTCGATCAGGAGCTCTACGTTGGGGAAACGCACGTTGATAGCGTAGTGATGCCATTCGTTGTCGCACACCTGACAAAGTGAATTGGAAAATAAGTGGAATTATAAATAAAAAGTGTTCAGTACAAAATAAAACTTATAGTTGTGCGTAGAAATTTAATTTAAACTAACAAAAGACTTGTAGTTGATTTCATTCTGCGTGATTAGGTATACCTTAATCCTTGGCCTTTCGACACTTTATATTGTTTAAGTAAATTTCCGAATTATTTAATATTCCAAACTTATCAATCAAACCAACTATCATAATCTTTCTAACGTTGCATTACCTGTGTGAGAATGAAACCTAAGGCGTTACTATCACAGGAATGTCGATACACTTAGGATACTAAACCATTAAGGTTTATATGGTGATGATTATTGCATCAGCAATTTGGTTCTTAACTGTATCTTCAATAAATACAAAAGTTGTTTGCATAAAACGATTGTCTTATACTACAGACTTCATTCAATATTTTTAAAATAATATAAGATAGAATTTTTAAACAGAAAAATAATACAAGTTACTGTTTTGACGCTATCCAAAATAGTGAAATATGACGTCATATTTTAATAGTTTTATACAAAATGTCGTTTCAAAACGTTTTTCAAAATTGCTCATTTGACCTCTCAGCCGAGTGGGCAAACGAAATAAAATAGTAGGTATATTATATTATAAATACCTCAGGGATCTTCCAGCGCCACTCGGCCGGTCGGAAGATGTTAAGGTCGCCCTCGCCGAAGTCGCGGCGCAGCAGCAGTATCAGCCGGCAGTTGCGAACGAACAGGGCGTAGTGGTGGCGGTTCATTTCTGAATAAACACAGTTATTATTAGAGATACTTAAAAAACTATCTCTTAATATAAGTAAGGCCAAAGCCTTACCACAAAAAGTTGAACATGATTGCGTTGAACACGTATTGAAAGATTCTTTAAAAACACGCGTCGTAACTTTTTTGTGGTAATGCTCTTTATCTAAAGTGAGATACCAGATCTACGAACGCCCGTTTATCAATCACTCTGTTCTCATTCTTGTTATTTGCTTGTTGTACGCTGTATATTCTGTAGCAGTCGGCTACGGCATAAAAGGTTTCTAAATCGATGTTACTGTGAATAATGGATCGAACGTGGTTGATATTATAATTAGCACACGAGATCAGCCAGTAAATTTGGACGGATCTGTAATGGCGGCCACGAGTCAAAAACCGTAGCATGTGATAGCCACTTATCAGGTGGACCGACGGCCATTGTAAATGATGCGGGTACCCGTGGATACATACATACATATATATCACGCCTATATCCCTTGCAGGGTAGGCAGAGCGTAAAAAAACGAACATTTACACCATGTCCGACAAAGCATTTAAGGGTCATTCAGAAAATTGCGTATCGCTATATAGTGAGAGAATGTCAGTCCATCGCCTTAAATTGCAATACACATGTAACCCTCGAGTCCCTTCGTCGCCACGTATGGCACCCACGGGAAAGAAATAGGGTGATGCTATTCTAAGCCGACATCACACGGCAATGATACAGTCAGCCAAATCACGGGCTATTTCCAGGAAGCACCTGAGGGTTTTTGTCCAGCAGTGGACTGCATGAGGATGTTCTTCTTTGTCAGCACTTCTGGGCAGGTTTTTTGGGGGGTTTTTCCTGTTCAGGGGGTCCGGTTAATTATACGCATGTAAATAACCCTCTTTGGAAATCTGGACTAAAATTTGAAACAAATGTCGTTTACAAATGGTGGTGGCGTAAAGTTACGTGATGTGTAATTAACCTGGCCAGCACCGAGGCAGTGCCTTTATTTTTATTTTTTTATCCCGCCCGAGCCGGTGTTCTATTTTCATTTTCAATGAATCGATGTTGACATCTTACTGTGGTCGTCAGCGAGACACAGGATATGCTCCTTGCGATGCTTGTCCTGGTCAGGTCTTGGCGCGTGACGCATCCAGGTCGAAATGGAGAAGCTTCCGGCCAGGTTGTGCGGCAGGATCGACTCGGGAACGATAGCGGATGTGGTCTCGCCGTCGAATGAGAACATTTGTTCGCCGTCACGACCTGGGAAGAAGGAGAATAAATATTACAACTAAAATTTTTCTATTCACGCTAGTTGGGATCAGATAAGGCAAAGACAGATTTATAGATGGAACGAGCTCTCCCAGTTTCAACACAATATATCGTTGTCACAATATAGCGTTAACTTCTCTTATTTCAATTAATATGATCTGAAGTCTAGGAACGACCTGACGCCAGTTTTAAAACAACGTAACAATTCTTTATCCGCTTGTCTGTCACGTACCGGGAGCCGGGCAACAATTTTGAACCTTAACTACCCACAATAAAATTCAAAACCAATGTAATTGTTATAGTATGAAGCGACAGACGAGTGATTAACATCAGTTTGATCATTCAATCATATCATTGTCACAATTTTTTTCGACTCGATCAGCATGTTTATATATTTTTAACGGTATACTTCGCAATCGACGTAACAACAAATTTGTCCAAAGTGATATGACCATGTAATGTTGATTTGACGAAGAAGATGAAAATAACTTACCAAGATCGGGTTTCAAAGACTTGGCCCATTCGTTGCCGGCGCCCGGGCTGGGCAGCAAGTCGATGGTCTTCTGGTCCATACCTGAATAACAAACCACATAATCATTAAATAACAAGATGAAACATGCAATTAGTATCCATCCATATCTGCCGTAGAGAGAATAAAACATTCACAATGAATTCTAGAGACGGGATTGCAATTGCCTTAATTGGATAACAATATTCAGTGCATTGTACGGATAAAAAACACTGTAATATGTTTATCCTTTTCTCAATTTTAACAATACACGCAATAAAATGAACTGGGATAATATAGTGATGTCGAGGATCTTATTAACAATATCCGCATTATCAATTCTAATGAGTATTTCATTTTACCTCCATATTTTATCTCGCATCGAAAGAGTTTTGTAAATCTTACCACAAATGGTCTTCTGCGCGTGCAGTGCGTACGTGTCCCTGTCGCATCCGGTACCAGCTCGCGACGCCTGGAGGGTCACAGCTGCCTGGATCCTGGTCACTCCTGGGCACCGCTCGTCGGAGGAGCAGGCCTCGAGGCGCGCCGCCGGGAAGAGGGCCAGCGGGCCTGTGCCCGGGGCATAGTCTACGCGTTCCGCTACACCTAAAGGGAGAGAGGTTCTGGTAAAGTGATGATATGTCATTCATTATTGTCAACCTTATTCGATCAATGCAGGACAAAAGCCTCTTGTCGCACTTTAACCGAGGTTGTCTATGTAGTTCTTCTAGTCTTCCTTTAGAGTAGAGATCATCGCAGTCTGAGGGCTATGTGAGTCAGAGATAGGCATTTGATGGGTCATTGAATGTCTGACTAATCACATCAGTACAATAGGAAATCACACATCTGTCAGAATGATTAAGAAAAAGTACTGGTACAATCGTCATCGCACATCGACGACCAATGCAGTTGTATGTTCTCTCTTAGACCAAGAGTTCCCTAAACATTACGTACCTTTCCATCCAGCACGGCAGGGCTTGTTCACTTTGACGGTGACCATCACGGGTGCTGACTGCATCATGCCGCAATCGTAAGCGACCACCGACAGAATATAATTGTGTGCTTTCTCGTAGTCCAGGGGCTCCGTGTTGCGGATCACGCCTGGTAAATAATTGATGTTTATTTAGGATCCCATTTGCTTTTTCTTCAAGCTTTAGGCGATAAGAAAATGCCAGCCATAATATAACCGCATTAAGCTGTTATAAGAAAACATTTGCTCCGAGTGGTTGTGTAGTTTTTGTAGCGTGCAGGAGCCACATAGGTAGAGGAATTCACAAGTGAAGGTAGGTACTTCTCGAAGTAAATGTTTTCCTAAAAGGGATCTATCAGCGTCAACCTACGGTACAAAGGTGATTCGGTGATTTTCCAAAACTAAAACTGGAATCCTACATACCTATCTACACATATATTGTGTACGTTTTTATCCCTAGTGGGGTGAACAGAACGTCAACAGATTGTGTATTCGCAACGCCAGACAAATATTAAACACTTGAAACTCTCGACTCAATTATTTATTTTTTACATGCTGTTGCGGCAAAGCAATGAGATGCTATTACAACCCGGCATCAACTGCAGAAACTTGACTTTTAAACAAGAAATCGTACCTTCATTATCAACAGTAAAAGGCGAGGCGTCTCCGAGTATCTCGTACTTGCACACGTCCCCGTATCTCGGCGTGCAGTCGCGGTCGGTCGCTTCCACTCGCAGGATCTCGTCGTAGAGACGACCCTCGTCCACTGACTTCACATAGGCTGCTTGCGAGAATACTGGAGCGAACTCGTTCACGTCGGTAACCGTTATGTGTACTGGGACGCTGGAAGAAATTGTTGAATGTGTTGAATTGAATCACTTTGGAGAACACATTAAAAATGTCTTGTAATAATACTCCAAACTGGACAATGATATACCGAATGCGTTCACACGTAAACGAGCTTCACCCGGATTGTGCAAGTTTCTTCCGCATTCCGCTAAATATTCGAACTAGAGTGTCTTATCTTCGGCATGTTGTGTTAGACACCGACTAAAGGGCGGGGCACACCGGCTCCGTATCCAGCTCTCGTCCGTAGTCACGCACGAACTGATGACGTTGTAATGTATAGGATTGTATGAGATACGGCACACCGCTTGCGTTGCGTATCCGTTCCGTGCTGCACGCAAGCGGTGTGCCGTATCTCATACAATCCTATACATTACAACGTCATCAGTTCGTGCGTGACTACGGACGAGAGCTGGATACGGAACGCATACGGAGCCGGTCTGCCACGCCCTTTAACGTAGAAAAAAAATTCATGGTGGCAACAGAATGGCAGTTAAGGGTTGCTGGAATTACAATAGCAGAAATACAAGAATCGGAGCCCTGAACTTACGTATTAGAGTAGGAGCCGTCGCAACCCACGGCGGCGATGTCAAACTTGTAGTTCCGCCTTTTCTCGCAGTTGAGCGGGTAGCGCACGCGCAGCCTGGCCTCGTTCTCGTCTATTACCATGATCTGGAACAACAAATCTTTATCATCAACCTTGTTTTTGGGCGAACTGCATCAACGCCCTAGTAAATTATTCAAATTAGTTACTGTCATCACATAGAAAACATGTTACGCTTAATTGAAGCAAAGAGTACGTTTTTAATAAAGCTCTCAAAGTTGTTATCTAAATATGAACAAGAAGTACGGATCCAAAATAAATAGAAGCTTTTAACAGATTCCCCGGAAAACAAAACATTTACAATATTATGCGCTTCGTACATCTAGACAGACATGGACAAATAGTCTACAACGTACCGTTTCGGAAGGTTCAAAATTGCTTCTATATGTTTATTACTAGAAGCAGCAAGTGCGAGACTGCTAGACAAACTTTTATGTACCTAGTACCTATTAAGTTAAAGCTTTAGTTATGTAGTTCTAAATTTCCGGTAAACATATCTCTACCTGCATTAATTAATTTACCGTTAAACTGAGCAGTTTCTAAAATGTAGCGCCAACTATTAGACGGTTGCTGTATACCTATTTAATCGCAAGATAAACTCAGTTCTACGCGGTAGCTATATTGAGTATTCTTTGATCTACTTGACTGTTATGCTACTTTCGACTTCACAACTTCAATTCCTTTTGCAATTATTAAATACTTACCCACGTTTATCTCAACATCTTCAAACGGATAGTTTGAAACTTGTCCGGGTTGCAACTAAAGTCGATACAACAAAGTTGTTCACTCGTATCGCTAGACCTACCGCTAGTTGGGAACCATCCACTTCGTGACTTAACAGCGGAACTTTCACGAAGAAAAGAGATTTCTTTTTTTATTGCCCGCCTCGATAGCAACATGCTTGCTAGTTTTTAAGTTCTAAGCCCCAATGGAGCCAACAATTTCCTTCGCTTAAGGGTTTTTTGTTCGTTTGTATTTCTTGTTACTGATGTTTGTTTTAGTCTGGGACGTAATTAAAAAAATCTTGCATTTTAAGTCAGAAAGCCATAAAAAATATCATTAATACATTTATGGAATAGTACAAAAAACACAATATGTGAACTCACTCACAAGGAACGGACTTATACCCACCATTACTATCCCTGGAAAGAACTAAATAACAAAGAAATACAATTAATAAAGTGAATGGGGAATAAAATAATACCAGGTATTTTTAGGATTTCGTACCTCAATAGGAAAAAACTAAACCCTTATATAATTACTTTGTTGTCATATATGTCCGTCCGTCCGTCCAACCGTCTATCACGACCCTTTAACTCGGGATCGCGTTTATACTCAGGTATACGGCCGCTTGTAGATTGATTACTTCTAACTTAACATTAGAAAAGAAGCGGCCGTCTGTAAAAACGCTTGTTCTTGACCCTTTCAATGGAACCGAAATTCAAATTACTTACCGACTACATCTTTAAAATTTGGCAAGTTTTAGTACAAGTTTAGGAAAATATATAATTTTAAAAATAAATTATTTATTATTTTAGAGGATCCAAAAATTTACATCATTTTTAAATTGAGGCTAGTTAATAGTTCAATGAAATATCATATGAAAGGGCTTTGTTTGATGTGCATGTTACGGAATCCTCGGAGGGCACGTCCGACTCACACTTAGCCGATTTTTATTATAATAGGTGCATAATTACAAGGATGTGTAAATGCACTCTCTGACTGGATTGCTGGCGTCTATTAAAACTGAAAAATCATTTTGTTTCTACTATTTCCACCGCCGTTAGGACATCTTACATGACGAAAGAAATATTGTGAAAGAAAAAGCTCTTTTGCCTCGCTTGGTCTTTTGAATATGGCACTTCTTCAGCAGCGTATTCTTAATCATTTTCAACCTGCAAGCACGCCCCTCACGATCACAACGAAATACAGCACAGTAAGAACGCTACAACTTTACGGCTTTATTTGTACGCTTTTCATTTCAACTTAGACTATCCTTTATAACTCCCGCATTTATTTGTATTTTGGATTTAATATGTTAGAAGTGATTCATCATTTGATTGTCTTTTCAAAATTCAAATTCAAATTCTTTATTTAATAAACATAATTACTAATAGGTAAAACTATACAAATCGTAATAGGTAGAAGCAATATTATTTATTATTTTGCTTCTTGAGGCACAAAAAACAGGATTAATTTAATTATAAGCTACGTGTTTGCTTGTATTTTGCATTGTAATAATTATTATTTAATCAACACAGGGTCAAATTCTCATTTAAACTCACCTGAAAACTGCTTGCAACATAGTGTTTGTAAAAATAACTGTTTATAGTTGCTGTTAAATAGGGGTAAAAAAATTGTTCATAGTACGTAGGAGATCTAACATTAAATTAAAATAAAAACCAAGACCATACAAAGTCAAATAGTTCTTGCAACTTACTAGAAAGCTAAAAACTTTTGTTTTATAGACAGAATAGGTACATTGGAGATTGAAACTAAGTTTTTTCTTTGTTTGTAATAAAAGACTTTGTTTCTTGTTTGTAGCTAGAATGTTCTTATTTTGTGTTTTATCCTTTTGTGTCGTTATTCAGCTTTTAATGTTTTTGGTACAGTGTTGTTTTAGTGTCTGCCACGCAGTTCTTTATGTTGGAATAAGATGTGACACTGTAGTGGATAGTTTAAGGTTTGGCAACGTATTTGTGTTAAGAGGATTTCTTCCTGCCAACCAATATGTGTATTTCTAGGAACAAGAATGTCTATCTTCTAGGAACAATACTTAATACCAACTATGCCCGCATCTAAAACTTCAATCGAAATTCTTTTATGGAACCTGCAAAAGCAAAATACTCCTTTTTGATATCAGTTACAAACAACCGCGGACGTAACCAATATTGCACCCGAAGAACGGAGTGGCAAAAATAGGAAAAATAACCGCAACAGCCTGTGATGCGATTGCACTGGGGAAACGGTATTCTTTTTTTAATAGGGAAGCTCCGAATTTGACGATAGCATTGTGTTTCCCATACGTTGCAGGGCTAGAATATGAACAGTCTCTCTGTGGATGATATCATCAGTCTTTCTGTGGATGACACATTGATACACACAGAGATACGGCAGCTTGAAGTTATACGGAAGAGATGATATACAAATACCTTGCAAGGGTGTATTCTAGACGTAAGAAATAACTTTTCCTAAGAAACATATTTACGAAATATCTACAGAAATAATATACAGGGTGTAAGGACTAGCCCTCCTAATACTGACAGTAACAGGGCGCGTTTAGACCACGACTTTTGAAATCCCATATTAAATTTATACAGTCACCTGATTGTCGTTTTGTATGGCAGGTCGATTTTTTTTATTTATGACATACGTTTCTAAGGGAAAGTTGTTCAGTTTCATGGTGTGCATGCACCCTAACGGTATTCGAAGGGCTTTCCTTTACACCCCGTATATTATATCTTGTCATACAATATTAACTCGGTTTACGCAAAATTTGTATAGGAGGCTTTAAAGTTTTATCGCCGTTTGTCAAAGTGATACTTGATCGGTTTTAGTACATAAACTGACATTCGTATGATTAGAATACAAACATCAACTTAAACGATTAATTACGAACAACGCCCTACCGTGTAACATTCGGGAAAATAGGATTTAAGTACTGCATGTTACTCGGTCTACAGAATAGTAAATAAAAGTTTTAAGGAAAATGCTTACGGAACTGTAGATGCTTATTTTGCTTCAACTTGCAGCACAACTTGCAGGACTGGCATCAAAGCCAAAGTTAAATAATTATTGAGTCTAATTAGTGCTTAACTTTTTATAACAGTTGCTTATTTAAACAGGAACGGAGTTCTGGAGATATTGTATGTTAAATGTTGGGTTTTGAACGACACAAAAAGGTGAAAAAATAAAGTGTTTACTTTTCGATAAATAGTGTAAAAAAGGTTTATTCTTCCGTATAATATTTCAAATATTTGAAGTACTTTAAAAATACGTTTGTATCTTCGTTTTGTGCAACGATTACCGTGGCAATTCTTCGATAAAATTGACGATATTGATTTTGCTAATTTGATTTGTGATGCGCGACGCATTTTAAGATTTACAAAGTTTGGTTAATTTTTTTACAAAGTTTGGTAAATACTCGCAACACGACACAAAAAGCCGATGGAAACATTTTATACCAACAATTGGCGGTGAGTGAAACAAGACTACACCAATCGCAACAGGTCCTGTTATCAGAACAAACAGTTTGTATGTTTGTTTGTATCAAATTGAACACTCTGCAGCTCGGATAAAACAACAGGTTAACAAAGAAACTGAGAGCAAATTGGTGTCAATACTTTTTGGAACACAATTGCTAGGTAGGTATTAACGAGGAATTTGGTACGAGAACTCTTTACTAATGATCAGTGTTTTAGGCTTAATGTTTTTTTTTTAACCTAAGTATTAGTTAAGCTTAAAACAATTAAGGTTGCGATTCTTAATTTTACAACTGTATTTTACTCCTAGAAATTACTGAAATAAGGCATTCTCCATTCCTCATTTAGGACCTTACCTCGAACGGTGCCTCCCCATGATGCTTGTTGTTCAGAATGAGGAACGAGCAGAGCGGCCCTCGGGCCCTGATGGGCGGCGTCACCTCCACTAGGGTCTCGTTTTCGCGGATCAGCCCATGGTACCCCTCGTCGGGTTCTGCCAGCTCCAAATATGGGACGTCTGTAACAAGAGAGAAGAGAATTTAAGCATTTATTATTCAACAATAGCCACGGCATATTAGCCTATTGAGGTTCTATAAGCTTACCACGCTTGGCAAGTGATTTTACGAGCGCTGTACTCAATGATCTTCTGCACAGCGTGTCAAATTTTCAAAATGTTGGTCGTACCTCTAAGTTGCAGGCTGCGAGTATTTTAAAAGAGATAAAAGGTAGGGCACTAGTTGGGCGATGAATAAAGGTTGTTGTTTTATCAGTTTAAACTTCCTGGCCGTTCACTTTATTAAGCGTATCAGTGCGGGTAAACAGATTAATCTGACTTCATTACCGCTATACTGGTTAAAGTAAAATGGTTATGTTAATAAAATTGTGTTTGACCTGATTAAACTTTGTTCAAAAAGATAGCCCGTTCAGAGACGAGGCGTTTTGTGAAATTAATAATAATAAATAAATGAATTAATTAATAATAAAGAAAACTAAAAAAACCTAGACAGCCACACTTTTTCAGATACTATCCTGTGAAATATAATGTAGGGCCTACAACAGGGCTAAATATTTTACAGGGCAAAATCACGCATGAAAATAGGTCGAAATATAAAAAAGACAATTAAACTCCCAGAAAAAATGAACCAGCCGACCGACTCACCCCGTAAAATATTTGTCACTGTTGTGTGCCCCAAATTGTATAAAAAGTATTATGCTGGCGGAGTATTAGTAGGCATTCGGATCGACCAGTGACGCACAGACCGTATATTATGCTGAAATAATCCTAAAAACACACGATCTTCGGCTCTAATCGTCCGAGAACTCGTTTTGCGGCTAAAAGCTATTCTTTTGGCAAGTCATGTATATTTTAAATAAACCTTAAAGTATACTTATACTTCTGTATACCATCATGACAACAATTTAACAAAAATACGAAGCTAAATATTTTATGTGGAAAAGTAGAAAAATTTCAATCGATCAAGAATATTGTAACGACAGGGAGAAAATGCCTCTTCCACGCTCCGTCAGTTCCATAGATAGCAGTTACAAAAGAGCTATGACGCATTGAATATAATAAATAATGTTCATCCGCAGTCAGATAGAAATTAAATATAATTCTATACCATCCTGATATTCAGTAAACGCTATAAAAGTTTAGAACATGGCGGATTCCTCATTTTAATAGTCTGGGACCGCTTGTCACAAAACTTATAGTAGTTTAAGAGATTCCGGTTCTTTTTTGTAGCGATTTATTTGACTTGTTTTTCAATATAAAGTATGTATCCCCTTCTGGCTCCAACACATCCACAGTTTTTTATAGCAGCAGCTCAATATGTTAGTTCGCCGCAGGGGATCTCCTCCAAAGATATATCTGGAGCAAATATTTCTGTAATGCAATGATTTGTATATCTTGAAACCGTTTACTTATTTCTGTTAGTTTACGTGTCGCGGAAAATACGAATGTAAAACATGGCAAACATGTCAGAAGCTGACTTTATGCAAACAAGTGGATAATTAATACGATATTTGCTTGATTAAATTCAGGCACTATAAATCTATAGTCATGGAAGTGGCATCAACATTACAGTGGGACTCCCTTCAGTGCAATTTCATCGTGATAAACCAACAATTAAACAACAACGAATAAAAATTTTAAGTTACGTTTTTTTGGTGATCTTTAGTGACTGTGTGAAAAGTAAATACATACACACATCGCGCCTATAACCCCTTGCGGGCTAAACGCAATAACTGTCATTTACGCCACGTCTGACAAATATTTGAGGGTCATTCTGAAAATTGTGTATCGCCATAGTGACAGGTTGTCATCCCATCGCCTAAGCTTGCAAAACACACCCTCAAGTCGCTTACGACTCCCACGGGAAAGAAATGGGGTGATGCTATTCCAAGCCGGCATCACACGGCAAAAACTAAATACACAATAGTTATTTCTGTAAATCGGAACTGACACGGTAGAACAGTAAATTTATGATAAGCGGGACAGATTTAGGATGAAACTGAATAACTTAAACAGGTTTAGGGGCGTTTAAATAAAGATTCACATTTGCAGCTAAAACAATCCCAACCCACGTTTCCTGTTCATACGATTTTACCAGCAGCATTTTTCCGCAGCGACTCAGCATATTCAGCGGGCCTATCCCCTGAATACATAATTTATGACTGTCAGTGCCTGTGTCGCGTCACTTGTTGCCTGACTGAAGGCTGAAGGGGGTGTAATGTACTTATCCGGTAAATGCTAAAAGCGGTATATATAGATTTCTTTTTTAAACCAATTTCGTTTGTTTTTGATCGGATTTTGATAACCATTTCTAGACTTTGATCTTTGAAATTACACGCTTTCCGCCAAGCGGTTTCGTCCGCGGCTGTTTCCTTTTTCCCGTGGTGATTGTATGTTTTTCCACGGTAAAATGTAGCCCATGTCACTCTCCAGCGTCTAAACTAGCTACACACAAAAAATTATGTCAAAATAAAGCATTCAATACAATTTAATAAATAATAGTAATTATATAGCTACTTTTTACCTTGGGAATACTTTTTATTCTATCGGGAAAACGGACAACAGTGGGTGAAACCGCTGGGCGGGCCGCAAATAATTAATTTACCCTAATTCAAAGCGACTACGACGTAGATGCTCTACAAAGAAACGTAGCAAGGTTGTAGCAAAACAGCTACGAAACAAAGTAAACTTGGAATCCAGAGAATAAAACGCTATACAATTTTGAAAAGAAAATAAAAGTACTTTGTGCAAACTAGAAACATTCCTGTATTATAAATATACAAATAAATACTGGAATTCTTTCTATAAACATTGCCCCTCATATTTTCCGTTTCAAGTTACTTCTCCGGATATCTTAGTTTTCTTACTCATATACATACGTACGTATAATAAATTCTTTTATTTGTAACAAAGACAATTAATAATATTGTGTATCATTTTTACAACTCTCTATCGGCGTAGGAAGCACATTTGGAAAATTACGTTTAGCAACTACTTGACAATCGAGCCAGAAGGTCGACGTAGTCTACACTCGTTGTAGGCGGAAGGCGTCATCGCGAAACACTTTATGTTCGAGTAAGTCGCCGCTGTTCCACACAAAAGGTTACGCCATTACGTGTCATCTTGCGGAATCTCAACGTTCAGATAGAATGTGTATAGGAAAGTGATATGTTGGTAAGAAATTCAGTTTTGCTAGCTCAATATGTATGTATAATTCTGTTCAGGAATAAAACATCGCTTTTGGAATTGATATCACAATTTTATTGTGAAAAGTAAAGATGAAGTACAAAAATGCAGTTCACGCACACCTCGGACACTCCATGCAGCGAAGTCTTTATAGACAACTTTCATTTCTACATGTGGGTGATCACAGATGTGTGAGTGTAGGGTTGGCATGCAGGTTGACTTTGTACCTAACCTGATGAATACATACTGTAACTACCAAAGATGATGTAACAAGCCTAGCGCTAGTTTCTACTTAATTCTCCACTAGTTTTTTGACATTTCTCGGGTGAGGGCGGGTCGCGGGCTGGGGTGCAGGAAGGTGAGTGTCCATTCTGTATGTATAATATATAATACACTAGCGACCCGCCCAGCGGTTTCACCCGCTGTTAACTGATTTCCCACGGGAAACAGACGTTCCCTCGACATAAATCAAACATAAAAACCTTCCTCTTGAATCACTCTATCTTTTAAAAAAACTTCATCAAGATCCGTTTAGTGGTTTTGAAGATTTAAGCATACAAACAAACAGACAGGGACAGACTTGGGAAGCGACTTTACTATACTATGTAGTGATAACCCGTCTCGCTTCATTAACGCATTGCTGGCTAGAATGTAGATAAAATTTTGTATGAAGCCCAGATAAGAGGTAATTTAAAGACTTTATATTGGCAAGATGCATTGACGGAGGTGGACGCTAAAATTGTATCACTACATCAAACTACATAGGATAAAATAAAGCCGCTTCCCGTTTGGTGTCTCCTTATATCTTTAGAATTACCCAACGGATTTTGATGCGTTTTTTATTAGATAGAGTAACTTGAGAGGAAGGTTTATTATAATTATAAGTATAATTTATTCCGGGAAATTGTCACATTCCCATGGGAAAACGGGTAGCCCAACTGGTAGTAAACTTTTGACCCCCTTTTGACACCTTTAAGGATTAAAATTTCAAAAACACGGGTTTTATTATTTTAAGTCATAAGTCTAATCACTAATTTTGAAACGGAGACCTACCTAGAGAGATAAAAATTTGGACATGAAGTTTTTTAATGTAATAAAGCAACTACTATAGATAAAATTCAGTTTTTTTAATCCCCCAAGGGATGAAAAGGGTGTTAAAACTTTGTATGAAAGTTCGTTGTCTTTAGTGTGATCCGTTTCAAAATTAGTGATTAGACTTATGACTTAAAATAATTAAACACATGTTTCAGTATTTTCACCATATTTGAAATGATAGAATTTAATAGGGTCAAAAGGGGGTTAAAAGTTTGTATGAAAATTCGTTTTTTTAAATGAATGTGATCTGTTTCAAAATTTGTGATAAGACTAATAATTTAAAATAATTAAACACGTGTTTCAGCATTTTTGAAATTTTAACCCTTAAATGGGTGAAAAGGGGGTTAAAAGTTTCTATGAAAGTTTTTTATCTTAAATGTGATCTGTTTCAAAATTTCTGGTTAGACTCATAACTTAAAATAATTAAATACGTGTTTCAGCATTTTTGAAATTTTAATCCTTAAAGGTGTCAAAAGGGTGTCGAAAGTTTACTACCAGTTGGGCTACCCGGTTTCCCATGGGAATGTGACAATTTTCCGGAATAAATTATACTTATAAACCTTCCTCTCAAGTTACTCTATCTAATAAAAAAAACCGCATCAAAATCCGTTGGGTAATTCTAAAGATATAAGGAGACACCAAACGGGAAGCGACTTGATTTTATACTATGTAGTGATTCTATTGGTTATTCTGTGGTTCACGTTTAAATGCCGAGAGAAGAAGAAAAATCCTTGCCATAGGCAAAAATTTAAGACAGCATTATAAATGTTGTCACCATAGAGACTAAAATATCTACTAATTTAGTACTTTTAAATTAAATGTTCAGGTAGTTCTGAACTAATTTCAAACACGTTCCTTGTTAGAACTAATATTTATTATTAGGACGTCAGTTTAAGTGTCGCAGTAAGAAGTAAACAGTATGTAGGTATATGTAAAATACAATACAATTGATGAAATCGAATAATAATTGTAATACGCTATATGATGCCGGCTTAGAAGGGCATCACCCCTTTTCTTTTCCGTGTAGAAAGAATCGACTATTCTGAATGCCCCTTAAATTTCTGTCAGACATGGCGTAAATGATCATTTTACGGTCGTTTACGCCTACCCCGCAAGGGATATACACGCGTGATGTATGCGCGTGTTTGTATGTAATTACTGTTTACACGAAACGTCTTTTAGTAGATTGAGAGAATAGAAGCTTTTAAGATAAAAATCAAGATCTTTTGGCAAGTCAAAGTTAGGATTTTAAACAATAGTTTACAATTGACGTAATATGTTTGTTATATGTAATTAGTACTTGTCTATAACCTTAGAGAGCACGGTCTTCCGTCCCATTTTCGAAAGTTGTATTGCTTGAAGGCTATGACGTTTAATATCATACATTAATACAACTTTATTGGTTTGGACTACGTATATGGGAGCTAGAGGTTGCTGCGTTCATCCACGGATATTTAACAATTTCGGACGTAAAGCCCTATTCTGCTTATCAGGCATACTTAGAACAGGAAACAGTAAAAATAGAGAATTAGGTTTATTACCCTTCTATGTCTCTTAAACCTAGTGCCACAGGGCTATCACAACATTTCCGCCATTAGTCTGCCTTCTGACTGATGTGCATACGCTCCCTGAATTTAGATGAATGGATTCTCCGACTATTCCCTAAGGATAAAAAGAGAGCTTCTACTTAGTTTAGTGGTGAGACTTGCAAATACAACATCTACTATTTCAGGGCAAAACATGGCTGAGGCATATGAAATTATGCTAAAATGTTGTGAATCTTCAATATCTATCACGTATTGAGCGGTAAGTCTCATATGGTTCTCTTTGGTCGTCCGACTCGACAAACAAATCGTCAGAGTTTATAAAGCAGTAATTTTTAGGGTTCCGAACATTAAAGGAAAAAATTAAACCTTTATAGGATCATTTTGTTGTCTGTCAGTCGCTGTCTGTCACGCACGACCCTTATTTCTACACGTGTATAAATATCGAGTTGAAATTAAAACCATATAGGTACTCAGGTCCAAGGCCGCTTGTAGATATAATAATCCAGCTTCTAACTGAACGTTAAAAAAAGATACCGCTGTTTATGCTGTATAAAACGCGTCTTTTG
The DNA here is from genome assembly GCA_027580185.1 of Tuta absoluta. Lineage (NCBI taxonomy): Eukaryota > Metazoa > Arthropoda > Insecta > Lepidoptera > Gelechiidae > Tuta > Tuta absoluta. The sequence goes on along the minus strand of JAQAHW010000001.1, from coordinate 33,644,983 downwards.
ACTCTCAAGACAATTATTATTAATAGGGTACTTCCCGTGGAACTAGACATATGAAATTTTGTAAGTAGCTTTCTTTTGAAGTACAAGTTTAGCAAAAACCCTAAAGATAAATAATAGGGTTTATTCTAGGCTTTTAGAGAGTTTTTAGAGGCTAGTAGTTCAAGTTGGGTATAGAAATGAATGAGCTTGATGTGCATGTTACGCTCAGTTGGCGAGTCCGACTCGCACATAGCCAATCTAAAAAAATATTAGGAAAAGGTCGATCAATTTTAAGTAATATGGTTTCCCAAATTTCCAAATTCAGGCTAGTAGTTCAAGTGGGGTATCATATGAAAGGGATTGATGTGCATGTTACGGAACCCTCAATGGGCAAGTCCGACGCGTACTTGACCGGTTTTTTGTTAGTTTAATGCCACTTAAGTACTCAGAGACAGCAACTGTGGGCGACGACGGCTACTTTCCCACCTGCAATACGGAATTACCTTTATTTCGGTAAATCTGGTGATTAAAACTTTCAATAGCATACCAATCTAGGAAGCATCTTTATAGTTAAACTCACATCATCATCGACAACCACAATAGCCTACTGCTTGACAATCCTTAAATTGGAAGGTGTTCAATTGGCAGTCCAAGATATCGAAAAAATTAAGTGATGCTATTCTAGCGCGGCACCAATCTTATCTAATGACTGTGTGAAAAAAATGTGTGATTTCAATATTTGTAAGTGCGGACATGAGGTATATCTTGGTGTTCTTGATTGCCAACGTGATACGAAAATGTCTCATAGTAGGTATAACAAAACATTACAATAATCTGGACTTTTTCTAACAGAATAAATTGCAAAAGCACGGGAATATTATTGACTTAACATTTTCACGAGTTTTAACGAGTTTAACGAGAGCGTATCACGTTTCGCTCAAATAAAAGCGCTACCTCGGTCTTAAACTTACACGAAAGCAACATTAAAACTGCAGTTTAGCGAGAACTTTAGTTTTCAGTTTCGGCTAATATGTCACTTTTGAAGTTATGTGTACCGTTGCTTCTTGCACGTCTGTAGAGTTTGATGCATGTATAATGGTTTTACAGGGAGGTATAATAATATAGCACTTGAACAAACTATCTTAAGAACTACTAAGCTCAGAAAGTGTTTTATAATTTATTTTATGCATGAAAAAACTGTTTTAATTTACCGATGCATAAAAATTTAGTCCTGAGCGGATCATACTATAGGTAGGTACCAGTTATTTAAAAGCCAGTTGTAGGCAAAAGGGTTTTAACTTCTGTCGTTACTGTTATGCTCGCCAATCCACCTGGCAAGCGTGGTTTGATAAGTAAATCAAAGGTTCGTACTTAGCTGGTCTCACGCTACACCACAATCGAATTTTAATCACCATATATTGTGAAAATAGGGCGCCTCAAGTCGCTCTTACTAGTGCGAATAATCTAAAAATAAACGTAGTATCGACTGACTATCACTGAAGCAAAGAAACAGACCGCAGAAAGACTAACATAAATTTAGGTATTGAACAATTCTTAGCTAAAAGCCTTTATTCCAGGTTATCCACAAATACCTAGCGTTAAAATTAGGCTTGGTCACTCGTTATTCTATACCAAATCGTCATTCTTGTGAGACAATTCACAAAATGTACATGCTTGATCGGTATTAAATCGATTAAATCGAAACTAAGTTTTCGTTGTGGGGATATTATGTCTGGATCGAGAGCTCCAGTAACTGAGAGTCCACTTTAATATAGTCTGTGGGCGCTAGCGACACATCGACAATTTATCTCAATCAACTCCGCCTTCCGTCTCCATAAAAACCCTTTTACCTAAATCTCGACGTAATTCAATGTAACTGGGACTTAAGGAAAGATGTAGTCAGAGCCGAAGCCAATTTAAAGGTTTTCCATTAACTGGTTATCCGATTTAAGTTGTAATTTATTTTCTTAAGGAATCTATGTAAAATTTAGTTTTGGTTTCACTTACTTAGGTACCTACCTACTTTATGCGTTTCCGTCCTGGACCGAATCTGGGTGAAAGCAAGCTATGCGTTTCATCATTTTTCGTATCTCTCTTTTTCAAAATACACCTAGACTGAACAAGGCAGTTTGAGATCTCCTCATGATCTACCGCCGGCTGCCACTAAAAGGCGGAGCAGACCGCGTCCGTATGCAGCTCGTGCACGTCACCACGCGCGTGATCACGCCGTGCACCCCTCCCACACAGGTATCTGCGCAAAGGTGCTGCATACGCATTGCAACGGTCTGTTGCGTACCAACATTCATTTTGCGTAAATAAATTAATTTTGTCTCACAAATTCAATAAGTTTTTCTTCATCTTCATTATTCCAACTGATATCACTCATCTTCACTCACCACTACCGGTGTTTTGAAATAAAATGCAACTGTCACGTCCGCTCCGCCTTGAAAGCGTTTAAAGTACATCCTATCTCACACATTAAGTAATTAAACAATTAAATCAAAGTGGAAAATAGCTCGTAAATAGGGTTTATCGCATTTCACCTTGTTTCGTCAAAAGATGTAGATACAAAATATCATGTGAAAACCCCTACACTTTTATCCCTATTTATTCCGACAGCAATCAATATCATACACAAACACGTTGTATAGATAAACACAGCGTGAGAAAGCCCCCACTAAAATACAGTGAAAAATAAATTACATTACATTCTTACCTGAAATAGGGGAGTGATATACCGACGGACACATGTAAAATAAACCTACCATTGGTTTGCTTGACGGATCACCTCGCCGGTCTACCCGCTAGTTGAGCGTAGCTAGTTGCGAACCGTATGAATTACGCTTAGTGTATTGTGTAGGTAGATCATCTCATGGATTTTCCCGAGTTCGTTTTGTTGATAGGAAACTCAGATTCTGCTCGGTGACAGATATTTATTTTGTTCTTGAGAGCGGAAAATCGTTTCAAGTTACTTGCTTTTATCTAGAATATGAGAGCTTATTTTACGGATCTGGTATAGTAAACGTGGGTTAGTCTATAGAACCAAATATTTTTTTTAACCGTTGGTAAAAAACAATTATAATTGTAGCCTAGCTAAATACCATAAATCAACGCAATCAAATCTATAACTCACTCCTTCTACTAAAGACACAATAATGAAATACTATAGTCAAATTACTGGACCCTAGGGGCAGAAATGGTTAACTTTGTTATTTGTTTGGAGCTGTTGTTTCATAAACTTTGTTTATCAATGACTATAGACTTTAATTAAAGTTACTTAGAGGCACGAAAGTTTACGATCATTAAGATGTTAGATACTCCACTCAAGTTTCCTCTTCACTAGTAGTATCTTTGAAACTACAAGTAGTTACTAGGAAATTTCACAATTTGCTACCTATAAGTAATAACGTCTAAGTAGCTTAGTGTAAATAAGGTTACGGGAAATAATTAACTACTACCTACTTAGTAACATGTTATTGCATTCGCAATTAAATTAATCATCAAAGACAGTAAAACAACTTCGTCACTAATTAGTAATGGAGATCGTATGATAAAATGCGTACCGTACCTAAGTTTTACTTTACTTTTTTGTATTGGAGCTAAAGTAAAAAAAGAGTAAGTCCAAGTACCAAGTCCTTTCAATTTAGAGATCAGACCGTGTGAAACATTTAAAGTATTTTTTAAACAGAGAACCTGTATAAGTATGTGCTATCACTTTCATCTGAATATGAGCATAGGGCAGTTCCTCTGTTCATACACGGTCAGTTACTTTCCTTTTATACGTGTTTTAAATGAATGGTGTTCAAAACTCAGGGCCACCTTTTCAGATAGAGCCAACGAAAGATCTGTGCATTGATTCACCTTTTCCCTAAGGGGATTTTATATTTGAAAGTGAAATTTAGATGTTTTTCTATGGGAAAAATGTAACTTATAGGTATATTTTAGCTTCAAAGATGTATCCCAAGCAAAAACTTTTCAGTTGTTTCAAAAGATAAAATGCCTCAAAGAATAACACAGAAAATAGTCCTTTGAAACCGTTGTTTCATATGTAAAACAGGTCCGAACAATTCAAAGATGGCCGCCATAAACAAGACCCCAAAACTCTGGAAGTATTTCATGTTACTCCGCGGTAGATTTTTGCCAAGGACACAAGTTTTCGGCATTTTCGGCTCTCCCTTCCTAATTAGAAAGCTGTCTCGCTGATTTATTGTGGGTGTCTAGCACCTTGGAACATGCCACGGGTTTTGCTGACGTCACTCTAGTTTCTGCAAGTAAGCAAAAAGTAGGTCGTGAACTCAGAACTGGTGAATATTTTTTGTGAATGAAAGAGGTGGACCCTAGTAATTCACCCATGATGTTTTTTCTAAAACATAAAACTGTTCGTTAAAAAAAGGCAGTAATTCACCCATGATGTTTTTTCTAAAACAAAACTGTTCGTTAAAAAAAAACAGTTATATTTAGGAAACTGATATTTCGGGTTTTAGCGAAATCGGTAGGCGTTCTAAAACTGAAATGAAGTGGGTGGCAAGTAATTGTCGTTTCTGTTTACCAACATAACTAACATTGAAAGTACAAAGTTCAGATTTCTACTTGAATAATGGAGATTCCCCATATGTGAAAGGTTAGTTGGAATTTATGTAATATCATGTATAATATAAATAGCAAGCCAAATCCAATAAATTCCTCCAAAAGACTTGCTATTTGGTGAAGCCAATGGATTAGACACAGCCATTTCACAAAACTATAATTCAGTAAACTTACATTAGTAAATATACTCGTACTACTAAGAATACACCTGCTAAACATAAACCCAACTTTTAGCTGCTATCTAAACTACGAGTCTACAAAGTCCCGCAGCGGTAATTTATTAATGTGAATACGCCCGGAACGAATACGGATAACCTAAGCGAATACGAATAGCCTAAGCCAGAGGTATTCTAACTTTGTGTCCTGTACGTGACAATACGAGGCGTCAAATCGTATGTTGCAGTGCTGTAGTTTAACGTTTGGCATAAAGTAGATATGCATAATATGCAAGGCATGCACAGCAAGCGAAAGAAAGGCCGATCGAGATATCACGTCAATTTCACAAGAAATCGATTTTTACGGTATTTATGTCGCTCTTATTCTATTCATTTCATGCTTTAAGTAACCTGTGTTCTGTGTCCGTTTAAAAATGGATATTGTATACTTATTACAAATTTGCAAGGGTGGCGTGCCACAGTATGGATATTTTGGGAACCTATGGACTAAGGGAATACAGATAGCCTACTCGGTCTAGAAGTGAACCGCGAACTTATATGAATTCTGCCAAGTTTAGAGGTTTCACAGACACGGTAAAGTAGACATCGCTTGGCGCAGAGAATTCTCAATAAGCGTGACTGACCATGATCGACTTCTTCTTTAGTGCTAATTAAAATTACTATAAATGCGTGTGTGTGTGGTTGTAAGGTATACATAGTAGTAGGTACTTTAGTCGATTTCTCGTGCTAGGAACCACCTAGGGCGCACTTAAAGTTTTGCACTAGCCCTCTAATAAATGTTTGAATTTCGAAACCTAATGATTTAAAAAAAGAATTTGCGGGAAATTGTTTTTATTACATATTGAAGTACGCAATTAGATATCGAAATAGAATATACGCGGAAGGATTTAAGGATGATGATCTTTTACGATTTTTAAAGTTCTCTCTCCGCTAGGTTGCTACGTCTTCAAAATGCTTTTGGGACAGAAGCTCCTCATTTGAGCACCGTGAGGCGTTGGTTCACAGAATTTAATTGTGGTCGTGTCTCTCTACGACTAAATTCGTGAAGGTCGGCCCTCAACTGCGATCACCGAGGAAAATGTGGCTTATGTCCAGCAAATTACCTAAAAAATCCGGCGTATCACCTTTGAGGAGAACCGAGGTCATTTGGGCATTGGAACAAAAAAGCATTAAAACAATGCTTCAATGCACTCACCGCAAAAGGAACTAAGTAATTTTTGGAATGAAAAGGTGGAGCTTGTGACACATTTCCCATACAGTCTTGACCTAAGACTGTATGTTTTTCCTTATTTTGCCATAAATCGAAGATTGACCAGAAGGGTGACATTTATGGAGCCAGACTCTTCTGGCTTCTAGCACGGCCTCTGCCGTGCTAGCTTTCAACGAGCACGTTTAAAACATGCCAATTGTCTTTGTCCTTATGTTTTCAAAAATGGTTCAAACGGGTGAAAAAGTGTTCAAAATGTTATGGTGAATATTTTGAAAGGATAAACATATAATTTTTTTTACAATAATACTGTTTAATTTATGAATAACGCAAAATTTTCAGTGTGCTCCACGACACACAGACAGACACACGACACAGAGTCGAAAATCTAAAAATCTGCAACGTTATAGACCAAAATACTTCATATGAAAGTTGTTTATAAAATAATAATTGTTAGAGGTAATCATTTGCAAGAATCGGTGCTAATCAAAATTTTTGCGAGATACTAAAGAGTGCTCCACATACTGCTGGTCAGTGGCAGTACGGAACACGGAGTTATGCAACTTTTTCCTGCTGCTGGCACTCATATTGAACTTTGTTGAGTTCTAATTTTAAAATGGGTCTGAATATTTTTCTGGCTGGCCTGGCTGCTGACATTTCATGTTTGTTTAAAATTATGTTTGCGCAAGTCGCAATTTGTCAGAACAGCCACGGTAAAATTAAGATTTTGTATACTTTTATAGTAATAATAAAGTCCCCTTGAATTTTGCGGTTTTTGTTTACTGGTAAGAATTAAATATGAACTTTCAAACTAAAGTTAGTAAGTGGTGTTGGTCACATTTACAAAGCGAAAGCAGGCATTTGCTGAGCTCGTGAACTAACACACTTGATAGTAGTAGGTAGTAGCACATTAGGTAAAAACAACGTGGCTTAACGGTTTTTGAACACCTTTTACTAATCCGCCTAACTCGTTTAGGAGAACAGGCTTGACTTCTCATCGAAATTGCCAACTACTTGCCGAAACTAATCGAATCAGTCCAAAAACAATATTGTTATGGCTTATATTTAATCGAATAAAAAAGGTTTACAGCTGAAAAGGTCCAGACTCCAGATTGATGAATAGATCTGAAATTTGGTTTTTCAGGTCTCCTTGACCTGAAAAACCAAATTTCAGATCTATTCATTCTATAAGGCTTTAAATTTGACCAGTATGTAAAATCGACATTGTATGACTATAACTTTAACACCTTGACAAGGATAAAAATTACTTTGTCTAATAACTAACCAGCACATAACCTGTTCTTAGGCAGTCAACGGACTGCTAAAATCTGTAATGAAAACACATTTGATATAAGTCACAGGTAAGAGCAAAATCGGTCACAATAGAATGTCATTACCTGAAATTGCGTGATAAATTGTATCTACAGTGTCGATCGATGTTACCATATTCGACGCCGTATTTCTGTGATGAGATTTCCAAACTCAGCGAATTGTGTAGAGTGGTCGTTTACTAAAATAGGTACAATGATAAGCATGTATAATATCTCCACAGCGTGTTGCATCACGGTCTGATTTGACTCTAGGTTTGTACGGGGGCTGCACTGAAAGTTGCGGGAACAGACACATCAGACGCGAGAAAATTCAAAAACAATGTTTTTTTAAACTTAAGAAATGGTTTAACATAAAAAAGTGTATTGATCAGATGATTTTCGCATTTGGCAATGAAGCTCTATCTAAAACGATAATATGGAATTCCAACGAGGACGTGACAATCTCTGATCTGCTCCGGATCAAAGCCGCCTCAAAACTGGTGTTACCTAAGAACACGTCTATGCTGTCCGTAAGTTGATTGAGTAATCGCATGTAACATATCGCACGAGGGCGTATTTAAGCAAGAGTCAGATACATATAACATGAAGAAATTGGTGTGAAAAGGTTATTTTTCCGGTGAAAACCTCGTGTGCTCTCTAAAGAGATGGATTTGACTCGCATTGATTGGTGCACCAGAACTCTCGAGCAATTCCACGGAGGACCATCAAATACTGTGTACAACATCGTATTTCTACAAACCCGAATCAATGAATTAGTCAAGAGTTTAAGATCTACGAAAATGAAATGAAGCCAACCAAAACCAGAGTTGTTCAATGCCAAGTTGCCAAGAAAATTGTATCCATGTTTGTCTCCAAAACTGGTCATGTTGCGACTATCTCTCTTAAGGGACAAACAACGGTTACTGCGGAACTCCGTAAAAGCTCCGCATTAGTTCTTCTTCAATCAGCGCACGCCGCATTTCAGTTACTGTATGATGTTGATTTAAATGACGCTCAATATTATTTTTGGTAGAAATGTTTCGTAATTGGCAACAACATGCCTCCTCTTTTGTTATTGGAGCAGAGTTTTTGTCAAGGAACATTAACAGCCACAACATAGTCCTCTATTGGCAAACTCACCTCTCTGGCAGGCGGATTGGCGAGCGCATTGCAAGACTACATCCTTAAGGAACGCTGCTGCCTATTCCCTAGATGTTTATCCCTTAGTCGCTTTTTACGGCAATTTTGAATAGATTTGGGATGCTGATACTCTAACCCGGCACCACATGGTTAACGGATGAAAAAGTTTTTGCAAGAAAATGAAATGTGTATCGGCATATTTTATCGACCAATTGGACGATAATTAATTGATTATGTAAAGGCAAATCTTGCCTTTAAATATTTTAATGATTCCACACTGTACGGTCGGATTCATAAGTGGAGTCATAGTTAGACCACTTGACAGAATGCAATACGGGTTATTATCCTCTGTACTTACTTTACTAACTTACGCACACACGTAAGATTATCGACTGTAAGTAGAAAAGTCCACCTTAAGGCGTAGCATTAAAACTTAAACAGATTACCACCTATAAGCGACATCTATGTAATCTTTGAAATAATTACTCGGTGATAGCCTATTCGCCACTACATCACCACAAAGTATACATCACACTGGTTTGTCTAAAACTGTTTATAGTTATCCTTATTCGTTCACTTGTAGTAAAGCAATAGATTACATATCTTTATTTCGTCGTATTGATCACAAGCTACCGTAGCTTAGCGGTAATAGTTCTTACCTTCTAATCAGAACGGAACCGGGTTCCCATCCGATCTCTGTATGTTGAATAATGTTTTTTAAATGTTTTTACCATATTTTCTCCAGTAATAATTATTTTATATAATATTTTTCAATAAATTCATCTATATATTATATCTATAAATGTTTATTGTAAATTATGTATCAAAATATTATATCTAAAAACATAAACCTATAATATTGTAATAAAACAAAAAGTAAGGTAAGAAATTATTTTATTGGTAGGTATGGTATCACTTTATGTAAATAACAAAATGACATGAATGAGATCTTTTGGTAACCATAAGATACGAGTATGTAAAACTACATAAAATACTTGCTGTCGTAATACTTAGTTAATAGTTTTGTTTGAATGATAAAACACAATATTATGTAAAATGATATTAAGTGTTCATTAGCTGAAACATCGATAGGTAATTATTTATAAGATCATAGGAATGATCCAAATCTTAGATTGAATCTTTCAATAAAGTTATTTAAGTAATAATTTCGTTAGTAATTATTTTATTGTTCTATGTTTAACGATGATGCACTTTCCTCGGAAGTAAAAGTAATTGTAATAATAATAAATCAGTTATTTGCCTACATCTCAAGGTTTAAGCTTAAGTACTCGTTTTCGTAATGAAAAGATATTGAAGCAAGGCCTTAAGATAACTGACTAATAATGATCAATCTTATATAAATATATATCGATGTTTTAGCATAATTTAATTGCTAATGTAATGCTCCACAAATACCTACTGCAATAGTAGGCGGGTAAGCAGGTAAACAGAGGTTGAGTGAGCAACGATTTATCGGGCCCGCTTCGGCATACATTGCTGATTATTTTGTGTTTATTCATATATTATAATGAAATACACAAGATAATCAGCAATGTATGCTAGATCGGGTCTGATTGGAATCTTAAGTAAAAATCGCCGCTTACATAATTAGTATTTGGTGTTACCTCCGCTGTTTTCAACAACACTTAATAGACTCGATCAAATAAGTGCATATATCTGTTCCTCTGGTACTCTCCCACACTCCCAGGCAGTGAGCCTCTAAAGCTTCTGTAGTTCTTTCATTGCGCATGTCCCACCTTTGCACCATTAAACCCCATAAATTCTCTATGGGATTTAAGTCCGGAGATTTTGCTGGCCAACGAATAACTTGGATATCTGGGTGCTGGCTCAACCAATTATACACCACGGCAGCTCGATGCACTGGACAATTTATCCTGGACAAATGCAAAACGAGGAACTTCACTAGCAGGATAAACAGTTAAACATTTCGCACCGTCGGCGTCGTCGGTAGCATGCTTTCCTGTAGCATATCAACATAATTAGCGGCAGTTGCACGCCCTGTTTCTTGTGCTACTAATTCGCCTGGACCAGCGGCAGAACCATTTTCTTCATATTGTTACACCATCATCCTCCGCTGTGAATCATTAATAAGACGAGTCGAGTTTTTACGCTACCTTCCTCTTCAAAATGTGTAACCCAACGTTTAACAGTCTTCCACTAAAACAAAGTAGCATTATTAATAAAAAAGTTTATACTAATCGGTTCACAGCTACCAACATACTATGAGTCAAAGTTTTTAATATTTAAAATACAATTGTAATGAAATAAAACTATACTTACGGCCAGACCAGTCTGATTAGCAATTTGAGTTAAATTGAATCCAATATCATGCAGCGCCACAGATAATTGCAGCGCAACAATACGCTGCTTATCCTGCAAACTGATAATAGTATGCATTTCGAAGAAATAAACACTGAAGTTTAATAAATAAACTTAGGTTAAAAAAAATCACTTAGCACACGCACTATCTCGCAAACGATCTAGCAACAACTAAAATGTAATTCAAAATTTACTAAATTTTGCTTCATTTGATAAAATAAAAATTACAACTAAGATATCGGGATTCGATCCATTGTCTCCACAATAACGGTCAAGAATTTGCTTGACCGCGCTACTGACCACGCTACCGAAGCTAATGATTCATGTAGTGAAATAGTCAATACTACTCAGCCTATTATACAATGGTAGTTCGTCAAATAATAGTATGTTATACGTCATTTGTGTCATTGTGTGAGTGTAGCCGCGGGTGCGAGCGACTTGTTTTCTGAGGTTTGTGTTAACTATGACTCCACTTTAGAACGCGACCGTACATATTCTTACATGAGAATGGTCAACCAGTTTTTTTCTTCTTGAAGTGCACGTTTCTCATTAGTTTTGATTATTTCAGGGGTTTCTTGACCATGTGGTAGGTGCTCTAACAGTTGATGGTCATGTATCGCCCATCAAAATGACACCGTTTGCTCAGATTATCTTTTTACAGCAGACGCAACGCAACTGCGTTTACCAAATCAGGATCACTTGGATGTGAACAACATCACCAACCAAATGTGGACATTGAATAAAGGTATTATGTAAGAAATATAATTTAAAAAGCTAAGTACTAAGAGTAAATGTTATGTTTAGATAACCTATTTTCAGTAAATTGGGGTAAATTTAGTGACTTAAGAACTATGCCAAAATTTTAATAAACCTAGTGTGTGAATTAAGTGAATAAGTGATTGCATTTTGCTATATCATACCTACATTTCAATTTCCTCTTATGTTATTCAGCGAGCAAGCTGGTGAGTAACAAATTTACTAAGAAACTGCAACCGCCGCACCATACCACGATAATGCGAGCTCCCACACTTCCCACATAAGATACAAGTTTTTGGAACGTGACTTATTAATATTGAATTATTGGACAAACAGCGCTGACCTGAGCCCAATGATTTCATCATAAATTGCGAAGTCAACGATTTTGGTCACATGAAGCAGCTGAAGACGACTACAAAATGGTTATTTTGAGTACCCCAACTTCATAATTCCAGGAAGGCTTTACTTATTAATTTACGATAATATACTTTGAAAAACAATACATACTGTTTCCACTACAACTGTTAAATAACTTGATTTTCAGTGCACCACTCATAGGTAGATAATAATTAATGAATTATCTCATATTTGTATGCCATCAGTAATACGGATACAGAGGATGCTTTATTAATTAATAGCTTCAGTTTTTAAGTGAAATAAAAACATAACAAAAATCGGTTTTCGGTACATCATTAGCACTGAAATACTGCAACGTATTTCTAGACATTCCAGGAAATTGCGGTCGACTAGTTAGACGGAGTAAAGCGAAACCGATCCTTTGACCAACAGAGGTATCGGATTCACCAGACGGTGTATAGACCGAAAGCCAGCCGCGTGAAAGGGCGAACGACTTGAAAGCGGCTAATCCCATGTTGATACGAATCGTATCATGGGATTAATCAAAAGCATAAGCGATCCATTGACTAACAATTGTATCGATTTCGGTTCGGTTGCTAGAAGGTTATACGAGTATGTATCTGGAGAGCTACTCATGTAAAAGATAAGATAATGATTGAAAGAGCAACAAAACAATAACTTTGTTTGCGAAATTTTTAATGTTGACAGATCTTGCCTTATTTTCTCTCATATTAAATGTGACAATTATGAGGAGGCTTGTGAATACCACAAAATCGAACCTCTCAATGTGCGACGTGAAATAGCTGATCAACTACTTCTATATAAGATTATCAATAATCATCTTAACTGTCCTGACCTTATAAATAATATATATTATCTGGTACCCTCACGGTGTAACCTAAGATATAAGCGGCTTTTTAGTCATGATCAAATTAGTACAAAACAATATGTTAAAAATGGTTTCCTATACCGAGCTTTATCTAACTACAATAAAAAATATACTGATCTTGATATATTTCATCTCTCCTTTGCACAGTTTAGAAAACAAATTAAAATTAAAAATAATTTACTTTAAATACTTAGTCATGTTTTTTCTTTTTGTATTTTTAAACTGTGCATTTACATGGCATAAATTAGAATATGCTAAAACTTTATATACTAACTTAAAATAAGCAACACGTTTGAATCTTGAAGTCATATGTGGATACCTATAATTGGTTACGTTTGAAATTCATGTACTATGTGTATCATAATCTGTGATTAACTGTTGGTTTCCCTAATAAAAATTTATTAAAATTTATTATTATTATTATATGATTTTACTTAATGACAAGACTCTATACTAGTCCAGATACGCGTAAAACATACTCGAATATTGAGCGAGCTCACCCAGAGGCTATAGAGATGCAAGATCGTTCAGCCGGACTTCCACAGATAAGAATGTGGTGTTATTGTCCTTAGCCAGACTTCCACAGATAGTCAGATAAGCCTGTGTTGCCATTGTCCGGCATGGACAGCCAAGAAGTAGATCCCATACATCCACAAATACAGTACAGGAATCTCGTTGCTATAGGTATAGATGACAGGCTTTTTCGTCAATAGCTCTTTAGCTAATGACAGAGATTTGTCCAAAGGAGATTTTTGATAGACTGCCAAGGATAAAAGCGCCTGTTTCGAAATTATCAATAAGATTCTAGTGGATAACTGAAATATAAATGAAAATAAGAGTTGTCCGACTCCGGAAACTCCAACTGAACTTGCCAATGTAAAACAAAATTATATTTTTACCCTACGTTTTTTGGGCAGAAGTATTTAGGACTAGCTATCGAGAACTGTAAATATTTATCATTATTTAAGCAGAAAAACTAATTTACTTTAAAACATCCGCACCGTCACGTCAAGCATGAAAGTACCATCTATATTCATTTTTATTTGTGGAAAATCTATAGCATGACGTAAAAAGATAAAATAAAAACCTTGTGCATTACTACTATATGGCCAAAAAACGTTTTTCACCTGTAATCAGTCCACTAAATCACAGCCCTAGCAAAACCACTTCACATCACAAAGAGTCGGAATTTACTCGAACCCCGGAAGTTTGACTTGGCCTCTTCACTTTAATGGTTGCCTTTAAGGCTTTTGTGAACCTTATAATGCAGTAGGCAATCTGAAAAATTACATTGTTTTTGGCCCTTGCTGGGCGCCAATTAACTTTGATGTCATCATGAGAAACACTACTGCAAATAATTGGCATTTAAATTGTTTATGGGGTCTTAGATATTTGCACAAAAATATTTAATAAAATGGTAATATCATTGAAAAGATCTATGGGTAGGCAGTAATAACAAGCAAACAAATTAATTATTCGTAACTAGGAGAAGGCAGGAAATAACAATAAATTAGATTCTTATAATGGTCAATCAATATCATCGATTCATGCATTTTTTTGTTCCCAGCACAGTAAGGCAATTATGAGCCTGAATCACTGGTAGGAGCAGTCCCTGTTTATGGCACATGAAGTTGTCTGTTGCTGTCTATGTTTATTTAGATTAGATGTCGCTTTTTTCCACAGTCACGTCAAAGTCAAAAGTCAGAGGTTTAAAAACTTAACCGCCGTGGTGCCTCGGGTCATTTGGATACTCGATGTCCTAGAGGAAAATAGAGAGATTTCACTTCTTAAAGTTATGAAATGAACGATAGTAAAGAACTAAATTTACCGACTTATTCCAATTAACTTCTTTAATAGAACCTTTTTTTTCTTCAAAGGGGCATCAAAAGCCGAATGGGAACCAATATGAACGCTTTAAACCCACAGCTGATATATTGCTAGCTAACGGTAGGGATGGGGAAAAGCTAATCATAGATAAACATAAACTAAATCGAACCTACATTTTAATGTTTAAATTATTTTTGTAAAGCGTATATATGGAAATCAGGCCTACTTTAATTTCATACTTATTTTCAATTGTCAGTCGGTAGTGCTTAGTGGGTACTAAGTCCTCGGTTAGCTTTATCCTATATTTTTCTTTCCAGCCATCCTGCGTAGATCATAACTTCACCTACTAGCCTGAGGGAATCCTGCACCTTCTACTTACACATGTTTTAGTCTCCACTGAAGAACTCGTTTACTACAGCTGTTATCAGTTCTGCGGCAGATGTGACCGGCACATTGCTAATGTGGGGAGGTAGGTACGTCGGAGAACTTGGTTCTCTGTCGGATCGTTTCAAATAGATTCTAAATAAAAGCTCCATAGATAAAAATTTATAAATTCTAACTATCGACTATAATGTAAGTACGATCTTTGGAACAAGAAGCACATCCCTACCTAACTAAAAGCGGGTGCTTTTAGCATTTTAGTCACTTCATTCAGCGCTTAATTTATGGCACGTTACTGGCGTACAGAGCGGTAGTTTTCATATATTCCATGGAAAGCGCTGCAGCGCGTACATTACCACGTTGCGCGGTCAATTACTTATTGGTCGATTTAAGCTTGTGGCCATTTTGGTTTGGAGTTTATCTGCAGTTTGGGATATGCTTTTACGTTTACACAGATGATAAAATAAAATGACGACAAAAAATAATGTTATCAATTAACAAACAGTTATCAAAGTCGAAATACTTAAGTATAGCCCGCTTACCAAATTACGACTATTATTTCTCCAGGAAGTTTTATTTCTAATTCCTGTAAAAAAACACTTATATGAAAATAATTTCTCATTCGGAAATTCCAGCTTTACAGTCAGTAACACACTCTACATTTTAAACAATTGAATCAAAGCCCAGCAATTATCGTACACATATGCAAACTCAAACATATGCGGTACGTTTGGTTTTACAATCAATGCATACAGTTACAATTAAAGGATCAACTTATATTAGTTATTCTTATTAACAGTATTATCGAAAATAAGTGTACATTTTCATTGAGTGCGCAAGTTGAGCTACTTTGATTTGATGGTCCGTTCAATTCGACTCGGTTCATCGAATATTCTCGAATTTCAAACCGGCCATGGGGCCATTACTAAATTGATGGATTCTCGCACAAAAGCGCTTTCCCGTGTTTTATCTGATCTATGGGCGCGATCATGTCAGTTTCAGCCAACAGGTAAGTTTTAATACGACTAGTTAAACATATATAACAACTTTGGTTGTGGACTTTATATTTAGTAGAAAAAAGGTTAAAACCGCAAAATAAAAATAGAAGGTACTCGCTTCTATACGGATAAAAAAATACCTTCCGTACAAAATCAAGATCAGCTGACTTCATTTTCTATGGAAAATTAAGCAAAAAAATATTAGCGTTTCCTGAAATATTTTTTATGGGAAGTTGTTCAGTTTCATGGTCTAATTGCACCATCTAAGCATTCGGAGGGCT
Source organism: Tuta absoluta (assembly GCA_027580185.1). NCBI lineage: Eukaryota > Metazoa > Arthropoda > Insecta > Lepidoptera > Gelechiidae > Tuta > Tuta absoluta. The sequence goes on along the minus strand of JAQAHW010000001.1, from coordinate 33,628,755 downwards.
GAACCTTACACCCCGTATATTAAATTAGTCAATTAACATTATTTTACTAAATATACATACATGTTGCGCCGACCTCAAATTAGTTGCGGTTACGCATATTACATCGAATATATATTTAATACCTAATCCAAAGTACAAATCAGTTAAAAGCACTGGATAAGTAGATGAGCAACTAGATATATAGACAATATTTTTATATTCGACTTGTGGCACAGAATAATAACTAGTAACTAGCGTTACAGAAGCTTTACTTCGCAATGGTTTTCAAAGAAATATGTACTCAATCTGATAGACAATATGATTTAATTTAGCTCGCGTTCCAGTCAACCACGTGTTCATTTGCATACCTGCCAAATATTTTTTTGAGGGAATATGAGCCGCGGTCTAGGGTTGCTTACTTCCAGAAACTACTTACGCCATCTAGCGCACAACACGAGCGTTTACTCCTACTTTTGGCGGGCACGCAGCAGGCAGCGACGAGTACGTTCATGTAGTCTAAGACCTAGCAGCATAATTCTATATGCAATACGATTATTGCCGAAGATTTAATTCAATGAAGTAATAAACCTGCAATTAGTCCTTGCATCAGGCGGGTGCTGGCTCTGGGTGTACGAGTACTTCTATAGTGCAGACAGAGCAAGTATCCGCTTGATGTACACATCACAACACATTATCCACACTAATTTATAAATGCGAAAGTAACTCTGTCTGTCTGTCTGTCTGCTACGCTTTCACGGCCAAACCGCTGAACCGATCTTCATGAAACTTGGCACAGAGATTGCTAGCATACCGAGAACGGACATAGGCTACTTTTTATCACCATTCGAGGGTCTGGAGTACAGATGTAGACCACCAGATGTACCACCAGGAGCCCAGCTAAACCATTAGAGATACAGGTATGGTTCCAAAACAAAAGTTGTTCAGTATGATAGGCCGCTTCTTTTCACAAGGACATTGAGGATCTGGAGTACCTTATGTAGACCACCAGGTGTACCATCAGGAGCCCACCTAAACCTGAACCTGTTTCTAAAAAAACTATCTAACGCGGACGAAGTCGCGGGTAAAAGCTAGTTTGGTATAAAAAAGGCCTCTGTGCTGTTGGCTTTGGCCCCACACATGCCTCAAAGGACCGGGTCCCTGTGGGCCCGAGATCCGAAAAGAATACCCACATAATAATAATAAAATGTATACTAATAATAATAATATTATAATGTATACAAATTTTTTTCACGTGGGTGTCGTAAAAGGCGACGACGAACAATTTTAGGCGATGGGCTGACAACCTGTCACTATGGCGATTCACAATTTTCTGAATGACCCTAAAATGTTTGTCAGACGTGGCGTAAATGTCCGTTTTTAGCGTTCGTTTACGCTCTGCCTACCCCGCAAGGGATTATACGCGTGATATATGTATGTATGTATGTTTTCGTCTGTCCATCTTGCAAAAAATTTTCGAGAAAGTTGAACAAATAGCGCACGCGTGTGACTTCTTTCGCTTGCGGCAGCCCGCTAGATTAGCCCTTTCGCAGTGGCCGGCGCCTGCGCCTGGAGGTATGTTTTCAATACCTACACGCGGAGTGACACAGGCCTGCTTGTGGTAAGTGACAAACTAAAACTAATGTACATCGTTTTAATGCACAAAAATAAATCGGCGGTTAAAAACTCTGACACCAGGGTTCATCGGGTCGTTGGACGATTAGGTGTCCCACACGAAAAGAGAGAGAGAGAATGCACATTGTACAACTTAATGATCCAAACACAAATTATTGAGGTACAAGCTGTTCAGTTTAATTATTTCATCAAGGATTAAGTTCGCAAAAACTTCAATTACAAAAGCAATTACAATTTTGCCACTTCATCGACCTCGAAAATCAGTCCCTTGCTGGGCACCATTTAAGCTGAATTGGCGACGCCGCCAAACAGTTCCTTTAAATTGTTTGCTACAATGCCAGTCTTACCACACTCGTGCGAAGGGCTTAGGACGACCATTAACTTGAAGAGAGAGCTTCGGCCTCAGTATTAAACTAAATTGGCGGAATGTTGACATCTAAATAGCACTGCGGGCTTACGAATGGCGGCTCAGTGGCACATGTAATAGCGCCGTTAATAATTTTACGTGTTTATTGTGCGCCCTGAAACTGTTCGAGTACTTTGCAGAGATTAAAACTTAGGCGAAAACCCGTACAGTTACAAGTTGGAGCCCTTTCGGACGATAACCACGCCCGCTTGATTCTGTAAAGGCGAGTTTGTTTTGTAAATTTGTAATAATTTGACCAACGCTCCGCTCCGCTTGTTTTGTCATTGCGTCTTTTGGTTTGGGGAATTGATTTGGCAGCAGCAGCGAGACGAGACGGCGTAATAACTTCATTTGTCATGGCTCAAGAATCGTGTTTTCCTTAATAAACGACGTCCCATTTTATTTTTACTACTTGTTAAATTTAAAGAAAGGGTAAAGTAAAAGCTTTCTTCCGATAAATTATTATCTTTTGTATAGTATATTTTTTTTATATTTGTTACTTAACATAATAAAAGTACTTAACAAAAATATAGACTTCGCACGGGTGGACAATTATTCTTTACAAAAATACACTTTACATTATACACCCTTTTTTCACATTGGAGTTATTTTTTATCTTTACCTACAGCTACTATTATATACACTTTTTATTGACTAAAAGTTTTTTTTGGGATAGATTATTTTATGTTTATTGTCGTCTTTTTTTATGCGGCGTGTAAGGGACAGCTCTTCGAATACTGATAGGGTGACTAAATATGATTATTACTCTTCTGGTACTAATAATGTGGCGTAGTTTGTACCGGCGCGACGTTAATATTGCACACTTTTAAATAAAAAAGTAGTTATTGTAGCATAACTGTAATAGTAAGATTTATGGTATCGCAGACATTGTTAAAGATATTGATGTCTAAAATAATATATATATAAAACTGTAGTACATCATTTTGCTCTATGGTCAATAATTTCCACAGCGTACGCAATATAAATTTTTTTAGGTAAGTACATTTTTCGCACATCGGGTTACATTATAGAAACTCTTCACTCGGACCCCTACTTTTTTCTCGTATTAAATATAGCCTATGTTCATCAGAAATAATGTAAAATTCTAATGGTAAAAGAAGATGTAAAATCGGTCCAGTAGTTTTGGAGCCTATTCAATTCAAACAAACCATCAAATCTTATACGGTGCATGCAACATGAAACTGAACAACTTTCCCTTAGAAACATATGTCCAGAAACGCCAAAATAATCGACCTTCCGTACTAAATCACAATCTGTATTCACTATTCTTTTTACGTTTTTTGAAATATGTTTCTAGGGGGAAGTTGTTCAGTTTCATGGTCTGCATGCATTCTCTCGGAGCATTCTATCAGTATTCGGAGAGCTAGCTGTCCCTCACCTTACACCCTTTATTACACTCATGATTAAATATGATTATTACCTGGTACTAATCATGTGGCGTAATTAGTACCGGTGCGACGTAACTATTGCACATTTTTAAATGAAAAAGTAGTTATTGTGGCATAACTGTAATAGTGACATTCTTATAGATATTGATGTCCTCTATAAAACTGTAGTACATCGCATTATTGTCAATAATTTCCACAGTGTACGCGATATAAGATTTTGTTTTGGTATATTTTTCACTCATTGGGTTACATTAATGAAATTTTCACACGGATCCCAATTTTTTTCTCGTATTAAATATAGCCTATGTTCTTTAGGAATAATGTTGGATTCTAATGGTATAAGAATTTTTATAATCGGTAGAGTAGTTTCGGAGCCTATTCAATTCAAACAAGCAATCAAATCTTTCCTTGTTATAATATTTGTGTAGATTCATTCGTAGTCAGCAAACTTTCTTGCCCGCGACTGTCATAGGGCGTAAGTTGAAACTTGACAGTTCCTGAGTATTGAATTTTTGGGTGATGGACGTTTTTACGGCCGGAATATAAAGTGAGATATTGTACATTTTCACAGTAAAAATTTTGCCCTGAAGCTTATAAAATATCTTTTCCGAGGAAAATGTTAGTCGGTTTGGTTTAATGAAATGTATAGTGTATCAAAGGTTCCTCATTTTAATTAAACAGTTTCATTTAAAAGTGATGTTCCGTGTTCAGTTCTCCGTAATTTGCTTGTGTAAATTGAAGCCGAAACTCGGAGCCACAGTAAATTTAAATGAGTAACCTTGTGACCTTGAAATTAATGAGGACTAAGAATCTTTCTGTCTCTCTTGTGAGTCAAGAGAGCGAGGGGACTGTTGGTAAAGCAGTATGGTCATTATGATCTTTGCCTGTTCCATGCTAATGAAAACGAACAATACAATAAAAAGAGGTCAGTTCTGTCGTTAAACTGTAACTATGAAATCATTTGCAAGCTTAGAGGATTAACGCTTTATACTATACCTACAACTCTTAACCCTACAGGAACATGTAATGAAACCCGAAAGGAATGTATGTTCACTAAAAGAAAATGTCTGGCAACTCAAATGGCTCAACCTATTTTATTAAAATTCATTTAAACAAAAGACGACGAAATCATGTAAGCTTATAACGAATTCTAATCATTCAAGTTCACCGTGGTTGTTTGAAACCGTTTTCGATCAGTTGTTGTCAAGGCGTTTTACTTTCTGGTACTTTGAACTAAATTTTTACTATGGTTGAGACTTCTCGGAAAATAAAATTGTTTGCTATGGAAAACAATGTTTGTTAACTCGTAACGGGAGAGGTCTTGATCACGTGTCGGGTAAAGTGACCGGGTAAGTTTATTAAACAATATAAATATTTTTATTAAACAGTGCCCTGCTATAAATAAATAACTGAGTTCTTAGGCTCTTTTATTTAAATGTACACTCTTCATAGATTGTATCTGTAATGTACCTCTATATAACATTACAGATACAATTTGATGCCTTTATGCTTTGTGAGGCTAGGCAGACCCACAACGGTCGTAGAATAAAGAACGGTAGTATTCGCAATTTTTGACAATCATGTGACGCTGGTTGCAAAAATTTTGTATCACCGTTAGTGGGCGGTTGGCAGCCCATTACCTAAAATTGTAATTCACATGAAAGCCCAGTGTCCGTTGGTCGCCTCTTACATCACCGTTGTAAATTAAAATAGGGTGATGCTCGTATAAGTCGACATCACACGGCACAAGTAAACTGTTTTCTCACAGCGTAGCGCTTCTTGTTCTAAGTTTAATTCCAGAATTTAGAAATAATTTACAACATAGGTAAATTTTCAAGTCATAGTGACATATACTTGTACGTAGGGTAGGCGTATCGTATGCCGCGTTAAAATCTAGAGACGGCTAATGGATTTCTAGATAAAATATACTTAGGTAGGTACAAGACTAGCACCATATAAATTTTATAACAGTATTATTTTGTTATAGACTGATGGCGCTCCGGATAGTACCCCTGCCTGCTAAGCGGAGCGTTGTGGGATCGATCCTCACTAGACACAATTTTTGTGAATTCAACTTTCAGATATTTGTGTTGAGTCTGGGTGTTTTCTATGTCTAATATGTATTTATTTACAAAAACAAGTATTAAGTAAAAATATCAGCTAGAAGTTTCCATAGTACAAGCTTTGCTCAGTTTGGGGCTAGATGACGCTGTGTTAATCGTCCAGTATATTCATTTATGTGTTAGATATTTAATTAGTTTAGTAAGCAATATAACTGTCTTCGTTTCTTTCGCGTGATTCAGATATCAAAATCAACCAATAATCACAGAAATCAGAGGCAATCACTTGTTTTGTAACATACTCATACAGATAATACTTACTTACGGTTTATTTAACAGTTATTGACCGTTACTACGACTACTAAATAGTCGCGTAGCAATCGCGTAGCGAACTTCGCCGTCTTCGCGTAGCAAACTACGCTTCACGTAGTAACTATATTTTCCTATTGTCTGATCTAAATTATAATGTATTTCCTTTTGACACTTCTTCTACTCACTAGTTCAAAAGGAATGAAAATCTGCAATGGAACGTCAAGGGCATTGACTTTTTCAAAAAACAAATATCACAAAATATATACCATAAAAGACACTTTTCACATGACCTTCCTTTTTCGTCGACTTGACGATTCTGGTGGGGCCTTGTAGAATTTACCTGTAATAAAAAAATCTGCGTTAAGTGGCACGCTCTCTGTAATTTGAATAAGTAACTTGAGAAAGAATATTATTTTATACGACTAATACGATTTTAGGTTCAAACAAGTTTTTATAAGTTAAAGCACTAAAAATTTTTTATTATTTTATTACATGAGTAATATTCAGCCCCGTAAAAAGAGCCAACAGAAATATTAGGCTCATTTCACACGACAGAATATTCTTTTCTTTTATTACCTACGCAAACATTGCGTCTCGTCGCGATATTTTCTTATTTCACAGTTAATAATGGAAGGCTCATTATTTTCTTCTTAAACCGGGTCGTATAATTATCCAATATTTTTTTACCGAATAAAGTTGTTTATAAAAAACGTTAACTTACATCGGTTTTATTAATCTATTATGCCTGTTATTCCTACATATCTACCCAACTAAGTATGAAATATTTCTAGATAAAACTTTCGTATTTGAAGAGACGACAGTCGAATAAATTACTGGCAAATATACTAAAATTTTTCGTTATTTCGATACATCCGATCAATAGGAGAGAGGACACATGAAAATCTAATAAGCTAAACGATGTTGGTACAAATGAAAAAACCCTGATAAAAACTGGAAATACTGCATGATAATCTGATAATTGACGTAGGTACTTCAAACAATATAAATGTTTTTTTCAGCAAACCAACATGAAAAAGATTGAATACCTATCTCTCGACCTACTAATTTTAAAACCCCGCAGATTTCTAAATTCACATACATACATTTACCACGCGGTCACGCTTATAACCTACCCTTGCGGGGTAGAGAAAGCGTACACGTCCGAAAAACCGAACATTAACTTAACGTCTGATAAACACTTGAGGGTCTTATTTTCATATTTCACATTCAGAATTTCTAATTTTATTTTGTTTCCACAACACGCTATCTAGCTAAACACTCACGGAATTTCTAAACCGTGACGTGTACCAGCAAGCGCTTCAAGCCGTACATCCCGTTATATACGGGATATCCCGGAAAATACGGGATCCCGGATCTAGGTCAGGATAAACCGGGACGTCCCGGTCAATTGTGGTTGCAAAATGAGCCCGGTTAAACTAAACCGGTTCCGAGTTGCCTCAAGTGCTTTAGTTTGGGATTATTATAAGATTTACTACTATTTTAGGACACTGTTATTTTTTATGACACTTATTTCTCGTGCAACTTAGTAAAGTTTCAATGACAGGACTACTGCAGGAAAAAAATACAAATACGTAAACTTTATTACCAAATAATATGAAACCAGATATATTATTTAAAAAAACAATTTACGGACACAATCCATTATTTTTTTAAATTATTTCATTCGTACTTGTTTTAAGTCTGTTTCTTTTTTTGCAGAAGTTGCTATGGAGATTTGCTAGTCTCGGCTAATAGAGGAAAGGTTAGATTACCTACCTATCTCACTATCAATCTAATCCGTGACTTCGTTAACGTCCAGAAAGTAGACGAAAAGGTCAATTCCGTCGCAAATTGCGTCCACGCTGTACCAATTCCCTACATCGCTTTTAAACCAGTTTCGTGTGATGGGATTGTAAACTCTATTACCTAGGAATAGGAAAGTAATGAACTAAGTCAGGGAACTGAAGGCAGCATAAATGTTGTACAAAATGAGTTTTCGAGGTAGTCTACCAAATTGCAAATGTTTTGAGTTAAAAAATATATTTTATTTTCTGTTACATGCACCAGCAGCCTAGATCATATTACAATTCAAAATAATTTCTGATCAATTGTCATCATCATACGACATTTGTTCTCATCTTATGAGATATGCGCCTAAACATATCACTTGTGTATATGCGGAGCATTAACGGCTAAATAAAAGTTTTTGTTACGTCTCATTTATGTTTATATCGGATTTTAAGTAGGTAAACTAGCGTGTTGAGTATGGCAATACCCCCCAATAGGGGGAGGCTCATGTCCAGCAGTGGTCTGTTGAGGCTGTTAATGTAAGAACATTCGCAATTTTAGCCCTATTTTTTAATTTAAGGTTTATCTTTACCCAACTAGAATACACATTATCATCACAGCATTTGAATAGTAATGGGTATGTGAAGTGGAAAACGTGACACACTGCCTCCTGTAGGCGATTACACGAATTCCAGTTATCTCAACATAATGTCAACATTCAGCCAAATTGGCTGAAACCAGCTTTCCCTACAGAGATTTGGCCACTTACATTAAATTACCTTCCATTTGCGATTCGCCCCAGACGTAATATTATAACAAATTGCTTTTAACTGCCAATCGTGGCTTAAATCAACAGACATTATCTGTCCGAGTCCTGAACTACGAACAATTTAGTATAGGTCAGTTATAATTAATAACACGATCGATTAACTAAAGACTTGCCATAATGACTGTATTGCTAAGGCAGTGCGTGAAGGGTTGTTAAGTCACAGGTGACAGTGAAACCTATCGCAATATGCACACCAAAACTCTCACCGCGTTCTAAAAATAAAGGGCGGAGCAGACCTCGTCCTTATGCAGCTCGTGCACGCAACCACGTGCGTGATAACGCCGTGCGCCCCTGCCTCACCGGGTTACGCGCGGGGTTTTATCACTCACTACTACCGCTAATTTGTAATAAAATGCAACTCTCACGTCCGTACACACGTCCGCACTACGCGCAGGACAGAGCTGAGCGTGTTCGAACGAGTTCGGTGTGACGTCCAATATGGATTCTCATAAAATACAATGTCAGCACCGTACGCATCTAAACGATGTTGCCGTTCCACTGTTTGTCGTCTGGGAGCCGCAATATGTAACGCACACGAGTACGTCTACGCAACGCAAGCAGTGTGACATATCTCATACAGTCCCATTCATTACAACGTCATAGATACGCGCGTGATTACGCGCACGAGCTGCATACGGACGTGGTTTGCTCCGGCCATAAATGTTAGACGCGTACTAAAAGTTGAGCTAATTTAATTGACATCTGTCAGATCTATGATTCAATGAGTCATACTGATAATTGCTCACACTTAAATGCGATATGACGTCACATCAGAAAAACGTACGATGCATTTCAATCATTTATTGACAGAAATGTATGAAACATTGCATCGCATTTATGTATGTAATGACTTAAGATCCATTTTAATTAATTGACATCTCACATAGAAGCTGCCAGATCAGGCTTGTGTAGATTGAGTTTGGTACATAGAATTCATATTTTTATCATGTGACTACATTGACAACCGATGTCACGGTCGGTTTTCCTCAAGCTTTCTCTACCCAGCAAAGAGATAGGGGGAGACCATAGACCAGACCTGGAGTAGTAGACGTCTATCGACTGAGACGACGGCAACAAAAAAACTATCATTTTGAACAAAACACAAACAATATTTTCATATATAAGCATGCTATTCCCACGGCGTGTACATGCCGCCCTGTTAACCGGGCTGACGTGCAAGAGTAACACAATTATTAAGGCGGGACCTCAAGGCTGACAGACCCACAGGATTGACTCAAAGATAAGTGTTTGTAGTAGACTACAAAACCCTAAAAATACTATAACCGTTTTGTTTGTCATAAGCATACAACTATTCCCACGGCCTACGTGTAACAAGCAGTTCGCCGGGCTGAGGTGTGACGATCAATACGGAGTGTTACCGAGGTCAAGGCAGCCCGCTAATGCCACGCAGACACGATACGAATACGGGCTGGGTTTGTTTAGGGCATCGATTTACAATACATTATGCTTTAAAAAAACAACAATACGAAAGTTAAGACGAAGTACAACGCAACTCGATACAATGATCTTGCAAATTGCCTCCAAAGAAACGTTTGATGGAGACAAAAACAGTAACATATAGTATCACCCAATTTCTTTACCGCTGGTGTCGAAAGAGACGTCCTGAGTAGGTGTTTTAATTTTACCTAAAATCTGACAATATTGTCTGAAATAATAAAATAGTCTTCAAGCGTGGCGATATTGACCCTTTGTGCAGCCATTTACGCTCTGCCTACCCCGAAAATATGCATAAACTTATATTTGCTGTAATTCCGCTTGGGGAAAATACAGTAGTTCTAGGTGCTACCGATAGTTAGTTATGTGTAGTACACAGTAGTAGTTTGTTGTATATTCTATGTTTTATTGCTGTAGTATTAATTAGTACTGAGTAGATAACTTATGTTTTACAACGGCCGATGTGGCGCAGTGGTAGTGCGACTGCCTGCAGCGCGAAGGTTCCGGGTTCGATTCCCGGTTACACTCCCAATGTTGATATTATCTCATTGTGAATTTGTTTCCAGAACCACCTGATTGTACGTAAGAAAGATGGTTCTGTGTTTCGGAGGGCACGTTAAGGCGTCGGTCCCGGTTGCTGTATAATGAGTTCTTAGACGGCGGTCGTTACACAACCACTTTAGAGGCCTACTAGTATTAGAAAGCGGTTGAAAATCATTGACACCAGGGTTAACAGGTCTTTCGTCGACTCGGTGTCTCACACGAAAGAAGAAGCAGTAGTGGTTCGCAAAGTTAAACCGAATCACCCCGAGATTTCAAACGTAAAATGCCATGTGAGGTCGGTTATGTCATAAACCGTTACGCTCTAATTGTTTACGGTAAACTTACTTTATTTCCGATTGGGGTGACCGCCGGGAATAACCCGCACAAGGGTGGTAGTAGTAAATGTTGACCCTTACGTGTAGATTTACGAGGCTACCTCTGGGTCGGGCAGTTTGTCAGCAGAGCCGTTCAGTGGATGGTTGGTTGGCGTCAGGCCAGCTTGCCAGGTGGTTTGTCACTGCCTAAGGGTTCACTGCGTTTTGTGGTACGAGTACGGTAGGGAAGGGTAACAGCGTTGATTTTCGGAATAACTTTATGTCGTTATAGTTTATGCAATATACGAATACAAAACTTTTTTAAAGAGCCGACACGAGATGTTTATTGCGTGTTTTCATCATCTTTCATTGATTTTATAAATAATAACCCGAGGTGGGTTATCTACACTAATATAATAAAGAGGAAAGTTTTGTTTTTTTGTTTTTTTGTTTGTTTGTATGTAATCGATAAACTCCGAAACTACTAGACCGATTTTCAAAATTCTTTCTACACTAATATAATAAAGAGGAAAGTTTTGTTTTTTTGTTTTTTTGTTTGTTTGTATGTAATCGATAAACTCCGAAACTACTAGACCGATTTTCAAAATGCTTTCACCATTAGAAAGCTACAACATTCCTGAGTAACATAGGCTACTTTTTACCGCGGGAAAAATCCTCATTCCCACGGGAAAACGGTTAGATGCAGGAAAAGCGGGAAATATAGCGGATATTACCCAAATTAGCCAAACCGATTTAGCTATCTTCGTGAAATTTGGCACTGATATTGGTGGTATATTGAAAACGGACTTGGACTACTTTTTGTCAGCACTTGAGGATCTGGAGTACTTGATGGAGGGCACCAGGAGCACAGCTAAACTATAAGAGATACGAAAATGGCTTCATAGCAAAAGTTGTTCAGCATGACGGGGCGCTTCTGCTGACACATGGTTATCGAGGATCTGGAGTACCTGATGCAGACCACCAGCATCCCATCTAAACTATAGGAGATACGGTAATGGTTTCAAAGTAAAAGTTGTTTATCATGACGGGCCGCTTTTGTTGGCACTTGGTCATTGAGGGTCTGGAGTACTTGATGGTGGGCACCAGGAGCACTGCTAAACTATATGAGATACGATAATGGCTTGATAGCAATAGTTGTTCAGCATGACGGGCCGCTTCTGCTGGAACATGGTCATCAAGGATCTGGAGTACCTGATGCAGACCACCAGCATCCCATCTAAACTAGAAGAGCTACGGTAATGGCTTCAAAGTAAAAGTTGTTTAGCATGACGGGCTGCTATTGTTGGTACATGGTCATCGAGGTTCTGGAGTACCTAAAGCAGACCACCAGCATCCCATTTAAACTACAGGAGATAAGGTATCGGCATCAAATTAAAAGTTGTTTAACATGACGGGCCGCTTTTGCTGGCACATGGTCCTGTTGAGTCACTTCTGCTGGAACGGAGTAAAGAAGTAAACTACTTTTTATTGCGGGCGAAGATCCAATTTCTACGGGAAAACTGGTAAGTAGCAGCGGGTGAAACCGCTGGGCGGGCCGCTAGTTATTTATAAAATAAGCAAATCTAGGTTACATGAAGCCGATATAGAAATGTCCGATATCGACGACACACGTTAGTAGGGTGGTCTGTTTGACTTGTCACAAGCATGCCACTGTTTGATTCAGTCTGCTAGGGGGTAGGTAGGTATAGGAACCTGTCACAATACACACCCCTAGACAAAATCACATATCGGCACCTTGGGGTCAGCAAAAGCATGCTATTCGGTGTGTTGGCGTGACGCCAGCCCAGCGGGTACTATGTCATTGTCAGAGGGCAGTGATGTGGTCTGTGAACGTGCTTCCAGTGTATTTTTCCAACTAAAATTAATTGCTTTTCGAACTACTGAAAGTTGGATATGCATTGTTAGGTATGCTTGTTACTTCCGACGTATTAAGGTCTGACGTTTTGAAAAACTTGTGTTAGAGTCCTGGGAAGACAGCTTCGGCGTTTCTGATAATTGGCGTGAAAGGGATACGCGATCTGATCGACCCATCATCGAGTAGGAAAGTAACGGGCCAGCTCACAAGAAATAATTATAAGGAAATCTATAGGAATCCAATATAATCTAACCCACACGTACAATACGTTTGCGTATTAGCATGTGGAATGGAGTCATAACCAGCAACCAACCAATCATTTGCTTCTGACAGTGAACACAGGAAACGATTTTGGTTGTTTTTTTTTTTTACTTTTTCTCACTCTCAACGCCCAAAACGTCCTTTTGAAAAGATATTGACCCGGTGCTCTTCAAGTATCGAAGACCTTTACATATTCTTCACGTACGTTATGTTACAAAGTTTAATGCGCAAGTCCCATTAATCTCACATTCTCGACTAACTAAAGTAAAGAAGCTTTGTGTGTGGCTCCATTAACGTGTGTTAACATTTTAAACATAACGTTCTCATTCGCTTTTATAGCGCTATTAATTTCGGTGGAATATTTTCGAAACACCCCGTGTTGCTCTACCGTAGAGAAAATGTAATTCTACTAGAATTAGGAATTCTCCTCGTAGTGTGAAAATAGCATGAACGTAGTTTTATTATAGTGTTTTGATGAAACAGGGAAATGCAAAAACAGACGTTTCATTTTGAACATTTTAATTCGTAACATTGTGTACTTGATAGGAAATAGGTAACTAATGTTCTCCAATTTGTGCTGAAATTACTGACATTTATTAAATTAATTATATCAATGTAGTACGTGTACCAAGGAGTTGGTAGGTTAGAATAATAGAAGACCTATCTGTAAGTTAACTACATACTATAAATATATTAGTAGTAAGCGGTTAAAAAACTCTCGACACCAGGGATCCTCGGGTCGATGGACGGCTCGGTGTCCCACGCAAAAAGAAGGAAATATATTTTATAGTAGGCAATACTATCAGGTAATAGTGGCAGATGAAAATAAAGTAAGTACGAGACGCATAAATTACGATGACATTTGTATGTTAAACTATGAGAAAACATGTGGTTGAACATGAGTGTAAAATGTTCATAAGGAATCATCCGAAAATCTTTGCTATTCAATACATCTTGTAGTTCAGTTAGTAATATTGGCTCAGCTAGGTTTGGCACCTCTATTAGCATTTTCCCCTAAGTAAACCTGGGCGTAGTACTGATGAATAGCTAATTATTCATGAACATCTCCGCAAGCAACTGAAATATCGCTGCGATCAATAGCTCAATGTTGAATATCCATGAATGAAACAGTGGAAAGTACTCTTGGATTCAGGCTTAGAGGTTCTGAGTTCGATTCCCAAAATAAAGTTTTTGATTTGATGATAGGCTAGAACGGTAAGGTTAAGGAAAAACCGGACTGAAAAATTGAATAACTATACAAATTTATAAAAAGTTCTCGCTTCAGGCTTCTCTTTCCGCCTGTGTTAGTGCTTCGAGCCGCGATCTACCTTCATTATTATTTTTCAGCCTCTTTGACCTTTCGAGAGGTTATAAATAACACTGCGATAACACGTCAAAACTTGATTTTCTTGGTAAAGTTCACAAGCTATTTATAAAAGGTACAACTTTCTTTAATATTGATGATTGTTTCGTTGGGTAATAAGACTGGCACCCACACACGTGGAAACAAGTTTAATACCTATATTTGTGAAGATTATTTATAAGCTACCTACAAAAAAATATATTTATAATAAAGATTAGTTTAGATTGTGTGTACCTGAGGACTGCGAAACAATTGCTAGAATATAAGGTATGTTATCCCTTACTAATAAATGTTATTATTTACAGCAGTAATACGCAATAGTCCTACAGGAAAACATATAGCAACATAAAACCACTGGACAGATTGCTAGTTTTTGCATATCATTCTATGCCTGAAAAAGACGAACCTCAATACAGTACGGATAATCCGTCAATGGTCTTCTTGTAGCACTACACGATACGCCTTAATTAAGCAAAAAACGATCAAGGGCATTAATTTATTCGTCATTTTATACCACATTTAACAATGAAATACAAAAATTCAAGTCATCCGTCTTCCTAAGCGGTATCCAACAAAATTCGCTGAGACATAATCCGGGGGAATCAAGTGTTCGTATCCAGTGAACTCTGGCAGCGGTTTCTGTGACCTGCTTTAATCAGAAGGGTTATACAGATTAAGGCCTGAACGGTTTATTAAATGTGTTTGTTATATTTAGATACTTTTTCATATACCAATTTTAATACCGCTAGGTTTGATTGTTTGTTTTTCTTTAAAATAAGGCTGCAAGACATTTTGGTATAGGTATTACCGCCCTAAACTACGCTAAGGGTTTCTAGCATGCCAAGATATTAGTTGTCCGCGAAACTGCCTAACTGCTTAGGTATTACGAAAACATAGATACTTGATAAAGCCGTTAGATATCTATGTATCAGGAACGAATTACAATGATAAATAGAATAAACATTATTTCATAAAACATTAATTAAGCAAACATTCGAAGCCTCGACGAAACCGAATGTAAGCGGGCTTTAATCCAATCTAAGCTTAATCTCCTTCGCTATACATTTTAAATTGCCTTTTCTCTTGTCGGCTAGTCCCGGATAAATTGTTTGTTTCAACAAAATTTTAATTTTAGAGCAAATTAGACACAAAAGGATCGCGTATACGCAATGGTTATTGATTAATAATAGCCCCATGGCCTGGGAATAACGAGTCTTCCGTTGTCTGACAGAAACCAGAAAGTATTATGTTATGTGACAATCAACATTTTGTTAGTAAATCGGCAATTCTACTTTCTGATCGAGGCTTGATAATATTTGCTTTTCGGCAGAAAAATAGGCGCAAGACATAAGCCATTTTCCAACCAGGTAACACAGAATAACTCTTTCAAACACTGCCTGTTAAAAACTCTCTCGCAATAAGGTCTTTTTTAACTGATAAAAAAGTTACGTTCATTTATGCCAAAAGATAGCTAGTAACAAGGTAACACGCAAGAAAATAAAATATGCGTTCTAATAGTAGTGAACTCCTCGTAAGTTTGGTAGAGCTCCTTTTTAGAATAGAATGTTAATTAGCGATATTAAAATACGCTTAAAAGGTGCCGAAAACTTTTAATCAAACTCCCCTGCAAAGGTGCACCCCAGATTTTCAACGCCATCTATCGTTGCTTTTTAGGTACATTTTTATATTTTTTAAACAGCTGTCAAAAAGGATCATTGAAGGTTTGTTTGCTATCTTTGCACCACACTATCGATCTTTTCACGAGTAAGACACGACACACTCGACGTTGAGATCTTTGCAGGATAACTATTGACACTGTGTAATCTTAGCGCCGTGATCACGCGTGACAATTTCGCATCTCCGTTGGCTATCTTTGAGGTTAATTTTTAGTCCAAACTGTGTGTTGCTCCTGTAACAACTCCCACAACCTCCAATATTATTTATCGGCTAAACTTGTTCGGAAGCAGTCGCTGGTGGTGCGAGATAAACCGGGCTCGGATTATCGAAGCAACTTGAGTGAGACAGGGATGGCTTTAATCCACCAGACTAATACGGCTATGGGGGTGACACTGGAAGGAGAAAAGAGTTTAGATTTTTAATGGGTTTGCTCTTACCCCTATTTTGAAACCGAGGTCTGGATTAGCTTGATTCAGAGTCGACAAAGGAGCAATCGACAAACCCAGAACCCTAAAAAGTTATTGTACTGATATTCTAATATGAAGGCCGGACATAGTATAAAATACTTAGCACTGGACTAAGGCACATGGATGGTTGCAATACAGGCGGTAACGTACGTAAAAATTGACGCCTATACCTACAAAGTATAGACTACAAAATAGCCACATCTTTTTAAATGGAAGATTTAAACGCCCGGCTCTGGCGAGCCGGGCGGTGCTGTTCTCAAATGAGCTATCGAATGTTCTTATTTAATCAATGTGGGTAAGAACTTGAACTCTTTACAAGCATCGATATGTGTCGTGAGCACTAAAACATTTTACAACAATTCAAACCGAAACTCGCCTCAAGTTATTTATAGAATAAATTGTGATTGAAATTGACTCTGCCTCGCTCAAATATTGATTTGTGAAATGTAGACCTTAAGTCACATTGTTAAATATAAAAGCCTACTAGATCTCTGACATGGTGAATTTATTGTGAACCGCCGTTTAATTAAGATAATAGTGAACCGAGAACGTCTCCACACAACAGGCGTTAACGTTTACCACACAAAAGGCGATAACAATTATACCAAAAAAGGAAATTGAAATAACATTCTACTCGATCTTATCTTTAAAAACCTAGGCCTATGTACCTTTTAGACCATAGAGTCGGTACAGAAAGAGAATATGCGTGGGCTAAATTTTAACAAATCATATTTCTAAGGTTGCTATGATGACATTTCTCTAACAGACGTGCCCTCAATTTGCACGCCCATTCACTAGAAAGAAAGATATCATCTAACGTAGGCTAAAGCCAAAAGTAAGACCGCAAAAACAACCATTAATATCAGTGATTATAGAAGACATGAAAGGAACAATATATTTTTAATTTAAGGAATAGTTTTAGGTTTACTAGGAGACAAACATCCTAAAAGTACCCGAGTTATGGACTCTTGCTACAGTAATATAATCACTCCTGAAAGGCTAAAAAAATCGTGTTGAGTAGTTATTGGCTTAAGGCGTGTGGTGCCGCAAATCTAGCGCGATTTCACAAAAAATAACAGCGCCTAATGCAAACAATATCACAAAATGTCCTTCGCACAAGTTTTTGGCATAATCTTAATGTTCAATTAGACCTTAAAAAATCGATGAAATATTCGCGGTAATTTGAGTTACCGTTTTTGGCACTTATAAGTTTAATGACATAAAATATTTTAGTATTTTCAGTTTTAAAATAACACCAAAAACTTGTGCAATGGATATTTTGGGCCTGCATGCTCTTATTTTTTTATCCTTGCAATGCCAGCGACACTCCACTGTCATTATATTGTCACTGTGATTTTCTATACTTTGAAATATTAGCAGAATACGAAATGACCAAAACTGTCACACTGACAGTCAATTGACACACAACCGAAACGAATTGTATTTAGTAGACCTCAGACCCTGATGTATTATTGGCAATAAGAGACATGATTTATACTTCAAACTGTCAGCGAAATACAAAACGGCCAAAACCATCCAACTGTCACTCTATTGAACAACAACTGAGACGCTTTTAAAATAGAGAAATAAGCACCCCGTGATGGCAGTAATAATGATTACTAGCCAATCCAAAAACACATTACCCGTATGTTATCGTGAGAAATACGTCACTCTTACCATGTTATTCGTCATGACACTCATGACAGTCTTTTGCGCGGGTAAGCGCTGGATTATGTATCCAATGTGTTTTTGTGATCTCAAAGTCAGGGCAAAGAAATAGAGGGAGTGCTCCGAACGAAATAATGAAGCATTACTTTGTTTAAACCTAGCCCAGTTCCAGTAATATACACTCACTCGTACGAATAAAAGCTATGTTAGTCTGTATAATTTTTATCATGATTTCAAACACTAATAAACGAATTGTTACTTATGCATTTTTCGTTTTTCTAGTGGTTCGTCTATCTTAAGCTAATAAAATAGTAACCTTAGAACAGTTAGACACTAAAAAGGTCGCTTATATTCTGTTTCCGACAGATGAAGTTTTTTAGGGACAATAAGATTTTTCATAGTTTCTTTATTTGCTTGTGGAGTTGCAGAGCTGACTTCACTTTATTTTATGCTCTAAGGCGTGATGTGTTTTTGTGACAAATTATTTGGGGGCCGCGTTTCGTTTTGAGTGGGGTTTGTATCCGTGTTTTGCTTGTTCATCACTCGACGGCTTGCGATGAGGGAGATTTATGTGTTTAATGTTTTAAGTGGTTGTTTTTCAGTATGGACCGGAGTGAGTTGATAAGATCATGTATGATTATGAATTCCTTTAGGACCCACCCAACAATGCCTAAAATTTATCCTGTAGCATAACTTGAATATCATTATCATGTGAATATGATATCTTGCTCAACATAAAAAAGCACATTCCTGTCTGTCATTTTCAAGAAGAATAGAACCAATGCATCTTTAAATCTATTTTCTTTCTGAAGCCCCACGCCCATTCCACTGTTGTAATTGACCGAACGACGGACACGGCCGCTGTCCGTGAACTTCAGGACGGCGCGACGAGGTTCTAACCTTCTTGGTCACCTTTGACCTAGACTAAACTGTTGACATGAGCAAATCAATCAGCCACCAAAGTAAATATAGGGTGAAATTATACTACTGACCGATAGCGTAATCTCAAAACGGGCTGGTGATAAGGAACAACTTTCCCTAAAGAACATAGGTTGAAATATGACAAATATATTTTGAGTTTCCATAGTAACTCAAATCATTCATTCATTCATTCATTCATATCAGCCCACATCTACCCACTGCTGAGTATAGGCCTCTTCTTTTTCTCGCCATCTGCGCCGGTCCTGTGCCTCCCGCATCCACTGTTTGCCAGCAATGGTCGCTAGGTCGTCCGTCCATCTAGCGGGTGGTCTGCCTACTGGACGTTTAGTTATTCTTGGCCGCCACTCCATTACCGCCTTCGTCCACCGTCCGTCATCTCGTCTAGCCAAATGTCCTGCCCACCCCCACTTCAGTTTTGTGATTCGTTTTCCGACATCGACGACTCTTGTTCGGCGTCTTATTTCCTCGTTGCGAACCCGATCCTGAAGTTTAATACCTAGCATGGAACGCTCCATGGCTCAAATCAGCTGATCATTAATTTTTTATGGGAAGGCCAAATATTTTTTTTGTATTTTAAAATATGTTCACCATATTATCAATAATTTTCCTGCACGATTATAACACACAAGGCCATAACATGACAGTCATTTCCAGAGACAGAAATGCAAGATGATTGACTCAAGAAATTGTGCCTAACTTTTCCCTCTCCTATACTTAACATACCTTCTACTACACAATCAACATTTAAATAACCTACTACACGTTTCAGTAATGATATGGCTGCTAAGAAACTGCGCAAGAAACTTGAACAGTGCACCGTGGCCCAGTTTATTTGTTTCATTTATGCAGTTGACCTGAAAACAAGCCGTTGCAAATACACCTATAAACAGTTAAGGAGTCGAATTCAAAACTGACAGATTATTTATAATACCTAAGGAGCGCTCCGCGCACCGTTTAAATAATTTGTGATATTTCTCCTCAATGACATGCAACAACTTAGAAATAAAATAGCTTTCTAGTTCTTAGCACTACATCTTTTTAAAAGTTGCCACTGAAAAACTCTGTTCCCAACAGGAAGTAGAAAAAATAATTGAGATACCTCCAAGGGAGTCACATCTCAAGAACCTCAACTAATTTAGCCAACGAACTTACGTCCAAAATTGCATAAAAATGAAATAAAAATACTCAGCAAATATCTCTAAACATTTTGATGAATATACTTATATCCAATGTAATATTTAGTAGCCAGTGGGTACGCATATAATAAAAAAATTAAGGCACTTGTCCGTTTTGATAAATACAGTTTTGATATAGAATGTAAATTATACCAGCTGAATAATATTTTTTTGATTTTCCAGATATTATTACTCATCACAATAAAACAATTTTAAACGGATTGAAGTTGTGTTTATTTTGGATTATACAATTCCTACGTTTCGAGCTTAAAGGAAATGTAGGAATTGTAAAATCCAAAATAAATACAACTTAAATCCGTTTAAAATTATTTCATTGTGATGAGTAGGTATTTTACGATTTCCACGTTTCGAGCTCTTTATAGAGGAAACGCAGAAATTGTAAAATCTAAAATAAACACAACTTAAATCCGTTTAAAATTGTTTTACTGTACCAGTTAATTATATAGCATATTGATTTAAAAGCGCATAAACTACAGAAAGAATAAAGCTACAAAAGGTTTTGTAAACTATATTATAACTACAGAGTTGAGTTGTACGAAATATGGTTTTATTTAGTTACGATGTCTACAAAGCGAATAATAGTATAACATCACCGAATATTCGTTTATTGGAAATTCTAAAGCGGTATATCCGTTGTTATTAAATTTAGATAGTCTGAACTATTTGCATATTGTATTCTGCGAAACCAAACTCATCATATGAGCGGTTTTATATTGGATTCCAGTGGCTTATATGTTGGTATTAGTTACTTCAACTACAACAGCCACAACAGCCTACTACTAGAACATGGGCCTCCGCCAATTAGGGGGGGGGGTATCTGATATACTCACGACGCTTAGCAGGCGGACTGGCGAGCGCAGTGCAAGGTGTTAAATTCACAGGCAACGCTCCTGCCCATTTCCTGGATTTATCTGTTAGTCGCCTATTACGACAGCCAAGGGCCAAAATGGGATGATGCTAATCTAAGCTAGCACCACACGGCAGCACAGTATAAGTTACAAGATTAAGAAATAAAAATAAGGCATCTTTGTCAACACTGGAATCATAATAACTGTTTCTTCACCCTTGTGTGGGTGAAAACGATGAATTCGAAAGTATTAGTAGTATTTAAAAATAATTTTATTTTACGGTCGGTCTAACAACTTTACTATTCAAGGAAAATTTTTGGTTACTGAACTGGTTGTTTAAGGAAACTGGAATTGAGAATTCGGGATCATATAAATAAATGACATTTCCGTAACCTTATTCACAATTAGAGTTTGAAATAACTTTGACCTTCGACCATCGATAATTCGTTGCTATCGACACAATGATCAGATAGTATTGAATTGACGCAGCTGCTAGCACGCTGCTAGTTTTACTTGCATATGTTTTTCAGATGATTTGAAGATAAAAAACAATGTGTAAAGAAACAGCGAGGAAAAATATATAATAAGATAAGAAAATCTTTCTTTTTCAAATTTTAATCTTATCTTAAACAAAAAGCTCTGGTATACTACTTTGCCTTTATCTCTCTGTTTACGATTTGTAGCCGTTAGTATGCAATGTTATCCCGCGGTAAAACTAGCAGCCTTTGACACTTACCAACCCCTACGAAAAGCAAGGTGTTGACCATGATCTTTTCGGGATTCATTTTAAAGGGAAAGAGTAACAAACATAGGATAATGTAGTAGTGTATTAATACATGCATACATAAATACACATATCACGCCAATTATCCCTTGCGGGGTAGGCAGAGCGTAAACGGCCGGCAAAACGGACATTTACGCCACGTAGGACATATCTTTGGGGGTCATTGGAAAATTGTGTATCGCCATAGTGACAGGTGGTCAGCCCATCGCCTAAAATTGCAATACACACCCTCAAGTCCCTTAGTCGCCTCTTACGACTCCCACGGGAAGGAAATGGGGTGATGCTATTCTAGGCCGGCATCACATGGCAAAGTGTATTAATAATATTACTAATATGGATGTTATCCTTTGTACATCGCAACATACTTAATACAACTTCGTATGAAAAGCAAATGTTTATTTTACAGCGAAGTAGCGTCTAGCTACTACATTATCCAGCATTTTGTTTGTAGAGGAACACAGTAAACACAGTAAACCTAAGAAGTAGGTATGTAGCTACAGAAACATGAAATATTTACGCTGTACTCAGTCCATCGTATTTTCCCTTTGAGCTGTCCGGTAAGTTTATTTTTCACTAGCAACGCGCCCAGCGGTTTCCCTTACTGCGAACCATTTCTCGTGGAAGCAGGCAATTTCCCGCGTAGAAAGTATCTTATTACGTTACTAAGAAATAATCGAGCTTTCTAACGGTTTAAGAACTTTTAACCTACTTCAGTATTTTTGTATAAATTGTTTCCTCTTTAATAATAATACAATAAATATAGTGTAATAAAAAATAAATCATTTTTTGATTTCACATTTAGAACTAAGTCTTTGAGGATAATTTCAATTTTGATGCGCACCACATGATACATTTTCAGCGTTTTTAAACACTGCGACATTTAATTTCCTTCGAGTTTTAATACAGCTATATCTTACCATGTCTCTCTGTTCCCTGTGGAGTGCGGTATGCCTGATTCTAATGCACTTATTCAGCTGCAATGCAGCTATCTTCGCAGCCGAGTTTATTATGAAATGTGGGATTTTATTCTTATAACTTTTATGGGTTCTTCTCGGTAAAAGTTTTCAAGCTACACGTTATTTCAGTAAGTACTGCTATGAGGAAAGTTTCCTACCAAAAAATTGAAATAATGGGTGAAAAGATTTAGTGCAATATAATATTAAATTTACAATAGCCTGTAACTAGATATTGCTTCCCAAACCGATGAATATTCTACATACTTATTTGCCACATTGGAAGATGGATTGGCGAGTGTAGAAGATATCATAGTAAGGTACTCACAGGCCACAAGGCGTTGTTGCACGTTCTCTGCATTTGTCACAGTCTGCTTGAACTAGGCGTGCGGAAAGAGATGGTTTGTTGGGTGATGCTATTCTATTCAGTCTCACACAGGAATATATATCTACTGTGTGGGCGAAAAGTAATCACCTTAGGCTCTCATTTTTTATATTTAGATTTGTATTCAAAATTCAATCTTTCAAATATGTGATATTTATGTGATTACGTTTTAAAAAAGACATCTCTCAAATTGCCACCTCCAGATTGAACTATAAAGGCGATAATTTTCATACGAACTGTCGATGGTGTTATTTTCATCTGTAGAAACTTTACGAATTTGAAAGTTTTATGACTCTTTATTTTAAACATGAGCTTTCAAACAATACCATTTGAAGATTTCTGGCGCTGCCATACGGTTTAAACACACCAACAACCACACCACTACAGCACCAAATTGCATCAACTCTGGAGGATCTAATAGTTTTCTTTCTGATTATACAATATTAATTTCACATCATTAAAAAAATATATCGTAAAAACAAAACTCATTATAATACCTACATATATACTAGCTGTAACAAAGACAATTTTTGCTTCAGGTAGCAATCTGAAGATGTCGTTTTTTAACATTATCACATACATTCTGCATCGTTAAATAATAGATTTTTAAATAGAACTCAATTTGATTGAACAATAAAAAATGGGAAATGATTACATAGGGTAATTACTTTTAGTCATTCTGTATATGAAAATAATATAGTTATACTAAATTTAATGTAATAATAATTTACTTGTATTACTCGAATATTCCAAATTGTGATGGTATCAAACTTAATAAAAAAAGCTATTACAAACGATTTTATGGGTCTATGGCAGTCTTGAAACCGAAATTTTAGACAGATTAACGACCTCTGAAGTCTACATTTCAGAAACGTTTCAGACTGTTTAATAAAACAATCAAGTTGATTGTCATATCTTATTAATTCCTTACGAACCGCACTTCAGCTTTGCCCGCTTATAACATTCTTTTGCTGATAGAATTATACATTTTCCCATTTTATGTTTTGCTTCTGGCAAATATTTTCTGCTTATTTATGTATAGCTACATTTTATAATACAGAGTTTTTTAAAGGCGTTACGGCATTCCAACACGGCTAAACAGTAGGATTAGCTTATATTCGGTGGTATTAAACGAAACTTCAATGTAACAAGTTATTAATCCAACTAAATGTTTTCCAAATAGCGAATATTGGGTGTTGTAAGGCGAAAATTATCGGAATTTCCCGAGGTTATTATAATCGATTAGAATTTACCAACGAAGGTAATATACAGTAAGCGGTTTATACAAAAGCGATGTCGGGGCCACGTCTGATGAACGAGCTCAGTATTCTGCCTCCGGGAATTTATAGGTTAAGGCACAAGTTACATAAATCGGGAACGTCAAGGTGATGCAGGAAGGTGCCGCATCAATATGCTTTAATTTTTTTACACGACTGCCCCACCAAAAGAAGGAGTGTAATGTTTTAGGAGTTCATATATGTATGTATGCATATAATGTGCGATTCTTTCACGTGGTTCGAGAGCCCAGTGGCGCCCGCATACTGGAAAAATATCCCTGGTCACGCTAGTCATCCAAAAATCAAAATAGCGCTTAGTTTTTACAAGCTTTTATTGATTCCAAATAATCTTGGTAGTAAATTATTGCCGCGAATTTTGGTTTCCGAATGACTAGCGTGCAAAGCCAGGGATTTTTTTTCTGTTTGGGTGCGCCACTGGGTTCTCGAACCACCTCAAAGTGCTGCAATTCATATTCATATTGCAAACATATTCGAATGGGAATTGTGCGATTATCCGCGAACGCAGACGTGTTTTAAGATTTTTTAAATTATTATGCTTGTTTTGAAAAGCAACACGACGTGAAGCACCCAGACATGACGTAGCGTGGCTCGCCCTTTCCGCACAGAAGCCCAAGTTTCTAACGAAAGCATACTGGACGTGAGGGTATCGACGCGCCTACACTGCAGGCTTAGTGCGTTCACGGACTTGATACGCACGACAATAGTGGATAAATCCTCGGCTGCACGTGTACCATTTATAAGTCCGTAAAGATATATCGGGCTCGTTAAAAATGTAGAGGCTAGTCTAGAGAAAGGTTTTATATCAAAACACTGCAACTTATTTTCAAAAAGACAGGTTTTATGGTTGATAAATATTTGCATGACTATTTGATGCGATTGACGAAAATTAAATTGCCAGTTTTGGTTTCCGATCGGTCGTCATGATACAAAGCTAATTGCCACCGGTTTTCAGTTTTACCAACGTTTCCCTTACGTGCTCTGTTTATCTAAGCCTCAAAGTACAGGAACCTTCCATCCATCTATCAAAATGCCATTTTAGATGATTAAACTTAAGTAAAATTTTCCTTTAGCCAGCTTATACATAAATCAAAATATTTTTAATCCGTCGTCAATCCATCTTTATTATCATCTCTACAAACACTGTTACTGATATTAGGCGAAAAAATTTAAATTATATAAATCAGATGACTGAGAAACAAACTGTGTTTTTGTTTTTTCACACTCTTGCCGAACTGGTAATGAGATATTGTAAAAAAAAAGTAATGATTTCGCGACGTTTGCTGTCTTACTGTGTCTTCTAAAGCTTATGACGTCACAAACTAGGTTACAATCCAGACCCCTTAGCTGAAGTAAAACAAATTGTCGTATACCGGGGCACCTGCATCGCGTCACGAGTGCATCCCTGCACACCGTTATCCAATTTGCTGGCCTCGACACAGGACCGGATTTTAAAAGGGTGGAAGAGGAAATAATAGTTTTTTCTTTGTAGAGCACAACCGACTGAAAAGAAATTTGCAGAATTCTACAAATGCGCAACACTGTACGCCCTACAAATGCTAGAATGCTTAGACAAAATCTACCAGAAATCAGGCACAATCTCTTAATTTTCCTTATAACTCATTCATCGTTAATCTTGGTTTGTTTATTACAATATGTTTTTATGGATTTCATAGATTATTTTCAAGCAGACAGACAGTAAAGCCTTTAGACATTAACGAATGGATACTTAAACTGATCAAACTGTAACATGTTTTAAATCTGATAGACATTAAATATAACTTCATAAACCTTGATTTTTGTGATTTGATACCATAAATAATTGATCATAGAATAAAAGGTCTACTTAGCCCTTGTCCAAAGGTAAGGCCTGAGTGTGTACCTGTCCTGGTGCTCTTCATGATTTATATCCTCAGCGGGAAACCACTTTACCTGGTAATGGTCGTGTGATGCTGTTATGTTTAAGCCTTTAGCTGGTATGGTATTTCGTCGTAACGAATTTAAGGCAATAACGAATTTAATGTTTGAAAAGCTTTGAGTAACTATCTAGTACGCCGTAGTTAAAAGTAGTAGCATTTTGCTACACTTTTTAAACATTAGCTAAGAAATTATTTGAACTGTCTTTTTCGATGCCAACAAATTATACAAAATTGGTCGAATGCTATATTTCCATGACATCAATCATTTCACTACAAAATTATTAATCTAAGAAATAATTTTTTGTGTGGAAATTACGTGACTATATCAAATTTTCATCAATGGGTACTGGTTAATGTGCTGCTAATCCTTCATATATTTATGACTTAACTAAAAACAACAGTATCTTAAAGGACAAAATAAACAGGTAATTTATGCTACTAAGAACCAGGTCAGAATGTTCGTAAATAAACTAAAACAATTTAAGGAATTAATAAATCGAACGAGATTATTAATTAATAATCATCCCTATGTTAGGTGCTATTCACCTACTAACGTAGGTGTAAGACCTTTATAATAAACCGGGTTCCAAGCAATAAATTTACGCACAAAGCCGTTACGAAATGACGCAGCGAAAGATATAATCGGCAGTAAACGGGGGAATGCCAGATAAAATATCTAATATATAGTTTGTAGACGATCGAATAACATTTGATGAGTTAGTAAAGAGAGTAGTGGCAAAATGACGTGAATATCTCCACAATCAAACAGTGGTTGGTCTGTTGATCCCAGTCGTGTGCGTTTCTGCGGTTAAATCTGTTGACTGAGTTTTCTTGTCTTTAAATAAGAATCTTGGAGAGACTAAATGAACAAATTTTATTACTAACAAGCATACAACCTGATTGGAATGCAGTCAATCATATATATTCAATATTATTCTGTTTATTATCATTTGAGATTGAAACATTGTCTACGAAACACGCAAAACCCCGAGCGACAGACCAGACCTTGACTACTGACTACGGGGTTTTGACATAGCTGTGTACTGCCCGCCTCCTCAGTATGCATAGACAGCAAGTGGAACAGCGAAATACCTATGCCTGCTGTAGCTGTTGATGATGAGCGATGAACCTAAAATTCACGCACAACTCATCGTTTGCAGCAAACAGCAGTTGTGCTTCCCCTCAAACGTAATCATTTGTTAATGAGAATCCGTAAAAATCTAGGTAGAAAAATATAGGCAGACCGCCTGGCGGGTTGCGACTGTGTTAACGACTACTTTCTTTATATGACTCAATTTATTGAATGTAAAGACGCGTAATATTTATGAGAAAGTATCAGTCAGTGAGTAGGTAAATTTTTTGTACAGAGCAACGAGAGTCTTTAAACTATTTTCTATTAAACTCCATATTTTAAATACTATTTTATTTTGCAGTAACAGCCTCAATACTTAATAATCTTATCTGAATATTGAAAGACATGTGATATCTAGAATTATATAATTATATTTTATATATAAAGCTAAGCCGCCTCCGCTTTTGAGAAAACATATATGACGATATATAAACCAAAATGAAATAATTTAAAAGTCTATTTCTTTTTCTTTTTATATTTAGTCTTCGATACCCGCTCTTGCTGTCCTTTTCTTTTTAATTATTTGCGATAAGGGCCCCGGGAACCATAAATCACAATCTTATTTCGCAATTTCTTAATGAGATCATTCCGCGAATGAATGGGGAAGGGAATTTGAGTTAATAATTTAGAGGATTCGTAATTTAAGTAACTTTATGGTTTTGTCTGTGTTCTATTGAATCAGCAGTTCGAATAAATTTGCTGTGATTTCGTTGGAGAACAGGAGCAGCAGCATCTGAATAAAATAATAGACTACCATCTTTGCTAGACTGGAGACGTTATTAAATAGAATATGTAACTCTTGTGTATCCTTTGGTACGCCAGAATTAGAGAATTCCGTGTGGCATAAGGTCCGCCCTTTGTTCAATGAAGTTTTATAAATAATTTCAGTAAAGCAAGCAACTCAGTAATCTCATTAATATCCGGCGTACCTCCACGTAGGTGAAATTTTAAATATTTTGACAATTCCAGGCAAGAAATAAGCTCAGAAACTGAGAACGGTGGGCTTGAATGAGTATGGAATTATATACAGCAGATTACGATAAAAACACTTACCTAGTTTAATTTTAAACATAAAGAGAGTATAGGTTCAATAGGCTATTCGCGTGTAGCTTCATTAAACTAAGATTATAAAAGCAAATTCATTCAGACATTTACTGCCTATTTCACATCTATTTTCATCACCTAGTGGTCGCGTTAGTTTCAAGATAAGAATTGTGAAAAACCCCCGCACCCATCTATATGCTAATATTTGACCCACTGGCTGACCCGATGTTAGATAAAAGAAAAATAGCAAGAAATGCCTAAAAATTAGACATAAATGAGTTGGCCGAAATGTGTGTACGGAGTACTGATAAAAGTGATTCAATTAAGTAGAATATGTTCGTAATTATAGCACTATGCATTTGAAAGTAATTGTAAAAAAAGTGTTGTAAATGGCGACTAATGCTACAATTAGATACTCGTCCTGCTTCTGCCTGCCGCTGCAGCAAATGTTGCCCGAAATACCTCCAGCAGTATCAACGCGCGTGAGTGTGCACATAATGCCGTCATACTTTTTCACCAAACGACTCGCGGCAATGCGAATGCGAGTGAGAGCAATACATTTTACCATTACTCGTGCTGCCAGTCCTTTAGACTTCCGCCTGATTGACCGACACAGAAAATTGGTAGCGGCACGACGAGTAGCAACGCGTGTATACTTAGGTAATGTTAACATGCTTTGCGTTGTTCCCTTACTAATTCTCTGCCTATAACATGAGTATGTAATCGTGTATTAAGGAATGAATGAAATGAAAGAAGCGCAGCAGCGTACCCTGTGTGCTTTGCTCTGCGCTCGCCGATTCGCTTGCCAAGAGTGGCAAGTACGGCAAATACCCCTCCGATTAGGGTTGGCCCATGTCTAGCAGTGGTTTGTGGCTATTATAGTTGTAATGGTAGTAGTTTAAAACAAAACAAAACTGAAATCTGATGAAGCGCAAATGATGAAACCATATAAGCACAATGACTAGGGTATAAATATGAAGGATATGCGTGTGAATTGATCAGGGTAAGCATGTTGTGGAACGAGTGATACTAGCACAATTACTAGGTTGTTCCTCAGCCCGGCCATGTCATTTACATAAACTTAAAATAATAAAAAATAACAATAATATTATGCGGTAACCAGGACACAACGGAATAGTGCCATGATTGGCAGACTTAGTCCGCACTTAGTAATCAATTTCCATATGTGCATTATTAGGGCGCCTCCGTACTCATTACATGTGAGGCAAATGAAAGCTAAAGAGACCATGATCTATACCGATAAACGTTTAGAATGATCTAAGGCTTTTGTAAGCACTTCTCATCTATTCGGAGCCTGACCCTGGCTTGCAGAGGAGTAATTCCAAGAGGGAGGGTACTTTTATGAAAAGGGGAGTACATTTTCTTGATAACTCCTCACAATTTGAATTTAAAAAGGCTCTCTGAATACATTATCAAAACTACGGGGTATTTCCATCTCGGGTGTAACCGGGTGGCGGGTGGGGATCTTTATTGTAAATTTTGCAGATTATAGGACTTCCGAATTAATATAACTTAGAATAAAATAGGTACATAGGTTTTATATCGAAACCACATTAAATACAGGCCAATAAGCAGACCCATACCTATCGCAAAAACCTAACCTCGAATACTCGAAAATAAAAGGGTCTATTCCAAAAGATTAATTTTTCTAGCATATATTTTATTAATAGAATTAGTTGACCTAAGTAATACGAGTAGGTACCTACTTAAATCTCGCGACACGCTTTTATATCATATAAATGTTGTTGGTAATGGCGTTGTTAATTGATAGTTAAAGTTTTAGAAGGAAATAATTTTCTAATATTTTTAATGCATTTAATAAAAGAAAAGATTCATATAAAAATGAGTTTTCACTTAAAATCAATTTTTTACTTTTTAGTTTTCGTTTGCCAGATCTCAGGTTCATCTCGTTGAACACAGTTCATTTCGCGATTTTCTTTATGCAGTGCTTTGACTAAAAAATCCAACACAGAAAGCATTCAAACGGATTGGAGCAATGGCGTTGACCTCGCATTCGTATTCTCAGCAATCCCTTTCATTTGACACTGATATTGCAGGAAAGCAATAAAAATCTTAGTCCGCCATCTAAGAAGTCCACCTTATTGGATTCAGAATGATGTAACTTAATTATTTGAGATATTTTCACCATGCCCTTTCATTTGATACCCATATTGTAGAAAAACATAAAAACTTAGTCAGTTTTATTTTGAAGTCTGCCATATTGAATTTAGAGGGGCGTCATTTTACTTTTTAAGTTATTTTCAGTAAGTCTTTTCTTTGATACCCATATTAAAGAAGTGCACTAAAACAACTAGTCAGCCGTCATAGATTTCTGCCCTGTTGGTTTTAGAATGACGACGCGCAGCTTGATAGCATTGTAATCTGACCTCAACGTGAGTACAAAATTCCAGCTCAATTGGTTGAAGATACCTGCTTCAAAAATGAGTTACAAAATTCAACTCGAACATACATGTGAACATACATTGCAAGTTAAATAAAAGCTTTTAAACTGCAAATATCGGCTTTTCCATTCAAATAAAATCCTACAAACCAGTAAAAAATTTATCAATTGATTTTTGGGAGATGTCAGCCGCAGTCAGATAGTTAAAAAATAAACACTTTTAGTTTTTTTTTCATTTTCCTCTCTAACAAACGTCAATTCAGCCCCAGTTGGGGTAAAATTAATAAAATCAAATTCGCTGACAAATCGGTTTCCCTTGATGATATTTTTTCAATCTTTCCAGATAGATATTACGTCTAATCTGAAATTAAAATTATTTTTGTAACAGCTGTTGATAACATGATATTTTAAAACAGTATTTTTAGGATGATCCACATTGCATTACAGTTGGAACAAGTACCTCCTCGGCAATTCAATATTTAAGAAGACTTAAGTCCCTCACACAAATAAAATAATTAGATAAACAGCTAAAGTCTCAACAAGTCAATACGATCTTCGCAGGTCAATAAGCAGGATAGATTGCATTCTGCGCGTCGCGTTCCTTCCACGGACGTGCAGTATTTCTGATTAAGTTCCTCGCCAGTCCTTGTCCTATTATTTACGCAGTCTTATGTAGGTCAAACAAATCTCCATGTTTATTGCATTTATTGTCATCTGCAACTCTCCCTTCACCTACCACAGGATGTCCTTTAATGTGACCACGTTTTGGGCTGACACGCTGTAAAATGCCAATTAAAGTTGAAGACTTAGTAGCTTGTTAAATTCTACTATCCCATATTATACAGGCGAAAGTTTGTATGCTTGTTAGGGATTGACGGGAAAACGGCTGCATAGATTTGAATGAAATTTGTACGAAGATGGAACACTATCTAGAATACTGAGGTAGAATGCCTCATTACCACGGGAACACGGTTTATCCATCATTTTCGATAAAGGTGCGTTACTGAGTCATCCACGTTGTAAGAAAACTAACAGCGATATTGTGTATCGTATAGTTGAATCAAGATTGTCCTATGTTCCCATATACATCTCGCACTGCACACAAAGGGACATACACTAGTCAAGGGGGGGGGAAAGTAGCGTGCACCTTTCTTGGAAACTAAACCAGCAGCTAGCGTTGACACGGGGGGTTGAGGGAAGCAAGAGTAGCATAGATCTGCCTTCAAAATTACGCTAGTTGCTCGTCTATCCAGAGCCAGAAATCTCTCATTTTTCGCAGAGAACACAAGTCCCTTAGCGTTGATTTCAGAGACGTATCGCAGTAGTTGGCTTAGATAAATAATTTACCTATATTTGTTAATTGCTAATGTATCTATGTTACGGACAAAACGTTAATTTTCCCGTTTTTCCCGCGAGTATCCCAAGAGGCGACTAAGGGGCTCCACAGTTTCATGTGTATTACAATAAACACGTTTTTTTTCTGAATCGGTCCTCAAATTATCAGGCGTGGCCATAGCGGCCGTTAACGCTATGCCTACCTCGGAAGGGATAAAGTCGTGATATTATGTATGTATGTGTGTGTACAAAACGTAAATTAATTCAAATTATGCTAATTTGTATATACCCATACCGAAATTAATCGCTCATTAGAAGACTCCCTAAGCCGCGGGTGAAATATTTAATACCACGCCATCTCCCTGAGTAGGTCTCCCTGACCACTGCTCATTCCGAATAAACATGACAAATCATTCGCATCCGGCGATCGGTCGGTCGACAGTTCCGGCAATTAGGCGTGTGATCCGGCTTTATTAATCGTGGACGCCGGATCGATCGCCGTAGCTTCCTCTGTTTGAATGAGAGTATTTTGTGAGTTAAATTTACGAAGTTCGAGTCATTAAAACGAAATCGATATAGAGGAGGTAGGTGTTAGCGTAAGAATTCAACCTACATAGGCATAGGTATATTTACCTTTTTGTAAATCGATAAAGTTAGGTGCATGCCTTGCTAACTCTATTTCTGCCGCAAACCTCTACAAATATTAGTAGGTATGGGTACTTTTAATAAACAAGTCAGTGTTATACAAACATAGGTACGGTTCACTTGATCGATGGTAAGCGGCAACCATAACCTATACTATAACACACTTAAGGCCAGTTCAGCGGTTTCTGCTAACCTTTGCCATTTTCCCGTGAGAATCATATATTTTCCCGTGGTAAATAGTAGCCTATGTTACTCAGGGATGTTGTGGGTTTTTAATTCCAAATATTTTTTATAAGCTGTCAGCAGTTTTTGAGCTTATCGATTACATAGACTATATTATATACATCTAAACTTTAGATACTTCCACACTAAAGCCAAATTTGACACTCGTGGGACACGGCATAAATGTTATAAAGTTTGGCGTAGATTGTATCATCACGTTATTTATTTAGATTTTCCGCTTTTCAGGCCGGAACACATCAATTAAAAAAATGCCTTTATTTAAAAGACCACATATAGGCAGTAACAATTTCCAGTGACTCCTGCACTAAGCTCGAGGCTTGTATGTAGGCGATGGCAATGTGAACATTTTTGCTTGTCTGATGCTTGTTTGTCAAGAAAAAATAAAACTTACTCAGAAATAATTTAAATTTATGTAAAATTTAATTATATAATGTCTCTTCTTTTTATATATATAGTATAGTAGGTAATCCTAGGATCCCGATCGCAGTTTATTAAAGAACGAAGAATGTTTATTATTTATCGTCGACCCTAACACTTAAACTACACCTACACTTTAGCCTGATTCGTAAATCTGTAACAGTTTTTTAAATCTATTTTCGATAGTCTAGCACGGGCCAGTTAATCACTCGTCTGTCGCTTCATACTATAACAATTTCATTGGTTTTGAATTTTATTGTGGGTAGTTAAGGTTCAAAATTGTTGTCCGGCTCCCGGTACGTGACAGACAAGCGGTTAAGGCTAAGACAGAGTGGATGATTCTGTGAGCTCAGCCTAAAACTCAAAAGGCACTGGTAGTCGCCAGCTGGCCAGTAATAAAAATCTCCACTTTAAGTCATAATTCAGCGAAACTTATCTAAAACCCGTCTCTATTTTTCCATACAGACAATCAAGTAGAAAAAATTACTTTTGTTAGATAAAATACTATACAATATTTTTTTTATTCATACAAAAAAGAAATGCTTGGCAGCTGAAGTGTTAACGGAATGCAATAAAGCGCCAAGAGCTAGTTCTCTATTGACCCATAATAATTGAATTGACTGCACACTACTTCATATAGACGTAGTAGGTTTGAAAAAGATCGAAGTTTCAGTATAGAATACTCGGTCGATTTGGCGAGGGTTCAATTACATCAACTTATATCAAATTGCCCAGAATATAAAATAGAAATGATTCACTTGATTGTCTACCAACTAATATATAACTTTATTTATCGTGTTTAAATTTTTATTGAATATTACGAAAACGGGATAAGATTTATAGACCGTATTTGTTCCACTGCATATAAACTTAAACTTTTAAAACTTACATATATTTAACTTGCGGATAAATAACTCCCTTTCATTGAAAAGAAGCAGATAAATATTTTACGATACATTTTAATAACTAGAAATAATTTAAACTGTAAAATCAATTCCTCAAATTGAAAAATGTTTTCATAATTGAGATTCAGTATTTATCTCTTTGCGCTGAGGGAAAATTCATTAATCGGATATACATACACATACATACATACATACATATACATATCACTCCTGCAATCCCTTACAGGGTTAACGGCCGCAAAAAACGGACATTTACACCATGTCTGACAAATATTTGAGGGTCATATGTGTATCGCCATAGTGACAGGTTGTCAGCCCATCGCCTAAAATTGTAATATACACCCCCTCAAGTCATTTAGTCGCCTCTTACGACTCCCACGGGAAAGAAATGGGGTGATGCTATTCTAAGCCGGCATCACACAGCAATCGGATAAACATTCACATATCCGATTATATCGCTCGCGGCGTACACAGAGTGTTACCGGTCGTAAACAAACGGTCGCTATTGCCACGTCTGACAAATATTTGAGGGCCGTTTCAGACAAATCGTGTACGACTATAGTGATAGGTTGTCATCCTATCGAAAAAATATGTAATAAACATGAAGCCCTCGAGACCCTTAGTCGCGTCTACGGGAACGGCACCTACTGGAATGAAACGGGGTGATGCTATTCTAACCCAGCATTACACGGCACACATATGAATGCGGAGATACAATTAGTTTGGATAATAATTATTGATAAAAACTGTATTACTAAGACTTCACATTAGATATTAGAATTATTCATTCAGTGAATTCATACAAAATGGAAAATAAACTACAGCAAAAAATCTCTCATGCTAAAATTTTTGATAGCTTTGAGCGAGCATAATTTTACTTTTTTTTTGCTAAAACGTAAAAGTTGCTTGGATTAAATTTTGAACTTAGTATACCATATGAGACCTCGATAGATATGCGTTTTCCCATCGGAAAATATATTAATCCTCGGTTAGAACCGCAAGCCAGAAAGTTAGGGTCCAAACAATAGCATCCGACCCCAATCATCTACGGATTAACCACAACATTTGCTTATTATATGGCAACGATCGATCTCCTTTGATTTTCTCACCTTTTGTTCGGATAGAGACAAGGCGTGCGTGATAACGAACTCACCTGTGTTTCACGATAATTAAGTAAGACATAAATAGGAAATTGGTGGGCTGAGACATCCTGTCTCTTTCACGCTTACATGTCGGTAAAGCAGGTCTGATTTAGTTACTTACAACATTAACCAAATAAATTTTT
The DNA here is from genome assembly GCA_027580185.1 of Tuta absoluta. Classification (NCBI taxonomy): domain Eukaryota; kingdom Metazoa; phylum Arthropoda; class Insecta; order Lepidoptera; family Gelechiidae; genus Tuta; species Tuta absoluta. The sequence goes on along the minus strand of JAQAHW010000001.1, from coordinate 33,592,966 downwards.
AAACACATGCTAGCAGCGATGTATATCTTTCACGTCTTTTGTTCTGACCCTATATTCAGGTATATTTCATTTATTTATTCAGGAACTACTACATAGCTACAGTACAGCACTATTGGTGCCGACTTTATAGGACTTCGGCCTTTTTCCCGTGTATTAAACGGAGAATCGTGAAATCAAATCAAATATGATTAACTTATTTATTATTAAGGCATAATTACGCAATTCATTATATGAAAAATACTTGACATAAAAATAATATTCCAATACAATTTTTATTAAATTGTTGAGCTTAATACCCCTCCTAAGTATCCCAAAGTAATTATTATTACCTACATGGCAACAACAAATTAACAAGCGGCAATAATTCATAGAATACGTAACACGAGTTGGTAACTTGCTTGCCAACTTATAACGAACGAACGCGCCATACCTATAACATTCGCACTTGAATGATTCACAGTCGACTTGTGTGCAATAGGCATTCATTATTTTATGAAATTTTAGTGTTCCGTACCTTAAAATGAGTAGGTATTCATATGGTGTCAGCACTTTCCTGATCTGTTTTCGGTATTGCTTAATTTGGTGCTCAGATGTCCAGGTAGAAAAATTTAACAGAGAAACACAGGTAGGTATAACTTCAAACAATAACTGAGATAATTTATCAGCCGCCCCCCGTACTCGTACAGATAACATAAGGGGCCAAAGACGATATCAATACATAAGTAGTATATAAAATACAGTCGCTTCCCGTGTCCCGGTGTCCTGGGCGGGTGGGTCATGTACGCTCAGATCTTTAAAACAACGCAACGGATTCTGATGCGGTTTATTTATAGATAAGAGTGATTCCCGAGGAAGGTTTATAAGTAGTAGATATAATTCATGCCGGGAAAAGATCACATTTTCACGGGTAAACGGATAGCAGCGGGTGAAAGGTGTTATACGTTGGCAAGAATGTTCGTGCTTTTCGATGCGATCTGTTTAGAAATCGAGGCTTCCGTTAAGGAGCAAACATTTATAATAACGTGTCAAGTTGATACAAATTTATAAATACGTGTCAGGGGGGTAAAAAGGGGTTAACCGTTTGTATAGACATTCGTGGTACAAAGGCGATCAGTTTTACAATTTACGATTAAGTAGAATAAGGAGATAAAAATCAAATACATGTTACACATCTATGACAATTTTCATAATTCTAACCCTTAAAGACGGAGCGGCCTGTGAGCTGCTTAAGGCTGGTGGAAAATCTGTCCTTGTGGAGTTTTAAATGTTGTTCAACTCCAACAGGGTTTTGGGGATTTGTGTTGTGGCTTTGTTTTTTAAAAAGGGGAGAATTCTGGGTTGTGTATAGTACCAATGCAATGGTGCTAAATAAAATGTCCAGTAATTAATGGAAAACCCTTTCACTGTGATTTGTTCGATGCCCTTATGTTAAAATAAAACATTATCATTATAATATGATGTGGTCCACCGATTGAAAAAAAAAAACAAATCCGCGACAGAAATATCGGTATACACTGTATGTGACCAGAATCCATGGCTATTTGTCTAACTCTAATCGTTATTCGTAATCGCACTCACAAGTCGTAGTTTAGGGTGGTTACAAGTCGGACTTCATTTCGATCCTTTCCGGAATTCCCCAGAGCTCACACTTGCCCTCCTGTTCTAGGACGCTTATATTTTTGATACTGGTGAATGTTTCAGATATACTTATCACTTTTTATATGTAATAAATGTAAATGTCTATTATATCTCATTCTGATTGTCATCTGTTCATGTCGTCTTAATTTGCAAAGGAATACACATGAGGTGTCCCAGCCAGCCAACCTACCTTTTTAACCTGTACGTGAGTGGAGTAAGGATATTGCTACCTACTCTAACACCGGTATACAAAATCCATCGTATAGGTATCATCAAGTAAGAAATCAGTACTATATCGTCATAAAATAATATTCGTATTCTCCTAACGTCGTTAGTACCACAATATTCCTTAACATGTAGTTATGGTTATAGATATTACACAGCGTTATATGGGATAATGTGGCAGATATGGCTTATTTCGTAATTTACATCATATTACAGGGGGCTAGTAGAGTTGTATGGGTGAACGGAATGGGTGTCATGGCATTTATGGCTTGCTTTAGATAGAAAAATATATAGATACACCTATTTTTTTATTGTCCACTCATCACAAATAAACAATGGTAATAAGTATATTAACGGAACTAAGGAAATTATCATTTAGTTTAAATATGGAAAACTGAACGTTTTAAACCAGATCAATTAAGGTATTTCGTGGGTCCTACGATACAAAAAAAAATTAATAGAACCCAAAACAATGTTCTTAGTGAGCCCCTGTGGAGGTCGCTAAATCAGAATACTCTTCATTATGCCCTTGAGACTGCCCCTAACTGAATTAACTGGAGGCAGGGCCAAACTCAGGCGAGGGGGTTGGGAGCCTTTTATTTCAGAATTAAGGTTGGTATATTTATTATCTGGCCTGTTTCATCCGTGTTTGAACGGTATTTCCCCAAGGAATATGGACGGAGTATTGACGGAGGTTACTCACTCCAAATTAAAGGATGTGCTATATCAATAAAATTGTTGGTTAGTAACTAAACAAATTATGTTTAGTTTAAATCCTTGATTTGTAAATAAATATAAACTTGATTTATACTAACCGGTTTTACTTATAGTTCAATTTAGTTAAGTGATGATTAATTATATTAAAACGTAGAAATCTACTAATTAACGAACTTTAAGCAGAATAATCAAAATCAATTCTTTGTATTTTTGGGTTTAATGTTGAGATGACTTTTAAACAAATTGCACAATAAATACGTCTTCATACTTTTGGTGGACTAATCCTCTAACCCCTTTAATCTGAAATTAAATAACAATTAAATACAAAATCTCTTTGAGGACTCTGACAGAATTTTAACTAGTTCACTACTTTAACCCTTTGACCGGATTCACTACATTTGAATTTAATTACTAGCTGAAACTATTCAAATGTTTAAATTGGTTGGAAGGGTGAAAATCATTCGTTTTGGGGGTTAATAATTACGAATATTTATTTAGTGGTAAAATTTACGGATCAAATTCGATCACAGGTCCGTGTTTCTTTTGTGTACCTTAAAAGCCAACCAGATGATAAATCCACGGAAAATTCAGCAGCATTTCTTGCGTAAAAATACAGAAGCCAGCACAGCACATAGCTCTCCAACTGGTCTGCCAAGTGTCTCGAGCGAGCATCGCTAATCTGTATAACAATTTTGTGGCATACTCTACGTAGGCATACGTAAGTCTAGAGCTTGTTCTTTCAAAATAAAGATAATGTTCAAATAAAGTTCATACAAACTAACTCGAATCTTGACGAGACAGGACAATTTCACTCAGTTTGTGTTTAAGCTTTAACCCAAGTTTTTGTAAGAACAAACAAGTTTTAGCAGTTTAGCACTGGACTATGCCTATTAGGCTTATGAGATAGTTGTGCTATAAGTAAGGGCTACGCTACGCTTACTATCAGACATAACGTATTGGTGTTTGCCAAAACTTAGTATAAAAAAATGCAAACCAAGAACCAGAAAAATAAGCGGATTTTTAACTAATTCCCCGACAATGGGTCTGTCTGATTACCTAATAGAGCTAACTAAAAGAGAAAGATATTTATACAATCTTATAAGTCTGAAAAAAATATATGGCATGTCAAAGACCAAACAGATAACATCCCTATCAGAAAGGTGCTTAGTATGGGATACTATACGAACCGAGCGGCCGACGTCGGCCGCCGCGGCATGTGCAGTCGGCCGCTCGGTTCGGATAGCATCCCATACAATTCCATACGAACCAGTAGTGCCATATGCTGTCGGCCGTCGGCCGTCGGCCGCTCGGTTCGGAATAGCACCTTTACACAATTTGACATTCTTTACTCGATATAAAAAAATCAATGTAGCCTTCTATATGATTTGTTTTTCATATTATGTCTACAGTTTTCAAGTTATTACGAAAAAAAAATATGTTTTAATTTACTTTATTAATAATTCATACCTTTTCTAGTACGAATACCTAAATATGATACTGCAACGGAGTTTCTCTAGTTTTTATGTCGGAAAAACCGTAAAATCTCGCGGAAATTTAGGCGCAAATAATAGTCTGTTTCTCTCTGGCGCAGTTCGAATGAAAGAACATACTTTTCTGGTGAATCAGGGCCTTAAGTTTAAACTAAGTAGGTATAAGGAAACTTGTAATTTTATATCCCAAGTTTACCTGAAACTTCTTATTTGGAAACCGAACATCCTAAATTCCTAACTAACATCAAAGACCCGAACTTGCGCAAATAAAAGATCAAAATACAAATAGGATCTTAAACATCGACTATAAGTTTAGGAGGAGACTCTGCTTCGGTAGCCATAGTATCAGAGGCCCGGAATGTGAAGTCGTCCTTACTATATAGTAGTGATAACGAACGATGGCCGCACGTTTGCATGCTGCCTGCTGCATAAGAATTTTACAAGTTAGTTACATATGTACCGGCATATGACGACTTCGAAAATCGTGACTTCATTCTAAACGTATCTTGGAATTCAGTATAATTCCTAGGATTTCTAAAGTCGTTAAAGAAGATGGCAAAATGAGGTTCAAAAGATACCTACTTTTTTACATAAAAGTGTTGTCATTACTGTTTTTCTGTTTACTTAAAAAAATAATTACAGAGAAAATAAATGATCGTATACAATTTCACAAAGATTAAAACAAAACAAATATCAAGTCTGTTAGTGATTTTTTTCAAGATTTTCAGTAATATGGTGAAGGAAATCAATCCGCCTGACACATTTTTTACAACTATGCGCTATTAATTTACTAATAAGTTAAATTTAGGGATCAATTAGTATAAATCATATCAATAAATTCAATTTTATGATATCTTTCCTTCGCAACAACCAGTTCTTTTTGTAAACAAAAAAACACAAGGTTTTACCAAAAAAGTGAACTCAAAAACAGTCATGATGACTGATTTAATTTTTTGAACTTTGTTTTGCCATGTTCCTAAACAACTTCAGAAATTCGGCCTATAATCCTATTCTTCGGCCCAATTCTAAACTTGTTTAGGAAGATGGTAGAATGAAATCTACGATTATGCCATATTACGGGTTTGGGGCAAATACCTATAAATGCGACATATACACCTAACACAGCAAATTTAAATTGGTATTTAAAATTCCCTCAAGCAGTAATTATAGTGGGTTATAGTGCCGTATCGGGTCGGGTTACATAGAAATCAAATTTTCTTACAATACGTTTTACCGTGCGTTCGTTCTATGCGATCAATTCAAACATACGAAGCTGTTCCAAGTTTCCAATCCTAACACAATGTATTACATACGATGCGATGGCAAATAGGACACTGAGTGGACTCTACAAATAGGATCCTTTGACATTAATTGGCACAAAGGCTTTGGCATCTAGCATTTCCTGGAAATAATTAGGTATATACCAAGTATTATAAAACTCTCAGTATCCTCAAGGAGGTAAACATAAACATTTCTCAATAAACATATAAGAAACAAATTCGATTATTATTTGGTCTGCTGGAAGAGACGAAAAATTAAAAAAACACCGTATTAATTTGTGCTAACCAGTCAATCGGATAAATAGTCTGGTCCCTTTTAGGCATCTACTTTGTGGTAAAGTTGTGAAAATACTTGCAAAGGATGCAATATCCGGGTATGTTTCTTATCAGACCCATTTCGAGAAGGGGGGCTTTTTATCTTTCTTACCCCTGACAAGTTGGAGAGAAAGGTAACTCATAAATGAAGGAGATTCGAATAGTTGGGAACAGGTATTTTATAGCGTGCGGTGCGTATCGTTTTAGGTATTTTCTCGGAAAAGTTTGGGGTAAATAAGAGTAAAACAAAAAGTTTTATACTTGGAATTTATGTCACTAGGTATAGGTCAATACTTCAGTGTCGCCTACGTTTAAGTAGATTTCTCAGCTAAGTACGTAAGCACAAACCTACGTACTTTTTAAATTGGAGTCTTTCTATGAAAAAGCTGAGCACTACCTCAAAATACAAGGCATGTATTTAAAATGGTGACAAATAAATCAGATTAAGGGTTTTAAAAATTGTGGAATCACATGGGTGGGAAACAATTGTAAGGGGACACATAATAAATATTAAAAACTTTATAAACTATAATGAGTAAACGAGTGAACGATTTATATTAACCGCTGGCATTGACAAATTTATTGAAGTAACTGAATTTGTTAGTAAGCGAAAACTTGCATTAGAAAATGGGCAGTTATTAATTGATAAATAGAATTATAATTAAAACTATTCGAGGTTAGAAATAAATATGAATAGGATTATAATGACATTATATTTTGCGTGCTGTAAATGAAGTGTAAGTTCATGTAATGTATATAATATGTTACCTTTTGCAAATGTAGTAACCGAGGTCAGTATTCACTTTTTCTGAATCATGTTCAGAATATGTGAATTTTTAACGGTAGTTACTTTATTTGTAAAATTTCATATATACTTAATTTACTTTAATACCTGTTCTAATCAAAAACATATTCAGGACTTATTGAGTTTAATTGGCGAACAATTCGGAAATAAAAACGGCTTAAAAAAGATAGCTCAAGAGTATGGACGGTTAATGGCTTAAACAGCTTATTCTAAAAAGGCTCTCAGATATTTGTCAGGTGTGGCGATAACGACCGTATTTTTACGGACAATATCTCTATGTACACCGCTAAGGATAACAGCTATTTAGTAATAATGCAACTGCCCAGAAATTCGAGACTAAATGTGATTTTTTAAATGAAAGCCGACAGTCATCATAAGATTTTTTGTATACTCATTAATACGTCCTTTCGGAAGATAATGACGATATCACTGTAGCCGCTGATGCAGCAATTGCGAGGAGATCACATCCCACAAGCTCTTCAAGCATCCGACGCAAGGGCGCGGAGGTCCCACATTTGTTCCCCATTTTGGGAACTAGCGGCAAGTACCGGGTATTCAATTCGATCCGATCTACCCAGGGGCGCGATTGGGCTGCTTGTTTGAACAACCACACGAACTTTTCCGGGTGAGCCCCAGCTTCCCACCAATCATTAAGGTGTAGATTCCAAAGCCTCGGCGCTAAATTCGAAGAGTCTAGTCTAAAAAAAAACTCCCTACTCATAATATTAGTCGCCTAGTCATGTATTTAAGTACCCTGCTTGCATTAATTTCTAGAAGTCGCAGTTATAATTTTGTTTTTTAATCCCTTGCATTTGCAGTTTAACCAATTTAATAGTTGTCAAAGCACTGAACTCTAGTTTTTTTTCTTATAATTTTGTTTTTTATTCCCTTGCATTTGCAGTTTAACCAATTCAATAGTTGCCAAAGCACTAAACTCTCGTTTTTTTTCTTATAATTTTGTTTTTAATCCCTTGCATTTGCAGTTTAACCAATTTAATAGTTGCCAAATCACTGAATTGCAGCCCACTAGTTTTTTTATCTATGCACAGAGGTACCCCACTTTATAAAAGTCGTCCAGAAAATTATACCACAAAAATTTATAGCTTTTGCAATTCCTGATTTATGTGAGACACCGAGTAGACGAACGACCCGATGGACTTTGGGGTCAGAATTCATATCTAATGTTTTTGTAGCACCGTTTGCGTAGATAATTTTCAAAATTACAAATCCATGAATTACTTTTATGTTAGAATAACTTTGAATATTGTTACGGACAGAACGAAAGAAAAAGCAACGGATTATTTAATATTATTGTATGGATCCTGCTGTCTTATAAATGTATGTCGGGTCGTAAGTAGACTAGAAAACCCGCAATATATTCAACGTTAGATCAACAGTATCATATTTTCACTAAGATTTGAAAAGATATCACTTACGTATCAGTGTTACAGTCAGAGCTGTTCCTCATTATTTTAGTAGGTCAGGTCGGCCCTAACGATCGTTAAAAAGATCTCGAAAAAAAACAGAATACAAAATAACTTGAGACCAAAAGTACAGGTAGATTTTATAAGAGCTGTGATGTGATTGGTAGTACTTACTAAGATCTACTTTAGTATACGTTATCATCTGATACATATGTAGGTATTACTCTAGACTATTTACAATAGATCTAACAAAAAGAAAGAAAAAAATCGCGCTATAAGTTTGAAAAAAATTACGTACGCTGAAAGACTCTTGAGCAGATAGAGAATGGAAAACTGACTTGATGTATTTAAAGACGTATTCCAGTTAACGGTATCGATTTTAGCAGCAAAATGAAGATATTCTGATGTCATCGAGCGTAATTTTCGTGTAACTTTATACTGCAAACGAATACTTAAGAAACTTATTGAAATATCCCTATTAAAGTGACAAAGGAAGGTATAAAAGTTTTCATATTGGGCTGTGCTAACAATGGCGGCCATTTTGTAATTCTACACTTACTTGCGTTCGATGAAAAGATAGCAGTTGTCAAGGTGTAAATTGAGAGCCTTTACTTATTGTTTTATTTTCCACAGAAGTATCTGACCTAAATATTACGAGTCTGATCAGTATTTTAGCCAATAATGGGAAAAAATAAAGTAGAACGAAATTTCAATTTTCAATAGGTAATCAAAAAATATTTCTTGTTTGGGTAACTGAAACAATTGTTCAATCAAAGTTAATGCAATCGATTGAATTTATACCAGGGTTTGTTATTTGATTCGAAGTATTTCATCCATATCAAGGGAAACTCACTCTGTCAGCAAAAAATAGCACCCGTATTTCTCTTCGGAATTGCTGATTCCTTCGTTTCCAGATAAGAGTTCCATTATCATCTGTGTTTCAGTAAATTAAGTAGGTATTAGGGTAAGTAGGTAATAAAATAAAGTGTTCGCACGCAGTCAAAACGCATAGTCATCAAAAGTGCAAATTGGATGAGCGCGAGTTGTATAAAATTTATATTTATTTAAGGTAAACATTACAACACAAACACAACGTCACGTCGGCGCAGCATACGTAACTGTCGGACCCAACTACTTACTGGTTTGGTTGGATTTCTTGGGATTTCTTATGATCCAAAGCCAATACATACTCGTATCTTTGAACGACAAAGACGAGATGGAGCGAGGTCATCTAGACTAGAATAGTCAAAGGTTATTATATATCATACTCCTTGCTACACACTAACGAACACAGCAAGCTTAGTCCCGGCCTTTGCTGGGAAGCTGGTTTGCTTTTAGTGAAATTATTTTGATGACTCTTTTGTGACGGTCACCTTCACACCAAAGGGGGCAACAAATTCGACATAACCGCCATGTAGAGATCGCTTATTATTATGGATACTGCTTATGACGATACGACGACGTTTATGCTGCGTACATAGGTATGTAAATATACAAACGCATGTGTGCAAAACTGCGTGAGTGACAGCAAAGATTAACACGTTGTTACGGTTATGTAATGTAATGACTGGCACAAGCTAGAATGGAAATACTCGTTAAGCCAAGTCATTGGGCCTGAAATCTCATAAAACATGACTTGTGCTCTTGACCTTTAGCTCTACAGAAGAGATACCATAAGACACAGAATTTTAAAAATAGTACAAAGCTAGGTATTGATTCATATCACAAGAAAGCATGCGACACTCATCTAGGTCAGGTCAGATGTTATTGTGGAAATATATTTAGTCAGCAATGCAGCTCATACTCATTATAAAAAACAAAAACTATTGGCAAATACTAACATTCAAATTCTATTTAAATAGATTTTGATCAAACTAACGCGAATGTAAATGATTGTATAAGAAAATGCCGACTCGGATTTTCTGTAGCCTCATTTTTGCGCTTTTCAAAAGTGTTCGATAACTATTCGTTTTGATAATGAGCGATTTTTAAACAGATGAAAAAACTATATGTTCTCAAAGACGGCACTGCGTCGGTAGGTACCTTACCTACTTACTATAGTGCCATCTTAGTAAATCCTGATTCAAATTGTTAAAGTATTTGCATTTAAATTCAACGTTCGTATGTTTAGTGTTCAATATTTACGAGAACTCAATAAAATAGCATTAGCAATTTATGAGTAACCAATTAGAATTTATAGCAAAGCCCCAAAATAATAAACAACATCACTTATCCTCTTTTAAAACAATCGAAGGCAAACGCCTCATTATTTTCTTGTTGTTTGTTTGTACACCCACGTAGCTGTAGGTAGTCGTGATATAGAGCAAACAAGGTACGTAGGTACCTAAAGCTCACACAGAAACAGCCAAAAGGAAAAACTATTCTACATTTAATCGTTATGTGTCGTGAATATTTATATATATATACTAATGTTATGAAGAATGATTTTACAGCAATGGATTTCGGGCTATATTGAAAGCGCACCAGTAAAGATAGACCCGTTTCCGATCCACGTAATATTTATTTTAGTATGAGCGTTTTGCTGACTGATCAATATTATTATTGTTTTGGTTCTGTTTGTTTTGTTACTTGATATTCGGATTATTGGACGGGGTTATTTGATATGGTACATTAGATTCGTTTGTTTTATGTTACCCTATTTGGATGATTTCGTTGAAATTAGTTTTCAAAATAATACCCAATTTTTTTATTAAACCGACTAAAAATCCTAGAATATGTTTCAACACTCTCCGTTAAATACACTAAAAATATATTTAAAATTCTACTTTTATATAAAAGCGATACTATTCGTACCTCAAAAATAATCCGTACTCCTTAGGATCTTCAGCGCAGCCTTAAAACAATATGCATTATATTCTATGCAGTTCTTATTACATAAAATAAAAGATATATGAAATGAAATCGGCAATATTTGAGCGTTGAACAAAATATTAAACGTAGATTTATAATTTAGTTTAGCTGATATAATTCCTGACAAAGCCAAGATCAATATCGATGAACATATTTCAGCCTATAAGTATGGACTTAAAATAAATATGATGAAGAACTTACTCAGGTGGACTCAGTACCAAGAGTAGAGTGGAAGTAGGCGGGCAAATTATACATTATATCGATGAGTAGGTACACACTACACATACTTGGGCCGGATAGCCTCCTGTGATAACAGGCAGGACAATGAAGTTGAAAGACGAATCCCAAATGCCTGGCAGAGGTTCTGGTTCATGAAGGAGCTAATAACATTTAAGCGAAAACTCGTCGACATGTGTGTTCTGCCCGTCCTTATGTACAGTGCACAAACATGGTCTTTGACTGAAGGACAAACTCAGGGTTTGCCAACGTGCCATGAAGCGCAGCAGGTGTTAAAAGTATCGATCGGATTAGGAACACACACAACCCTGCAATGTTTGAAGGAATTAGTAGTGAATATTCCAGGATTTACTCAATGCAGCTCCCATGTTTGATTTTAGATAGCTTGTGCTTCACAACTTGTGTACACTGATTAATCAGTTGTCAAATATTATACATCAAAAGAAAATGAGGATTTGGGGATTTCATGCCAATATTACTTATGATTAGATTTTAGTACAGATTTTCAGTCGTAATCAATGACTTAGAATTACCTTTTGTATTATTTCCGCATACATTTCATCAAGTTGGCAAAAACTCATTTTATTTTTATTTTTCACCTAAAATAAACAGTGCCTGCCATATTTGTTGCAGCAATTATTTTTAAATGTGTCTATGCTGGCCTAGAATAGCATCACCCCGTTTTTTTCCCTGGGAGTCGTAAGAGGTAACAAAGGAACTTGAGGGTGTGTATTTTTATGCGATGGGCTGACAACCTGTCACTATGGCGATACTAAATTTTCCGAATGACCCTCCAATTATATGTCAGACGTGGCGTAAATGTACTTTTTGCGGCCGTTTACGCTCTGCCTACCCCGCAAGGGATAATTGGCGTGAGTGTATGCGTGAATGTATTATTTTTAAAACAATTAAGGATACAATGTTAGAAGCAACGAAGATGTTGTGGATCTTCTAGTGTCATTGATGCAGCAGTGGAATCTCCATGGTATACAATCAATGAGAAATATTGACACTTTTTAAAGAGATAAAAGGTGTTAACGGGAGGTGGTTACGGAATAGAGAAATTCGTGCAATGTCTGAAAATATTCACTATGTCGTTAAAAAGATCGCTGCAATAAAATAAATCATGAAATTAAAAGATTTACTAAATAGTTTCACTTCGCCGCACTTTAACAACCGCTCAACGGCATAAAAAGGTATCTCCAATAAAAAATAATTTAGTGTTTAATTAGCAACTTCCAATTATTCATTTCTAAGAATGAATTGTGATTTCAAGGCAGGAACGAAACGATCAAAAGACCAATTAACTACCATCAGGCAGCTTTAAATGTATTTACTCCTAAAATGGGTGCGATAGACGCCTGCCAGTGTCCTGTGAGCAAATCATGCACGGTCCACTGTTTGCCAAGAAGGGGTAGGGTTGAAGTGAAGGGGGAGGGAGGGGTGACAAGACTTCGCTCTTTACGGGGTTAAATTATTCAAGCCTCTTGCAGCCGGTGTTGGCTACCTACAGCAAAAGGTAAAAATACTAAAATGTACCTGTACAGGTGACTGTACAAGGATTTTTGTTTAAATTCATATTTGTCAATGACCAAACCGGCCATTTTATTTAACGACCACAAAGGTCGACCATAACTAATAGATAACACTAGCTAGTAAGGTTCTAAACAAACTTTTGGAAAATGCGTTACTTATCCTATCAGTATGTGTTGTAGGTATACTGCAACATACTTCTATTGTGTTTAGGTTAACATGTAATGCATTTTTCAACTTGCAAGTGTAAAATAAAATATAGGAAGGGTACACAACCCAGCCCTCATGTGAAAACTGAGTAAATTATCTTCCGTTACCATCTAGCATGTTGTTGCAGACAGGTTCGTTACATCAAACGAGCCCTCTGTGCGTCATGCATTACTTATAACAATCTAAAATACGAAATCCGTAGAAATTGAAAAATCTCGAGTATAGAATCGAACTTAGGCCGGCGTGGGTGAAAGGCAGACGGTGTAGCCGCTACACCGCTCGGAGTGTAGAGAATAGAAACGAAAATGGCCATCGCTTGGTTGAGCGCACTGCCGGGTGACGTCATCAAGGCCAGTTATTCCTTGGGCCCGTAAGAGTTGTAATATGTACAGCACAATTGTAGTTACGTGTTATCAGACATGATAACTTGCTTACGTTTGCTTCAGTCTTATACATTTTTAATCTGGACTAACATTTGCTTTAACCCTAAGATCAGACACATAATTGAATTAATAATGGAGTGAATTAGACTCCGACTTCGATAGGTTGCTACTTTTATTACACATGATCATTTCAACGACAAATTTTAAAATAAGTTCAACAGTGTGCATCAGAAAACTTGATTTTAGGGATCCGCGGTTACTATCACTATTTCTAAACTCACTTGAAATTTTCCTCGACAACACACACTCACCGTATCACAAAATTTACGATGCAGGTTTAGACACGGACGTATATTTATACAACTTCACCACTGGATTCCATATATTTGACAATTCATAGCCATCTTCCCTTATTGAACTTTTTGTGATTTGATTTTTCAAAAGACTTCCAGTCTTAGTGCATAGTGGCGTTCGGCGGAAAATAATTTTGATGCAACTTCATTGTTTTTAACTGCATTTATGTGCTCTATAACACGGGCTTAGGCAGGTAAGAACTACTACAAGCACAGTCTAGTTTATACAACCCTGGAGAAAACAATATTGATATTTATACTGTTCATAGTATATTTTTAGTGAATGTACGTACTGAACCCAAAGCCTAAAGTATAATTCATGTTATGTCTACTTTTTGCTTTTAATAATAAGGTGTTGCCCGTTTACCTGCGCACGAGTTGAATTCCACACCTGAGTCATCAGAGTGATCATATTATAAACTATTTAGGTAGCAGCACGAATGATTTCGGTATCAATTTATGTTGAATTTAACACAAAGGAAGCAATCTCAAATGGATGTGTATTTTATGAATTAGACAGACGTAAAACAATAATAATTGAATCTGTAATTAACAAATTATCAATGTGGAATAATTATTTATTAGATTATGCTTAGCTGAGTATCTGTTTACTTAATCAATGTAGATAACTGTTTAATATTTATCTTAGTTATGGTACAGAACAGAGACAAACAAAACATGAAATAAATTTGCTACAGATATTTTATAAAACGCAAGTACCTAGATAAATATAGCGTTTTAATATAAGCATTTTATGCTTCAAAACTCTTTGTAATATGTAGTCAAAAATTAACTTCTTCACTACAAAGTAAGAAGCAAACTATTAGTTAGAGATTCAACTTAGAAACTCTTAGTTTCTAACTTCAAAAACTCAGAACTCAAAGTTACCAAACTCAAAAGTCCACCTGCTCCCATCGAAAGAAAAACTTTTAATTTTAAATTCCTCTAGTTTAAACTTTTTTCTTGAAAACTTTAAAAAGTAAGAAGTTTTACTAAAAGTGTCCTTATTGTGCCTAAAGATTCAGCTTGCCTATTCTTCGAGTATTACTGATCGTAAAAATGATTTCCATTTCAGAAGTGAAGTATTTCAACTGTCTTCTCTTAACCACAAGTAGTTAAAAAAACATGGATTTGTTAAGACAGAAGCAACTAATACGAATTAGAAAACAGTAACTCCTACACATGAAACCAATTTTAAGCAGGAATAATTCAAAAAATTCAGTAAAATTGCGCCCTGTAAATTGGACCCTTACTCGACTGTTCCAACAAAAAAGGGGTTCAATGGGACCCTTATCCCACTTGCCTCTTTATGTCGAGGACTTTTATTATCTCTTCATGGGAGAATAATAAGTTGGTATTAATAGGATGATTATTAGGAAGAGAAAGGTATGAATTTTAATCAAAATTAAAAGAATAAAGGCTATTGTGGGTCTTGAAGAGAAAAGAATCCAGTACGTAAATATTTTTATTCTATAAAATAGTTACTAACGTTCTCCGTTCTTTAGATTTCGTGTAGGTTATCAAGCTAAACGACCCGTTAAATCCGGAATACATTGCCTGTTGCCATGAAGGTTTTCTATCCAAATATCTATGTCGGAAATTCAACATTTTATCTCATTTTAGTTTCCTTAAATGAACCCAGAGGAAATAAATTGAAAAGGATACTAACGGAACGCACGCAAGACGCTCGTTAGGGCCACAACAGGGATGGGGTTGTACAATATCCGGAACTAAGTATATCCGCAAGTGTACGCATAAACTAAATACAAAATAATTAAATACAGATTGAAATAAAATATTGAACAATAGTAAATTTGTATGTAACTTATACAGAGGTGTGACTTAATGACACACTAAATATGTTATCATAAATTTAAAGTGAAATTACAACACGTATTTGAAAATCTCTCGTACTCGAAGAAATCGATTTAATGCGGGGGATATAGCGCGAGCATGATTTTTAATCCAGCTTAAATTAGACAATTACAACCATTAAATTAAAAAATATATATATGTTTTTGTCGAGGATCTAACAAAACAGTTACACAATTTGAGAAACCTTACTCGATAGCAAAAAAATTACAGTAACCTCTATTTGGAACATGTTTTCAATATTATGTCTACAGTTTTAAAATATAAAAATATGCTTTAATTAAGACTGAAACACAAGGGAAAACTTTGTCCCTTTCATTCGCGCTGCGCCAGAGAAACAGACAACCATTTTGCGCTCAAATTTTCGCAAGATTAGACGGTTTTTTTGACATAGAAACTAGAGAAATACCGTTACAATGTCTAATTTAGGTATTCGAACTAGAACTTTTTTTAATACTAGCACGTTTTTTAATAACTTTAAAACTAGATTCAAATAGTAGCACTTTTTTTAATAACTAGATTCAAATAGAGGTTACTATGAATTTTTTTCTATCGAGTAAAGTTTGACAAATTTTTTCACTGATAGGTATAAATGTTATCTATTGGATCCTCAACAACAACATATTTTTTTCAGATGTTTATGGCTGTAATTGTCTAAATAAAACTGGTTTTAAAATCTTGTTCGCGCTGTGTCCGCGCTTTAAGACGATCACTAAAACTTATTATACAATATTAAGTTGTTTTTATTGAACACAGTTCTGTGACAAAAACTGATTATCGTCGTGTATCAAGTAGGTACAAATGAATAATATTTGTTCTTAGGCAGATTAATTAATTTTGATATACAAACATAAAAAAACCCATCCCTATGCAATCTTCAAAAGAAAATATTTTGTGGGTAAAGATCTATTTATTTTATCGTTCTTTAGTGGTAATGTCGTTAAATTTTCATGCGTGAAAGGTATAACTAACTACGGGGTGTTTCAGAATAAACTACGTGTTCCGTCATATAAAAAAATTCTGCGCGTCTGGTGATGTAATGAATTGTATTCAAAATGTTATTCTCATTGTTTTTTATGCATTCAAACAGGAGATTTATTTTTGAAAAGGTCTGTTGCATATTGAGAAAAAGAACAGTTGCATATGTGAAGAGCATATACAAGATAATAAGGTATTTTCTTGCGATAGAATGTTCCGCAAGAGAACGTAAGAGATATTGTTCATAATGGACTTAAGAATCTTTAAAATCGGTTAACTCTAGTTATTACAGACACCATTATTATATTACACAAATATTCTACACAGCGCGTAAAATAAATAAATAAAATATAATTATTCTTCTTGATACCAAAGAGGTTTTTACTTGCTATTGTAGTATATTTTTTCCGGTTCCGTTTTCCGTTTCAAGACTTCTACGGGTAAAGAGTCGGCGAACGACTCAACTCAATGGAATCTGGTGTCATACTTTTGCCCCCAACCTATTGGCGAGAACGCCCATGTCCAGAGGTCAAATGTTGTGGATTTTGGTTCTTCTTCTTCTTTCTTGTCGTATGGGACACCGAGTCGTCCAACGACCCGATGAACCCTGGTGTCAGAGTTTTTCAACCGCCTACTACTAGTAGTAGGCCTCTGACATGGTTGTGTTACGACCGCCGTCTAAGTAATCATAGACAGCAACCGGGACCGACGGCTTAACGTGCCCTCCGAAGCACGGAACCATATCTTTTCGGACAATCAGTTGGTTCACCCTGCAATGTCCTAACCAGACCGGGAACAAATTCACAAAGAGATAAATATCAACTTTTGTGAGTGTCCCACCGAGAATCGAACTCGGAACCTTTGCGTCGCAGGCAGTCTCACTACCACTGCGCCACATCGGTCGTCAATGGATTTTGGTGGAATAATAAGATGAGATAGAAACGTTTTTTTTCGGGTATAAAACGAGGTTTCACGTTTTGGTGGAAATGAGCCTACCGTGGTCTTCGAAGGAAATCTGTTTTGGTCAACAAATCAAGTGATCCGTAACCAAATTTGGAACAATTTGACCCCCATTTTACGTGTCCGCTGCAGTTAGATAGACCACAGAATTACAACTAAAGCAGTAAATATACCTACGATTAGAAAAAATATTCATTATCCTTCTGATATCGGAAAACTATTAATTATACTTAGTAGGCCACTACTAATAGTTTCGCCTATCAAACCAATGCTGATTGATTTACGTTCAATATAAACGCCAGTATGAATACACATAGCATACCGTGCAATCGATGTTTCTGACAGTTACACATTGCTCCAACAATTATGATAGGCGTTTAGTAATATCTACTGAACTATTTTTTTGGGTTTGCTACACTGTAATCAAAGATTTAAGAGACCTATCCTCAAAAAGAACACTTACGGTTCCAATAAGAATAAAATAACAGGATAGCATCACTCAAAGCTGCAAAGGAAGTGTTGTAAAGAAAGGAAGTGTTGAAAGCGACAAAGAGATGGAGAGAAGTGTTTCGCAGTAAAGTAAAATCTACTACTTTCAACCACTAATCAACTTGGGCATGAACTTGCTGTGAGTCGAAGATGATTTATGAAACTGAACATTTGACAAAGCGTTCCGGATGAAATCTTTGAGGTGAGCGCTATTTAGCTTCGGAATGCACGCTTGAGTTCTAATATCCAGTGGACCTCAACAAGAAAGCAAAATAAAAACTTTTGGTTTCTACAGATTTTTATATTACAACTTTGATTGTCCTTTTGTCCTCTGCATGACATATAACAATATGGCCAGATTTTATTCATACCTATTGTCTAGTTCTATTGTCTTACAAATATGTCATTTAGAGCACAATGAAGATTGTAAAGGGCCAATTTAGGCGCCAAATTGTACTCTATTATAGTAGAGACTAGTGATGTAACGAGTACTTATTCGCTTTTGCATTAGTGAATATTCGCTTATTTTCGCATATGGACGAGAAATAACTTAAAACACTTGTCTTACACATACTCCAGTTTCCACCAAACTGAGGGCTCAGTAAGACAATACATTTAAATAAAAACGCGGCTTCACAAATTGGCGGAGTCGAGCATAAATCGCAGCCAAAATATGAGACAGTGAGTTGTTTCTCGTCTATATTTACATTTGTATTCGCATTTGCAAAACATCTGAAAAATAACGAAAAATGGAAATAAAATCGAGTTAATAAAATGAAAAGCATACCTAAGAACAGTTTTCAACAACTCATTTTATGTTTTGAGAAAAGTAACTGAAAGACCAAAAAACTTAAGTACCTGATAACCAAAAATAAAATAAAACAATAAGTTATTGGGCATAAGTTGGCCAAGTGCGAGTCGGTTTCGGATTATAGGGTTCCCTCAGTATGACAATACACAGATAATATTATATAAAAATAGTTAACATAATCCTTGTTTAGGGTACCTATCCTAATTTTGTGTAAAATAGTTAAAAGATAAAAAATATAAAGGAAGTAGTAACTCTTTAGCATCGTTACTTACCCTTAGGTTGCATTAATAACATCTAAGGCCTGATAAAGAAATACTTCGAGGTTGACTCTAGGCATTTCTTCAAAAAATTTCGGTTATATCATTTTATTTTTTGTTTGTTTTACATAAAGGATCATAACAGGACGGTATTACGGAGACTTTGCCGTCTGTCACATAAAAGTTAAGGTGATTTCCCACACAAAGACGTGATTTTTTGGTCGAGCTTATCCATCTATAATGGTTAGGAGTTTGTATCTCACGAACGGTAATTTTAAAAACATTAAAAAACAGAATAAAATTAATATTTAAGTAAGTACGTGCCCCGTGCAACAAAGCTGATTTTTACGTCATTTTTATACATATAATGCGGAACACCTCTTGCACGAGTCCGACTCGCATTTAGCCGAGTTTTAAATGTAATTTGAAAAAGAAAATGGTTTTGGATTTATTTTATTAGTTCAATAAAAACCTTCTATGTTAAAGTACCGTGTTTACCAATTTCAACTAAGTTATTAATATTTTCAAAGAAACAGGTCAATGACGTACAGATTGACGGAAGGACAGACGAGCATCTGAATTGTATTAAAAGGGATTTCGATTTTCAAGTCGTACGGAACACAAAAAACTCAATATTCGCATTAGGCACATATTCGCATTGCAAAAACATTCGTTACATCACTAGTAGAGCCAGGACAACGAGGTCAATTCTGAAAAGAACTTGTTGTGTGTTTTTGTCACATATTGTAGAAATGCTCGTGCAGTTTACACTATTTTCGACTTTGACATAGACCTCTAACTCGATATTGTACACTAACTTTCACAAATTAAAAAAAAACTTTTTTAAGAAAATTTATTAAAATAAAAAGGTTTTTTTTTTTTTTAAGAAGTCGGTTAAAAGGAAACGAAATATGAAACAATTTATCAAATTGCCACTAACTACAGTAATAAAAACTTTGATTCATTAGGTACTTCTGTTACAGCCAATTTACAACATGAAGTTAACAGTTTTGAGCTGATTTTAACATCAAAATGTCGTTCACAATTTATTTGTCTGTTATTTTCACTTTATTCGTTTTTAAACATGTTGATTCCAAAGTGCCTTCATTGGTAAGTAACAAAAATAAATTATCAATGTGTAACTAAACAACACATACATTTTCGAGTTTAAATTAGATTCTCAGGACAAAGGTGGCTAGCGACTTCGAGTTTAGATTTTAGATCAAATCATCCATATATTTCGGTTTTATGACTAAACACTTAAATAAAGAGTTTCATTCGCAGACGCCGGCTTTGAAGTCAGGTATACAAATTAAAAGCCAATTAGTACGAGCATCAAGAATTTAGAAAATAATTTTCAGTGCTTAATCCATTAGATCATTTGACTTACAAACGTCGACGTCCACTTACCTAATTACTGTTTTAAAATGTATTTTTTTTTACTTGGAATAGAACCTCAGGATTCCGGAGTAAACTGGCAGGTTTGATGCGATGGTTCGAAAAATAGCTACCATCCTGCATGCGAAATAGTTCCAACTAGATGTCGAAATATTGTTGATGTTACGAAAAAGATCTGTTTAAAGTTTAAGATGCCTATTTTTCTCTTTCAGCATCCAGTCCTTGTTGCCAGGTCGTCCATGGACTGGATGCCAAGTAGAGTAAACTCTTTATACTCTGACGTGGGCGCTTGGAGCGGCAAGTTTGTAAGTACCCTAACCTACCAACCGTATCAGATGCCTTTTGAAACGAAGTTTACAATAATGTACTTACGTTGCTTTTGGAATAAACTACACAAAATAAACAGGACTACGTGCTGAACAAGTCATTGGATTTGACAATACTGGAAGACAGGATACCTACACAGAGCAAAAGTATGAAAATACAATACACTTGAAGACCAATTATCAGACTAGATCGAATCACGGAGCAATGTTAAAGATTATCTCTTTATTATTCCTTGCCATGGCAAGAAAATTAGGTGGATAGCAATATAATACCAGGATAAAATACTTTATATCCAATTCCGAGAAGTTAAGATTAGCAGACGAGATAGGATTTTGAAATCTTAAAAGCGAATTTTGTACTACAGGCAGCACATTAACCTACCCCTATTTATAATATTTGTATGAAGGAACACAAAAAATATATTAAATCAATTGCCACATAATCATACCACGAAATAGGTACGTACTAGGTACAGGTACGTGATACACAAGGAAACACAAAATCGAAGTGCTGTTGATATTACTGACTTGCCATTTCAGAAAAGAACTTTTCTGGAATGTTTGTTATTTTTAAAAACTCTATGTGGAACCAATCCTGTTGGTCTTTGGACTGAGCTGTTGCCGATAGTACTAGGTTAGGTATAATAAAACTAATTATACCATAATTTTAACTAGTACTCCTTATTAAATTTTATTAATGTAGGACATTTTAAATATATGGACATTTTATATGCCTACCGGCCCACAGCGTGTGTTCTTAAATTTAACACAATTATTTTGTAATTATTACCTGTGTTGATGAATAAAGAATTATGGTAACAATATGCCGAGGATAATAATAAATCGATAACTTTTCCAGAGACCCGTGATGGACGAAATAGAATCTGACGAAGCTTTGAGATTTTACCAATTCTTGAACTACCTCGACGGTTCTAGTTTTGGGACAGGTACGAAAATCTATTGTATCTTGAACAAAACCAGCTATTGTCATAAAAAATCTAAAAAAAAATCTGAATCACAATCGCAGAACCCTTTTAAAACAGTTTCTGATACCTACTGCATTCAACGAAATCGGTTCACGCGTTTTGCGAGATCTAGTAGAATAGGTATAGAAACCATAAAAGAACACACATACGTTTGCACACTTCCATAAACTAACTCTGAATAGAAAAAGAAATCTTTACTCCATATTTGAAAAGAAAATGGTTGGGCCTTGGTCCAGTGGCTGTCGCATGCTATTTGTAACAACCGGACCACCGCACCGGCGGACCCATGTTCTCTTTTAGGCTGGTAACTTGAGTAATGAGTACACTATAAAGCTTTTTGTGCTATTTATTTTTAGTGTTATCAAATAGAGAGGGACCAACTTGTATACCACCTTTTTCGCTTCAAAGCATATACTTAGAGTGAGTTAAGGCGTGGTTAGGTTTTGGCAGATAGCATGTCTTTGCCAAAATAAGTATACGGCCCACTCCATGTTCACTATAGGCTAATAGTACTAAATATTGGCTACAGAAGCGATAAATTTCTGGCTAGGAGAGGGAGGCATAGTGGTAGCATGGCGAGTTACATAATATTGGGTGAAATTTTATTAGTGATCGAAAGCGAAATCTCAAGTGCTGGTGATATCTCAAATCAGCTGAACGCCAATTTTGTACTGGAGACCTAATTATTATACTTTTTTCGTCTCATGTTTCTTGGGAAATGTTGTTCTTTATCACTAGCCCGTTCTCTGTTCTCAGCACGGTCACTAGTAAAATTTTACTTTATCTATTGACTATTTGCTGATTGCCCTTAGGTCCTATCGACGAGTTTGTGGTCGCGATGGACCGTCTGCAGAAGAGCATGAAGCAAGAGAACAGCAAAGAGACTCAGTCCAGAGGTATGAGGGAGCTAGAAGCTATCAACGGGGAGAAAGGTACTGAATCCAAGACCTACTAGGCTATACCATAATACCTAATCATTAAAACAATGTAACTTTATGAAAAAATTTAATAATACAGGTAACAGCATAAAGACAGTTCTAGAGATCAGCACAGTTATCATGAGGAAAAAGAGAAAATTCTTCTGCACTGGAGAAGTAAAGGAGCCTATTGTCAACAATAAGATCATTTGCAAGGTAAATAACAGGAAATGTCACAAAAGCTAGAAATTCACAAACCCAGAATGTAATTTACTGTGTTCGCTTACCGTTTCACGATCAATTCTGTAGCTGGTCGATTGTCACTTACCTAAAAATAAACAATAAAAAGTTAATACACAAAGAAAATTATAAAAATCTTGCAATATTTGAACAAGGGCATCGAAGAAGATATAAAAACGAGGGCTTAATATTGACAGCGCTTTGGCTGATTGTCCGGCAGGGTTTCACCAGGATTCGCACGCGAAGCAAGCATCTTTCACTAGTTAGCATGTCTTTTCCCAGGACAGAATCCTGCTCCCGATCGCCGGTTCTTCATGCCGAGACGCCATCATGTACTGGCACCCGGACCTGACCGAGGAACACTACTGTGTCGGCGCTCTGGAGTCCAGGAGTCCTGTACACGTCATGGATATGGAAGGTGGGATTACAACAGTCCACTGTAGGACTTTTTGTAAAGCATTTGCCATGCTCTCCATGCTTGGAGGGCGAGTAAGTGTACAGGGTGAGATGATGAATTCGCAAAGAACGCTGCTGCTTAAGTATTTATTTCTTAGTAACCTTTTATGACACTTTTTACGGGTAGATATGGATTGGTGCTATTCTAAGCCAACATCACTCGGCAAACCAAAGGAAGATGGGATTTCTCTCAAATTAAATGAACGCGATTTCTTGTTAATTTTGCACTGGTAAATAAGCTGACTTCACAGTTGCACCTCTGAACAGCACCGACCTCGCGTAAATTAATTTTAAGTTGGAATGTATTTTGATACATTAAATAATTTACAAGGGATTTCGCCTGAATGGCGTTTCAGCGGCGAGACTATAAAATACGAGAGAAGGTACCTAGTGAATTTAGAACTGCACACGCTACTACTGCATTTAAACGAAATGTCTCCAGACCTTGTGTTGGTCGCGCGTTACCCGTAGTCATGATTCAAACTAGGTATTTTTTTCTTTATATTTTATATTTTAGGTGAAATGTTCTGCAAAGGCGACGACTACTCAAAACGCGAGTACCTGCTGGCGTGTGACTTCTACGAGGACCAGGTATGTGTTTGTGCCTTAGGCAGGACTCAATCAACTCAAAAGCCGTGTCAACAGTTCTAAAGCTGTTCTAGGAAAAGGCGCCAAAACTTCTTCCTCTGTTTGTGTAGGACACCCAAGTTGTCGAATGACCCAATCATCCCTGGTGCAAGTGTTTTTCAACCACCTACTACTATGCCTTTGACCTGGTTGATTAACGACCACCGTCTTAGTAATTATAGACAGCAACAGGAGCCGACAGTTTAACGTGCCCTCCGAACCACGGAACCATTTTTCTTACGTATTCGTAAGAAAAATGGTTCTTATCAGGTGGTATCTGATTATTATCAGGTGGTTCAATGCTCTAGCCAGACTGAGAACAAATTCACAAAGGAATCACCGGGAATCGAACCCGGAAACTGCGCCGCAGGCAGTCGCACTACCACTGCGCGACATTGTGAGGTGAATGACAGAGATTTCTAGTGTGATACATGTTATACACCTTTTATGTTATATTTGCAGGAGGCGCCAGTGGCGGATCTGCTCCAGTATTACCCAGATCCGGATCCAGAGATCACTCCATCGCTTTTGTGACGTAATAAACACGATTAATACTGATCGGCTTTTCATTTAGCTCGCAATATTATGGTTGGAAGCACTCTAAGTGCATGCATACTTGATTAATAGGGAAATAGGCCAAAGCATCTCGAGGGTGTACCTGCTTACCAGGCTTAGGACTTTTAGGAAATACCATATTTATTGTGAATCTTCAAGAGTGGTGAAATAAAAGTTGTTTAGTTTCAAGGGC
This sequence comes from Tuta absoluta, assembly GCA_027580185.1. Lineage (NCBI taxonomy): Eukaryota > Metazoa > Arthropoda > Insecta > Lepidoptera > Gelechiidae > Tuta > Tuta absoluta. The sequence goes on along the minus strand of JAQAHW010000001.1, from coordinate 33,568,420 downwards.
TGCGTACCCAAGTGCACGAAATCATTTACGCTATTTCCTTAGTCCCTCTGCATCACGAACATATCAAAACTATTTTCGAGTAGCTAGCTTTATTGGTTGTTTCACATTTGTTTTTCTCCTTAACTACATAAGACAGCGCTAGGGTAGAAGACTCAGATACTTAAGTGCACACAGCAGTTCCGGCCACATACGCGCACATTTAAGTACCTACACCTAAGAACACTTTCCAAGCCTGTGTTGTAATTAACTTAGTTCTTTATATACTTTGCTCGCGTTGCTTTGTACAGCTAGACGGGGGTTGAGAAAAGTTCACTACACTATATAAACTCTTAATTTTATACCTAATTATTTTTATGACTAAAGGGACTCGAGGGTTACATGTGTATTGCAATTTTAGGCGATGGGCTGACAACCTGGCTCAATACCGATTTCAATGTATGTCAGACGTGGCGTAAATGTCTACCTACCCCGCAAGGCGTGATATAACCCAATCCAGAATTAACAGTCTCGTTAAAGTCGTTTCATGATCATCACATGACACTTGTTTACTACGTTAACTGACTTTTTCAGAATTGGCCATCAATTAAATCAATCACGTCAAATTGAATGTCGATTTATCAACGCTTTTCAGTTGATAATTGGTGAATATTACGCAATTATATCGGATTTCTGGCGAAATAAAGGTCATGTTAATTTGAAATAGGGCAGGTAGATAGATGATGACGAATAGAAACAAGACGTTCATTACTTTAGGACAGTCATAATTTCATACTGAATAATGACTCGCCCAATTTCATGGCGGATAATCCCACTGCCTGTTACTCCGCAGATCGTGGGTTCGATTCCCACAGGACACAAACATTTTGTGAAGCCAATTTTAAAATTTTTGTCTAGTTTGGGTGTACAAACTTAAATTTTACAAAAAAAGGTGTTTAAGTATAATCTACAACTATCAGCTATCTAGTCTAGTTCTCATAGTACAAGCTTTGCTTATTTATTGGCTAGCGCTGTGTGAAATGTCCAAGATATCTATTTATAAGATAGGAAGGGCAGTCTATGATTTCTAAAATGATTTAAAACAGACGAACCATAAAACAATAAAATTGTACGCTTAACCAGTGCCTGCAACTGTACCTACTACAGTGCTTGCGAGTGTTTACTTAGGTCTTATAATAAAGCTAAACAAAAGAAACGGTGTTTTATCTCAATAATAAAATTATACAAGAGGGGAATTCAACAAGAGAGTTCTTTAGGAGAAAAATACAGAACGTCGTTTTATAACAAACATTACTGGTAATTAATTTTTATATTTTAGATATTTAAGTTATTTGTTTTTAATAATAAAGATTATTGTATTTTATTTTTCAAAGGAACAAATATTCAGCAATTAGAAGAGAATGTTTCTCGGAGCAAAAGGGTACATATTAGTTTAATGCTTTTAAGTACTTATCATGTTAGGTATTGTATTGTGCATGCACCACTAAACTTGTGTTCTACTGAGCGTACGAGCTACTTTTTAAAATGGCATAATGTGATATTTTGTATGAAAAACTGACATTGTAACGTCACTATGCACTATTTAGGATGGGGTCAAATTAGAACTTTTAAACTGTCTCTGACACCAGGGTTCATCGGGTCGTTGGACAACTCGGTGTCCCACACGAAAAGAGAGAGAGAACTGTCTCTCAGTTTAATACCCATCTTGCATATTTTGAAGAACTATGTATGAGAGTTATTCTACTTTTGAAAACTGATTTTAAACATCCGAGTCTCATATTTTATAAATTACCCTGATCACAACCCCATCAGAATATACACACAACGCAATGCCAATATATCCGCAAACAAACGCCAAATGTAGGTATCTGGAAGACAAATCTAGATAAAATTTTATACCTTACTTCACATACTTGAACCATGCATTTAGAAATTTTGAGAGAATCTAACACTAACCGAACTGCGCTGAATTTGTTCCAGTCTGGTACGTGCTAGAGCTTAGGTTACTGGGTTCTCAATACAAATAGAGAATACAATATAATATCACTTAGTTATGAACGTTGAAGAAACACGCTTGAAATAACACCAACAACCTTAAACCAATCATAATTCTGAGAAGCGAACTCATTATGAACAAACAATCAAGTAAGCACACAATGTTAGATTGGAAATACCACGCTCCTACTTATGGGATTAAGTATCTATTGTTATTAATTGGCATTTGTAGTCTACATTCTACAGTATTTTCCCAATAATAAGGTGCAGGTAAATATTAAAAATATTCTTTTGATGGCGGATTAGAATAGCATCACCTTTCCTGTGGGGCCCGTAAAAGGCGACAAAGGGACTCGGACTGAAAATTTGGGCAAAGGTCTAACCTGTGAATACTCTAAAATGATTCTCAAACCAGGCCGCGGTTTTGTACTTTAGCTGACCCAGCAGGAGATAAAGGCGTGATTTGTATCAATATTAAATAAAACGTTTAAATAAAATGAATGCAAGAGGAAAGGTCGATCCAATTTTTACTAAAAGCAAACGAAATCAATATTACTCACAGCGTGATCAAACAGTTGAAATGGTTTTTGGATTTCTGTTATTTATTCCACCGGCAGAGCCGGATTATGTAAACTATGTAATTTATTTGAGAAGTTTTATTAAAAGTGCAGCTTAAATATTAATTTTATGGTCGGTAGGTCAGTACAAGGAATTGGGTACTTTCTATACGATCCAAAGAATACAATTTATAGAAAAATGGATTGAAGAAGCTACACTGGTACTGCACATCATTTAACACTTCCGGAATTATACATTTCATTGTCATAGTTTTGGTGAACAAAAGACCAAAAAATTTCGATTAAGCCATTGTACTATTGTTATCTATTTCATAAGTTTGAACTATACGTGGGGTAGTAAAGTTCTAAATCACTAGTACATATGCTGCACCACGGGTAGATGAGGGGTTCGGAACATATACGTCTACATAACACTCAGACTTAAATAATCTTCATCATCAAAATGCTGTTATTTCTATGTAGTCGACCTTATCGATCGATCTTTAGGCAAATACGAAGACTTTTTCTGTTCGAAGGATACAACTATAATAGTGTTTGATTTATGTACATAACTCGAACAGTTATGATTTTGAATATTAACAGAATGATCGAGAGAACTGTAATAATATTGTTGTAGATTCAAATTGTATTGCAAATTGTGTAAATGTAACCTTCTTTAATTTAACCTACAATGCGTCTGCAAATTATGAAACTGTTCACAGTGTAAGCTCTTAAAAATTTTCATTATTTAAGGAACCAGACATCTAAACGAACAAATTACCTTATAAATAGAATTTCCTGTCACTTTCCTCTTCCCTGCGATACCGGCTAAGAATATTTACGCCATTTCTTTCACGCGGGTGTCGTAAGCTGCCAACTCTTCTTTTCTTGTATTTTACGGCCGTGTACACTCTGCCAACCCCGCAAGGGGTAAAAGCGTGATATGTGTATTCCTTTTTCATATTAAATATAAAGTGCCAAAAATAGACAAGAATAATTTAAAATATCTCCTTGAATAAAGAGCACTATGCACCTGCTTAGACAACCCGGCACATTATAGTACATAATTCTCAATAAAGATGAGATTTGTTTGATAGATTCACGTATGGCATCTTATTATCGCTGCTTCTAGTACTGTGAGTTAGAATTGCTACTGCAATATAACAAGATGTGTAAGATGGAAAGAGGGCCATGCCTACTTTAAGTCCGGATTTGTCTCAAGCATCAAGATTATACTAACATTAAAATTATAATTTATATCGTCGCCTTGCTACTTAGAAGTATGTTTTAAAGCGAGAGTTTTGTTTAACTTGTTTTGATTGATCATGAAATAAGGAAATCAAACACGTGGTAGAATAGACAAGGAGTTTTTATTTTTAAGACAAAATCTTGCCCGTGGCAATAAAATCGTATGTCTGTAAACAAACTTTGATTAATTTAATGTTTTGGCAAGAACTATTGAACACAGAATTTTCAATCATACCTGCTTGTTCTATAAAACAATATTGATAGAATTTTGATATGTTATGTAAGTAATGTTCGCGTTCTTATCTTGAAAATTGAACCTGGTAACAAAACAATAAGGACTTCTTTACTTTTGACGCAATTCTGGACGGGACTCCATTATTAGGAAGAACCGTGAATTTGCCCTGCAGTGCAGGTATTGGCGTGGGCAATGTGAATATTAACACGCGCAGAACAATAACCTAATCCCCTAAAACTTCTTTCCAAACGGGAAATTTTTAAAATCCTAATCCCCTCGATGTGTAAGACCCTAAAAACTCTTTATTAAATTGGGGCCCTTCTTAGTAAATGATCATTTAACAGTCAGAGGTAGTTAAGCAGTTAATAAACAATTGAAAAACGATAATAGAAGCATTAGTAAAGTGTAGCGGTAAAAGTGATTACGGAGGTATAAAAACTTTCGCACCCAAACCCGAATCATCATTCTCATTTTGGAAATAGAACAGTCAACATGTCTATCCTGGTAAGTTACCTTTATAATTTTTGTAGATTTTAAGTGCGATAATTGTGAATTTAAATTTTGTTTATATGTGTTTTAGTCATTTTGTATTTGTTTCATGGTTTTGTTTCTGATTGTATTTTATTTTTCTGATGCGAATTGAAAATTAATTCTGGAACGCTGATTGAGGCACGGTGTATAGTGTAATAGTACAAGTGTATCATATTCATAGGTAGAGCCAGCCGGCAAGGATTTTGCCTGTGACTTTTTCAAATAGCTCAAGTATAAAAATAATAAGAAGGAAGTTTCTTTAAAAATTGTGCCAGTGCGAATAGAAAAGTTATCGTAATGTTTTTTTTTGCTTATTTATTTTTACTTTATTTGTGGACCATACTAATTTTGTGCCGTAACAATTAATTTCGTGAATTTTGGGATGTTCCGTTGTATACATTTTCGTATTTCCGAGGAATTTATAAATTTTTACACTAAATAGACGAACACCGCTAAATATTAAGCACAATAATCGGATATTGTCAAGTAAATTTCCTTTTAAGGGGAAAACGAATTATTAGCTAATTGAGAGTTGTTAAAATTTGTTAAAAATCTTTTGTTATTGACGGATATAACTGTTGGGTTTTCAATAGATAATGATAAAATGTATTTCTTTGCAGTTTTTCGCATCTCTACTCGTAGCTTGCTACGCCCACCCCTTCCCCTACCCCCATTTACCCATTGGCCGAATGGGGGGTATGGTACCTGGCATGGGAGGCATGATTCGGCCCCTCATTCCCCCGATCCTCACCGGTGGCAATATGGGCGGTCAAATGAACCAGGGATACGGCGGCGGCAGCAGCAACTTTGGTAGCAACTTCGGACAGGGAGGCAGCTCAGGATACGGCTCCCAGGGTGGTCACTCTGCCGGTGGTAGTGCTGGACACGACAGTGGTCTTCAGGAACACCATGTGACTCACGTAAGTTGTTTAACGAAAACGTTAATTTGCATAAGTCGTTATTTTCTATTTCACTTTTCCAAGGCAGATAATGATCTTTATTTATGTGTTTAAACTTACGACCACTCAAAGATTGCACGCAATATATCAAAAAGATTCGTTCCTGTTTCTTCTAAAGTACTTAATTTCTATTGCTCGTTGCATCACAAATGTGTCAACTATTTTTTTCCTCGGTAGATAATCAAGGAGGACTCCGTGAACGCCCACGACCGGGGTCATCAGGGTGCTTACTCCACCGGCGGCGGCAGCAACGGAGGCCGCAACGACTTCCAGTCCGGCGGCGGGCAATACGGCGGACAGAACTACGGCACTGGATACGGCAGCCAGGGCATGGGCGGCAGCAGCATGATGGGCGGCGGATACCGCAAGAAATAGATACATCAATAGTGTATATAAGTGCAAGTTAGATTGTTACCCAAATTAAGAACAATAAATTATAGTTAGAATTTACAACTGCTTTTAATCTTGTATCCCTATCGTATGTAGCCCACTAAGGCTAGCATTTCATGTTTTATAAATATTTAAGTCGTTTATGTCTGGAAAAATAATCTGGGCCATTGGCAGAATCATTACTTTCTTAACGTTTTAGAAATATGTTAATAAATTTAATTAGCAGTGGATAAAAAAGACTCAAACATCCGGTTTGAGTCTTTTTTATCACACTGTGTTAAATGTCACTTCAACAATACCGGTATATTTTTAATATTAATTTATTTAACGGTTTTCTATTATGACAATACAAAATTGTAATAAAAAAAGAAAATTGTTTTAAAATATTTATTTATTCATCCAAAACACACACATATTTACAAATCAAGGGATGAAAAGGTACAGCCTCAGCCGGAATGCTGTTTTTCAGACTTCTCTAAAATTATCGCTATTAATGTAATTATCAAAAAATAATTAAATAGTTATAAGTACATATTAAAATTATGATTTCACATATTAATAAAAATTGCAAATGAAAATAAAAGGCCCGCCTTTTGTACGATGTGCAATAAAGTATAAATAAATAAATAAAATTAGTTAATAATTTAATGATCTCTAAGTCAATATTGTAACAAAGTTCATTGAACAACAGGAGATCAGTTACATTCAGATTTTTGTTGATGACGAAGCCATATTGCTCTACATTTATTTTTGAATGTGACTTTGAGTTTTTAACTAACTGATGGGGAAGATCGTTCCGATGCCTTGAAGCTGCACATCTAAAACTTTCATTGTATAGCGTTAAACGAGGTAGAGGGGAAACCCGTAAAGACCGCAAAAGCACTTGCCTGAGTCGATGCTTCTATCGTTTCAATGTTATTTTTGGCAAGGTATGAGGGATTTCCCTTTTTTCTTAAAATTTGTTGAGCTTTAAGGCACGTATATATGTAATTTTTAGGATATTATACTTACGTATTTAAAAAAAAGGGGTATATGTGATCTTGGTGGAACTTTGTAGCAAACAGAGAAGGGGCTGGTGATGAGGAACAACTTTTTCCATGGGTCGAAATATATTTCAAGTGGATAGTTGTTCAATTTGTTAGGCTGAATGTATCCTTTAAGTATTTGGTGGGCTGTTCCTTACACCGTGTATAATTCCTCTCCAGACCAGACAGCCTTACAGCCTGTTGGAACATTGCGAACGGTTTGGTTCACTTAAGGTGCTGTTCCGAACCGAGCGGCCGACGGCCGACGGCCGACAGCATATGCCGCGGCGGCCGTCCTTGGCCGCCGCGGCACTACTGGTTCGTATGGACTTGTATGGGATACTATCCGAACCGAGCGGCGACTGCACATGCCATCGGCCGCCGCGCATCTGCCGCGGCGGCCGACGGCCGACGGCCGACGGCACATAACTGCAGACCAGTATAGCCGCGGCGGCTTTACGTTGGTAGGGTCGGAATATAGTTTTCAGGACTAGTTATTATGTATAGGTTATTATGGTTCATCGGGTTATTATGGTTCATTGGGTCGTTGGGTTCATCTTGTCGTTCGGGTTCATCATGTGGCCATAGTTCATCGGTTCGCTAGGTTCATCGGGTTATCATGGTTCATCGGATTATTATGGTTCATCGAGTCTTTGGATTAATTTTGTCGTTAGGGTTCATCATGTGGCCAGAGTTCATCGGTTCGCTAGGTTCATCGGGTTATTATGGTTCATCGGGTTATTATGGTTCATCGGGTTATTATGGTTCATCAGGTCGTTGAGTTCATCTTGTCGTTAGGGTTCATCATGTGGCCAGAGTTCATCGGTTCGCTAGGTTCATCGGGTTATCATGGTTCATCGGATTATTATGGTTCATCGAGTCTTTGGATTAATTTTGTCGTTAGGGTTCATCATGTGGCCAGAGTTCATCGGTTCGCTAGGTTCATCGGGTTATTATGGTTCATCGGGTTATTATGGTTCATCGGGTTATTATGGTTCATCGGGTCGTTGGGTTCATTTTGACGTTAGGGTTCATCATGTGGCCAAAGTTCATCGCTTCACTAGGTTCATCGGGTTATTATGGTTCATCGGGTCGTTGAGTTCATCTTGTCGTTAGGGTTCATCATGTGGCCAGACTTCATCAGTTCGCAAGATTCATCGGGTTATCATGGTTCATCGGGTTATTATGGTTCATCGGGTCGTTGGATTCATTTTGTCGTTAGGATTCATCATGTGGCCAGAGTTCATGGGTTCGCTAGGTTCATCGGGTTATCATGGTCCATCGGTTTATCATGGTTCATCGGGTTATTACGGTTCATCGGGTCGTTGGGTTCATTTTGACGTTAGGGTTCATCATGTGGCCAAAGTTCATCGGTTCGCTAGGTTCATCGGGTTATTATGGTTCATCGGGTTATTATGGTTCATCGGGTTATTATGGTTCATCAGGTCGTTGAGTTCATCTTGTCGTTAGGGTTCATCATGTGGCCAGAGTTCATCGGTTCGCTAGGTTCATCGGGTTATCATGGTTCATCGGATTATTATGGTTCATCGAGTCTTTGGATTAATTTTGTCGTTAGGGTTCATCATGTGGCCAGAGTTCATCGGTTCGCTAGGTTCATCGGGTTATTATGGTTCATCGGGTTATTATGGTTCATCGGGTTATTATGGTTCATCGGGTCGTTGGGTTCATTTTGACGTTAGGGTTCATCATGTGGCCAAAGTTCATCGCTTCACTAGGTTCATCGGGTTATTATGGTTCATCGGGTCGTTGAGTTCATCTTGTCGTTAGGGTTCATCATGTGGCCAGACTTCATCAGTTCGCAAGATTCATCGGGTTATCATGGTTCATCGGGTTATTATGGTTCATCGGGTCGTTGGATTCATTTTGTCGTTAGGATTCATCATGTGGCCAGAGTTCATGGGTTCGCTAGGTTCATCGGGTTATCATGGTCCATCGGTTTATCATGGTTCATCGGGTTATTACGGTTCATCGGGTCGTTGGGTTCATCTTGTCGTTAGGGTTCATCGGTTCGCAAGATTCATCGGGTTATCATGGTTCATCGGGTTATTATGGTTTATCGGGTCGTTGGATTCATTTTGTCGTTAGGATTCATCATGTGGCCAGAGTTCATGGGTTCGCTAGATTCATCGGGTTATCATGGTTCATCGGTTTATCATGGTTCATCGGGTTATTACGGTTCATCGGGTCGTTGGGTTCATTTTTACGTTAGGGTTCATCATGTGGCCAAAGTTCATCGGTTCACTAGGTTCATCGGGTTATTATGGTTCATAGGGTCGTTGAGTTCATCTTGTCGTTAGGGTTCATCATGTGGCCAGACTTCATCGGTTCGCTAGATTCATCGGGTTATCATGGTTCATCGGTTTATTATGGTTCATCGGGTCGTTAGGTTCATCTTGTCGTTAGGGTTCATCATGTGGCCAAAAATCATCGGTTCACTAGGTTCATCGGGTTATCATGGTTCATCGGGTTACTATGGTTCATCGGGTCGTTGGGTTCATCTTGTCGTTCGGGTTCATCATGTGGCCATAGTTCATGGGTTCGCTTGGTTCATCGGGTTATCATGGTTCATCGGTTTGTCATGGTTCATCGGGTTATTACGGTTCATCGTGTCATTGGGTTCATTTTGACGTTGGGGTTCATCATGTGACCAAAGTTCATCGGTTCTCTAGGTTCATCGGGTTATTATGGTTCATCGGGTCATTGAGTTCATCTTGTCGTTAGGTTTCATCATGTGGCCAGACTTCATCGGTTCGCTAGATTCATCGGGTTATCATGGTTCATCGGTTTATTATGGTTCATCAGGTCGTTAGGTTCATCTTGTCGTTAGGGTTCATCATGTGGCCAAAGATCCTCGGGTTATCTTGGTTCATCGGTTTAATATGTTTCATCGGGTCGTTGGGTTCATCTTGTCGTTAGGCTTTATCCAACGACCCGATGAACCATAATAACCCGATGAACCATGATAACCCGATGAACCTAGCGAAACGATGAACTCTGGCCACATGATGAACCCTAACGATAAAATAAACCCAACGACCCGATGAACCGTAATAACCCGATGAACCATGATAACCCGATGAACCTAGCGAACCGTTGAACTCTGGCCACATGATGAACCCTAACGACAAGATGAACCCAACGACCCTATGAACCATGATAACCCGATGAACCTAGCGAACTGATGAACTCTGGACACATGATGAACCCTAACGACAAGATGAACCCAACGACCCGATGAACCATGATAACCCGATGAACCATGAAAAGCCGATGAAGCTAGTGAACCGATGAACTCTGGCCCAATGATGAACCTTAACGACAAGATGAACCCAACGACCCGATGAACCATAATAACCCGATGAACCATGATGACCCGACCAACCTAGCAAGTCGATGAACTCTGGCCACATGATGAACCTTAACGACAAGATGAACCCAACGACCCTATGAACCATAATAACCCGATGAAAAATAATACCGTGTGATGCCGGCTTAGAATAGCATCACCCCCTTTCTTACCCATGGGTGTCGTAAGAGGCGACTAAGGGACTCGAGGGTTAGATGTGTATTGCAATTTTAGGCGATGGGCTGACACCCTGTCACTATAGTGATACACAGTTATCTGATTGACCGTCAAACTTTTGTCAGAAGTGGTGTTAATATCTGTTTTACGGCCGTTAATGCTCTGCCTACCCCGTAAGGGATATAGGCGTGATTTATGTATGTTTGTATGAATAATAATAACCCGATGAACCATGATGACCCGACCAACCTAGCAAGCCGATGAACTCTGGCCACATGATGAACCTTAACGACAAGATGAACCCAACGACCCTATGAACCATGATAACCCGATAAACCATAATAACCTAATAAACATAATAACTAAGTCCTGAAAACTATACTCTGCCATGTGCTGACGGCCGTCGGCCGCTGCCTTCGGAATGACATCTGCCGCGGCGGCCGACGGCCGACGGCCGATAGCCGTGGCATGTGCCATCGGCCGTCGGCCGTCGGCCGTAGGCCGCTCGGTTCGGAACAGCACCTTTACTTTATTTTGACGGATGACTGAACATCTGGAGCAGTTGTTATTAACTGCCCTCCAAACAGGAGGTATTTAATATAAAATGTATGTAACATTCATAAATATCTAAATTATTTGACAGGTTCGATAGCGCAGTAGTTGGTACGCCGCTTGCCCCGCCGTGAGTCATGGGTTCGATCCCCACAGGTCACAAATATTTGCTAAGACAATTACCAAATACTATGTTCAATCTGGGTATTTTTTATGTTAAATATGTACTATTTTTTTCAAAAAATGATTTTAACTAAAAATATCAGTTGTCTAGTAACTAGACTCTAGTTCATATAGTTCAACCTTTGCTTAATGTAGGGCGCTATGTCTCGTCAAGAAACAAAAATAAGCAAGTCTGCAAAATATGAGAGTTGTGAAGAGATGTATGTATGTATAACGCATAAATTAATCACAGGTTAGATCAAAGAATTAATTAAACTATAACTTACTGTACGTCTTTTTATACGAGCTGCCTATGGCTATCATACACGCAGAAATCTTACAGCGCTCTCCGCGTTCAATACAATAACGCCCTAAGGACTCTGTTGCGGCTGCCCCGCTTCTGCAGCGCCTCTGGCATGTTCGCTGCGGCTAGCATGGACTGCTTCTATGCCACCATGCGCAAGCGTGCTGCCGGGATGGCGGGCAGGGCGCGGGACAGCCGGAACAGCCTTCTGGCCGTCGCTAGCAGGATGGATGACTGGAGAGAGCTTCATACACCACCTAAACAGTTGTGGACTTGGTAAATTTAATGTAATCTTTAATATTTTATAACTCTTCAAAAAGATAGATACTATAGAAGTTATTCTGAACAGATATTTTTAATTTTGACCTTTTTATTGTATTTTTCAAATACCTACTGACCATACAATTTTGACATACCTACATAATGTATTTAGACTTTTTATTATTTTCTAATATTCTAATTGACATACTGTTACCAAATCACCATTCTAATTTTATTGTGTAAAATTGAATGTACTGTAAGTTATAATGATATTAATGTGAATGTATCTACCTAATGTAATCTATGAGTTGTTATAACTTGAAATAAATGTATTATTATTATTATAACTTCCAATGACATTTAAATACTACCGTCGCTGATTAACATCAAACAGTGTGCGTCATGATTATATTTATGTCACCTTTTGTAAAAGTCGGGCCAAAATAAGACTACCCGGGCAATCGATTTTCTGCCAGTCTCCGTAAATCTGTAAAATTGACATCGTTACCTGAATAACATTTTCGTCGCCTCGCAACTATAAATCGCTCTTCCGTTGCGAAAGGTCTTTATAATTTGGAATTTATTATTAAAATCTTATAAAAAAATACACAATGTTTAAACAGTTTACCCACCCAACTAACTTTATTGACAGTATAAAGGAGCTGTAGGCAGCATATTGGCGTCGCTCCAAATTAATTACATCGCAAATGCACACCATACCTGCCTATGGGCTTGTCAGTGTACTGTGAACTAATTATAATATTATTAAATTAATATCAGCGAATAAGTGTTCTATAAAAAGCTTTTGTTGGAATTCATTGACGTGAAATATGAGTATTATTATTTTTCATCGCGCTAACATGTAGGTATGTACTCAGTGGTGCATATTTTTTAAGAACTATGAAAGAGAAAGGCCTACCAAAAATATTGTGCCGCCGGAAAAATAAAAGTAAACCCTAAACTCTATAGAAAGCAACCAACTCTCCACTAAGCACTCCAAGTTACTAGCTCTACACAGAAGGCTACCCTTCCAACTTTTATGTACTACACTGCTTAACTTTGTCTAGGGATATTTTTTATAGGACAGCATAATTAACAAACTCAAATTTTAATGACTGCGTATTCTTTGACTTTAGAAAAATTGGTTTTCTTTTCTGCTTTCAAAAATATTTCTATTGTACATAAAACTTGTTTATTAGATATCTAGTCATTTTAATATCCCTGGACAAAGTAGATGAGTGTACTACCAGCGAACTATGTACTACCTACGCAATGTTAGAGGCGGTGGTCCCCAAATGTTCAACAACGTGCGTAATTCACACAACACATCCAATGCGTGATAAACACACACATTCGGAATGCTGACGGCCTCTTTACGAGATTGCTAGCTGTGTAACTAAAGGAGAAATGGGCGTTTTGTGGAAATTTGTTGAACGCGAGATGGATTTGGAGCGGTAGGATATGTATGTAGGTACCACATAGTACCCGGGTATCGAACGATTAGGTTGCCCAGTGAAATAGTCCGGTATTTTAAGAATCTGTAAATCGACCCCTGGCTTACCACCTTACCACCAGTGAGTGTCTAGTGCATTATAGATTGCTGTGTTGTAAAGCAATGTAGAATGGTTTCAAAATTCAAGTTACCCTAAAAATACAGTTTAGTACCGTGCCAAAACCGGAGTCGCCTGTCCAACTGGACAATGGTTAGGCAAATTAATCAACCAACCATATTTAGCACTGCTGATGTCATTTATCATCGTAATACAAGTTTGTATTGTCTGAGTTTTTGTTATAAATGCTACAAATATAATATTTATAAGAAGTACTATGTATAATGACAGAATTGTATAGAAATGTCGCAAAGGCCTTGGCAGTTAAGTGATAGTGCTCGGTCTACGCATAGGATATTGATTATATGAAAGTAGTGGGTGCGATGTTTTTAATTTAGTTAAAACTTTATAAATGATGATGAATTATGATATTTCAATAAATACAAATAAAAGATATAAGGACACCTCTGAACTTTGCCATGTGTATGTAGAAAACAAGGTAAACCAAAGTCGAGTAATATTTAGGGAGTTTGGTGTTAAGTGTCGTGACATTGAATTTACACTATATTTCCAGTGTGTGTCGAACCGCAGACACATTTAAAATGACAAAGGCAGCCAATACTCCAGCGCACTCCAACTACGTATTACGTGGTATTACATTCAATTTTGAATTTCGTACGCCTGCCAACTCAGCGCAACTTGTAAACGGTTTGACTATGACGATTTCAGCAGGCACTTTACATAAGACAGGGCCAGACTAAATGTTTCACTTCAGAGCATATTTCTATTAGATTATTATGTACCAGCCTCGGTACTTACAAGGGACTGAAGAATTGATAGATGTCATAAAAGCACAGAATACACAATTACTCTCGAGTCACTCCAATAAACCAACTTCGGCAGCTGTCAAATCCATACTAGAAGACATGACAACATAGAAAAATAGACCTGTTAAATTAGCTGGTTAGCATGATTACGAGAGCCGTCAAAATTTGCATATTTTGAAGTGACCCAAGAGTAGTGTATCTCTTTTTTCTTCTTGACGTACGAACACCGAGGGACAAACGTATTACCATGCGTCGGATTGTCAACACCCTTCGCAGTAGGTACCTCAACCCCCTTAGTATGTGCCTGTACTTCTGTATCATCGAGTGTAGTGAACGGCAATAGAAAAGAGCTTGCCAAAGTTCCTTTATAATGATGTACTCTCTTCGAAACACAAAATAACAATTTGTTGAGAATTCGAACTGCTGATCACACTGAAACAAAGATATGAGTTTAGTTTTTTTATTTTATTAATGATGAGTTTGTTCTTGATTTTGTCTAGGTCATAGGACAGAGACAGAGTCTAAGATGGAGCGAGCTCAACCAGGAGAAGCCTGTTCACTCTTACTTTGAAGATTAGGGTTGTATGCGTTTGGAAATACAGACGCAGGTAGTGAGTTCCACTCTTTAGCAGTACGCATTATAAATGATGACTGGAAGCGCTTAGTCCGAATTGGTGGAATGGTAACCAGGTACGGATGGTATCCGGCGGTGCGTCTGGATGTCCGATGGTAGAAGAGAGCTGGTGGAACAACAATGAGTTTAGTTCTACGAATCAGTTCAAATATGTATATGTATGTATGCTATGAGACCATATGTCTTATATATAGACATATATATAGACATTTTATGACTTGAATTCAAGGGTCACGCGAAATAAAATTATTTATTTTTTCTCGCAATGCTTTCTCAGTGGGAAACAAACGTACTGTTCAGCCTAAAGCTTAGACCACAGTGGTAGGCTACCTGAATGCAGTATCTGTCACTTCGCTTCAGCCTGACATGGCATGGTACTTCTAAACTGGATGTGGAACCGAGCCACAGTATAATTAATAGTACTAGCGTACAGTATGGTCACTCCCTGCCTCCCCCTACAAGCGCCGCCCACCCGCGCTCGGAGGACGCTCAGACACCGGCTAGCAAAGGACGCGACGACGAAGGTCATTTCATACTACCGCACCTTGCATTCCCGATTCACGAACGCAAAATGGCGGCAACCCTGACGTGTTGTCTCACACACACAAGCATGGTCCGCGTTCATCTACGCGAGCTTAGACTGTGTGCTTAGCAACGCGTTTGATTCATACATTTGAGCGCTAGTGTCCGAGGTGTGACCGAGCCAAGTACTAACAAATGCTGATGTCTTTGTAAATTCTAAAAGAGTTTTCAGACAAATATCTGCAAACGTAGAGGTTCTATATTTTTGGACTACGAAAAGCGTTTAAAAGTTAATGATAATGAATCTTAATTATTAATTTATACTGACTGAGGCGAGGCGAGTTCTCGGTAAAAACCGAAGACACAGCGTTGTGATATGACTTTATGTAATTAAATAAGGTGCATTGGAGCTGTACCGACTAAATTTTTTAGAACATGACTAGAGGTCTATCTTTCGAGTAATTATTCCATGTTATTTTATATTTACTGTCATTATTGTTTTATCCCTACGTACTTAACAGAATAATGTATTACTTTTACATAAGAATTTCAAACATATGAATAGCAGTAATAACGAAATATCCTAGGAGGAGAGTTATTCCCAAGTTATTCAAAAGGGAATCTTACTGTGTTTCGACTTAATGTTTGGGTTATGATGAATCAACGAAACACTTGCTTCAGTAAAATTTACGCTACGTACATGTTGTTGACAGTTGTGGACTTACGACACGACAACTAACGCGTTCAGGAGAATTAAAATGGCTTGTAGATTAATTTTGCCACGAATAAAATACCGCTCAGATTGGTACATTATATTACATTAACAGCCACAACAGTCCACTGCTGGATGTGGGCCACCCCGATCGGGAAGTATTGCCATTGTCACCATTCTTACCCACTATCGGAAAGAACCTAATGCACCTTACAACATAATCAAGGATTTTACATCGGGTCCAAGGTACGCTAGGCCCATGTGCAAAGTACGGATTCTTACGTGCCATTTATATACTCATATTTGTTCACAATATATATTTTTTGTATAGCTTATGTGATACCTATTTTTTTTTCAGGAGCCATGTGATCTACAGATTACACAGATTGATGGTATTATAATAATAAACTTCATACAATCTGCATACCATTCGCCTTGAACCGTGGTCCCGGTCATCATAACATTATCATAACAGACGACCGCTCGAGTCCCCGTAATGTGTTCCACCAAAAACAACGACCTCTCATTCACGGACTTTGCTACTACGCACAAGAGTTTCACATAACGCAATTAAAAACCAGCTAAAATCCTCCGTGGCATAGTAGTCCGACAGTCCGAGTTATGTAGGACTCTTGACTGCTGGAGGTTTGGCGAAAAATATATCTCGCACTGCTTAAAACCTGTATTACAAAGGTATACATTATTACGAGAAAAATAATTTAATTTGATACTACCATCCAGCCACATCCACATTCTATTACATATAAAAAAGCATCATCTTTAAATGGTGGGTCTTTGTGATACACCAACCTTCACCCACATCTGACATCTGGTGTACTTGTGAACTATGCAGCGCGGATATTTTCGGATCGATGAGTCGGTCGACTGAGTTCAGGATAGATATCGACACTGAGACGTTGCCTCCGCTCCGTGGTCTAAGAGTCCGAGCATAGGTTAAAATTACAGGTCACTGTGCTTGGAAAGACAACTGATTTTATGAGAATGCTGCAACCTGCAAGATTGGCAGGACGAACCACCTGATTGTCCGTGAGAAAGATGGTTCCGTGCTCCGGAGTCGATCCTGGTCTGCTGTATATGATGACTTCGAAGGTGATCGTTGTCCTTAAACAACCACGTTATTAGGCCCACTATTAACTTACAAAGCCGTTACCGTTTACTCTGACAAAAGCATTCATTGGGTTTGTCGCAGACTTGATATGCAAAACTCAAAAAAGAGAGAAAGAGTATAGTGTAACAAGTTTTCAACTTTCAACTATACGATCGCGTTTTATTGACCTTTTAGAAAATTGGATAACGTTAGAATAGGTAGGGCCTCTCAGCATTTTAGCATATTGGAAAATAGACTTGGTCAAGTAAACTTAATTGTGCTCTAAAAAGCAAATTCACCCTTTCACGTGTGTATTTCATTCCAACGAAATTACAAAAAGAACTTTGCATACTATCTTATACTATAGGCAAAGGGAAGGGAGGGACATATTTTGGATTTAGGCGTGACCGAAAAAGAAGAAGAAGACTATATTGTACAGTTAAGATCAGGCTGGGTTAGACAATTTGGACTTTGGCCCGTTCTTATGTCGCGCGCATAAGACTTACATTGGCAGTTTGAGTGTCTAACCCAGCCTGATCTTGACTGTACATCCGAAACTAGATAAATGTTAAATACTCTAATCAATCCGTAATCCGTATGCCAAATGATAAGCACGTCGAGCATCCAGATTACAGTTATGAAGAAGCAAAGGCGCCACAAAAATATTATTATAATAAATAATAATTAGTTAAGCCACACAGCAATACAATACAACACATTTTATAGTTGGTATTCCAATCTCTTTTCATTTATTTAAATGCCTGATTTAACCTACTTTCAATTGTCAATGCTACTTCCTCACTCTCCCCTATTGAGGGCTTGAGGAGAGAGGCACAGTAAAAGAAAAGACATATTCCTATTAGAATATAGCTTGCAGTTTATTTCAATTTTAGTTAAAAACTGTTAACTAAAGAATTTTGTAAAACTAAGAATTTAGCATAGAAGTCAACTAGTTTAAGCGGCTTTTTTGATTAAAACTGTAATTCGAATTGAAATCTCATACCTGGGTTCACCGGTACGATTTCCGAGACGATAGGAATTAATGCCGAAGCTTATTCTTCTACTGTGCCAATAGCGGGGCAGAAGGTAGGACGGGGTATAACCGCGCACTTACGGAGATGAGTCTGCTTTGTTAAAGAGCCCCAGATTACTCTGTGGCGGATGCTAAGGTCTTTAAGACGGTTGGAGCGTTTAGGCTGAGAGCTTTGAAACTATTTTTAAATACTTGAGTATTTTTTTCCTGTCGATGTGAAGGGTTATGTTGTAGTCATTAGGTTATACAGACAGAAATATTTTACAAAAGTAAGTATGTTTCACTTTTATGTTTGCTATCGTACATTACTGGGAATAATTATAAGATATTTTATCCATATCAACTCCGTAGTGAAAAGAAGAACTCCAATATCAGCCTAACATTTTCCTGCTTCTCGGCAGGCCGAAATAAATTCTCAAGGTGTTGTGTGAGATTTCACCTGAAACGACTACCTACGAGAAATAACCTATCAAAGTTTAAAAGCGACTGAAATTCAAGGCCTTTAACAATTCAAAATTGACTGACTGCGCCTACCTTTATCTAGTGTGACTGCTGTCCAGTCATTATTATGTATTTAATACCCACTGTCGGCAACTCTGCGCTCAGCAGTTACTGGATAACTTTCAGCCCTGTCAGAATGCAGTATAATTAATAATGACATATTCTGTATTCTGAAGTGACTGCCAACGCGGAGGCTGCATCGCTTATTTACTTCACTGTCGATGATCATCCCTCAATACGCCCAGGGGTAGACAGACATGGAGAGATGTTTTCAGACCGGGAACTACACGTCCTTCTTTCTTTCTTAACTATAAAAAAAAACACTGACGAGTGAATGACCCTACAACCCAGTTTATACTCGTTTTAAATCAGGCTCGAACGCCGATCATATTGCTCCCAAGGGAAATTACTTCACTATCGGGACACGAACGGTTTTATATTGCGCCGCGATAGATGGGGTTTGTCGAACGTAAACAAGGGAGGCTTTTGATGTGCCTTAACGAACGAACAGACGATTATATTCCCTCCAAAATTTTAGATATTATCAGCAGCGCGCTGAACACAAAACCAAAACTTCTACAATCGCTAAGCTAAAATTATCCTTTGGACAATGGCAAAGCCTTTTAAGGCCCACTTAATTCAAATAGTTCTAAATCGATTATTCTCTGAGGCGATGTGGCAAATAATCGGATAGCTACTCGATTATAGAGTTGCTGGAATCGATTATCAAGTTATAGAACCGAGTAAATCTGAAGCCGTTGTTGTATTAACGGGGATTTCTGTAGTAAAGGTACGTATGTCAAACTAACATAGGGAGCTTTCGTGACCTATTAAAATCAGTTTCAGTGACATAGCCTTAAATATGCAAAAAGGATGAAGACTCAGAAAAAGACTGAATAAATTGAACCACGCTCAGATGAACTAATGGTTTAACAAACACCTAATAAAGTGGATCTTCTTTCAAAACTTAATTTTAAACGCCAAGCTACCGTTCTCAATCATGGTGTTCAAAAGTGATCAGTAGTCAAGCACTGGTCGATCCCAACAGTCTCTGCATATCAAATATTAAACAGTTTATGCAAAGATTTACATAGACTAGACAATTGTAAGTAATAAGTAAATACGAGTACCAGTACAAGTCATTCCTGCCAGCATCATCGCATAACGTGGTTAGATTCTTACCTGCAAATAAAAACAAAGAGGTTAAACTTTATTTAATAGATATACATACAACTGATGCTATTCTAACCGAACAAACACCACACACAATGCGGTTATCCAAAACGGGCGAATAAACGATACATTGCATCGTGCGCTCCAAAATATGACAAAGAGATTTGATAAACGGACGAATCTGCAGACAGATTTTCGCAAATCTTATATTCAGCCAGCAAATAATGTGAGATCTCTCAATAATGCACAGATATCCCCTTAAAATCCACTTTCACGGGTCTATCCGACCCGGTTTGCGGCTTTCAGCCGGCGCGGCCTGTTCAGACCAACATTTTCTGGATAACTTTTCCGGATATACCTATGGATCCTAGGGGTATGGAAATAGTATGTATGTGCTGGAAACAGATTTCTCTGGTCGTCATAGTTTCCAAACCGGTGTGTAGCCTACAGACACAGATCAATGATGTCATCCTCGCGAGCGCCGTAACTAGCGACGTAGAGCGTGCCAATCTGGAGGGCTAATGTAGCTTATCAAGTATTGTCACTAGCGCACATTTCACACATAAAACGTACTTTGTAGCCTTTCATGTGACACGCTTGTTTATTTTTAATAAGCTCTATTAACGGTGCGCGCGAGAACGATGACGTCATTGCTCTGTGTCTACGGACGGGATTTAGAATGATCGCTTTTGGTTTCGGACGTAACCTAATCAAAGAAGAACGCCTATCTGTGGTCCCAAGAAGCATCAGGTATCACATATCAAATAGAAGCAAATATTTTTCAGCAATTTCAACAAAGAATTTCCAAGGCAATTATTGCTAAAAACGGGGAATTTAATGTAATTTTTAAAAGTTCATTAAATATTTACTATATTTACCAAATATTTTATCGAGTTATAAATCATTTTACATGTTTTTACTATATATTGCATATTGGAGTCAGAACGATATCATGAAATCGATTAAAACTTTACCTCAATAGTAAAAAATTCAACATTGACAAAAATCAAATGCAAACTTTTATCAATTTGTATTAGGCGCCAATGGCTTTTTATTTTCACCCGATTAAATCAAAAAGCACCAATAACTATTTTCAAAAAAAGTGGGAAAGGAATTTATTAAAATATACTATAAGTAGCTGATTAGTAAATGAAATCGGTACGACTTTCTTTAGCACAAAGGGTAAAGAATTGCTTTCAAAAACCGTTAGACAAAGCGATTGGTTCCGAGCCACGAGAAAAAAAGAAAATTAAAAATTTCTCGAGGCTCTGAATCTTGAAAAGAATCCACAATTAATTCTTGGAATCCACTCCGGGACGGGTTTTTTCTGGTTAGTGGATCGGGATCGGGAAAGAGTACCACCAAATTCTCCAGTTATTCGCCCCTTACAAGAATTTCTTTTTAATTTTGATTTTAAATATATTATAAGAGGAGTATTAGCTATTGTAAATACTCCTCTTATAGCGAGAGGCCCATGTAAAGCAGCGGACTGCTGAGGCTGCTTTTAGTAGTTGTAGGTAGATAACACTTTTAGCAATAACTGATTTCGATTTGAAAATAGATGTTGAATTTGTGCGTAGTCTTTAAACGTTTAACATAGGTCTGGTATAAATTCAAGCTCAGGTTAGGTAAGACAATTTGGACATTGGACCGTTCTTATGTCGCGCGCATAAGACTTACATTGGTGGTTCGAGTTTCTTACCGGGCGTTAGCTTGACTATATCAGGTAAGATCATCGCTATATTTTTTCCGCTTCTTAAGCAGTATATTTGTCAATATAACACTGTTGTTTTAAATACCTAAATCACATCATAACTGTGAAGTCACACAAACAGGAGGTATAATTGGATCCAACTTCCATTTCTGTTACGAAAAGAAATAGAACAGACAACGCCCTCAATTCGAGATATAAATTCTCCTTACTTGCCTTAAATTAGTGCTGTCACTTTCCGTCAAATAGGTTTAGAAAAGGATGGGAGATATTTAAGTAATGTCAGGTCTTATAATTTCATGCAAAATGCGTGTTATCTTGGTTATCTGTCAGAATAAGGCGATGATCAAAACAATGGCGACTAAAATGACTGTAATAGGCGTAAAAACCTTCAACATTTTTAAAAATTACAGGACTTGGATATCACCTATCCTTTTTTAAACCTATTTGACGGAACGTGACAGCACTAATTTAAGGCAAGTAAGGAGAATTTATACCCCGAATTGATGGCAATGTTTGAATTGTTTTCAACTGAATTTAAATCACGATTTAGTATATATGATTCAAAACAGTACCTAATTTAAGTATTGTGAACAACTTTGTGAATCTAAAAACGTACCCACTTACTTAATTTATTGTTGAATTAGAAGCCGAAAAAGTTACCTAATAAAAAGTGTAACAAAGTTTGCTAACTTTAAGGTCCAACTCAGCAATTCAAAGGGCCTTATTAGAAGGTCAGTAAAAGAGGGGTTAGGTACACAAACTTTCACATTTATTAATAAAAAAATACTATCGTCAAATCAATTCATGTTATGGTCAATTGAATAAGCACAATTCTGGGGTCAAAATACTAGGTACTTACAATACTATTAAAACGACGACCGTCTAGCTAGAAAAAAGACCAATTATCTAATGAAATCTATTTACTTCTATTTTACACCCCGGAGTCATGATTTACCATAGACGACCTCGAAGCAAAGCACCGTCACTCAAATAGATAAGCAAAGAAGGCCAAATACTTTTCTTATCTGTGCGAAGTTTCGTTTTTTTCTAAAATTTTATTGCCTGGCTCAAAGCCAAGGTAATTAGGACGCGAGTTGCGAATTTATCTTATGTAAAATAGGGTAAATGATGAGACTGGCAAGCTACAGTAGTGATACTGTTTGATATTAGTCAGTTTTATTAGATTTTTGAAATCCAAATATACAGCATACCGTCCGTATATTGAATACCGTTTTACGTAGCCTTGTTGTTTGGATTGCCGCAAATCTAGAGGCATCAAACGCGCGTTGTAGAAACTTACTCATGTTTTTTAGGACCTGCGGACATCAAGCGACAAAAGTGAACTTTTCTTTCCATAAATTTAAGGGGAGATTTTTCGTTAATGGTCAACTAATAACGCCTTTTTTTTAAGAGTTGTTATTTTATTATCAACTATAAAATGCATCACTTATAAAGAGGGGCATTGTTGTGCCCATTACTTATCTTTAAAATGAGCGTTATTGAGGATCGACATTCAAAACAAACAGAACAAGACTGAGCTCCCTGCACCCCTATCAGTATAAAATATTGAAAAATATTCGATTAGATTTGGATAATGAATGTAAAGTAAAGATGGATTTTAATATTGTACCTCTAAAATGGTAATGAATCTTACTAGTAATGGTAAGGCCAATAACTTTTAGCGCCAGCGCTGCGTCGAGCGAGCTGCTCGCGCGGGCATTACCCGATATTATCAAACTACAGGCTACAATTTTACAGGTAAAATTCGATGTTCATTGCGTAGTCAGTTAGCCATTGTGATACCAGGAAAATGAACCAGCTACGCAATGTACTAAGAATTTCACCTGTAGACTTGTAGCCTGCAGTTTCATAACATAGGCACCTGGTCGCGAGCGGGCTAGATTCCAACGTCACACATCACGATGTATTTTTTCTGATGAATCTACCGCACGACGGAGCGTTGGCGCTTATCATTGATTCGAAGCTTATTTCTCTTGATGATACTCGCCACCTACCCCAAAACAAATACTGTGATCGACCCATATTGTTAATTAAATCCTTCCAGCGACAGATCACATAGAACAAATTTGTTTCGGATCTTGTTTATTGTTGAGACATCAAAGTCAAAATAAAGAAAATATTCTTATTTTCCTTCCTTAACAAAATTCTTGTGAAATAAATGTTTCTGGGGTTCTGTAAGAAATTATAATAGGTATTTTAATCAATCCAATTCATGAGTGGGCAAGTTATAATAAATATTACAAGATTCTGTCAATGCTAAGTAATAAATCATCACATGAAGTAAATAAATTGGTTTATATTCCATCGCAGGAATAAAAAAGGAGTGTTTTTCATTTACAAGTGTTGTTTAGTTTGGCTTAGTTACGGTAAAAATGTTTTGAGTTTCATTTATAAGCGGCTTACAGATCGGTTTCGCTATTTAGTCTTGTTAACCATACTTAAGTATTTTTCCCTGAATGTGTTTCCATACCTGTAAATTTATGGCATTAATTTGCTATTTTGTAACACAACATTATCTCTCCCAATTCAGTAAGAACAAAAATACCTGCGGAACCAGAAATTTCGAGTTCAAGGCTCACTTGACTAGCATTTTATCCTTTGTTTCAGCCGATCAACCATGTCAGCTCAAATAATCTTTTACGAAGGCGCCTACTTTTATTTAGGGGCGATTTTTTAAGCCTTTAAGGTCGTTGATTGATTGACAATTAAAAACGGGCCGGAAGGGCTCTTAAGATAAATGAGAGGCATCCATTGAGCCAGAATTTAAGGGTTTTTGGTGGTTTTCGTACAAGATTGAGAAGTGCTACCGATGGGATAGGGCAAAAAGATAGTAGCTACAGCTAAGTTGTAACCGCAATATGGTATCATAGGCATTAATTTAAAATTCATAATATTATACTTTTCACGCTTTTTCCCCAAGAAGCTCAGATGAGACAGGGTCCGAAACGGTAATGAAAAATTGATGAAACCTAAAAATAGGTTAGGTCATTTTTTCGCTAACTTCATAATATATCATCTTTGTAGGCTGAAACTCTTAGCAGTTATAAATTAGCGAAAGTCGGCCGACATTACCCGAGAGATGGCGCAGCGGTTTTACGAAGTTTTCGGGGACAAAATTATGACCCAGTTATAATTTCACAAGTCTAATGAGGGTCCTCTTCCTGTGATATATTCAAGACAACGTTCATTAAATAAATAACCTACTCTCTAAATATGTTTAAGATAATGCACCTTGTATCTTGTTTATGTGTAACAAATTATATTTATGTTTTAGATCGGACAATGTAGGCAGAATCGATGAAGCATGATTGTCTGCTTCGTAGAGCACACTCAGTCGGCAATTGTTGCAAAGGCCTATTATGCAGTTGAAATACGAGTATCATCGGGAAGTTCACCGAACTTTACATGGAATAATATTAATTACTAAATCCACCTGTTCTATCGTAGAACTGATCAGTAGGAAAACTGGGAACAAAGGACATTATTAGTACATAACAATTTCGTACTTCTTTAAAGTAGAACCTTTCTTTCCTGACTGAAAGAGAAAAAGGCAATTGAAAATTAAGTTGGTAATTTATGTTGGTTGTTTCGTGGTCTAAGGCCGCGCCGACCGTGCATTCGCGCCCCCACCTGTTTAGAATAATTTCTTAAAATCTTCTACAACCATTAAAAATTTAAGACGGACAAATTGTTGTTTTAAATACAATTAATTAACTAGTTTATTTCAAGGCACATCGAGAAGCTTTTTATTGATATGCGTCATTAAAATTACTTAAACAAGTAAATGCTCATTGTTGTTTTTGAAATGAACATATCGTATACGGCAACAATTTGTTCAATTAAGATTTTTAATAATTGTTTTGGATTTGAAGGAATTGATTAAAAACATGTGCCCGCGCCACTGGACGGTCGGAATTCGCTTAGCGCAGGCTTCAGGAAAATTGGCTCTAAAGGAACCTCTCGGCACCATATTTCCGGAAAGAAAGAAAACTGTTTAACAAATGAACACAGAATCAACACGTTTGCTGCCGACAGCTGCTCGCTGCGCAATACAATTAAGTAATTAAGAATTCCATAATAATTGCTACAGTTCTGCTTCTTTTCGTGTGGGTCACTGAGTCGATGAATGACGAGTGAGCCCTAGTGGCAGAGCGTTTAAACCGCTTACTACCAGTAGTAGGCCTTTGTAACGACCACCGTCTAAGTTTCATAGACAGCAACTGGGACCGTCGGCTTAACGAGCCGAGATTCGAACCTGGGACCTCCGGATCTGAGAAACGTTACAGGGCAGTTGTTATTAAAGTATAATTAGTATATATAAGTATTAAGTTGTTAGATGCCGGCTAAGAATAGCATCACCCCATTTCTTTCCCGTGGGTGTCGTAAGAGGCGACGAAGGGACTCGAGGGTGTTTATTGCAATTTTAGGCGATGGGCTGACAACCTGTCACTATGGCGATTCACAGTTTTCCGATTGACCCTCGAATGTTTGTCAGACGTGGTGTAAATGTCCGTTTTTTGCGGCCTTTTGCGCTCTGCCTACCCCGCAAGGGATAAAGGCGTGATATATGTATGTATGTAAAATTTAATAACACCAAATTACTTCATCTACAGTATCGACATCAATGACACTGATTACATTCACTGTAACAACGACATCAACCAAAACAATTACAACAAATATCTGTACCTGCGAGTTTACTATTAAAAATTTACGAGGCGTTACGATTAATCACCTCTAAAACAGGAGTTTACAGCGACGTTAAAGTGTCAGGAGACTAATAACTACCATGTGACATGGTCAGGTGATGATGGTGTAATGCAAATTTATTTAAATTAATAAGGGAGCGACCGTTATCAAACTGTGGCAGTTTCTATGCGACTTTATTCTAAGCCAGCCAGACGAAACAAAAATAAAAGTAACGATCGCGTTAGCTCAGACAGAAGGCTTTAGTCACTGGTTTTCAACGCCGACAGAGTAGAGAAAGCTAGCACCACCGAATGCCAGAAGTTACAAATGTTTTACACACACACACACACACATACACATATCACGCCTATAATCCCGATGCGGGGTAGGCAGAGCGCATAAAGTCGCAAAAAAGGGACATTTATTTGAGGGTCATTTATAGGGACAGGTTGTCAGCCCATCGCCTAAAATTGCAATACACACCCTCGAGTCCCTTAGTAGCCTCTTACGACTCCCAAGGGTAAGAAATGGGGCGATGCTATTCTAAGCCGGCATCACACAGCATACACATGTTTTGATTGTAGCATTTTGCGTTTAATAGCTCATCATGGCGTATAGCAATACCTGCTTGGATCTATATCTAGGTTTGTGTATATTTTATTCCGCCATACTACCGGGAAAGCAGTTATCTAATTGACCCTCAAACTTTTGTCAGATGTGGTGTTAATATCCGATTTACGGCCGTTAACGCTCTGCCTACCCCGTAAGGGATATAGGCGTGATTTATGTATGTATGTATGTATACTACCGGGAAAGCAGCGCAATGGTCATGCGTTCACAATATGGGAAAGGGTGGGTCTGGTCAGGCGTTCCACAGTCTCAATCTGGTGACTCCCTTAGGCACTATTTGTGAAGGTAATAATTAAGTTTTCCCGTCGTTTTCCTATTTTACGGGTTTCGTAGTCGACTTGTTTTTGGAACAGATGTGTTCTAATTACTACTGCCTTCATGAAAAGGCAAAATCGAGTAATCGAGTAGTAAAAGACGCGTATGTCCAGCCGTTGGTGAATATGCGCTAAATCACGAAAATGATATGACCAAATGAAATTCAGGATAGTATGATCATATCATAATGTACGTACATCAGCAAAACGAATTTTATTCTTTATGGCCACGTTCCGACCGGAAGTTACCAGTTAAATGAAATTAAGGTTATTTCGTAACATTACGGCTAATGCCCAAGTTTCGGTCCAGGTTTTAAACCCACCCAAATTGAGTTTTCTTTCACCTGTTTTGTTTACGTCTTTCGAGGTCCTGTCCGTTCCACTTATCTCATCGAGGGGATGGCTTTTGTACCTTGATAATAAGACAATTTCATCGCTTTCACAACTGTTCAGGGAGAAGACCGGTTTGGTGACCGGTAGGCACTCAGTCGTCACCAAAAAATATGCACTAGAACTCCCAAGAATGGTCTATAATTTTTGTAAGTTGCAGTACCTATACATAAAGTACATGTTTGTAGCAAACTTCTTCTTTAGTTAAAAGAATCAGATTTTTAATTTAAAATTGTTTCCTAAAAATCTTTCATCAGCTAAAAAAGTCTAAAAAAGAAACAAAAACACAGACTGGTGAATAAAATGGACATCGCTGCTGGAGAGGAGTTTAAAAAATGCTCGTTAAAATATTGTCACCGGAAAAGTGTTAGGGCTGTCTACTTTAAGAAAGTGTGCAACACTGTGAAAGCAACATCTTGCCTAATATTTTACACAAGAGCCCCTGTTTCTTCTGTTTTAAAGAGTGTTGTTTGTAGAAAGGATAAAAAATTCCAGTGTCATTTTTTGTAACAGAAAATATAGGAAAATTCAAAAGACTGCCCATATCATGTTATAAGAGTTCTTGAATTTAAGATAAAATAAATTACAATTACCTATTAAATGATTTTATGTTGCTAGGACTAAGCTACCCTAGGATTCGCATTGTTGCTTACCCTAAATCCGGACGCATCCAAGTTTTCGCCAGCAACGCTGACGTCACAAAGCGTTTTTTTTGACGTCGTCCCTCTTTCGTAATCGCGTGACTCGAATATTTGATGCAGATACTAGGAAAGACGCGTTTTAGAGTAACATTTTAGATGGCTGTATTTTTCGGCGGTACGCAATTTCGTGGCACTCCTGTGTCCTGGAATTGTAAGTAGTACAGACTCGCACACTGGACGTAACGGAGATTCATAGAACAGAATCAAGCGGATCCGCATTATTTACCTTGTTACCTGCATGTACATATTTTATAATTTTATGAAACCATTCTAGGTTTCAGGCTTTAGAGGGCCCGTGATGCCTAAGGATCAGGTTGCTGTCTTTAATTACCTGGATGGTAGTTTAACCATATTAGAGTATTGTAGGTGGTAGAAGTAGTAACATGTAGGCGAGTTTGATTATTTTGCATCAAGATTTATGAAAGTGTTCGTCGACATGTCAATCAAGCTGTATAAAGATATACAAGCTACAATCAAATTGACACTTCCGAGCCTTTAGTAGCTTTGTAGATGAGGCGTTTAAAATACGTGCGTACAATGACGTAATTTTTCGTCAAAGCTCCAGCCCATAAGAGCCACCTAAAACAATTTTCGCGTGCAACTGAGTGGATAATTGTTTAAAGCGGATCGCGCTCCATTTACTCCCGTTTGAGAAAAAGACCATATTAAGACGGAGTGGATTTAAAAAACACTTTGCAGTACATGTCTCTTCTGTCGGTGAAAAATTGCTAGTACTTATATAAATGTGAATTTTTCTGTTGGTTCTTCTTTCTACTTAGTTAAGTAAGCGTATCCATGTTGATATTGGGATATGTCGTTGGGAGCTAGAATAGTTTATAGAATTTATCGTTCAAATATCTGCTCTGATATACGCAAAGCAAATGTATAGGCAGAGCCAACTACACTATGTCATCGAAGATCGTCCCCTGAATACAATTCGGAATCCGGAATGTGACCACGTTCGCTGCAGTAGTTACGTTTTTGAATTTCAATAACTATAGAGTCTTGTGAAGAATCAATACGATTACAATTTACAAACTTTCGGATGAAAAAATGTACAAAACTGTGCCCTCTATTTATGTATCATCCATCATCATATATTTACTCTATCCTCCACTGTCCTCCAGCTAAAATGTAAGCAATGGATACCAAATTTTTTATTCACTCGCTTCGATTACCGCTTGATTTAGCTTCTCGATTGATGACATAAAGGAACGAGCCTCATATCCTTCTTTTGTAGTAGAGGAGAGCGGTTTTTTCCACTGTTACCAGTTTTCCAGGAAATAAAAAGATTTCCCGTAGTAAAAATAACTTTACCCACTACCCGACTGCGCTCTCTCCTAGAAGTTCCCACTCTCACAATGTTCCTGTGGGAACAAGTAATTTTCCCGCAACTAAGAGCAGGCTGTAAATGTTACTGGCGATACTGTTTCTTTTTAACCATAAGTATTCTTTAAGATTTGTTTTCAATTTTGGGAGATTAAATACATACTTGATTTTTGATTGTCTGTATACAAATGAAATTCATACAAATCTTTCTTCTTAATTATGATAGTGTAAAATGTGATAGTATAGAGTACGCGTTTGAGAATTTTAGTTGAAATAAAATTATGTAAAAAAAAACTTTTAAAACAAGCTATTATTTAAGTGCTCTGAAAAGATGAAAATAAAATTTTGAATGACATTAACCACATTCATTTATGACTTTACAGAAATGAAAATATAATAAAAGCTTGTCGCGATGCTTAGAAGAAACTACCTAATTACAGTTAGGTGCGTACCTTATTACAAGTTTCAATCACAAATTGAAAGTTTCGCGACAAGCTTTTATTATATTTTCATTTCTGTAAAGTCATAAATGAATGTGGTTAATGTCATTCAAAATTTTATTTTCATCTTTTCAGAGCACTTAAATAATAGCTTGTTTTAAAAGTTTTTTTTTACATAATTTTATTTTATATTTTTTAGTTTATGTTACGATAGTTATTGATCAATACGAAAGTCTTTCTATAAAACGGAGAGACCTTCAATAGAAAAACTTAAGGCACGGGGAAAACTAACATTAGGATAAAGTATAATTATCTCTTTTATATTCTATAGAAGTAGGTTGGTACCTACTCCTCCGGCATCCCTAATAAAGAATTAGCTTGTAATATGTCTTAGTCTTTTCATTTCATTGATGGCGTCATTATTACATGGCCGAGTCCCAGTTAATTTCGAACAGTCTAATTCTTCTATCAGGAGGCCTTCTATTGACGTGACCCTAATTCATGGTGGGCCTACCAACTGCCTATCATGAACGAATTCGTATACAAAATTGCAAGTCCCAGCAGTTGAATATTGAGGAGTTCCATAGTTCGAAGACAACCCTGGATGTAGCGTCTAATTCATGGTGGGCCTACCAACTGCCTATAATAAACGAATTCGTATACAAAATTGCAAGTCCCAGCAGTTGAATATTGAGGAGTTCCATAATTGGAAGACAACCCTGGATATAGCGTCTAATTCATGGTAGACCTACCAATTGCCTATAATAAACGAATTCGTATACAAAATTGCAAGTCCCAGCAGTTGAATATTGAGGAGTTCCATAGTTCGAAGACAACCCTGGATGTAGCGTCTAATTCATGGTGGGCCTACCAACTGCCTATAATAAACGAATTCGTATACAAAATTGCAAGTCCCAGCTATAAACCGCTGAGGAGATCTCTCGTACGGAGCCGATCCTGGCAGCAGCATCAGGTCAAATTTATGATTAACATGCATTGTCATCGGTTCTGGACCAACATGCAAAATTTCAACTCAATCGGATACCGAGAAGTGGTTCAAATTAAACTTGCAAGATTTGCACCGAACAAACATTGTTACTTACATACACTGCAAGTTAAATAAAAGCTTTTAAAAAAAAATTCGTGTGTATGTATATACAACCTTTATGGAGATACTGCCTGACTATCATACTGCACATGATTTTGGTTGGGCTTATTTTGGATTTTCGATCATTGCTGAACTATTTAGACCAAAAATGGGTACTGATTACCCATCGAATTCCATACCATACTAACTTTTGTCACAATACAAATTTGTTTGCTATATTTACAATACATGGTGTAAAAAAAATAGCTAAGAATATTTTAAGGGGTGAACCAGTACGTGAAACTGAACAACTTTCCCCAAGGAACATAGGTCGAAATATGAAAAATAAAATTGGCCCTCCCATACAAATTATCCCGGCCGGGTAACACACTAAGTATGGGAGGGTCAAATATTTTTTTCATATTTCGACCTATGTTCCTTGGGGAAAGTTATTCAGTTTCACGTACTGGTTCACCCCTTAAAATATTCTTAGTTAATTTTTTTACACCTTATATATAAAACGTATATTTAAATTTTCTGCACGCAGAGATTTCATTATTACAAACCCCAATGTTTGGCGTTTCATTGATGAAAGCATGATAGTAAATATTACGGTTCGGCAAAACGCAACGGTGGTGATTGAAAACGTTTGAAATTTGGAATATGTACTCTTTCAATTTTGGTATAAAAATATGTTGGAATACAGAGGACTTTCAGGTATTTTGCAATGTAGGTATTTTTATTGGTTGGAATATTTACATTGTGTTAGTGTTTTAATTCTTTTGAATTTTTATTTATTTTATTATTAAGTGAACTAACTGTAAGTATGAAGTACTAATAATGTTTATATGCTACTTCTAAAATTTTATATACAATTCGTTTAACGATATAATTTTGTAAAAGAGAGGCACATCGGCTTTTCAGCAACGTTGCTGTATGCCGCGCTAGTGTTTTAGAATTCCGAGGCAAAACTACATTTCCCGTGTGCGCAAATTGCAATGCATGAATAATATTCGGTGGTTTCGATAACACGTCAGTATGCTCGACGGATAAATCATACAAGATTGACAGAGAACGCAAGGATGAGAGACACATACCTACCGAGAGCTAGCTTAGCTATGGTTATATAGAATGCTACTCTAAAAAGCTACTATATTAATTATCAATAAGTTGGCAGATTGCCTGTCGGAATGAAATTTGCATTTGATGAAGTGAATAAGTGTGTGTGTGTTATTAGTGAGTTAATTAGGAGTTGGGAGTGAGTTGTAGCGTTAGTGCATCTAGACAGATAAATGTAGCTAGAGGTGTGCGATCTCGTCACTCAGTTCAGAGAGTTGACAATAAAAACAACAATTGGCTAGGGTCATGCTAGGTTTTTTAAGCTTAAAGATTATATTATAAGATATCAATCTGTAAAGTACAATATAACAAAGAAAAGGTAAAAGAGATATTTGTACAGTTTGTTTTGCTTAACTTGCCATTGCCAACCACGGTATTTATTTCATCAAATTATTTTGGTAAACATTTTTTGTAGCGGTCAAATATTCAGAGAATTTCATTGCATGAATAATTTACACTATTTCGATAGTGCATCGAAATTACTGTGAAAATGGCGAGTATTTCAGATAGATTTCAGCAAATACGAGCTATCTGTTTGCCTACGGGTATTAGTTTGTATGGCAAAGTGGCTGTGCTGATAATTGCCGGATTTTCGTGCGTAAATAGGTATCCAAATCGGAACTATAGGGTGGTATTAGGCTCTAATTGATTAATGTTTAGCAATTAGTCTCATATTACTATACTTTTATTCTATTCTGTTAGGAATCCAATTAGCAAAGACATAGTGAATAATGAAGAATGAATACCAAATTTTAAAACACTTCCCATGTAAGGTACCTATACAATTTTTAAAACTTGCAAAGCTTTCGAGGACAATACACTAGCAAAATTGGCGGGCAAGGGACGAGCCGCGGTAGCCCAGATGGAAGAGGCGTCGCCACTAGTGATGGCAAAAGTCGCAGGCTCAAGTCCTGCCCACGCCTAAAATTTTGCAAGTTTTCAAGAATTAGAAAAAGCATGTTTTTGTTTTCTTGTGGATTAAAAAAACGTCTAAAACATAATGTAGACGTGGCAAATTCTAGAGGCAAACTCATCTCATGACCTCATCTTGAAACGCAGTTAAATGAATGCATAGATGCAACACAAGTAACTATAGACCAGACAGTTAACAGCTAGAGGTAGATTGCATTACAATACAATGTTGCGTATAGAATAAGACGTGAAACTTCTAGAGGTTTTATACAGAGTGTTTTGAAAGTGCAAATAAATAAGTTCACAATTTCACATTCGGGTGGGTCACATGTCATCTATTCCGGTCAATGAATACTTGAAATCTGGTATAGAGGGCATAGAAAGGGCAATCTTTTTAAGTTTAAGGGTTGCTAGGTGACAAACAGCCTAAACGTACCCGAGTATTATATATATGGGTTCGTTTCTTCTTTTTGATGTATCTCAAACTAACTAACTCAAAAAAATTGCGTGTCGTACCTTAAAATTAATCCATTCACGATACCGAGCAAACGAGTGTTAGTAGTGCAAGACCCGGTATAGCTGTTGTCGGTACAACTGATACAGGTAATAGATACAATGCGGCGCGGTACTATCGCATGACGCCATCAGGAATGTCACCTGCATTCGTTACTCGTTTACATTGATAAGTTAGTAATCTTTGACCGTATCAGTCTAAGTATCCTAAAATACAACTTTCCGAAAATACGCTCTTGTACCAATACTACGAAAAAAGTATAATTTTATAACTGTAACTAAAACAAGTAAATTTCGAATGTTTACCAAACTCTGTAAAGCTGTTCTGAACCATTTATCGTGAAGATAACGTTTACAATGCAGGTAATAACGCCTTTAAATCATGAAGGAATGCAATAATGTTTATTTGGAGGAATTGTCGAGTACAGAGTAAGTGGATATTTTTGAAAATACAAACTAGTGCCCTAACCGTAATGGTGTAGGAATTCTTTTTACAGTCATGAAAAACTTTTGTAATTTCACTGGATTGACTGTATTGACTCTGTTTAGGGCAGGAATCGTTTGCGGTTAAGGTACAAGTACAGGGTTAAGCTACTGTTATAATAACGGTACCAGTATACGATTTGAAGTAAAAAAGCGCTACCTGTATTCACCCGGTATAATTTATATATTGTAAAATACATACCGATTTATTAAGCGACGTTGCAGAATCGCAGGAAATGTACTTGGAAAACCCTTTTGATAGCAGTTTAGGTACCCTATAAATATCGCTACCATGATCGGCGAAAAATTTCGGTACCGAAAAGTTAAGATATCTCAACATTTTGGTATAACGTTATACCTTTAACCGTTGAAACCTCATATCTAATATTCCATTTATACTGTTCTATTTTTCGCTTCGGAGTATTTCGCATTATCCACGCTTCCATAGTATACTTTTAGTATTATTATGTATTAGTTTATTAGGTATCTACTATGTACATACACACATAAATCACGCCTTTATCCCTTACGGGGTAGGCAGAGCGTTAACGGCCGTAAAACGTATGTATGTATTATAGTATAAGTAGTACATGTAGGTGTTTGCACTATCAGCTTATATGTTTGCACTTTCTATATCACCCAAAGGTTGCCTGGAAGAGAATGCTGCTTTACCATAGAGGCCGCCTTATTGTACTGTGTTTTGTCTTTGTTTTACTTTTTCTCGATGTTATTTTTGTGTGCAATAAAGAATATTATTAATATTAATAAGGTCGTATTGTAGTACGTTTTCTTTTGTCTGACTTTATTTTCAAAACTGTGAGGCAAGAGCGCAAAATATGTGACGAGATATCTAAACCAAAATATTCGCGTTCGCCCACCAAGTCTGTATATTACCAATAGCACCTGGGCTGTTACTTGTTTCATTTTATTGCCTTTTTTTTAATTTATGCGGCATCCCCCGCCGGTAATTGGTTCACGTTATGCTGATAAGGCAGGGGTCATCTGTCATAGCTTAGCGACATATACAATTTTATTTCGAAGGATCGACTGGATTGACATTACAGTATGGCTCAGGAAATACATTTATTGTTTATTTTTTGGTTAGTTACTTTTCTATCACATCGAAAAAGTTTATAACGTTTAATTTGGCAAATAATGTGGTCTTTTAAAAACAAAATAAACATTAGATGTCGAAAATAAGAACGTATCATTAAAAGAGCTTGCGTTGAACATAGTTGTGAATGCGTTCACAAGATCAAGTGAGGATTTACTCTGGCCTGCGCAAAATCAATTCATCTATTGGCGATATAAAGTTTCTAAAAAAAAAACATTTATTTTGGCGAATAGTTAGGTAGATCTAGAATAAAGACTGGTCGGCGAAAAGGAAATTGAGTTATTTGACGGTTTGCTATATAACAAAATCGCTTTCTTTGGAAAACAATTCTTGGTAATACCTATTGTTCTATCCCACACAATATTCTTGTGAAATTGTATTACCTACGTTTACGTAACGACCAGTAGTAGGAAATTGAATGTTTACATAGAGGAACATACAAAGGACGTTTTTGTTCTGACAAAACTGTTTCGTTGTTCCATTTCGAAAAATTGGTTTTGATAGTTTTTCACTAGCGACAAAAGGCCTCATTACACCTTACATTGCTTGACCCACGTCCCGTCTTCTTGATTTTTATTTATAGTTGTAATTATTGACCTAGCAGTTTTACTTTATTTTAACATTACATTAACAGTCACAACCGTCCGCTGCTGGGCATGGCCTCCCCTTATTCGGGTATAATGTTATACGTACTCATCACGCTTGAAAGGCGGATTGACGAGCGCAGTGCAATTCACAGGAAATTTACTGACCATCCTAGATCAATTCAAAGGAACCTCAGTCCTTTTTTATAAAATTTACGGATATAATTGGAGTGATGCTATTCTAATCAGACATTGCATGGTTATTTTTCTGATGCTTGTAAAGATTTCGTGGCGACGATCGTCAACGACCACGCTCACTGTGCAAATGATTTGGCATGCGCTATTTAGTCTGGTGTAATAGCAAGTAAATCTAATTAGTCAGTAAGACTATTTTACTAAGACGACCTATTTACAGAGAAGTGTAATAGGGGATTAAGTAATGCGTTCGTGGCTATGTCCGTATCAGATCAGATCTTTCTGTGATAAAACGTGGAATATGTCACTATAATATCGACAAAAACAAATAAACTACATGCAAAAAAAATATCACAGTACATTTTCCTATTGCATGGGTTATCGATTTGGTGTTCGTCCGTGTGAACCTTTGTAGCTGTTAAGTTGTAATGAACATGAACTCTTGTAGCCCTTTAATGTCAAGGTGATTCGATTCGACCGATGATGCGATTACGATTGTCGCCATAGAGAGAAGTATTAACTTTGAATTGAAAAGAGACCAACTTAACGAATGAACTAAACATTGTTTTTTTTTGTAGCGACTGAATATTTTTAGGAACATTGCTGACGCACATTAATTACTCATAGCTATTGTACAATGTGCTATTTTCATCAAGTCAGCTTTATAAAATTGTTAAGTTTTTAGGGTTCCGTACACAAAAAGGGTAAAAACTTTGTTGTCCGTCCGTCTTTCTGTCAAGTGTAATTTATATCTGAAACATGTACAGATATCGAGTTGAAATTTGTATCATATATTAATCCTTTCATCGAATTAAAAACAACATACAGCCGTATATGTATGATGATGTCAAAATCATGTACTTTTGAATTCATAGGGCAATTCCGATGGACATATTTAGAACTATGAAATTTGGCAAGAAGCTTTGTTTCGAAGCACAAGTTTAGGAAAAAACTATTATTTGTAACATACTTCTTGGGGCCGTACAATATTTTTTTATTATTATTGAAGCTTAAAGTTCGAGTGGGGTATCAATCATAAAGGCTTGATGAGCAGGTTACGGAACACTCGGTGGGCGAGTCAACCTCGTACTTAGCCTTTTTTAAATATCGAACAATATGTTCTAAGGTACTAATTCATTGGCACATTGGTCCACTAGGCGTGCCAAAACAAGTGAGTAAAAAACAGACTGATTCAAGAAAAGTAATATTTAATGGCTTTGGCAGCTTATACCTACTTAAAATAATATTTAATTATTTTCCGCTAGTAAAAAAGAGGTAGATACGTGTCACGATAAAGAATGCCGGCTACATACGAAATAAATTGACACCAACTGACGGAAAGACTTTTGACTTGACCTATATCTAGCTTCTTAGGTATAATACTTACTTAGGTTTAGAATTTCTTTTCTTGCGTGACTAGCTACATTAGATCAAGGCAAGCGATAGGCCAACTTATGCCCTAAGTATAATAATAGGTCACAGGTATCGATCCTGTATGACCTCAGCAGGCTTATATTAATCTACTGGGAGTAGTGTAGTGAAGTCGCGAGGTTTAAACTGTTTCTGGGTTAGACAGTTATTTAAGGGACTGAGTTGACCTAAAAGCGACATTTATAAGTGATTTTTGTCCAACTTAAAATGCAGAATACCTTTTGCAATAAATAAGTGATAATCTTCAGGATTTAAGCTATTGTGGTATTGTTTCGGAAACATGATACTGATAA
This sequence comes from Tuta absoluta, assembly GCA_027580185.1. Taxonomy (NCBI): domain Eukaryota; kingdom Metazoa; phylum Arthropoda; class Insecta; order Lepidoptera; family Gelechiidae; genus Tuta; species Tuta absoluta. The sequence continues at coordinate 33,530,641 of JAQAHW010000001.1, read as the reverse complement.
TTACACGCGGTAAAAAAAACTCAAAGTGACCTAAAAAAATCATTATAACGCGTTTTGTGTGAAAAATACATAAGAAACAATTAAGTGTTTGTTATCATAATGACCACCTTACTCTAGTAAGTATTGGTTCCAATTTTCAAATAACTTCTTTATGCCGAAAAATACAAAAAATAAACCAGAATTTTGTCCTTCCACGCACGGGCGCATTTTGCCGTTTGTCAAAAGGCACTGCTTTTTAGCTCGTGTCAGCCCCTTAACTAGCGAGTCGACGCTGGAGCGAGCTTCACTTTAAAAGCATTGATATTCGCACACAGCACTAACTACGTATGACGCACGGCGCGCCTATACAGGTGGCCCACGTTCGTATAATAGTTGCAGTGGCTACATAAAGTTTATCGTGTTAGTTTCAAAAATTCCGAGAAAGATCCTATTTTAACCGCTTTATTATGTGCACATACAGACTGAACAAAGCTAACTGCTGAGTGAAAAGACTTTGTGGATTCGCACTTGACTCAAATGACGTCAAACCTCAGCCATATGAGAGATTTTTTTGTGTATAGGACACCGATTTGACAAACGGTTATGAGACTGAAACAGTGTTCTGGAGTGAGCGTACCCAGGAACTCATAAGGACACAAATCCAAGACAGACCAAGCAAGCTGTTTGGCGCCGGACTTCGATAAGGTGGCATAACCAAACCTTGCAACAATCATCAGCACCTCGATGCTGTCGATAATGCTGAGTTTTACAGCCAATGAGAGGAATGATACAGCCAAGCCAGTGGTGACGTTACGTTTATTTCGATGGCATGAACGAAACAACACAAAAGAAGACAAAAGTTTAGAAATATCGATCTCAATATGACCTCGGTTGACTTTTATATCAAGAATAATATAATGAAGGACGCGTCATTTAGACAGCGATCGTTAAGCTGAGTCATAGGTCATAATAGGTTGAGGGCTGTCTTATCTTTCGGGCTGAAATCGTAATGTAAATCTTTAAGCAATTCCAAAAGTCTTCATACGTCGAGTGGGTTTACCAAGTCAACCAACGACTCGATTTACTCTGGTGCGATTTTGACGCTATAGTCGTATTTGTATTTATACAACTGGGGAATTCTGTTTATACCCACTACCAGTCCGTCATATGAGTCGCCATTCCAGCATTATTCAGTTCATCTACAGAGGCCCTTTAACGGATCAAAGCCATTTTCGCGATCACAAACTCGACTCGCACATTTCCATGACAGCTGAATTACCTGCGGAGCTGAAAAGCGATTTTCCGCCAATCACTACAGTGGAACGCTCTACCAATGTTCCCTTTGTGTGCCAATTCCGAATAACGGAGCCAATGCTGCCAGCTACAAGAACGACATATGGATTTTCATTTGACAGTCATCTTTTTGGTGTCGATTAGGAAGGGATTAAACAACTTCTTTTAGCCTTTTTACCATCTTTTTGTGTGTAATAATTAAGTGTCGGTTTACATTAGTTTTTAAATCCAAGACGTGGCCATGTTGGCAGCTTGTTAGTTGGCTCAATAAAGATCATTCTTTGTGCATGCCAGTTGTAGAGGGGTTGTAGAGGTAGAGTAGGTAGGAGTAGTAGCGACATTAAGTATGACATAGTTTGTTAGGAGCCACACAGGTCCATCCATGAAAGGAACCTTGAACCATAAAAAATATTTAGCATGTGTAGTTTTAATCATAATTTTGTATTCTTATATAATTAAAATGTAATATGTACGTGTAATCATCAATGCTCTACATCAGGCAGAGCTCATTGGTCTTTCAATTTATTTATCACCTATTTTAACATGTGTCTCACAGAAATAAATGATTTATTGAGCATTAATTCTGCAGCGCACTCTGAAACCTTAGACCAATGGTCAGGTAAGTAAGTTGAACTTTGACGGTTGTTTACTATTGTCCAAAACTGGCCTGGCAACGCCATCGCATTTATTGCTGCCGTAAGGCAGTGTTCTGGCATTAGAGCCATCGAAACTTATAATGTGAGAGTTCGGACAATTCCGCCCAACCTGGCAACCCGGATCGCTCTCTTTCATATAATCCAATAATTCAAATCTTTGACAATTCAATATCACCCGATTAAAATCCACCTTACTTATCTGATTACGCAAATTTCCAAGGTATAAGAGAGAATTTAGGAATTTCGGAATCATCCCGGTTTTAATCCGGGTATTTTCCGGAGATAGTACCCGGATGGGACGCAGCTGGGTATAACGTCCGGTGCTCTCGTTACCTGGTAATACCTTTGATGGGAACAGAGGAAAGTAAAGAGCAAGTGGAATAAAAAAGTGAGTGAAATCGGCAAATTAAGTACAAATACACATGGAATTTAACGTCACTTTTTTGCAATATTAAGGACTTTTTAGGCTGTAGTTCGAGCCAGTTAAAGCTGCTGGATGGAGCAGAGGTAGCCAAAGTAGTACATAAGAAAAGAATACTCCAATTAAATATCTTTCTGAACAGCTCTTCATTCTCTATTTTAAAATAAGATAAGAAATAAAAAAGACAGAAATAAAACAGTTGAGTTAATGCTGTACCTACTGATGTAAAAAAAGATTTGTTTTAAAATATTATGGCGGCTTTACAATTTGTTTGACTCGCATGTTCTGATATATGTTTTACTCTCGCCAGTTAGGCGTGGTAAATGGTAATGAACTTAATAATCTCAGTTAAATCCAATTTAGGACTTGAGAATTCAGTATACAGATTTTTTTGCGCCAACATATCTTATTTTAACATTTTAGGTTATAGAAAGTGCGACAATACGGATTTTTATAGACTAAATAATAAAATTTTGAAACGTCTCCAAATCCAAAACTTGAACACATTTCCGTACCATAAAGTTTATTTTGCCTAACCAGAACTTTAATATTTTAGCGAATCGGCTGAATTGCGTAAAGCCTTTGCCAAATGCGACCGCTAGCGACGATAAATCATAATTTCCCGCCTTTTTCCTGTCAAACGTAGACGATGAGACGAATTCTAACGCTCGCCTTTTTCTCAGTAACATTTGACAGTAATAATTAAGAGGCACTTGCCACTGAATACCTATAATAATATTCTTAGTACATTCAATAATGTTTTGAAACACAATGGATAACTTTATTATTATTTTATTGGAAACATGATATCAGCGATTATTCGACTGCTATGAATAATGGTGAAAATAGGACAAAGAAAATAAATACTAAGCTGAATACGTAATACGAGATCGGATTTACTACTTAGCTTTGATATTTCACATCTTTTTTATTACAATGCAATTTTTACAATGATAATTATTTGCGGACATAGAAAGTTTTAGGACGTATCAATTTTATCAAATTGTGCTTATGACATTTTCACAGTTTCCATAATTTGCAGGCAGGATCCCATTATCAGATCCTGACCTGCTCAAAATTTGAACCTTCCATTTTGTAAAAGAAATAGGAAGCTCATTTTATGTAGAAGTGCTAAATATCTAGTCAGAAGGAAAATTGATGTGTCGCGTCAGTGTCGCTTCCAAAATGATTAATTGCCTGGTTGTCAGTGCAGATCCATATATCGAGTCGAGTATCAATCTACAAACATAAAAAGTCACGTTCGTGTTCTCTAACGTACCAGGGCAGGGAAAGCATCGAATACAGCCACTATTATATAACAGTGTACTTTACTGGGACATGGGCCTCCCTAACTCCTACAGTGAAACCTGGTTAACTGGGACCTGGATAAGTGAGAAGTCCCTCAAGCATGTCGGATCCTTTTGCATCTATATAACTGAGAAAAATAATTTCATTATCTGAGATTTAATTTTGATCTTTTTTCACTTTTATCCATAACTGATACAAAAATCTTGATAGGTTCTGTAATTGAGACAATGACTCATATATTTCCAAGTCTAATACATCCGTCGTCTTTGTCATCCTGGAGAAGTTACCGTTTTATAATTAATGATGAGCTCTGTAAATCAGAAATTTTTATTAAATTAAAAAAAAGACCTCTGTAAGTGAGATTTTCAATACACACGTCTCGGTCTCACTTTTGACCTCTTTAAATGATAAATTGGTCAACTTAGATCTTCGCATGATAGAACCTCTATAAACGAGACAAGAATAACTTTAACCTTGCTAAGAGGAAATTTTTCTAGCCAATCTTCATATGTACTTAGATGGCGCTGAGCTAACTGAAAAAGTTTCTTACCATAGAAACGTGTGTAAATAGACGAAATGTATTATCGACTCAAATGTCAAAATTTCAACTTAGTACAACTCCATCTGGTATGACATTATAAAAAAAGCTTAACATCTGTCAGATAGAAAAATGGCCAGTGGGAAACTGGGTAAATGATAGTGTGTGTAATAAATAATAATAATACTCTAGATGTGATATTGCCGTGTGACGCCGGCTTAGAATAGCATCACCCTATTTCTATACCGTGGGTGTCGTTAAAGGTGACGAAGGGACTCGAGGGTGTGTATTGCAAGTGGAGGCGATGGGCTGACAACCTGTCACTATGGCGATACACAATTTTCTGAATTACTCTCAAATGTTTGTCAGACGTGGCGTTACTGTCCGTTTATTGCGGCTGTTTACGCTCTATCCCACAAAGGATATAGGCGTGTTTTAAGTATGTATGTATATGTGATATAAAACCGTAAGAACCATGAGATCTAATTTAAACGGGTTTCATTGCATTTGGAAGTGTGTAATATGATGTGCTATGCCAATTCATATTGGCAAGCGGGTTGTCGTTCGAACTGCAAAATTTGCAATAAAAAGTTTCTTTAAAATCTGTTCGGTACATTTTTTACCTAAATTATGACGTCTGATCTAGGTCCTTATATAACTCGGATGAGCCATCAAAAGTACATGAAGTGAACCTTAATAAGCGATTTGGTCCGACCACAATATAGTCCTGGTCTTCCATCATCTGACATAAAACGTCAGGGTCTGAATGGGGCTAATTTAAAGTTACGAGCACAGATTTATGTATCAACAGCTTATTTTATGAGCTATAAGCGCCACATATTGATGTCTTTTCAATACGAAATTAATAGCTTATCTTTTTTTTAGGTAATTGCGTCAAAATGTTTAAAAGTTTAACTGATTGGTTGGAATTCTGAAACATTATACACGGCGAAAGATGTCTAAATTTAAGACTTAACTAATACCAGGGTTCATCGGGTCGTATGCCGTTGTTACCTGAATTCAACATCGTGCTACAAAATCATTTGAACTCAAAGCTGCATTTGTCCGTTTTTGAAAGGAAGCTGTGTAAAGTTAATTTGTTCTGGCAACTTATTGTTGATTCAAATATTAAATTATGGACTACATTAAAACGTAACCAATTTTCCCAGTACATAAACAAACTTAGCGTACAAAGTGAACAGCAGTGTATACACGTAGTAGTAGCAATTCCCAACAAAGAGTAAATAGCAACATCTAGTACTAACGGTTTCCAACTAACGCTTACGTGGGCGAAATGAAATCTAGTTAGTAAATAGCGAAAATAGTACAGCCAGGTAACTTAGTTCAGAAGTTTGTGTTAGATAACACCCATTTTGTGCCACAAACTACCGGCAGTAGATATAACAAACAAGTTATGGTGTTATTTATAACCACTTTATAATGCAGGTTTTTTGTATCTTCACTTTTCGCCTCAAGAAATAAAACACAAAATACACTCCTCAATCATTGATCGCAAGACGTTTGCTGACATCTGTAGTTTTACATGAATATTTGCAGTAATAATTGAGTATCTACTTAGAAAAACCTTTTCATGGCCAAGAAAGTCTGCATTTAGTAAAAGTACCTAAAAAAGTTTTATTTTAGTTTTTAAATGCATTATATTTTTCTACAAACGTAGCAGTTGTAAATGCACTAACAAAAGCAGCCTGGGTTTCTTTTACCTTTACCATGACGGTGTCTTTCCGCCATCTTGGTTCCTAGCGGAAAACGCCGCCGGAAGTATCTGCATTAAATTTCCGGGAACTTTTAATAAATCTTCGCCAATTAGAACCGGCCCGTCAGCCGAAATTAATTTGATATAATTATGGTAATATCAATTAACGAGTTTTTTGTCTATCGTTATTATAATTACTTTTTTGGGCAGCGAAAACTAATCATTATCTGTATTATTTTGTTGTTTGCGTGGAATAAACACATTTTAGTTCCTGATATAAACACAGTTTGAAAAGATGATGATGATGCACCTGTCATATTAAATGTATATCAGTTAATTATTAACTCTTGCTTATGGACCTTGTTATACCATTTTCCTGACACGATTTATTAAATTTAATACGAAAATGCAACATGCCTAGATTCAATACGAGAACGTAATAAGGATGGATTAACTACGAGAAAATTATATAGTTCTAAGCATGTGTGTGAGCTAAATGCTCTCAAAATTCTAAGTTAGCCATCTGTGTCTGCCCCGCGCGCCGTCTCCCTAAATTGTGCGTATTTCCTGTACAACTTGAACTAATAAGGGTATTAAAATTTGAAATAATAATTCGCGCAAGCACGGGTATTGCATGTTTTCGTAGTCAGAATCTCCAATTTACCTGGAACAAAAGAAAGATAAACAATTAAAACGGACAATGTTTGTATGTAGTTTAAAAAACTAATATTATGGCAAAGACTAAATTATCTATTTACAAATAGTCTATGAACAACCTTCTCTATAACTGTCGCCTTTCATCCACACACGATAATTTAATAAGTCTGAAGGGAACTGAAGAGAAGATAATTATTCTATCTTTTTTGTTCAGTTGGTTGCAATTATAGGAAAATTCTGCTTTTAGCTCTAACAGAAAAAACAACCAGAAATTATAATTTCAAAAGAGATAAATGAACGCAACGTAAATTTTTAACGATCCCATTCATTCGTTCGTCGACTGAATGAATAGGGAACTAAGTAATTTGATTCCGGTTTCAACCGTTCGAACATTGTGAAAAGAGAACTAGCGTTGGCAAGACCAATACATTTATCGATGACTGCTATGTGAACTATCGTGAACAAATCATAAACTTTAAAATATGTAAGTGTGCGAAAAAAAACTAAAATTTAGAAAGTTATGAGGGACACTGAATGGGTAGATTCTAAGAAAACTGGGGTCAGTTTTACAAGCTGTTTTCTTTACCTGTCTTATCTAGCCCCTAGGTATGACCCAGAGGAGTCAATAAAACAAATAAAAATAACAACATCAAATAATTTTAATCAGTGAGGGTCATATAAATCTTATCGTATCGTTGTCGATAATGTATCGGTAGAACTCTAGATTCTAGTGAACTGAAAGGTACAGAAACAGTACCGTATCGGAACAAACCTTCCGGGAATAGTGTTCAAATTGCACATAACATTTTCTCCTTCAGTACGATACGTGGAGCACACTGAACGTTTTGCGTAATTCATAAATAAAACAGTATATTTGTAAAATGTTACATTTATATCCTTTCAAAACATTCTCTATTACCTTTTTAAAACTTTTTTTTATCCGTTCGAACCATTTTTGCAAACATAGGACAATTGGTCTGAGGGCATTAAATTTTATTTGTTTTTAACACGGCCTCTTCTGGCTCCACAAATACCGTCCTTCACCACATTCCTTCCTTCACCTTCACATCAAATCTTTGATTTTTGGGAAAATAAATAAAATAAATGGTGGTAGCTCTGGACTGTATAGGGGGATGAGTCACAAGCTCCACCATAGTGCCAAAAAATGCGCTAGCTAGAACTACAAAGATATTTTTTACTTTACTTCGAAATGTGTTTGGTTTATAGGATACCATTTGCAGTGACTCCATTTTGGCTGGTTGAAACTGGTGACATGCACCAAAATAATAAAAAGTCATTTGCATCTTGCTTTTACTTGCTTAATCTAATGAAGCAAAATTGAATAAGATATAGATTATAGATATATAGGTATTTTCGTTTGTCACAAAGTAAAACATTGTGTTGGTTCTATAGTTTTAGTCATAGTTCTGTGTTCCGTCCCGTATATTAAAATACGAGTATGACTTAATAACCCTACCTGGATTAGTTTGACTTGTAGGTATAGATACATAAAAGATCTATTACAAACCCGTGTGTATAGAAAGGTTTATATGCCTACTACTTTTAAGTTTGATTTTATAATTTGTATTTATAACAACCCACACAACTTAACTGCTGAACATGGGCAATTAGGGGGGTATTTGCCATGCTCACCACGCTTGGCAGGCCAAACAGTAAGCGCAGTGTAAGGTATTGTTGTGTTCAATAATTTAATATGTTGTTAAGTATTTTTATATTGCGCTTAAGTGAATAGGAGAGATGCGCAAGCTGATAACTTTCATTCGACATAAAATTCAGCAAAACGTATAAGCCTATGTATAAATATAAAAGATTTAATTCTTGCCAATAACTAGAAAAAAAATAGATAAGAAACAAAATAACAGTTATTAGATTACGTTGCAAATTTAACAATGTAACATGACGTGAGGATAACCTGGTTAGTCAAAAGTAGAACCATAATTTACACATTTTCATAGACTGTAGTCTGTAGCCGCGATTTCATAATGACGTTTTTGACTAAAACTAAATTAAATATAGTTAATGATAATGGCAATATAAAGGTTATACAAATTATATTCTAGTTATCATCAATATCATTTCCATTTCCTAATTTTATTTACGAAATTCCAAAGCACCCAATCTGTTTGAAATTTAACATCTGCAATAGAATTTCGAAACTGTTAGTTTTTGTTTTCGGTTCTGGACCAAATCGTTTTAAAATGGGAATAGTTTGAAACAAATCCAAACTAATTGTAACTCCTGTTCAGCTTGTTGGTGCTGTGTTGCCAACTAAGGCTTTACATAAATTTTGCATATAATTAGAACCGCTAAGTAGATTCCTGCAAAAAGACAACTGAGTCGATGCTGGCCTTTCCCTTAAATACCACTGCAGTCTGTTTCGTATGTTTAAAACGGTAATAGATCGAATTGAAATAAATCCGAATTCTTAGGATACCTACCTTAGTACAGTATGTACTAATGTGTGAATAATTACATCGAGAAATATAATAATAGTATAAAATTTTGGTACATTATTTATTTTATCAAAATTTAGTAGGTATTGTCCGCAACAAATACATAACGACACCTACCACGAGCGAAACGAGCTTGACTTTTTATGCTACAAAGAAGGTGAGGAGCCTAAACGCACAAACACACGTACTGCAAGCGAAGCGAGCTCGTCTTTTCACGCTACAAGAGAGCAAGGAGCCTAAATACTCGTCGCTATGCTAGTGTAAAGCACCTTGAGAACGACACATATTGCGAGCGAAGCAAGCCTATCTTTTAGCGTTGCAAAGGGGCGAGGAACCAAAAAATACCCGCTAGTGCAAAGCATATCGAGTGACAAGTATTACCAGCGAAGCGAGCTCGACTTTTCACGCTGCAAAGGGGCGAGGAATCTAAGCAAATACTACCTGCTATTGCTTAACACATTGGGAATGAAACGTATTGCGAGCGAAGCAAGCTCGAATTTCCACGCTATAAAAAGGGGAGGCGCCTAAACACTAGCTGCTTCGTTACGCCAGTGTAAAACTAGAGAGGAACAAGTATAGCGAGCGAAGCGAGCTATACGTTTTCGCTACAAATGAACTAGGACGAACTCATTACACTACACACACGGTACATTAATTAGCTAGTAGTCATACTGAATACGATGATTTTGGGGGGAGTGGTGGGGTCATGCCTTCCGTCTATACCCCCCCAACTTCCTGTGACCATTAAGTTTCCAAGGGATTGGCTTGAGGCAGTAGCCCTATCTGCAACTGTGCCGTTTCTCTCTCTCTTTTCGTGTGGGACACCGAGTCGTCCAACGACCCGATGAACCCTGGTGTCAGTTTTTCAACCGCCTACTACTAGTAGTAGGCCTCTGACATGGTTGTGTAACCGGGACCGACGGCTTAACGTGCCCTCCGAAGCACGGAACCATTTCTTTTCGGACAATCAGTTGGTTCACCCTGCAATGTCCTAACCAGACCAGGAACAAATTCACAAAGTGATAAATATCAACTTTGTGAGTGTCCCACCGAGAATCGAACTCGGAACCTTTGCGTAGCAGGCAGTCGCACTACCACTGCGCCACATCGGCCGTCTAAACATGCGTCATAATGTTCATTGCTGCATTACAATCGCGACTGTGATACACACATCAAGCCGAAACTGCAATGAATGCAGTCACAAGGCCTATGAATAGCAATAATTTAGAGAAGGTAGCGCAGTGTTTCCGTCTCGCTCTAATCCGACAAACAAAAGGCACACGGGTAGGCGAACAACATTCAAATGACCTAAAGTCTAAAGAAAGCAAACAACGATGTTACCTGCATAACAACCACTTCCGAGAAGCTAAAGCGATACTTGGGAAACTCGATGGATTCTCGCTTCACGGGATGAGCTCTATAAAATGTTAGATAAAATATATTCTACGCTACGTTCCATTTGCCTAAAGTAAACTTGCCCCGGAAACTAAAAATAATCCTATGAAGAGTTGCCACTATGTATGAATTACAGTTAGCATAATTGCGTGGCATTCTTTCGTGTTATGGTTCTTGGGGAAAGTTATTCATCTAATAAGCAGATTAATTCATTTAAATACAGAAAACCACCTTCGGTAATTCTCCCGGTCCCTCACTTGTCGTGTAGGAAATGAAGTCAAAAACGACCTGACGAACCTAGGTCTTATTGTTTTGAACCTTTTATTAAAACTGCAAGATTTTGTTCTAATAAGACGCCCAAATTGTAAAGTGCCGTTTGAATACGGGTCAAATGGCGTCATAATAGTACATTATTAGGAGAACCTAAGCGTGTTCTAGAGCTGCTGTTCGTAGCAGTTATTACACTACGACATCCCTGTTTATCTGTAACAAATTAACGAGAATGGTTCGAGTTTTTACAGTAGCGACGATACGACATCATTGAAGTGAATCCAACCGTTTCTCTCTTATGGTGTTAGGTGTTTGTTTATCCCATTCAAGGGTCCAGAGGATTTATTAAGCTATTTCCTGCTTTATCATACCTTCTATCTAAAATAAACGCATAATTTATGCAGATAAACCTTTTTTGTCGGAAGGGTTACAGTATTTAAGTGACAAAACGTTTTAATATTTAAATCTTTCCTGGCGTAAACATTCCGATTGAATTGAATGCACTCTAAAACTCGTACTGTATAATCTTAACCAGTAGGTAGTGTTTTTAACTTTCGTTTTTAACTTTCGTTAAATAGGTTATCAATAGTAGATATCTTAGAGATAGTAGATTCATATGTCATGAAAAGGTTTCTTTGTCATTTTGCACATTTCATTATATGTCTGGCTGCCATCTTTTAACAGCCGCTAAATTTTGACAGATAATCATATTAATTTGATGTAGATCATCTCCTTTAAAACAAAAATACCTTTATTGTCTCTGATCATCCAGGTTACATTGCTGTTTCTTATAAAGTAAGTGTAGGTAGGTACATGGTTCATTACACAATGTCACTGTTTCTGGTCCCCAAACTAGGATACCTTGTACTATGGGTCTTCCAGTCTACTCGTAATAATAGGCAACTCTTGTAAATAAGTCTTACAAACTTGGATTACACAGAAAAATTAAAAAATACGTAAGCTAATAATAATATTGGTGGGTAGTGTAGTTTAATCTAAAGCTTATTCTGACAGTGCTAGATATATGAGACGGTGACGTGGAATCGAGACCATTGTGTTTTATCTCTAAAACCCCAGAAGACGTAGAAACATGGGCCTATAATAAATTTTGATGAACATAGAACATTTGTTGAATAATTTATAAAATAAAGAAGAAAAAGAAACTATATTATAAGCAAGAGATACCCAGCCTGTATAGTATGTTAACAAGTACTTCAAACAATAAAGAAACTGCCGACACCAAATAACCCGAATAAATATAAAAGTAAGGAACAAACTTTGAGATCAGTCGGACTTGGCAACTTTTTCATTTGCCAACTTAGATTGTTCTTGTAGAGTTGTTTCGTTTTCGCATATTTTGAGGATGCATTAAACAATTTCGATTGTTTTTTTTTTACACTTAGCAGTTTAGTAAAATATGTCGTTAGCACAAAGCTCGTAATGGACATGCCATATGAAACTTTGCTCCATTCAATACATTTCTGGCATTCAGAATTATCATGATATTGGTGTTATACTTTACTGTCACAGAAATCCTATTCTGCACTGCTGAGCGTCTCCAAATTGCGCGCGAATACGCCTGCGAACCGATCTAGCCGGCTATCCGGCTAGTCTTATCAAGTGTCTATACAGGGTGTAAGGGACATCCCTCCGAATAATGATAGGGTCTGCATGAAACTGAACAACTTTCCCCTAGAAACAAATCGGGAAACGACAAAAGAAATTCTACCTCCCATACAAAATCACACTCAGCTTACTGCATTTACTATGGGAAGTAAAAAAAAATATTGACGTTTCCTGAAATATATTTATGGGTAGTTGTTTAGTTTCATGGTCTAGATTGGACCCTATCAGTATTCTGAGGGCATCCTTTACACCCCGTATAATATTTAGTTATAATGCGAAGATGATCGCTTCATCTAGCCTGAGGGGGGGCGTTCTACTCCACTCAATGACTTGTTTACCACATAAAGGTATTCATATTATTATCTTAATAGTTAACTCAACTCATACCTACCTATAAATTGTACACCAGGGATTTCTTACCAAACTGACATCAGTGTCTCGCAGCACAAAATTATATTCACCAAAACTTTTCGACATAACGGAAGCGAGACTGCATCGCACGGTATGTTGAATCACTTGAAATCCGATTCTGCATGCGCTATATGGCGACGAGTGGTCTAACCACTTCTATCACACGTTCATACATATAGTGACATGAAGTATGTAACAATGGATTCATGTAGTAAAACGTGTGACACGAAAGGTTAGATCACTGATACTGTCGCAGTCTGGCGCATGCGAAATAGGATTTCTGCTGATTCAAAAATACGCGTCTTAACTAAGTGGGAGTACGAAAAACGAAAGATTCGAGGAAATTACGGTCGGCGTAGGTGTTGAAGATTAGTCAATTTATAATGACGGTATAAACTGTTATCCTAGATTTAATAAACTGAATATGTTCTATTGGATTACTTTAAAAACCCCATTTGACAGCAGTCAGATTTATGACTATAATTGCAAGAATCATTGGGTTCAGAGTCCTTTTCGTATGTTGATATCTCTTCATACAGAATAAGGCAGCAGTCGAAAAGACTAGATAGGAAGTAAGTAACGGGCTGACAATTTAATAAATAATCATCCATACATACAGTTAGGATTTTACTTCAAACGAAGGACACGAGCCGGCTCGTTAAAATGTTGTTAAAAAGGTACTCATAATGACAGACAGGAAGACACTTCCTCAAAAAGTATAATGAAAATTTTAAATAAAGAAATCTTAGGAAGCGTCGGGAAAAATAATACGACAGAGAGAGAGCCCTTTAAAAACAGAAAAAGTCTACTCCAAATTGTTTTAGACTCTATTAAAACATTTACCTACACACATGAAGTAACCACATAAATTTGGAGACCTATTAGCAAGTTAAAAACTGGTACCAGAATCAGACAAATCACTCGACAGAATAAGTAAACCTATTATTTTGACTCACTTTATTTCTCACTAAGCTCCTTCTACATTTTACTCTTTGCTCTAAGTAAGAGGCACAAACCGAGATATCGTGGGTGTAAGTGGCCTACTACGTCATCATTTGACCTCTTTTGACCCAGTTAACTTAACTTTGATCAGCCGGATCGCCATTGTAAAGAAAAGCATGGTTTCAAATCGTTTACTCGTTCGTGATTCGGAAGTCAATCGCATTCAGTTGAACGAGTGAATTTTACCAAACTGGAAATAATCTTTTCAATGTGAAGCGATCGGAAGTTCTTTTTGATTAGACTTCTGGAAAGTATAGTTTCTTTTTCTTATTTTTTAACAGGGGTGACGAATAGTGTGCCGTTCTTTTCAAAGGGTTAATCAGTGCGCAAAAAGTTTTAAAGATCAAGGCAATTTGTCTGATCGCCAGGCTTTCCCCTAGGTTAAAACACAATATTTTGGTTTGCTTACAATATGATTAATAATTTATACATTCAAAACACTAAATTGACTTAAACAATTTTGCTAAATTTATATAATTTTAGATCGAATAATGAAGTACCTAAATATTGATAGAGCGGCTGCACAATAATTAAACGCTTTGACCACTACCGATTAAACTAAACAAAATTAAAGCGTAGGTAAATTAATTGTTTCGAGAACCTATTTCCGAACTAGGTTTGCAAAATGTGAGGATAGATTAAAATAACAATTTATTGAGAAAATATTAGTACCTATTATAGACTAGCCGTGTGATGCCGGCTTAGAATAACATCACCCTATTTTCTTTACTAGGGGACACGAAGGTGTGTATTGCAATTTAAGGCGATGGCCTGACAATCTGTCAATATCGCGATACACATTTTTCCGAATGGCCCTCAAATATATGTCAGACGTGGCGTAAATGTCCGATTTTTGCGACTGTTTACGCTCTGCCTACCCCGCAAGGGATTAAAGGCGTGTTTCTTGTGTGTGTATGTATGTATTTTGTACTTCCTACAATAAATAAAAATGATTCATCATATTAAATGCAGAAACAGTTAACTGTTTTATTTTTAGCTCGAGTATTCTGTGTAATCAACGTATGGCGACCCTAAAGGCAGTCTTTGGCAGTTATTTTTTCAGGCTTCTCGTATGATACCTATCTTTCTCTCTTTTCGTATGAGACACCGACACGATGAACCCTGGTGTCAGAGTTTTTCAACCGCCTCTTACTAGGAGTAGGCCTCTGACATCATACCTATGGGAATGTTATTCAAAACCTACAAAAGGGAGACCCTCCCCCGACCAAATCAGCCCCCGCCCCTTGAAATGAGAGCTAAATTGTGGTATTTTCAGTTTTCTTTAGCCAATTATAATAGTTACAAAAAAAGTCAAGGAACAAAATAATCATTATCTATACTCGTAATGATGGTCACATTACAAACTCGAAAACAGTTGTATACAGACCAGCTTTATGCATTCTATTAAAGAAATAACATTTTCTTCTCAAGTGTTATGTTGCGCCTTTCGATAAAATTGAGAAATCAAACGAAGTGTTCTATGCCAATACTCAAATTTGCCGCCATCTTTCGCCACACCTGTAAGATGTAGTTGAATGGTTATTGTTCAGGTGTCGTTTAGATGATGTTCAGTTGTTCTAATTGTTCAGCTGTTGGCCAGTTGTTGTTCTGATGTTGTTTGGTTGTTGTTCAGCTTTTCTTCAACTGTTATTCAGCAGTTTTACAGTTGTTGTTAAGTTTGTGTTTTTCGGCTGTTGTTCAGTTGTTCCTGTTTGTTTATGTCAGGATTTTGTTACCTTTTTGTTTTAAGTATGTTTTCTATATTAAATTATATATTAAGTTGTAATCGATGAGGACATTTCTGCTCCACCTGACATCTTGAACGCGGCGTTGGATCGCCGCCGGTGCGAAGCGAAAGTTCAGAAAAGTGAAGGTACGAAGTGAATTTTTAGAGCTTTTTTTAGAGTGAAGATAAAAAAGTGTATGCAACTGCATATAATTAGGCATACGAATGCTCGTGTCAAAGTATTATTAACATATTATAAACAGACACTTGCATTTTAACGCTCCCCATTATATGACAGTTGCATTAACAACTATTCTAGTAGACTAGGACACCTTAAAGACCTGATTAACCTGGGAAGTTGGTCTTTTTCATTCGCGCCAGAGAGAAACTGCCAATTAAGATACCGTTACAATGTCTTATTTAGATATTCGTCCTAGAAAAGGTATGTATCTAAGTTACATCATTATCTCTGTAATAACTTAAAAACTGTAGACAAAATATTGAAAAAGAAAATCTAAATAGAGGTTTCTTTGGTTTTTTTTATCGAGTAAAGTTTGTCAAATGGTACTGATAGGCCTATATGTTGTCTGTTAGATACTCGAAAATAACAGATATATTTTTCAGAATTTTATGGCTGAATATTATGGCTAATTATCTAAATAAAACTTGTTTAAAAATCTTGCTCACGCGGTATCCCCGTTAACCCCAAATACATATTCAATTTCACCAAGTTATGCGTAACCAAATAACCAATTTATGGTTTTATTCTAGGAATATGTTATAAAGCTATAAAAAGATCATGCAGACAACTTATTTGAAATGCAATTATGCTGTTCATGCTATTGTTTGTTTTTAGGGCGCAATTTATGAACGGATATCGAAATATCTGACCGATAGAGAGAGTATCGGATTTACATTAAGCGATAATAACATGCAGTAGGTAATGTGACCTACATTCTGTTTGGACTGATACAGGCGGCTTTTCATCAAAAACCAATCGAATACAGTAGTAGTATGGGCAGATATCTCATCAGTATAATATCATCACTAGGAACTACATGCAATATAGCAAGCCTGAAATATGCACGCCATGTACAAGTTTTAGGTATAAAAACATAATAATTTTTCTCACAAACTTGACAACGGTAAATATTTCCGCCGTATGTAAATGATCCAGGATAGTCAGTTATCTGCGAAGACATTTTTTTTGTACGTTCGCTAAGACAGATCAATGAGCACACTCGCCAACAATGTGAACATTTAAGCAAAGCGTGTGTAAAAGGTAGGGGAACGGGCAGGGAACGAAAAAAGACAAGCAGCGCTCAAAAAATTGTGCAAATGTGTCAATTCAATAATATGCATCGGAGCATTTATTTAAACATAATATGCTATTTCCGCTGAAAATGACTGAGTATACAAATTCCCTTATTGATTTTTATTTAGTGAGTTCTACCAGACAAGCTTTTTGGACTACGGTTCATTCTATAACTAGTTTTTTAAGGACTAACAAGTACCTACTTTTATTATTTTTTACCCTAAGGTAAGGTAGGAAACCGCGGGGGAGGACTTTGCCCAGCAGTGGGATCTGATAGGCTTATTATAATAATAATAATAGTGGTCCTGACAATTTACATCATACACATTAACATCAACATTATATAGTCGTTAAAAAAAATTGTGACATATTTTAAGTTGTCTTCTGTGTGGGTTTGGGCGTTAGTAATCTACTTACAAATATGTTCGAATATAGTGTTACGGTAGGAACCACCTGCTATATTGTTGAAGTCTCTACTAACTCGTCAAATATCCGCTCATGTGCCCTGTCATTCGATACCCTCAAGAACACTTGAGGGGTAGAGTAGGTGTGGGTTAGAGGCGGCCTTCGATGTTTCATACGAGTATCTGTAGTATAAGTAGCTTATTGTTGTTGCAAAATGTGTAGAATTTCCTAGGTGCTAGTTGAATTTAAATTCGATAGGTACTAAATTACTCCTTGATTTACAGCGAATATTTCAGCTTGATAGTTCGATGCAAAAGTACCGGGACCTGGTGTATATGTGATAGAGGTTTCTCCCTAAATCAGGACCCTGTTAACCACAGATAAGTATTTAAGATTACGTACACATAAGTATTAAATAAATTCATACATACATAAATATTACGCACGCCTATAGACATTTACACAACGTATGACAATAATTTCAGGGTAATTGATAAAAGTGACAGGTTGTCCGTCCATCGCCTAAAACTGCAATACACATTACACATGTAATCTTCGAGTTCCTCAGTCGCCTTTTACGACACCTACGGGAATGCTTTTCTAACTTGGCATAACATACATTAGCCAAATAACCTTCATAATTCTGCTGGAGTATACGTACTACCTATGGCTATGTAACGAATGTCACTTTTTGAACAGTTTTTGGTTAATTTGAGCCAATTGTCGAACACGAATTTGTTAGCACGTGGCGCAACCGTGTGCATCTTGTTCCAAGAATTGCCGTGTAAATCCAAATAAATCTGAACAAAATCCAATGTTTCACACCACTGTGGTCTGCTGGTAAATACAAACAAGTGATTTTAAGGTTAGCGCGATTTATAAACATGAGCAAATAAATTTTACTTGTTGAATTTTAACTTAATTAGCTTTATACAGTAACAGCCGCATCAGTCCACTGTTGGACATCTTCCCCCTATTGGCATCACGCTTGGCAAGCGGATTGGTGAGCGCAGTGCAAGATGTTGCATTCACAGGAAACGCTGCTTCTTCTTACCTGGATGAATTAATCACTTAGTCGCTTTCTACAAAACTCACGGGTGGAATTGGGGTGATGCTATTCCAAGCCGGCATCACACGGCGATTAACCTTACATCGTCTTCAAATAGAAAGCTTTTTCTGGTGTTCATATTCGCAAAAATATGTAAATATTTTTACATCACTTGTACAAATGCACGATTTTGACCGAAGTTATCCATGGTGCATAACATGCCTATTATGCGAATTATATGTGGTTTAAGTTTGTTATATATATACTGGGTTTAGTTTTCGTGCTGTGTGGGGGCGGCTGGCTTGTTTAGATAGTCCTTTCCACATTTGACGGTCGCAAAACTATACACTACCTAGATACATATAATTGGTTAATAAATAAATCTTAAAATTCAAAGTTAGTAAAGATGAGGTCTGTATGTATTTATGAGAATAGTATTTATTTTCATATCCGCAACTCCCTGAACCTACATCTCGTGGAAATTGTTTTCCCACACGGATAGCTTTTCCCGGGAAACGAATTTTCCACTATATTTTCAATTTATTCTGTATTTCAATAGAAACACTTTTAACTGCTCCAGTATTTTCGGTAGCAAGTTAATTGTTGGTTAAATCTCATCAGCCTAGCAGTTCACTGCTGAGAATTAAAATAAAATTGTGTACCTACATAATACAAATTTCTCTTTTTTACAATGCGGGATGATCATGACGTCAATAAGTGATAATACTATATGATACTATCCTACATTGAATAAAGTAATTTTCATTTCAACGTACCAGGAGAGTAAGGGCTACAATACATACAAAAAAAGATCCTGTTATTTATCTTTCTTTACTATAATTGTGGTACCACACGAAAAGAAGAAGAAGAAGATGATAGTACATATTTACGAAGTATAACTTTTTCCTTCTTTCTAGTGGATCGCAAAATAATTATGGAGAATGAAAAATAATCCTAGAAAAATTATTCGCAAGGGATTCAAGTGATGTAAGGTTGTAAGATCATAGTTTATTCGCAATGGCATAAGAGTGACAATAATCAAAACCTTAAACAAAATTATTCTAAAAACCGATGAAAAGGTGTTAACACCGCGGTGATATTTGTAAGTTGTTTAGGGTCTATTCACACTGCTACATTGTATGAAAGGTGAAAGCATAATCTAGATCTATTTTGATCTAACAAAAAATAAGAATGTGAAGACGAGTGTTATGACAAGTGTTATTTTAATAATACAGTTCAAAACGCTTCTCCATTAAATGACTAGCTCACAAACACATTGAAAACCTTGGATACTTTTAATATGAACTCTGTTTCTTCCATTCAATACAAGTTTAATACTTGATACAAACGGCGGAAGTATAAAAAACTGCACCTGCTAGTAAAGGGACCAGTTTTTGCCTTTTGTTGTCATTACATATTTATTATTATAGCACGGGTACGGAGTTTGCAACAGTGCAAAGATTAAGACGATTATTAGTTTTTCTTTGAATCGGTAAGCTGGATGATAATTGCATTTTAATAGGATTATTGCAGAAAATGTACTAAGTTCTTTTAGTAGTGTTCCTGGTCGAAGCGTTTTCAATATAATGTATTCCCCTTATTTCTTATCCAGTAATGCATCTAGACCAAAAATTATTTTTTATTCATTTAAGGTTTAATAACGGATGTCCCTATAAATGACTTATATTTTAACATAAAAATAGGATGAAAATATAAGCTGAATTCTTCGTCTAAAGAAAAACATAATTATTTTTTTTAGTTTTCTAAATATTTTAAAAAAAAGGCAAGGTATAGCCATGCCTATACTTTTTTAGTAGTTAAACGCTCATTTATACACGCCTCAAAATTCGTTACGTAGTAAAAGATCTAATATCATAGAGACAAACATACATACCGCGGGGAGTGACTTTGTTTTCTACTATAATATATGGTGACATTTTTATTTATGTAGGTCTTAATTCTACTATAAGAAAACGACCAATTTCGACACTAAAATTGCTTTTTTACACACCCTCGTTGATGAGACCTAACGTGATTCCTCTCTAGGACCATTACTACTCCCGAGCGAGTTGGTCAATCTATCGTCCGGTTAGACACTAGAACCGCCAATGAATAAGAACGGTCCAAAGTCTAAACTGTCTAACCCAGCGTGATCTTGACTGTACACACCAATGATGTAATATTTGTGAATAATTATCGATATATATTTCGTTCCAATCCCCAAGGAATTGTCTTTTATTTTTTTATTGATGGATGTTTGTCTCCCGATAGGAGTCTTCTGCATGAAAAGATACGTCTACTACCTCAATTAATTCCATATTCCTCATTCGTGTGGGACTTATGGACGAACGACCCGATTATATTTATTTTCACCTCTCCAGCTCTAAAAGAACTGTTTTCACCTCTCCAGCTTGAAAAGAACAGTTTTGCCGCTTAAGTGGGCAAAAGTCGTTTTTATCCACTCGATGGAGAAAAGTGATTTGAATTTCAAACATCTCATTTTATGAAAACAAATCGTGACAATTGCGGCGGTGCGTTCTGAAAACAATTTCAGCCAGTTATTTATTCCTTTTTGTAAGCGTTTTGGTCTATTAAATATTTCTGACATTTCCGAATATTGGTACATATTTTGTAATATTTCTGAACGAATCTTGAAAAAAAATATTTGACGGAATTTTTATGTTGTCTGAGGCATTCGAGCTGTACAGCCAATTTCCCAAACTTGACATTAGCAGAATTGTCTCACTGGTAGAGGTGAAAAGTTGTGTGTACCACACGAGAGCAAATTCAAGCGCATCTCTTGCTGTTGAATCCCTCACTGAGCTCAGAACACAACTTTTTATAGAGTATCCTTCGCTACCTCGGGTTTCATAATTAGCACTCGAAGGAAAAATGACCTTTGCCCTCTTGTTGTACAAATAACTATTTGCCGCGTAAAATCAGTGAGTATAAATCGTTTTTATCCACTGATTGGAGAAAAGTAATTTGAATTTCACATAATAAACGAAATAATAAAAAAACTTATCTATGTATGGCGGCGTGCGGTCTGAAAATTTAATTTAGCCAAATATATATATATATATTTTTTACATTTCGTTTAATTAAATATTTGTCATTTCTCAAAATTGAGACGTTAGTGACATTTTTGAACGCACATTTGAGAAATAAGGCAGTATGATCTTAGCAAAAAAAATGTGGGGGAATTGAAATTTTGCTTAAAGCATTTGAGTTATCTTCTCTTTTGAAGTGAACTCTGAACTTGTGAAAATTTTACGAAAATGACGGAAATCAGTGATAATGATCATTGTTTGACGCCAATTGAGCTGAAAGAATAGGTAACTGCTGCCGAATTATGCTTTTTGCTCGAGAAATCTCGGACAAAGTATCTCACAGCCTTTGATATGTTAAATGAATGGCGTCTTTCAAAAAGTGCAAAAGCATTTTCAGAAACAGTGATGTCAGCCTATTTTATAGAGTTGGCGAAAATAAAGGCTGTCGTCAGTACCCTGTGGAGTATTTATTCAATGCTCAAAGCTACATTTAAATTAAAACGTGACATACACATTGAAAAATACCCAAAGCTTATAGCATTTTTAAAAAGGAAGTTGGAAGGATATACCTTGAAAAGGTCAAAAGTTTTCACTGCAGCGGAAATAGAAAAAAATCTTAATGATGCACCAGACAACATTTTTCTTACAACAAAAGTAAGTGGATACGTAGAATATCTCAATTCTTACTCTGATTGTGTCTTTTTCATTCATAATTTCAGCGTTTTGTTGTTCACAGATTGTTCTCATTATTGAAATTAGTGGAGCATGCCGTGGAAATGAATTTATGCAGCTTCAAGTGAATGAAATAAAAAAACATTCAGAGGAACTATTGCTTATGAAATAAAAAAATACAAAAACGAAAAAAGACAGACAGATCTTTTGTAATTCGGAAGGAGTATGCTGCTAAAATTGTGAGAATTGTGTGATGGACTTGCTCAAAATGTAGAAACCAGTAGATTTTTCCTGCAGTACTATAATAACAGGTGTACCAAACAGCCAATGTGGATAAATAAAATAAGCAAAATCCCACATACAATTGCTACATTTCTTAACTTAGAAAACCCAAAACTGTGCACAAGGCACTGCCTCAGACGCACCTCGGCCACACTGCTAGCGGACTCAGGAGCAGACCTCACCACTCTGAGACGCCACGGAGCAGGGTGGAAATCGAGCACAGTTGCCGAAGGCTATATTGAAGATTCTGTAGAAAACAATTCGAAAATATGCAATCGAATTGTGGAGTCAATACACCTTAATCAAAATGAGATTCAGAGACCCTCTACTTCTTACTAATGATGATAATTCTCGTTGTAGTCGTAATGACGTTTGCTTCAAATCTCCGACTCTATCTGAAAGAGTGAACAGAAGCTACAAATACCCAGGTTTCAAATACAACAAGTACCGTACCTAACAAAACTGTGACATTTAATTTAACTAACTGCAGCAAAATTAATTTTTAAATTAACTTAGTTTACTGTCTCGCTGTTTATTTCCTTTAAAATAAATAAATGTAATTGTTTTTATTGTAGTAGTTGTTTTTCTGTTCTATCTAGTTAAAACCACATAATTTTCGCATTGGTAGATGTGAAAAGTTGTGCGTACCACTCGCATCTCGTGCTGTTGAATCCCTTACTGAGCTCAGGATATAACATTTGAATCACTCGCTATGCTCGTGATTCAATTTTAGTATCGTTCGCTGCCTCGGAATTCAAAATTGTTGTACAAACAACTATTTCACCTCTCTAGCTTGAAAACACAACAGTTTTGCGCGTAAATCCAGTGGGCAAAAGTCGTTTTTGCCCGTAGAGCAAGTGATTTGAATTTTGAACATCTCATTTTATCAAAACATATCATAAAAATGGCGTTAGGGCGTTGTGAAAATTATTTCAGCCAGTTATTAATTTCTTTTGTAAGTGTTTTGTTCCATTAAATATTTGAAAAATAATCTTTGCTCTCTTGTTGGACAAACCACTATTATAACACTTTAAAAATGTTATGATAGGCGTCACGTAGAATAGAAGAATAATGTGATGATTTTAAAACAAATGTCTATTGGATTAGGTTGGAAAGTACCGCCAGATAGCGTAACAATACGTAGGTTCGCTATTGTAACGAAAATATACTACGTACTATACTTTAACGTAAAAATGTGTAGGTAAGTAGTATTAGCAGCTTGTCGAAGTTTAAAAGGGCCTTTTTAAAGATTAACAAATTCCGTTTATTTTTTCTTCACAGTTACTAAGATAAACCAGTATAGACAAATCTCTTATTACGGGCAGATTATGAAGCTGCTGTTAGTACACGCGCTTTTCTGGAAAAGTTCACCATTTTAACATGATTGTATTTGGCGAATTTTTAGCTAGCGATATTAGATGATTGTGTGGAATCAGTCAAATTTTTTATCTTGATTCATGAATGACTCACCAGAGTCAACGAACTACCATCACTACATAGTATAAAATAAAGTCGCTTCCCGTTTGGTGTCTCCTTATATCTTTAGAAGTACCCAACGGATTTTGATGCGGTTTTTTTTATTAGATAGAGTAACTTGAGAGGAAGGTTTATAAGTGTAATTTATTCCGGGAAATTGTCACATTCCCATGGGAAAACGGGTAGCCCAACTGGTAGTAAACTTTTGACCCCCTTTTGACACCTTTAAGGATTAAAATTTCAAAAATGCTGAAACACTTATTTAATTATTTTAAGTTATGAGTCTAATCAGAAATTTTGAAACAGATCACATTTAAGATAAAAAACTTTCATACAAACTTTTAACCCCCTTTTCACCCATTTAAAGGTTAAAACTTCAAAAATGCTGAAACACGTGTTTAATTATTTTTAGTAATTAGTCTAATCACAAATTTTGAAACAGATCACATTCATTTAAAAAAACGAACTTTCATACTAACTTTTAACCCCCGTTTGACCCTATTAAGGGTGAAAATTTCAAATATGCTGAAACACGTGTTTAATTATTTTAAGTCATGAGTTTAATAACTAATTTTGAAACGGATCACACTTAAGAAAACGAACTTTCATACAAACTTTTAACCCCCTTTTCATCTCTTGGGGGATTAAAACAAAACGGAATTTAAAGTAAAGTCGCTTCCCACGTCTGTCCCTGTCTGTTTGTTTGTTTGTTTGTATGTATCTTCAAAACCACTTAACGGATCTGGATGAAGTTTTCTTAAAAGATAGAGTGACTCAAGAGGAAGGTTTTTATGTATGATTTATGTCGGGAGAAAGTCTGTTTCCCGTGGGAAATCAGTTAGCAGCGGGTGAAACCGCTGGGCGGGCCGCTAGTTGATAATAAGACGCAATTCACGAAAACATGCTGAAAACGCTCTCAGTAGGTACACGATCTCTTTTAAACTTCTACATTATGAGTTTTATTTTTATGAATTAGGTGAAGGAACTGTTATATTTAGTTCGTTCGTAATTTTTATGTTTAAAGAACAGAAAATTGGTGTCGATAAAATAGCAGACATCAAAAACAGAATATTTCAATAATAAGGATACCCAATTATAAAGGTTTTTTTTTCGTAAAGCATAGTAGGTCTTAATCAAAATAAAACAATAACCCAATTAAATTCAGAATAAAAGAACAAAATATTTAGAATAGATGTTGATTTGGTTTTATAAACCAGTACCATTCAAAGCAAAACAAAGTAGCCCGCAATGCACTCTTAATACCAACATTACAATTTTATTTAACATTTTAATCATTTACTTGACTGCTATGCTCAAATAAATGCAACGTTTGCGCAATATTTGCAGAATTAACTACCGATCGCATTTCCTAGAAAATGTAGCTGAAGTAAGGCCCAAGGCTGCGTCGAGCGTACTGTATGTCATTTCACTTCAATGAACCATTTAAGGCGAGCGGTATCACATAACTGCCGCCACTCTACTTCATCTTAGTATCCCGCCTCCACGGAAACTATAGCTTATTATGTCCTTTGCACAGGTCTGTGGTTTATAAAACTTAATTTTAAATTAGACCCTAAAAACTCGGTGAAATATTAGATTTTTCCATAACTTTAATTACAGCCAATATTGTGTAGCGTTTACAGGTTTTAATTTTTTTATAAGATATACCCAAAAACTTGTGGAAAGGATAATCTGATTTATTATTTGCATGAACAGGTATGATTTTATTCGTGATGTGGCGCTAGTTTTGCTGAACCATTCGCCTCGAAGTGAAGTGAACCACGCGCGGGTCGCGGTACACGCGCTGCTACTTATGCGCGAGCCAGCGTTGGGTCTAAGAATGAGCGAGGGAACTTTATCTGAATTCTTGGTACTTATTTCGTTTGACAAATTATTAAAATTGTCTATAATTTAAAATAACAAACTGTAGGTGTGAAAACAAGTTAATATGTACAATTTACTTAAAGATGCCGTGTGATGATGAAAGCTTATAATAGCGTCACCTCATTTCTTTCCCGCGGGAATTGTAAGAGGCGACTAAAGACTCGAGGGTGTGTATTGCAATTTTAGGCGATGGGCTGACAATCAGTCAATATGGCGATACACAATTTTCCAAATGACCCTCAAATATTTGTCAGACGTGGCGTTAATGTCAATTTTTTGAGGCCGTTTACGTTCTGCCTACCCCGCAAGGAATTATAGGCGTGATATATGTACGTGTACTTAAAACTTGAGGAACTCCAAAGTCACTTTGTTAAAGATGACAAGTATGTACCTAGGTCCAGTATTTTTTTTTATTATTTCGAGCCTACAAACACGGCGGCAATCTGCGTTTTTTGGTCTTAATTTTGGCTAGGACATATATATCTCCTATCCTTTTCAAAACCTATTTGACGGAAAGTGACAGCACTACTAATTTAAGGTAAGTTAAGAGAATACATATTCCGAATTGAGGGCAATGCCAACCCGGACTTAAAACCACAGCCCATACATACCAACCAGTTCAATAAAATTCAACAGTATTCATAATGTATTGTAATGCCTCTAATATGGCGCCCAATGCAAAACGTTCGTGGCCCAGCTCATTAGATATTCCGAGCCCCAAACCTTAGACAATGCTAGCATGAATATTCCATACAGCTTAATCTGAGCTGCGTCTAGCTGCCTTCCTGGATCAGTTAGGGTTTAAACGTTTTAGGGGACATTACGACGTGTTAGAGGCCGAAGTGAATCCAAACGTTTAACGTAGTCTTTAGATTTAATTTAGGTTCCTAAATGTTCGATCCCACCAACAACGTCGTGTTTTAAATTCGTCACTATAGTTTACGTTACGTCTCAGTAATATGGCAGAATTTTCTAGGAAATTGCCAAAAGCTGGAATATGGCAAAATCGTAGACATTATTCTACCGAACGTACTAGACAAATCAACAAAATTCCTAGATTATGGGCGAACATCGAAAGTGGTTTAGGAAAATTGCATAATAATGTTCAAAGGTAACTTTTTTCCAATTTATGTATTTAGATTTCACTTTCATGATTATTTTTTGTTACTTAACAAAGATACAATAACTTACAAAGGAAATAATTATAATCAATAAATACAATTTTAAACGAATTGATCCCTAAACTGAAGTTAGTAGTGAATTGGTAACTTTGTGAGTGCCCTCCTTAATAATTTAATATTTTGAAATTGGATCTCCGAAAAATAAATCACGATAAAAGATCCAAGTGCGTATTGACACAAAATTTGATTTGTTGAAAAAATATTTTTGTCCAATTGAATATTTCTATAAATTCTTCATTGTAGTGGTTCTGGGCATATCTCAGTATTGAATAGCAATGCCCACGCTCCAGAGCCGAATGCTTTAGAGCCGTCTGTAGGGCTTAATGGTTTCAAGTCATCGTCTTATTGTCCATGCAAATGGTTTACAGTTTTACACCCTCCAAGGCTTCGAAACTGAATTGTGTATTTAAATTCTGTAAGAATGCGATTACGTGGCTTGAAGTTCACCACCAAGTGTACAACCACCAAGATTTGCCACTTTTTGGTCTGTGCATTCTAGAAGTTCTTGGAATGTTGACAGCGAGCGACAAAACGACAGTTCTGACAGTATCACCCGGACCCCAACCGATTCTGTCATTGTGAGTTATCTTGTGAATTCTTAAGGTACATAGGTGACATTCTTACACCTTGAATAATAATCGAAATTTTTTCGTGGTACCGTCTTCGAAAGTCATGGCTTTTTTTACTTATCTCATGTTAATTGAGAATTCTAAATACCGTAATTTAAAGAGTATTTAAATGTGTATTAAACACCATTTAATTCGTTAAGCTAGCGTTCTTAGTTTCCGAGCGTTTAGGATTCTCTAAGTGATCCTAATTCATTGGTCTAGTTCTAGTGTGTATTTGTATGTTTTACGTGTAATTTTTGCACACAAAGCGTTTTGCAGACTATTAAACATCTGATAGTCTGTGGGTTGATCTTTGACCACCTAAACAATAGAAGGATGCCATTTGCCGTCAGATAAATTGTATGCTTTACCATTTTTTATACAAAATCAATAGAGCATGTTAGCGAATAAGGTGATACGTAAAACGTATAGAGTAAAAACTATGCAGGTTCAACAGCCAACTGGTTAGCGAATAAGGTGATACGTAAAACGTATAGAGTAAAAACTATGCAGGTTCAAGAGCCAACAGCATGAATTGAGAACATTGTTTGGTCAAAATATTCACATGTTAGTTAAACTCGTTCCGTTTCACATTGAGTTTGTAATTGAACTACCATTAGAGCTCTGTTCCGCCGTGGAATTCTTTCATGTTAGGAAACATAACGTTTGAAGCTTTATGATGTAATGAAGTAGCTTTCTTTTTCCCTACGCCGCCGCGCCATTAAGTTTAGTCCTGTATTGGCGTCAGCCAATATTGGCGTCATCCATGCTCGGTCCAAATGCTCAAGGCAAGATAATTCAACCACTATGTTAAATCTGGCTTTTGGCTTAAAAATGCACACTAAGTATTGGTAGAATCGGCCCTAAAAGAGCTTACTGACTCTAAATTGCAAAGGATCAAAAGCATTTGGGAGTTCAATGAACTCTCTTAACTTTTTCACCTTCTTCAGTCTTGTCAATTTTCATGCATCAGACTATTAAAACTTAATTCTGCCTAACGTCTCAAGTGAACCCTAATGAAAACCAAAGAATGAAGTAATAAAATAAAAATGATTTTAATTAGTTAGACATCAAAAATGTAATCTTTTATCTTGTAAGTATCAACACATACGAAATTGATACAATATTATTATTCTTTCTTATTATTTTATGTATCAAATCTTCTTACTCATTTTACTGAAAGCTGTAAAAGTCTCAAGTGCTTTAGCTCTGAAACTTCAGTTTTTTAAGTGTTACAAATAATTTCAAATAAGTATTTGTGAAAACCTGAAGATACAAACTTTACTAAAACCTTTTGTATTGTTATTTTTATAGCAAAAATATTGTCAATAATTTTATGATTTTCATAGTATAATATGTTATAAGTATTAAGTTAATAAGCAGTGTACCATTGGTTTATGTTGAAATTATTCTTTGTCATGTAAAGGTTGTTTAATTTAAACTTCAGTGCTAGACTTGGAAAAAAAAACACAAATAATTGAATATGATAAGATAGTTTGTATCAAATTTAAAATTCGATCTAAATTGATCTTGTTCAAGCTGTCAATTTATTTTTGAGTACGAACTCAAAATTTTAACTTGGTGTTTAATACTCCTGATGGTTGGAGACAACAGTTTAAGCACTAGGAAAGCAAATCTTTCATTCTTCTATCAGTTTCTCAGAATGAATATTAATAATTGGCAGTCTCATAAGTTGTAGTTTCTTTTTATTTATTGAATTGTATCATAGAATTAAATTTTTGGGTAGGGATTGTCAAGTGGGAACTTGATATTGTGCTAGTCTTATTTCAAGAGTGACTCCTTTATATAGATTAGGACACTAACAGTGTGATGATTTAGGCTTCACAAGATAAGATTGTAAAATCAGGATTGTCTCCTTTCTTTTAATTAGATCCCTACATTGCTTAGTGAGAATACAGAGAATAGGGGTAGCTGGCAGCACCAAGGAGACTGAGATATGATTTCATCTAATTAAAAACATATTACACCTTAAAATCTGATATTATCAGATTCTTAGCAATTATGTGTTAGTAGGATTGGTCACAAAGGTAACTGAGTGTGACCATTACATTTTACCAGCAAAACAAATTCTTTGTGCTCAACCAAAATGCAAGATCAGCTTTGAAAAAAAAGACTTTTAATATATTTCTAGTCAATAAAATAATGTTATAATTTTGCTTTGAGGCATTCATTGAGAACATAGAAGTAGATTTTTCAGTCAGTGAGAACATTTGTTTAAAGATTCGCTTGAGCTAATTTTAGAACTCAAAATATGACTACATAAAAAAATATCAAAAGTAAGAACCAGTTGTTGCCATGTGGATGTCTCTGTCCTTAAAAATACAATTAATATCATATAAAGCCTGTAAGTATTACAAAGTTATACAAACACAATACATGCAATAAATACTTAATTACATACTTGTTTTTAAGTTTCAAATTAATATTTTTTTCGAATAGTTAAGTCTCAAGGATAATTTATACAGGACCACACCAAATTATAGAAAACATCTTATTAACCAAATAGTCAGCATACATAGTTAAACCAGCAATCTAAACAATAGCAGATTAACCAACTAAAAGTTTACAAAGCAGTATGAATCAGCCCAAAAGTCGCTAGATACACCCACCGTGACCTAAACGAGTGTTTAGGTGTGCATGTATGCATTTAAAGTTGCCGAGCCGGTTCTCAGCCCACGCAAGGCGAGATTGACCAATGGAATATCGAGAGAACCACGTTGAGGACACTTTCGAATGCCCCGAACCCCGTAGAGCTGCAGCGACCCGACAAATGATCGTAAAGGTTTCACTGTCTCGATAATTTACCGTATTTTTAAGCTAAAATTAATTCCTACGCTAATAAGAACAAACAACAGCATTTTTTTCAAAGTAGTACATAGAGTACAAATCAGGTGACCAAATAACACCGCGATAAAACAAAATAAATAGTTGCATGAGAGACGTAACGTAAGTAGTATTTTGGTACCTTGGTTGTCGTTGTTTCCTTCTGCGTTCGCTGCCGCAGCCAGGAAAACTCCGACGAACAAAACGCTCCAAAATCTCACGATCATTTTAACTGATCAATTCGGCACTGAGTTCAGTTATAATGTAAAAAGCAAATTACACACTCGACATAATCAAACTGATAGTGATAACAGTAGCGCCGCAGAGCAGACGACACGGGCTTTCATTCGCAAATGGCGGCGGATGACGGATGTGCCGTGCTCATCGATTGCGTGCAGCAAAGTCTGCATTTATGAAGATAGTTACAGTTTATTTTTGTAAAGGCGTTACACTTCAAGAAATTTTGGGTTTGCTAGACGGAAAAATAAAATTATGACTATACAATCGGGAGTTTTCTTGTTTCTTTTTTTTTAACTCTTCCCTAGTCGCTCGATAGATGGCGCTTTGCTTGGTACGTTTACGTAAGGAACGGAACGTCATATAATTCTTAGTTTTTTTAACAAGACATCGTGAAACTAAACATTGTTACATTACATGCATGACAAAAAAATTACTTTAATGGCTTACCCTGCATTTTAACGACACCGCAACGAAAATAACTTACAAAAAACAGAGTATTAATTAATAACAAAACGTGAAAAACGAGAATAGATTCGGAAAGAATAATTACTTTTTTTACATGCCTTTCGGCTTAAACATCTAGTAAAGTAGTTACTTAAACGCCATTTACAGAGTGCTTGGAGACAAAACATTTTTTAATCCTCATAAGAAAATTCCCTTATACGGGATAAACGCGCTTTCCACAACTTCAATAGATGTTGATGATGGCCATTTTTCTCTCGCTAACGACTTTTGAAGTATCCTGGCCTGGCCTACCCAGAGATGAAGGAGTTTTTCTGTTAACTGTTCTGAGTTAGCGCCTTAATTCCTAACCAGAGGACGTAGTGCTAAATTAAATTTTGACGTTATACAATTTTTTTATCTACTACCCAAACAAAATGGATTGCGACAGCCATAATTTTATCACATGTTCTGTTTCTAGTAGTGTTTGGCTAGTCTCAATATAGTTAATCTGTAGTTTTGTTTGTAACTCATTATTTATCGTTTGATTTGCAACGAAATAAACTTCTCGTCTTGCTATTGAACTCAGTGTCGTTCATGTTAGAAAACAGATTTGAAACGAATCAATAAATGCAACATATAGAGTAATTTATGGAGTGGTTCAAAATTTCTGGTAAAAAACGTTATTTCAAACTAGCTCAGTGCCCTCTACCAACATGAACCTCGAGAATCTCTAGAAAATTTCTTTTTGACTTGGTTGACTGGTACGTTTTGTATGGAAGTTAAATTTTTTATAACTATAAGGAGTTTTCTTGTTGAGAGTTTAAAAAAAAAATTAGTGTTCCCTGAACTCGTTTGAACTGACTACGTTACTAGATGCCAAAGTCAAAAGGAATTAAAAATATAAGAAAAATGTTCTTGCCGAATATATCTTCGTTTTGAGTGCTTTGTTATTAATTAGTATTCTGTTTTGTTTGTTCGTCGTTTTCGTAGGGGTTTTTGTTAGTATGCATGGAAAGCCATGAAAGTAAATATTTTTGTGATGTAATATGAAGATGACGCAGAAGATGAGTGATGTAACAATCATAAGTAACGTTTCCTTTGATAATCTCGTTCCACGTGAAAAATCTACGTTCCTTACGTTAACGTACCAAGTACAACGACATCTATCCAGCGACTTGGGAAGAGCTTCAAAAATAAAAATTGTTAACTTATTGTTGACTTTGACTTAGTTTTTCACCTACTTCCGGCATAATCAAGAATCTGGCCATATTCCTAAATGTTTTTAAGTAGGTACTACTGCTGAAAGAAGAAACAATTTTGACATGTTCCAGCTTTTGCCAAAAATCCTAGGAATTCACTATATTCTTGCAACATATAAACTAGCCGCTTTTATTAAATTCCAGCACCTAAAGTTTAAGTGCTAAAAATGACATGTATTAATAAGGTTTGTCGACACAGATAGGTACTCCCAGAGTCCTACAAGAAGAAAAACGGGCGTTTTGGAATGTCAGTTCTGAGTCCTGTACGACAGCAAGAAGAAGAGTGTAATTATATCATGTTTTTTGAAAATATAATTCATTAAATTCGTCTTCGGGATCTTGTTTATATAAAAATGTCTCGCTTCTTTTAGATAGTGTATGGTCATTTCTATAAATCTTCGTAAACGCAGATCTGTTTTATTTTTTTACTATGGCAGCACTGAAGTTTCGAAAGTTCATTTTCGCATGGTGGACGTGCAAGTGGAATCTGTTATTTGTTGGTGATTTTCTATATCAATTTCGTTGCGATTCCCTATGGAAAGGCAAATTTTGATGCTTTTATTCCTTTGTGGTCGTGCGTTATTCATTCCTTAACATTAGATGATGCTATAGTGTTGTTTTTCTTTGCATCTGTGTGAACTGCATAGTGCTGCTCAAAAATGGGAAAATGTGACGAAGCTAATGTTGAAGTCAGTATGGGGGACTCGGCGTCCCCTATGAAGCCGGATAATTTCACGTTTACCGTGCCCCCTGAGGCTCCAGTGTTCGAACCTACACCGGAAGAGTTCCTGGACCCTCTGGCGTACATCAGCAAGATCCGACCCATCGCGGAGAAGTCGGGGATTTGCAAGATAAAGCCTCCAGCGGTCAGTTTTTCTTTGTTATCCAGCTCCATTTCCTCCTTTTCATTGTAAAAACTTTGTTTAGCACTGCGATTTCTCGAAATACAACATATTTCTAACCCCTGAAACGTAGCAATGATGCAACCATTATTATTCCGTTTTGTCGTGCTTCGCGTGTGTATAACGGAGGTTTATCCCAAAAATTTGCCGTAATACAACCTAATCCTCAAGTTTAACCAATAAAACAAGTTAAAAGTGCATAATAATAGGTCAAAATGTAAATGCATATTGTTCAGTGAGTTGGTGGTTGGATGCCATTTTGTGCGCCCCTGGGCCTACGATACTTTAGATAAAAAAAGAATTCTAGCAAGACATTGTTACAAGTTACTGTTTATTTCCCATTATACCTGCTGAGTAACTCGCGATTTTACGATTTTTTAGATTTTTTTCCATATAATCATGCTACATGGCCAAGTCGAATTTTCGTAGTCAAGTGTCACTCTGTGACCATGGATAAATAATAAAATTTGCTTATTTCCTAGCGATCCTGCTTTCACACAACAGTTTTTGATATCCCTATTAATAATTATATATTTAGTAGCCACCACTCATGCTCTAATACCTTTAGATCACATTTGAAAAATTAGCAGGTTTCACCTATCATTTATTGCCTACACTTCATCAACATGCATTGTATTTAAGTTATTTCTCGGGATTATTTCACCTTTTGACCTCATTATTGCATAATATTTTGACTTCCAGTGGTCATTTCACTGATCTTTGCAAATATGACAGTCACCTCACCCTATGTAACCAGGTAATTAATAAATTGTGGCTGTATTGTATATCATGTATATAGA
Organism: Tuta absoluta; assembly: GCA_027580185.1. NCBI lineage: Eukaryota > Metazoa > Arthropoda > Insecta > Lepidoptera > Gelechiidae > Tuta > Tuta absoluta. The sequence continues at coordinate 33,496,761 of JAQAHW010000001.1, read as the reverse complement.
TATTATACAGGCAATTCCTTGATTATTTCACCTTTTGACCTTAAAATTTGCTTGATATTCAAACTTCCACTAGGTTATTTAGATGTTCTTTACAAATTGAATGATTAACCTAACCTATGTATCAGCAAATCATTTCTGGAATAGATAAGCAAGTGGTGGTTTTATCTATTAGTACTGTACAACTCATGTCAAGTAGGGGTAAAACAATGAAAAGTTTTAATCCATTTGACCTAGATTTTGATCAATGTTTGTTAGTAGTAATTATTTATTTATTTATTAAAGGAACATTAACATCTTAGTAATATTAAGTGCTTGTCCTTTGTTGATAAAATGAGAAGAAAAGTTTACTTTTTTTCATTTGCTACACATTTTCCTAAGGAAACAAATTTCACAATAATGTTCATATTCAAAAGTATTACCATGCTGTAATGTATTTGCATAAATATCAGAATCTGTAAATACCCCAAATAAAAATTAGGCAACAATTGTGCAACTTTCTTCTTTATTTTAAATTTTTATTGTTTAATTTTAATTTGTATAAACCATAATCATACTTAAATATTGAAAGACAAAGCATATTTAGTAAAAATCATTGAACATTACCACATTTCTTTCCCGTGGGTGTAAGAAGCCTAAGAGGCGCCTAAGGGTTCCATTGGCCACAATTCGGGATGTACATTCTCCTTACTTGCCTTAAATTAGTGCTGTCATTTTCCGTTAAATAGGTTTAGAAAAGGATAGGAGATATTTTAGTCGTGTCATGTCGTATAACTTCATGCAAAATACGTGTTATTTGTCAAACTAAGGCGACAATCAAAACAATGGCGACTTAATTGACTAGGAAAGGCGAAAAAACCCTTGACGTTTTTATAAATGACAGGACTTAGATATCTTCTATCCTTTTCTAAACCTATTTGACGGAAAGTGACAGCACTAATTTAAGGCAAGTAAGGAAAATTTAAATCTCGAATTGACCTCATTGGCCACAATTCGGGATGTACATTCTCCTTACTTGCCTTAAATTAGTGCTGTCATTTTCCGTTAACCCTCTCAGACTTACAACTGACATTTCCCAGCTACCGTTCGCTGGTGTCAAATTTCGCAAACAAAAATGGCGACTAATTTCGCAAGGATTATGGTTGCAAAAATATAAATTATTTAAAATTTTTACGGTTTACATTCAATCCACTACTAAATACTAGTGCGGAAATATATTACCGGTTTATTTACAAATTTTCGGCATGTTTATGTTGTTTTGTTTTTTATTTTCTGGGCCTGGAAGTTGCATGTCTAGAAATTTTGCTGACGTCGCAATATATAATATAATTACGAAAAATATATGATGTACCGATAAAGTTCAATTATTTTAGCACAATCTGTAATAAATATGTGATGCAATTATACATTTCTCCATTTGTCTATACATACATATTTTTTTCATATGAAAAGCACTAAAAACATCATCCACCAAAAATTTCCGACGGGCGAAAGCGGTTGATCAACTTTGACAGTTTGTTATTTTACTTTTTTTTTCTAACGCTTTACACTTTGTGTTGCTAGTATAATGAAAATTTTATTCTGAACAGTTCTATGCACGTTTCATTCACCAAAAAAGTTAAGTTTCGTCTATGAATCATTTTTGACGGACCGAAAACGCGCGAAAAACTTGACACCATACTTAAAGCACACATGTGTGCTTCGACGAGCGAACGGTAGGCGGCCATTAATGTACACATGTGTGCTTTGACGAGCGGGGAGGTTAAATAGGTTTAGAAAAGGATAGGAGATATTTTAGTCGTGTCATGTCTTATAATTCCATGCAAAATACGTGTTATCTGTCAAAATAAGGCGACGATCAAAACAATGGCGACTAAATTGACTAGGAAAGGCGAAAAAGCCCTTGACGTTTTTAAAAATGACAGGACTTAGATATCTTCTATCCTTTTCTAAACCTATTTGACGGAAAGTGACAGCACTAATTTAAGGCAAGTAAGGAAAATTTAAATCCCGAATTGACCTCATTGTATTGCCAGTTTAGGCAATGGCCTTACAACCTGTTGCTATGGCGATACCCAGTTTTCTTGATGAGCCTGAAATGTGTGCGGGCATGGCATAAATATTTGTTTTTTATAACCATTTACGCACTGTCTACCCCACAAAAGATATAAGAGTGATCTTTGTGTGTATGCATAATAATCAATTATATTGGAAAGTCAAGTTTATTAAGTTCAGAAATGTAAAAAATGCAATGTGACTTTTTAAGATTGTTGGAAGCTTCTTTTGTAAAACAATGTGCAATGTGTTTACAACGAAACAATGTGTTTAATACAAAAACATAAATTTGAATCTCCCATACAAATAAGTGTTGTTATACATACATACATACATACATAAATCACGCCTATATCCCTTTCGGGGTAGGCAGAGCGTTAACGGCCGTAAAACGGATATTAACACCACGTCTGACAAAAGCTTGAGGGTCAATTAGATAACTGTGTATCACTATAGTGACAGGTTGTCAGCCCATCGCCTAAAATTGCAATACACATCCCTCGAGTCCCTCAGTCGGCTCTTACGACACCCACGGGTAAGAAATGGGGTGATGCTATTCTAAGCCGGCATCACACGGCAAGTGTTGTTATAGTTTGCACAAAACCATGCACAATTTTGCCCTACCCCTAAAGCTAAGCAGTAGACCTCGAAAGACCTTCTAGTGCATGACATCTGGTTGAAAAACTCTGACACCAGGGTTCATCTGGTTGTTAGACAACTCAGTGTCTCACACGAAAAGAAGAAGTGCATGATGGGAATTGATTGGAGGAGGCCTAAGGTAGAAAATAAAACAAGAAAGAGAGGGAGGGCCTGCCCTACAGTAGAATAGGATTCAGATGAGGCTTATGCTTAAGTATTCTTATTTCATTCCTCTTTTTAATTATCTAAAGGCACAATGCAAAAGCAAATCTTTATACAACTTTTTGAATATGTTATCAGAACATTAAAAAAAAAAGAGTAGATAAAATATTTTTGCTTAGTATAATTGAACAATAAAGTGTTTCAGTGTATAGAACTGTCCCCAAAAGTATGGGCATTTGATTAAGGATGACACCATATCACACTCTTAAAATGAAACTTGTTTTTTCAGCATTGGCAGCCTCCCTTTGCTGTTGATGTAGACCGTCTGCGATTCACCCCGCGGATACAGCGGCTAAATGAGCTTGAGGTAAATTAAACAATTGCATATCTTCTTTTTTTTCTTTTCAGCCTGTAATGTGTTAATTTTATTTCATATGTAACTGTAATTATGTTTTTTATGATAGTAATAAAATAAACCCTGTTTTCTAGTAATATTAAATATGTCAAATAAGGGTTATGGGACACTGTTATTTAAGAGACCCAGCTTCAGTTATACTACACTACATAATAATCTTAATCAATATAATAAAAAAAACTGTAATCAATCCTAATTGTACAAGTCATTCTTGGATAAATGTAAATACATTTAAAAAATCTGTTATCAATACTAATTTTACAAATCATTCTTGGATAGATCTTTAATAAATATTACCCTCCCACAGGCCATAACCCGCGTCAAACTCAACTTCCTGGACCAGATCATCAAATTCTGGGAGCTACAGGGTTCAGTCCTGAAAATACCTACTGTCGAAAGGAAACCTCTCGACCTATACGCCCTACACAGAATTGTCAAAGAAGCTGGTAAGTGCTTTGATTGTGAATAGGATTGTGTCCTCGGTACTTAAGTCCAATAGAAGAATAGTTGTCTTTCAAAATATGCAAGATGAAATTTATTAAACTGAGAAACAGTTTGAATGTTTATATTTTGACGGCATCCTAAATAGTTTAAAGTGACAAACAGGATTAGTTTTCTCATACAACATATGGTTTAAAAAATAGCTTGTTTGACTAGTAGGAAAAGCCATAATAGGTTACTGTACTTGTTAGGAACAACCACTGTGGGTTGGGCATTGGTTTTAGAAAATTATAGTCTCTAGTTCTATACCTTAGGGGCGACACACACATAGTTGATTATTCACTTAATAATAAGTGTGTTATCCTTTGTACTTTAGACAAGAGCAGTAAAAAAGATTATAGGTCTTTAGTTAAAATTAGCCCTATCTGCTCTAGAGCAGATATTTTCATCATTCTAGCGTTGAGAAAATTTACTTTTAGAATGTTGTTTTTTACCCTAACAGGAATAAACTCATTTTTTAATTTCAACAAGCATGTTATAAGTGCATACACAGAACTTCAGTATCTAGACGCTATCTTACGTTTCTTCCATTTACAATTCATACCAATACCACCACAAGTAAATATAATGAGTTTGGTAATTTGTTTATTTGGGACACATAGTTTAGTTAAAAAATATAGGCTTAAAAACAATCAGATGGTATTTTTTACATTAAAAATAAAACATTCGTTGAAATATTGTTTCTGTCGTTCTTAACTTATTTGTAATAATTGTTCCTCTCCCAGGTGGCTTCGAAGTATGCTCAGCGGAGCGCAAATGGTCGAAGATCGCGCGCCGCATGGGCTTCCCCCAGGGCAAGGGGATAGGATCCATATTGAAAAGCCACTACGAGAGGATCTTGTACCCATACGATGTGTTCAAGAGCAGCGGCGTCAAGGCAGACGCCACCGACACAGTGAGTATTATATAGGGTATAGTTTTACTAGTGACTGATAGCAAAAGTTCATGACAGGCTGGTGATAAGGAATAACTTTCTCAAAAGAACTTAATTAATAATTGATCGATACGTTGGAGCACTTGCACGCATTATAGACACGAGTATCAAAACACAAATCAGTACCTCATAAAAAATACTCTTCCTCAACAGAAAATTGAAGTGAAAACAGAACAAACCCCGGAAAAAGCGACCGCCACTCGCAGCCAACGCGGCTCGGCTACCAAGTGTCCCGCCGCTGCCACCCCGCCACCAGCTCGCAGGTTCAAACCCTCGAGCCCTGAGCCGGCTGCCGAGGGGAGTCACACCGAGGGAGCCCTAGTCGGAAATGGAGACCCGGAGAAAACTCCCGTGAAGAAGGAAAAGGATGAAAAAGAGGAGACCCGTAGAAGTACGTATATTAATGTTTTGATGGCAACACAAAAACAAAATAGAACTACGGCATTTTAAACACACTAGAGGTATATAAGATTGATACTATTTTTTCATGTATAGATTTTAAGAATCGAAATTTTCTCCCAGGTCCTCGCGAAAACAAATGGATGTCGGCGGCAGGCAGCTGCGGCGCGCGCTCCCGCGTGACCCGCTCGGCGCGTCTCCGGGAGCACCGCATGTCGAACATGACGGTGTCGGTGACGCCCGCCCCGCACGGCACCGGCTCGCCCTCCATCAACCCCAACGACCCGGTGAGTAAAACAAACCAACCAACCAACGAAATACTTCAGTATGGCTGGGATTATTTGAAGGCATAACCTAAAAAATTCCAAGCCCCTTTTTATTGTATGATTGCGTTGTGTGTCTGTAAAGCACAAATAACATTTTGTGTCATTTTGTAACGCTTAAATTTTCGGTTTAATGTATTGACCATACATTAAACCGAAAATTTAAGCGCTATCACTAGTTTATTAAATATTTTTCGGTTTGTTTCAGTTCAGTTCAGTTTTGCACCAATTACGTAAAATTTACCTTCACACTAAATTTTAGGTAATTGGTGCAAAACTGACGAAGTTAATAAGGCGGACCATACAGACGGACAGTCAGACAGACAAAATTGACGAAAAGATTATAATAGCCTTCGAAACTCAAAAAATTTAACTTTTGTATTAAAATCAAGGTACCCAACTAAAGAAACAAACCGAAGTCAAGATGCAATTTATCAACTTATGGTCAAATTCGCTAGCCGGATAAAACTCTAGTAACATGCCAGAGTGATGGTTGGTGTCGAAATCCTGAAATAAATCGAGTATTATCTTGTATTATTTTTAATTACCCCTCGTCTATAATGTTTAACCTTATTACCATCACTTATGAAAAAAACATAGCAACACATGGTACACTCGTGGTTAATAGTACATAATAGGACCTTGCATATATATACTATAATTAATTCGGTTATAACGGTAAAGTGTATGACGTCATACCGAAACATTGCGATATCCATAACGTTTCCGTACCGAAATTATCTGTTACTGAATCGTTTACGGTATTTTTATTTTATGCGGTACCTACACCGCTACTATAACAATTTGCGTAGTACATCTCCTGCGATTGCAATATATATTTAGATGACGAAATTATTTTGTTAGCGGTACCACTATTTTCTCCTTTTTTCCATCGGTACCATAATCCATATTATAACCTTTTCCGTGTACCTTTACAATGTATAGCGGTACCGATATTATACCTGCAGCTTAACCCTGTATCTCCACCGAAAACGATTCTTGACACAGTGAGTGCGAAAAACACATAATAGAGCCCTAATCCACTGTTATGTTTCACAGTTGGCGAAATACATGTGCCGCGGTTGCGGTCGCGGCGACGTTGAGGAACAAATGCTGCTATGTGACGGATGCGATGATTCGTACCACACTTTCTGCCTCGTCCCGCCATTGGCAGACGTGCCCAAAGGGGACTGGCGGTGCCCGGTGTGCCTTGCTGAAGAGGTGAGTAACTAATCATAAACACATACACATATCACGCCTATAAACCCATGCGGGGTAGGCAGAGCGTAAACGGTCGCAAAAAACGGACATTATGCCACGTCTGACAAATATTTGAGGGTCGCATTCGGAAAATTGAGTATCGCTATAGTGTCAGGTCGCCTTAAATTGCAATACACACCTTCGAGTCCCTTAGTCGCCTCTTATGACTCCCACGGGAAAGAAATGGGGTGATGCTCTTCTAAGCCGGCATCACACGGCACAGTAACTAATCATCATCAGCATTAACAGTCATATGACATAGGCCTCTCTCAGGTGCTTCCATAGAGTCACACATGAACTGAAACCATTTAGAAGAAACGAGCATTGCTGAAAATTATGCACTTGTCTTTTGTTCATGTACAGAACAACACATATAATGCTGCCATTAGTTTATTTCTTTGAGTGTTTTCTTAATATTTCTTTCCTTCGCACAGGTATCAAAGCCATCAGAAGCCTACGGTTTCGAGCAGGCCTCCCGCGAATACACTCTGCAACAGTTCGGTGAAATGGCCGACCAATTCAAGTCGGACTACTTCAATATGCCAGTACACGTGAGTAGGAAATATTTTTTATATTTTCTCCGTGTAATATCTCGCTGAATTGATTACTACTTCGTTTTAGCCGCATCCGTAATCACGTATGTATAACCTGTTTGAATAATTGTTACGTAGATATGTATTTAAATTAGTTATGATGTGATGGATAACATAAAATTATAAAAATAATACAAAAAATATCTTATCTTGAAATATGAAGACAGCATTTTGTGCTAACTCCGTATTTTGAAGATTACCATCATTAAAGTATATCCAATTCCTTGCAATAGATGGTGCCAACATCGACTGTGGAGAAGGAGTTCTGGCGCGTGGTGTCTTCTATTGATGAGGACGTCACAGTCGAATATGGAGCTGATCTTCACTCCATGGACCATGGATCGGGTATGTTTTATTTTATTTACCAATCGATCAAGCATGATTAAACCAATAAAAGAATATGGGCGGTGATATGTGCTGTTTTTAACGTCATGTTTCCCAATGGCAAAAGCCATTAGTTACAATTTTTTGTCTAAAGCAGAAAACTAGCTTATATCTCTGACCGCAATTATGCTACAATATTTTGATAATTATCGTAGTGCACTTCCAATATTGAGGACCAATTTTGGGACACTGTGTCGACCAACGACCCGATGAACTCTAAACACCAGTTAATACCGCCCTATGCTTTAGGTTTCCCAACGAAGTCCAGCGCCCATTTGTACCCTGGAGAACAACAGTACGCCGATTCCAGCTGGAACCTCAACAATCTGCCGGTCTTGGAAGGATCGGTGCTTGGACACATCAATGCTGATATATCCGGAATGAAAGTAAGAGAAACTAGATAATGTATTTTTTTTATATATTCTTTTCGTGTGAGGCACCATTGAAATGAATCTTGGTTTCAGAGCTTTTCTACCGCCTACCACTAATAGTAGGCCTCTGACATGGTTGTGTAATGTAATTAATGATTTATGAAATATGCTGAAGACTGATGTATAAAGAATTCCTGGAATGAATCACATAACAAATCATTTACCTTTGTAATTGAATTTTATTGTTTATTCCTCTAGGTGCCATGGTTGTACGTAGGCATGTGCTTCGCAACGTTCTGCTGGCACAACGAGGACCACTGGAGCTACTCTATCAACTATCTGCACTGGGGCGAAGCCAAGACTTGGTAAGCTCTAGTTTTCTGCATATTTTCAAGACATGACGGTTCTAGTACCTTGTTAGTCTATAAGACCTACGGTATTATTAGCTGTAGTAGTGCACTTAAAAGATTACAATATTTTGTAAAAAATTATTAACTTTACACAACTTCCCAACCAAAAAAAAATAATTTACAGTATAATGGTTTTAGAATGTATGTTTGTATGTAGATACTGCAACTCGTTAACCACTGAACAGATTCGAATAGGAATGATATCGGAAGAATCCTTATATTATCCCGACTATCATAGGCTAGGCTTTATCTCAGAAAGCAGTCGTGTTTTTATTTTATTTTAATTTAATATGATTGTTTATTTTGTATTCTTTTTTCTTCGAACATTCTTGTATATTTTTGTCATATTTTTCTATAAAACTATGATTTTCTCTTAGGTACGGCGTGCCCGGTTCGAAAGCCGAGCAATTCGAAGCGGCAATGAAAGCCGAAGCCCCAGAGCTATTCCACTTGCAGCCAGATTTGTTGCATCAACTTGTCACCATCATGAATCCGAACATACTCATGAAAGCTGGCGTTCCTGTTTACCGGTAAGTAAACAAAAAAAGAAGTTATTCTTGATTCACAGGTACATAGATAGATTTGGGTATATGAAGTCTTATCATTTCCCAATATATTTCATCACGTTATAACAGTAATTTTCAGAAACTGGTAATTGTTAGGGGGTCGTCTTTTACGTAACGCAATTTAGAGGGGGTCCGATAAAGCGTTATCTTTCATACTAAAAGTGCGTTACGCCCGTACTACGAAGCGTGAGAGGTAACGTTATTTGTGGACGACCTCTAGCCAAAACGACAATAATAACGAAATAAAATAAGCAGTTTTTCTTTTTTAACGTCGATTGACTTAACTTGGTAAATTCACTAACTGTTTCATTGTCTGAACATAGGAGAACTATTGTTATGTTGTATACCATGTGACACTTTTACGAAGTCTGTTCAGAGATTTCATCCCCTTGCCATCTTGCAGTATGGACCAACACGCGGGCGAATTCGTAATCACGTTCCCGCGGGCCTACCACGCCGGATTCAACCAGGGATATAACTTCGCCGAGGCCGTCAACTTCACACCTGCAGACTGGGTAAGTCTACAAGACTAAAAGTAATTCGTAATATATGCTTACCTAAACTAGCAGAGAAGTTACTACACCAACAAGAGTTTGACTCTTAAATTTGTTGAAGTAGAACCTTACCTAAATAGTTTATCTTTAAGTTTAGTGTTCCCAATATTTGGGTTCCATCAGCAGAGATTCATCTTTTTATTAATTAACATAAGTAAACATTTGTAATGTGTTACCGCAATATTAATAATTGCCGTGTGGTGCAGGCTTAGAATAGCATCACCCCAATTCTACTCGAGGGTATCGTAAAAAGGACTAAGGGATGCGCAACAGCTTTTCCTGTGAATACAACATCTTGCACTGCGCTTGCCAATCCGCATGCCACGCGTTGCGAGTATTGAAATACTCCCCAATAGGGGGGGCCCAAGTCCAGTAGCGGACTGTTGTAGCTGTTTATGTTAAAATTGAGATTATCCGAAACTACTAACAGACACTTCTGCTATCTCTGTAATACTCAAATAATTACTGCATACAGACATACATAAACCACGCCTATATCCCTTACGGGTTAGGCAGAGCGTTAACGGCCGTAAAACGGATATTAACACCACGTCTGACAAAAGTTTGAGGGTCAATCAGATCTGATTGTTGTGTATCACTATAGTGACAGGTTCTCAGCCCATCGCCTACATTTGCAATACACATCTAACCCTCGAGTCCCTTAGTCGCCTCTTACGACACCCATGGGTAATAAATGGGGTGATGCTATTCTAAGCCGGCATCACACTAATTAGTAATAACTATTTAATTCACAAAGTTCAACATAAACTAATTTCACACATTTTCCAGCTGAAAATGGGTCGCGAGTGTATCTCTCACTACTCGACCCTGCGCCGCTACTGCGTATTCTCGCATGACGAGCTGGTCTGCAAAATGGCACTTGAGGCAGATTCCCTGAGTCTGACTGTCGCTCTGGCAGCCTACAGGGACATGAGGACCATGCTCCATGATGAGAGGAAACTGAGGAAAGGACTTTTGGATTGGGTGAGTTTGGATTCTTTTCGAAAAGGTCATTTGTATTGGCATGAACATTTTATTTATTTGTAACTAGCTTTCCGCCCAGCGGTTTCACCCGCTGCCACTCATTTTCCCGTAAAAAGTGGCCTATGTGTTATTCCATGTTATACTCTACCTGTGTTCCAAATTTCATCGTGAAGAGGTAACAAACATAGCTACATACCGACACACACACACACACACACCCACACACACCCACACACACACGCACACACACGCAAACACACACACACACACACACACACACACACACACACACACACACACACACACACACACACACACACACACACACACGCACGCACACACACACATAAACTCTCAGATTTATAATATTAGATGATATTATTACGGATACCGTCTTGTAAAATCTCCTTTTAGGTCTGCCTTATTTTAGAAAGTAAGCAAATGTCCTTAGAAATTAGTAAAAAAATTCTATTTTCGGTTTTGTGGGAACAAAATCCCCCCTTTTTCAAACATTTTTTACTGTTTTTGTATGACGTACGATTACAACTGGTTTGTACGTCCCCAGGGCGTGACGGAAGCTGAACGTGAGGCTTTCGAGCTGCTGCCGGATGACGAGCGCCAGTGCCACCTGTGCAAGACCACGTGCTTCCTGTCGTGCGTCACCTGCAGCTGCACCTCCAACGTCGCCTGTCTGAGACACTACACCTCGCTGTGCGAGTGCGCGCCGCACACACACACGCTCAGGTAAAACATTTAGTTCCATCGAGAAACATTCCCATTTCATTTGGACAGGTTTCAATCCAAGTACATTTTCAAATGTACACATGGGTATCACCATGTATAAAAATTTAAGTAAGTATTGAGGTTTCATTGTGTATGTGAAGTTGTGTTATTTTATTGTATACCTAGGTGATGTCGGCTTCAACCAGCAGACACACATAGGGAATGCAATCTCGCGAGATTGAGGATCGGACGAGATCTCGCGAGATTGATTTTCATTATCTCGCGAGATCTCGGCAATTTCCAGATCTCGCGAGATTGGTAGTTTAGAGTATCAATTTTTGCAAATAATTTCACAAATAAAATAGATAAAGAAAAACATTGAAAGAACTATTTTGAAATCAACATTTATTTTTACGAATAAAGTTATATTTCTATCCATCTATAAAGTTTTATGTATTTAACATGTGAAATCAAAAAGATTAATAAAAGTGCCACACAAAAACAATAAAATATGAGATCAATCAAGTGAAAGGCTCATTCCGCCAAAATTATAAAGAGAAATAGTATATGAAGTGAAAACCAAATAAAAACAATCAAATTAGGAACATGAGGAACATTTCGCCATACTACAATTTACAAACAATTTTGGAAGTAGCTTCGTAGAAAGCACAACATATTTAACGTATCGTCACCTAACCTACACCTTAGTTTGCAGGCTAGATAGCCAGCCGCTGAGAAGGCCCTTTCAGATTCCACACTTGTTGGAACTATAGTTGTAAGGCAGTTATCAGCGAACTGCAAAAGTTCTCCTTTTGACCCCCCGGACTCGTATAGATTCATTTCCTTCTTTTACAATTGGTCCAGCGACATCTTTACTTTCCTAGGGTCTTTGCAGGCAGTTATTGCTTCCTCCAGTTCTTCTTGCAAAGAAAGCTTGCCTGCCTCATTCAGAGTCTGGGAAAGGGATGAGAGGGGTTCATCATCCTCATCAGGGGTGGCAGTGGCAGCAGGCGCAGGTGATGTTGATGTTACTGACTCAGTCTGTGTCATATCATGCTGCGAATGCAGGCGCTGTATTAGTGTTTTAAGTTCAGTGCGAACTACACTTTTCGGAAGTAATTTAAAGGTTTCATCTCTCGCAAACTCTTCTTTATCTTGTTACTTAGCTGGGTTTCTTAGATATAACAAACATGCCGTTAAATTCGTCCGACGCTCAACAATGCGGTTTCTCAAGAAATCAGTAAGTTTTTCTGCCAATGGAGTTTTTACCTCTTCCAGTTTACGAATCATAAACCTAAGTGTTTTGTCAGGAGCAGCCAAGTCGGTATCTCGACGACATAGCACCTTCACAGCCAGCTACGGGTTCAAATACCTGCGCGTCTAACAGGATTTCAATCTCGCTAATCTCGCGAGATCTCGCCCAGTTTTAGGCCGAGATCAATCTCGCAAAAAAAGGCCGAGATCTCGCGAGAACGAGATTGCATTCCCTAGACACACAGTTAAAACCTCTTACAGCGCACCACATGTACATACACTTAGGCATATTGCTAATAAGTTTTGAGGGTTTCATTTTGAGATCGGATTTAACTCAATATTTCTGGAGCATGGTATTGTTATACTTCATCTATTCGCCAGACAGAGATAATGCGATAGTTCTCATTTGAAACCGTAACAAATGCTATTGTGCACTATAATTTTAAAGCTTTTCAATGTGTTAAGCCTAAATTATTTTGAGAAGATGCGTCGGTAGTTGCTGCCTGCCCTGCAATTTTGTAACATAAAAAAAAACTTTTATGAAATTTGACACTTTCACTTACATACAAAAGCTGCACATGCTGCATGCTGCATACATACTATGCACTGTGTTCGGCGAACATAATTAGTGCATCGTAATTTTTTTAATTTTCTATTGTAATGTCTTGGTTGTACAAGCCATGTAACAAGACCTGGGCCCGTTTTGGTCGTTTCGTATTTCGCTAACAGTTTGAAATATAATATCACAGAGACAATAGAATTAAAGTTATGTGTCGCTGGCATAATAGCAAAAATAAGAGGATCGCGGTTCTTGACAACGTATTAGAAGTGTGTAAACATTTTTCTATTACTAATTCTAATATGTGTGAGATGTTCCCTTATAAGCGGTTCTTTCTCCCCATCAGATACCGCTACACTTTGGACGAGTTGCCGACGATGTTGGACAAGCTGAAGAACAAGTCGGAATTGTTCCGCGAGTGGGCGGAGTCAGTGCAGAACGCGCTCGACCCCGACACGCCCAAGACCTGCGACCTGGACGGACTCAGGCACCACCTCAAGCGCGCCATCGAACTCAAGGTAATAATATAAGGTTATAATATTAAATGCGCATTTATAATGCGCACTGGTAAAGAGTGGAACTCACTACCTGCGTCTGTGTTTCCAAACGCATACAACCCAACCTCTTCAAAGTAAGAGTGAACAGGCTTCTTCTGGGTGAGCTCGCTCCATCTTAGACTCTGTGTCTGTCCTATGACCTAGACTAGAGTGAAGAGCAAACCCATCATTAATATAAAAAAAAAATTGTGCAAAGATTTTCAGGGCGTGTTCTACTTGTACAACTGAGCATCTTTTATTAGTGTATATTTTTTCGAAAAATTTAAATAAACCGGCCAGATGCGAGTTGGATTTGTCCACCGAACGTTCTGTAACGTGCACAACAATCCCTTTCATATAAAATACCACTCTTCAAGTGCCACTCTGCTAGCCTCAATTTTAAGATTTTGTACTTTTTCGGCCCTCTAAAAACATAGCGACTTGCTAAATTTCATAGTTCTACGCCTACAGTCAAGTACCCTATGAATTTTGATTCCCTTGAGAGGGTAAAAGCGGTTTTAACGGTTTAAAAGTTCGTATCTTTTTTAATGTTCTACACGCGGCCGTGGACCTGAGTATGGTTTAATTTAAATAAGATGTAAAGGGGTCGTGACTGACGGATGGACGGACAACAAAGTAATCCTGTACGGGTTCCGTTTTTATCGTTTTAGGTGTGTTTGCCTTCATTGCACCTCTCATACAAAAATATTCAAATAATGTGTCACTTTGTATGAGAGGTTCAAGTGATTATTTGTCGTATAAATATATTTTGACTTGCAATTTTTCCCTGTAGATGCACAAAACAGAACTCGTGCGTGCTTTAGAAACGGCCATAGAAGACGCCGAGAAATGTCTCTCAGTGATTCAGCAACTGGACTTGAACAAGATGCGTACGAGGACGCGCCACCACGATCCCAAGTACCGGCTCACTATCCACGAACTGACGCTGTTCGCGCAGGAGATCGACGGACTCGCCTGCGTGCTGCCTGAAGGTAAAATAAATACGACCACCTAGGCAAAGACTGCTTTTGTTTTATTTACGTTCATTAATTGTTCATTTATTTACACTTTTATTTATCAACGCACACTTTTGCTTATCATTTTCTAATTGAGGAACTGAGAAGCACCAAGGTTGGATGTCATATTGGCAACACATGTCTAAACAACTTCAGCTACGCCGACGACATGGTGCTTCTCAGTCCCTCAATCAACGGTTTAAGAAAGCTACTGGCCGTGTGTGAGCGCTATGCACTCAACCATGGCCTTAAGTACAGCGTTAAAAAAACCGAAACGATGGTCTTTAGATGCGGGAAGGGTCCGGACACTGTCCCTCCGGTCTTTTTAGAAGGGATTGAGGTCAGTCAGGTGAAGAAGTTTCGATATCTCGGGCACATTCTTACGGAGAATCTTCGGTACGACGACGATATTAAGCGTGAACGAAGGGCCATGGCCGTAAGGTGCAACATGCTCGCGCGCCGGTTTGCTCGTTGTAGTGATGGTGCAAAGCTGACATTGTTCAGAGCCTATTGTCAGTGCTTTTACACATGTCAGCTTTGGACTATTTACTCGAGAAAGATACTGAGCACCATTAGGGTGCAATATAATGATACATATCGCATTCTGATGAAGAAATCCAGATATTGTAGCGCGTCGAGCATGTTTGCGGAGGCCAGAACACAAGACTTCTTTGCAATCATCAGGTCACGCATAGCTAGCTTGTGGTCCCGAATACGCAGCTCGGACAACGAGATTCTCCGTACTCTTTCTGAGAGTTATGACAACCCGATGTTTAAGCATTGGTTATCCGTGCACCGTGACCAGAACAAGAAATAGGTGTAGTTTGTTATTTTTACACTAAATAATAAATATTTTATTTTTATATTTAATGTACTTATATTATATTGTATTAATCTAGATTTTAAATTATGGGTGGTTGTCTGAAATAAAAATATATTATATTATTATTATTATGTTGGTACGTTTCCGAATCTCGGGCCCACAGGGACCCGGTCCTTTGAGGCATGAGTGGGGCCGAAGCCAACAGCACAGAGGCCTTTTTGCACCAAATAATGTGTTGTGATTATTATTATTATCATGACTCACTTTCATTCATCAGTACTCACATTTGCTTATCACGACTCACTTTCACTCATAAATACACACATTTGCTTATCAAGACTCACTTCTATTCATCAATACTCACTTGTATTCATCAATACTCACTTGTATTCATCAATATTCACTTTTGCTTATCAAGACTCACTTTTATTCATCAACACTAAAAATACTCACTTTTGTTTGTAACTACACACATTTATCAATTAATACTCGCTTATGTCTTTTTTTTACTTTTTCGAAACTTAGACATAAACCATAGACTTCATCATCACTTATTTATGATTATCACGACTCACCCTGATTTACACCCTCAGACAAACCAGTGTTCCGGAAAGCATAGTCAGTCTGTTAGAGTTCTGGTACGGAAACCAGACCAATGTAGCAAGATGGGGTGACGTAACGTCCGATAGCTACCATTTACAGTGCGGGGTTAGGCAGGGGGGGCTCACGTCGCCGACTCTGTTTAACTTATATGTTAACGGTCTGATCGAGAAGCTTAGCAGCACTAAAATTGGCTGTTACATAAACGATACACTTATTAACAATCTCAGTTACGCTGACGACATGGTGTTGCTGAGCCCATCGATCAGAGGACTTGGAGAACTAGTCTCAATATGTGAGAGATATGCTGTGGCACATAGTCTTAGGTATAATGTCAAGAAAACCGAGGTTATGATCTTTAAGTACAAAAAAGGTCCAGAGCACATTTTACCGGTACACTTGTGCGGTTCTGTCCTCAGAGTAGTTACAAAGTTTAAATACCTGGGCCATGTTGTCACAGATACTCTAAAAGATGACGAGGACCTCGAGCGGCAGCGACGGGCTCTTGTTATGCGAAGCAACATGCTGGCGAGGCGGTTTGCTCGCTGTTCGAAGGATGCAAAAGTTACTCTATTTAGGGCATACTGCCAGGCGTTCTACACCTGTCACTTATGGTACTCATTTACGCAGCACTCCTTCAACACCCTCAGAGTACAGTATAACAACGCTTTCCGAAGCATAATGAGGCTGCCGTGGCGGTGTAGCGCGTCTGGTATGTTCGCTGAGCATAGGGTCAATGACTTTTATGCTGTAATAAGGAATATGAGGGCTTCCTTCGAAATAAGAGCACGTGCGTCTTTGAATAAAATTGTAGAAGCTATCTACCATTATTTTTATATTTATGATGACAACTTTAATAATATTATTTATAATTTGTTTTAATTTGACATTAACTGACACGACATATTATATTGTATACCATAATTATTTTATTTTCTATTTTTTGTGACTTTATTTTATTATCAATTATTGTAATTAAGCAATTTTTTCACTATGGGACTAGTACCTGACAATGAAATGATTTTATTTATTTTTTATTTTATTAATTATTTATTTAAAAATACTCACTTATGTTTGTTACTACTTTTGCTCATCAACACTCACTTTTGCTTGTCACGACTCACTTTTTGTAAAATAATCAATCCACAAATTACTGTTTTACTGACATTAGACTTTACTTAAAAAATATATATTTCGTTCATAGGCTCGGCCGTAAAAGAAGTGCTTCGTCAGACATCAGAGTTTGAGTCGCGAGCCGCGGAATTGCTCAGCAGCGAATTGGACCAGACCGAGCCGGCCATACTACGAGAGCTGGATGAGGTACAGTATTTATTAGGAATAAAGAGTTTATCCTCTCTATTATCTCTATCCTCTTCGAAGTCTATTTGGGAGGATCAAAGTTTTTGCTTGTTTATTTACACTCATAATGTTCCGATTATAAATTGAATAACAGATTTAAAAAGACCCGCTTTATGCATTCTGCCTATAGAAATTACTTTACTTAACGGGCCTACTTCCATGAAGTGAGGTGAACACGAGCTACGAGAATGCATTTTATGCATAATCTAAGGCACATCACTGTCAACAAAATTTTGTTTTTTAATCTTCAAGATATGAGGAATACGCCAGGGCAGCGCAAAATCTCATTTTATATTTAATTACGGAGAAATTAAAATTTGAAGTTAGCTCTATTTTTCAGTGATGAAGCGTGGCGTAAGAGATTTCCTCCGCCAGTGCTAATCGAACTGTATTGATCTTAGTATGATTATTAATGGCAATTTCACGTTGAACCCGCCCGGGCGGTTAGTTTTTGACAAAACGTCTTAGTTATTATGAAATTTAGCAAAACACTTACTGTTTCCGGCTGATTTCCTTGGGAATAAAAGGTTTTTGTTTTGATGTGTTTCCTCTGCGGTCAAAACTGACGTGGAATTGATCATAGATAAACGGAATATGATGCAGACGCGACACACACTACATTTGTTCGATATTTTGACCGTGAAAAATTATTGTAGCTAGAATTTTGCCGTAAAATATATCAACTATCTACAACAACGGCATTCTATCCGCTATGGATAATTTTGCCAATGTCAATACTACGTTGATTGATACATCGAACGAAACGCAAAATATGAACCGATTAAACGTAGGTATTAAAAAAAAATTTACGATCAAATAATAGGATGACGTGGTTGTTAGTGCAGATTAGTATGAAGTAGTAAGGTTCGATTTATATGCAACACTAGACGGCGGCACGGCGGCACAAAAGCAGTTTTTTAAACGCGGCGGAAATTTTTAATTATAAATATGGAGCGCTGCGCATACGGTCACCACCAACCACAGTTTTAGCATTAATTATAAGAAAGCAAGGATAATAATTATGTACATGTACTTACGTACATACATACATACACATATCACGCCCATATCTCTTGCAACTTGCGTACCTAGTATACAAAAGTATTATTTATTTTGTAAAAGATTTTTGTCAGATTTCAGTTTAAGAGTGGGACCAATTGATTCGGAAGGTTTTTAGTGTTATGGGGTAGAAGGGTTCTAGAGTGGCACTGGGTCAAGATGTTCATGCTAGGGTAACACTGGGTTGAAAGGTTCTAGACTTATACCTAGCTGGAAAGTCCTAGAGTGTCACAGAACAAAATGCCAATACTAATGTTAAAATTTCGGGAAGGTCGAGAGTATCATTATATTAAAGGTTGTGGTCACCCTGGTTCGTTGGTAACACCGAAATATACCAAACATTGTATAGGGCTATAAATCCCTTTTCTAAAAATACCAATTTCAAGACCAAAAATTACAGGATTATCCAGATAGGAATGGATTAAAAACCTTAGTCAAAAAAACAATTAGAAGCACCTTCGATTTTAAAATTTTCTTAGTTATGTATGATAATTTTTAACTATGAAGCAATTCAACTGGTGTCAGGAAAAAGATTGTTAAAGGTGTTCGAAGGTTTGAAAATTTTAAGGCATGCGGCTCTGTGTATGAACGGTGCGAGAATGCGACCGCTATATATTATCCACACTATAATATTATAAATGCGAAAGTAACTCTGTCTGTCTGTCTGTCTGCTACGCTTTCACGGCCAAACCGCTGAACCGATCTTCATGAAACTTGGCACAGAGATTGCTAGCATACCAAGAACGGACATAGGCTACTTTTTATTACCATTCGAGGGTCTGGAGTACAGATGTAGACAGCCAGGTGTACCACCAGGAGCCTAGCTAAACTATTAGAGATACAGGCATGGTTCCAAAACAAAAGTTGTTCATTATGATGGGCCGCCTCTTTTCACAAGGACATTGAGGATCTGGAGTACCTTATGTAGACCACCAGGTGTACCATCAGCAGCCCAGCTAAACTATTAGAGATACAGGCATGGTTCCAGAACAAAAGTTGTTCAGTATGATAGGCCGCTTCTTTACACAAGGACATTGGGGATCTGGAGTACCTTATGTAGACCACCAGGTGTACCATCAGGAGCCCACCTAAACGTTTAGAGATACAGAAATAGTTCCAGAACAAAAGTTGTTCAGTATGATGGGAATAAGTTGAAAAAGGACATTGGCAACTTTTTACCGAGGATTTTTTTGTTATCTACTGACTTTTGTATTCAATGGTTATAAGTATTGATCTCTCAGGGCAGTACACCGGATCGCTAATTTTGAATTGTCCCTTTAACAACCGAAGCAAGCAAGTCATCCTTAAACAGTAGAGATAAGTACTGTTCTAATATCACTGTCATTCTGGCTATGAATATACATATCTACTTTAGAACCTGTTTCTAAAAAAACTAACTAACGCGGACGAAGTCGCGGGTAAAAGCTAGTCATATCATAATATCATACTCGAATATATAATGGCCGTCGCTAATTGGTTTTTGCTATTTATATTTTGAACTTACATCTATGTTTACTGATTTATGCAATAAACGTTTAAAATTGAAATTTAAATTTAACAGTATTAGTTGCGCTTAAGGTGCACGCAATGACGAAAATGACAAAGAAATATCCAAAAAAAGTTTCTTAATGTCGAAGTTCGCAAAAAAATGTACAATACCAGGATGGACAAAAACGAAACAAAAATATGTTCGCGCAAAGTGCGGAACATGATACTGGCCACTTGCATTTTTAAACCTGAACTAATAAGTTGGCTTTATTTAGTTTAATGATTTTGCTTCTTCTGTAATAACGTTAAACTAAAAAGTTGTAAATATGATTTAACATGTTATGAAGATAAGTGTTTTGTGAACTGATTAAGCCCTTATTTTTAGATGAATTCTTTTCATGTACTGAAAGTGTAAGAATAACAAACAAACAGACAGTACAGTTTATAGAGTTCATAATTAATATGGATACTATGCGTTCAGCTAAGTCTTGGCGAATGGTTCAGCTTATTTCAAAATATGGTCCTTATAATATAATGTAGGTTAATATTCCTTCCAAGTAATAATATCAACTTTGTGAGTAGTCCACCGAGAATCGAACCCGGAACCTTTGCGCCGCAGGCAGTCGCACTACCATTGGTCGTCAAGTATTGTATCAGTACCAGTTAGACTAACATTATATGAAATGGTGACACCTCTATAATATACTCTTTGACATGACTTCCGAATTTCATTTGAATTTCGTTCCTTCCGGCGAAGTAGGACTCTTAACGCTGAAGCATTACGAGCAAGGATGTTTTTACCTTTCGATAGAATGGAGAAATGAAACGATTTTTTCTGTGATAATACTTTATTAATCTTTGCCAATATTCAAATTTTCGGTCGTCTTCCGCCTGACCTGTGGCCGTGCAGTGTTGTGTTATGTGCTTTGCTTAGTTTGTTTGCTGGTTTCAGTCCTTTCAACATATTTTATTATGGAAATTGAAAGCGATGAAGACATTTTAGCGCCACCTGACGCGGCGTTGGATCTCTTTAAGAAGTTTAAAAAGAATTCCCTAGTTGCAGAGTGTAGAGAAAATAGTGTATGCAACTGCATATGATGAGGCATTATATTACAGTTGCATAAACTACTATACTTTTTGAATTAACTAAACTCGTTTTCCTCTCAACAGGTGGTAGAACTAGGCTCCCATCTATGCATCGTTCTGCCTCAACTGGCGCCACTGCAGTCGCGTCTTCATCAAGTGAGGTTCCTCGAAGAAGTCCGCACTCATAAGGAGGACTGTTCCACTTTGACGCCAGAAGTCATTGACAGACTGTTGAACGACGCGGAGAATATAACGCCGCATCGCCATATTGAAACTCAGCGAGCTAAGCTTGGCGCCTTGAAGGGTAAGAAACTGATGAATCCATGGCGAGACTGCGGACGGATGAATACATAATACAACCTTTTTAATCACTTACTTGTCGAATGAAACTTTAGTTATTAACAACAGCTATAACAGTCCATTGATGGACAACAGACTCCTCCAGGTGATATTTGACTTAGTCGCCATGCATTGCCAAAAGCTACTCTTGAAATTGGTTACGGTTAACGGTATTAAGATATTTATTTGTCATAAAAAAGAACCAATATAATTCACTAAGCCTGTGGCCACTAAGCATGTAGGGTAGTTTACCTTGCAAGAGTATTGTCACGAACAATCTCATTAACAC
Source organism: Tuta absoluta (assembly GCA_027580185.1). NCBI lineage: Eukaryota > Metazoa > Arthropoda > Insecta > Lepidoptera > Gelechiidae > Tuta > Tuta absoluta. Next base: position 33,475,083 of record JAQAHW010000001.1, on the reverse strand, counting down.
TTAAGATTCAATCTTGATTGGTTGACTGGTTGAATTGATTGATTGGTTTCTTAGTTGAATTGTTAGTGCATTTTTTATCCGGCACCAAACGGAAAAACTTATGCTAGTTTATTAAGTTCTTCTTTTTGTCTACAGTCCAAGTAGAAGAATGGGAGACTCGCGCCAAAGCCGTGCTCATCGACACAACAAAAACTCGCGACCCACGGGACGACTACAACCCTCAGTACACGACCCTTTCGGAACTGGACGCGTTATTGGCCGAGGGAGAGGATATCGACGCGGCTTTGCCCTCTTATCACACGCTACAGACCGCTGTCAGCCACGCCAGGGACTGGCTGGCCAAGGTTAGTTAAATTTAAAAACAAACTAGACGCACATCATAAACAGTGTCGTGGCCTCGTGGCAAATCAAAAACTTTACATAAATAACTAAAGTGAAATATAAGTGCTATATAGTGACGAACTTGAACAGTGAATAAGATGCAGGTATTATCAGTTGTTTCAACTGCCTGCCTGTTCAAATAAATAATAAAAATAATTTAGTCTCTTTAGTACGACGATAATTAGGTACTTTTACAAGAAGCCAAGCCAAGGCACAATCCAGTATTATCTTGCTATTTGTTTTGCTCAAGCATTTAATGAAATACTTTTACCTATTTAACATGTTCTTTGCATGATCTTTTTAACGTGATTCTTCCTTTACAGGTGGAAGAAATGCAATCAAAGGACTTATATCCATACATGCACAGTGTTGAAGCTCTTGTGAAGAGAGGACAGCAGATTCCGCTCGCTCTATTTGAGAAAGATCAGCTGGCCACGGCTTTACTGTCGGCTAAAGAATGGAAGAGGGGCGCCGCCGATATGTTCCTCAAGAAGGTAAGACAGGAATTGTTGCACTGTAGTTTTGCTAAACAGGATACAAGGGCTTGGCTGCACTAATTTTGACAAGTTAGTTTAAATTGCACCCATACCCATATCGCTAGCATCTGCGTGCACACAAAAAAGAATTTAAAATATATATATTTTAGATGTTTTTGGAACTTTAACGACAACATTTTTATTATTGAGTAATCAAGTGTTTATCTAAGGATGAATAGTAACAAAATATTTCAAATGTACTATGGTATATTTTGCACTCACAGTGCTATATTTCGAACTCAATATTTATAAATTCGTGTTTTTTTACTCACTTTATCCTGTTGGAACATAGTTCTTCCCTACGAAGCAAAAATTAATAATTTATGCAACCTGAACAGAACTGGCCGTTCTCTCTGCTGGAAGCACTGTCGCCGCGCACGGAATGCGGTACGGCACGGCGCCGCATGCGGGGGAATGCATCCTCTGACCCGCCGCCTTCGTCGATGGAGGCGGGAATGTTTCTGAAGAACTTCAGTGAGGACTCCACGCCTACTGAAATTGTGGCTGCGTTCAAGCAAGCCGAAATGAGGGAGCTTGCCGCTTTGAAGGAGCTTAGGTAAGTTGATATATTTGCAGTTGATGAATATGAATTGGATACTAACGTGATAAAATGAAAGACCATTACATGTACCTGAAATGAGAATGCTTAGATGGATGTGCGGTGTGACAAGAATAGATAAAATAAGGAATGAGTATATTAGAATAAGTTCGAAAGTAGTGCGAGTTGCAGAAAAGATGAGGAGAAGTCGTTTATCGTGGTGGTGGTGGTGGTGGCATGTTATGAGGAGGGACGAAAATCATTTGAAAAAAAGGTATTGAATCTGAATGTGGATGGATGCAGAACGAGAAAAAGGCCTAAAAAAGTTTGGATGGATTGTATATAAGATGATATTGAGCATAAGGGTGTAAAGGAAGATTTGACAGCTGATAGAGATGAATGGAAGAAAAAAGCATGTTGCGCCGACCCGAAATAAATTGGGATAAGGGCAGGCAGATGATGACTAACGTGATATTCCGTCGTTGTGCACTCGGCTACTAAGTCAATTTCAAAATTTCTGTGAAAGTAACGCTGACAGTTACATAGACAACTCTTTTACAGCGGAAAATTGCAGAAATAGCATTAAATTATTTATTTTTGCTCAGGGCTCGCAACATGCGCAAGGAGGTTCGCGCGCCGGCTGCCAGTGGCGCGACTTTCTGCGTGTGCCAGAAGAGACAGTACGGCGTTATGACGCAGTGCGAACTGTGCAAAGATTGGTTCCATGGTGAGTATTATATTATATTATGACACCGTCACACTAAATATACATTAAAATCTAAATAACAGATTGTATTTGCAATGGTGTGATATGTCTATTGTGATGCCAGTTTATAATATCATCACCTCATTTATTTCCCATGGTTGCCGTAGGCGCCTTGACTTCGAGGAATCCACGGGTGTTAATATTGCGATTTCAGGCAAAATAGGCTGATAAGTTGTCACTACATACTACTGACATACAGTCAGCCGATGTGGCGCAGTGATAGTGGGGCACTCACAAACATTGATGTTTATCACTTTGTGAATTTGTTCCTAGTCTGGTTAGGACGTTGCAGGCTGAATCACCTGATTGTCCGAAAATAAAGATGGTTCCGTGCTTCGGAGGGCACGTTAAGCCGATGGTCCCGGTTGCTGTCTATGATTACTTAGAGGGCGATCGTTACTCAACCATGACAGAGGTCTATCACTAGTAGTAGGCGATTGAAAAACTCTGACAGCAGGGTTCATTGGGTCGTTGGACGACTCGGTGTCCCACACGAAAAAAAGAAGACTTTTACTGACATACACAAATGATCAGGCGTGGCAAAAACTGCTGCCAAAGACACAATATGCCCCGCAAAGATTCAGGCTTGATTTTGAATCTCTATCTATGTTAATTGGCATTTAATTTACAGCATCGTGCATAGCAGCGGCCAAGGAAGATCGCGAGGAATCACCGGAGAGAGTGGAGACTCCGTTCCCGACACCGGATCCCAAGTTCCTCTGCCCGGATTGTACGCGAACTAAACGACCCCGCCTCGATCGTATATTAGCTTTGTTGGTAAGTTGCAACATACCTCCTTCAGGGACCTATTAATGTGGATTTTTAAACAAATGGCGTCAATCGCGACTATGCCATGAATCTGACCGTATGATGGCGGCTTAGAATATCACCCATTTATAAATGTAGATGACATAAAAGGGATGACCTATAACAATGGGTAGCAGAGTTCTTTATGGGCATAACACCAACTTGACTGTTAAACTAGAAGAGCCAAGATAGAGTGGTGCATGGTACGGGGTCTTAAGAAAAAGTGAAGTGATTATGGCAAATACACCCTCATAAGTGCTTGCTTATATCCACCAGTGGATATTTTAGGTGCCAGACTGTAATTCCACTTTAATTCGCAGGTGTGGCTACAAAAGCTGCCGGTGCGTCTAGCGGAGGGCGAAGCGCTACAGTGTGTGACGGAACGAGCCATGGCTTGGCAGGACTCTGCGCGCGCCATGCTCGCCAGCCCGCTCATGGCCACACTGCCACCGCACAATTATACTTCACAGGTAACTAACTATACGCAATAAAGCAATAAGGTAAAATATGGCCCTATTAAATTCAGTGCAAATATCCTTGGAGTGAGTTCTATTTGTGGAACTGAACAAGTTTTCCCAAAGATAAGAAAAAATGTGTCACTTTGGGAAAAGGTGTCACTTAGTATGGCAGGTCAATTGCTTTCTTTTTTTAAGTTCCTCGGTAAAAGGTTATTTAGTTTCACAAGTAGAACTCACCCTGAACGTATTTGCACTGAATATAATAGGACTTTAAATAGGTAAGCGGGTTCTTAAACGGAGGTCACGCCTTGGCAAGTGTTGCGTTGAACGCCCTCGGGCCAGTTGGACCTATGAGAGGGCGGCAGGTAGTGACTGGATGGCGAAAACGGAATATCGTTCCATAAGGCGTACCCTGAGGGAGGCCTACGTCCAGCAGTGGACTGATATTAAGATGATATGATAATGATGATGGGGTAACAATACTATAAAGGGTGTAAGACACCAAGTAGACAATCGACCTGTTCAACACTGGTGTCTCTTTAATCTGGCTTTCTACGACTTTTGACGTGCTTGCACTCAATCAATCAAATACAGCTTCCGAGACCGATCGAGCATTTAACAATCTTCCTTACATACAATCGTTCAACCACAATCTGTCCATGTTATTCAATCCTTTGATATTTTATTTCAGACTAACCGCGAGAAATCGGACAAATTAAATGCAGAACTGAAAAAGGCCACCGGGCGAGCGCACGACTCACAGGCGTCGCAAAACTCAAGGTAAGCGTTTCAGATTATCTTAACTAGTCTTTACATAGTGTCGCGTAATGCCGGCTTAGAATACCATCACATCAGCCCATTTCTTTCGTGCAGGTGTCGTAAGTAGCGACTAAGGGACTCAGGGTTACATGTGTATTTTAATTTTAGGAGATAGCCTTATAACATGTTATGATGTTACTATAGTGATAATTTTCTGAATGACCCTCAAATGTTTGTCAGACGTTGCGTTAATGTCCGTTTTTACAGCCGTTTACGATCTGCCTACCCCACAAGGTATATATGCGATATGTATGTATTTCTTGACATAATTAGGCATCAATAACTAATAAACATGTTTATTTTGTTGTGTTAGATCGTCAGCAAGCGTGGAGCACGCATACAGCGCGACTCCGCGGTCGCCCGGCACGCGAGTCGCCCCAGGACTGCTACAGAAACTGGAGGATCTCATGATGGAGGGAGATTTGTTAGAGGTAAACTCCTTTTTGTCCTCATCCCCCCCCTCTCTCTTTTTCATATCCTCTATACAGAAAACTTACGTTTTATTCGCACATAATTGCGCCTAAAGTAGGTGTTTAGTCCCTAGGGTGTAAGGTGAATTGAAGTTGGTCATATCTCAAATTTACTAGAGATGGAATACTTTTGATTGAAATATTACTAGAAGTGTCTGCTATTTTAATTAGTATTTAGCACCTCGTATTTACCTAATCCCTACCGAAAATTTAAATTTAAACGTGCTTTGTCATATCATATTTTAAAGGAAACAAATAAAAGATAAATTTTAAAAACTACTTTTTTCTTCTAGACAATGTACTGACTATATCTCTAAAAGGTTTTAAAATAAAGCAAGTATTTACTTGACAACATTTATCCTGCGACAACATTGTTGTATCGGCAAAATTCTAAAATTAAATAGCCGCCATTTTGCCACGTTGTGCAAAATGTCGCGAGACAAATGTTGTTAGGTGTGTAGTACATTCTTCACGCGCAAAAAAAAGGTCGATTATTAACGAGGGTGGCTTCGGGCCGCAACGCATACAAGTTAGTAATTCTACTTTTTTCCTGGTAGATAGTACTTTATATATCACCTACAAGAAAAAAAAATACTAAAATCTGCTCAATAAACCTCCAATTCAAATCGATTTTTTTATTTTATTGTTGCCTACAAAGCAAACACAATAAGTCCATTCATATTACCGACACGTCCCGTTTCACAAAAGATTTTTGTATTACCCTCAAGGGGAAAGTGATTTGTATGGATAATTTTTTCACGCTAATTTTATCGTGAAGAAATAACCTCTCATGTTCAAAAAGCTATAGGGCGCTCTTTCTATGTAGATGTAGTATGAACTGTGTGTGTTGTTGTTAGGTCCGGTTGGAGGAGCAGGCGCAGGTGTGGAGCTGCGTGGTGGTGGCTCGCCGCGCCGAGGGCCGCTGCAGCGCGCGCGTGCTGGACGCCGGCCGCCGGAAGCGCCAGCAGCGCCCGCCCAGGCCGCACGCGCAGCTCAAGCGCAGGTCCAGGGCTGAGCATCGTGAGTCAACAACTTATGCTTGCCGTGTGATGCCGGATCACTTGCAAAATTCTCGGGCAAGGAACGAGCTGCGGTAGCCCAGATGGAAGAGGCGTCGCCACTAGTAATGGTTTACGTCGCAGGTTCAAATCCTGCCCGCGCTTGAAAATATTGCAAGTTTTCAAAAAAAATATACTTAACACGGGAAGTGTTTTATAATTAAGCATTCAAAAATAATAGCATCATCCCAGTTCTACCCGTAAGTGTCGTAAAAAGCGACTTTTTAAAGGGATAATCATCCAGGGAATGGGCAGCAGCAGTCCCTGTGAATGCAAAATCTTGACCTGGGTTCGAAAATCCGCCTGCTAAGCGTGTTGAAAATGGCTCTACAAAATATCCTATAAAAAAAGGGCGATGTGAAAAGGGGGCGTGGCCGTTGCGACACGAGTTCGATCAAAAATAAGTATATTTGTTCAGTTGCAGTTTAGTCGCGCTTTACTTCATCGTAAAATGCCGCGTTTTACATTAGGTATAAAAAAAATCGAAATGAGGAGTGTAACTTTAAGTCTAATGGAGTCATAAATTATAGCAAAATAAGCAGTTAAATATGATTTTATATCAAAATTGCTTCAATATATTTTTGGTATAATTTATCATAGGGTCACCACGAAACAGCGATAGTGACAGTGACATGTACTAACGATTCTTTAAACGTCTAGTTTAAGTACTCGTAACGCAATGGAAAGTGAACACATTAAAGATCTCAAATGATGCAAGTTGCGACAGTTAAAACGAGACTCCGCAGTCGTGAGTTATTATTTATACAATAAAGTGGCTATTATTTATACAATTTCCATTGAAACATACGTACGTTGAGGACGTCTATTTAAGGGTTAAATTTATTATGTAGAAGTGAATTTATGTGGCGACATCGGGAATCACCCTTTAGTTTATAGGATCTGTGAGCAAATACCCTCCGATAGGCGGAGGCCCATGTTCAACAGTGGACTGTTGTGCCTGTTAATGTATTAACAACTATCCACAACCTTTCACTCCTGAATATAGACCACAGCGGGTATTATTTACTCAATCATTTACAATTTCTTGATTGATAAGTTGATTTTTGTTCGATTGATTTTTATAGCATTTAATAATTTTAAAATGTTTTGTTACAGCCGCTAGCACAGCGCCAAAAACTTCCATCAAACGGGGCTCAGCTACAACCACGAATTATCTGAATCGGAAACAGGTAAGTCATCTACCAAACTAAAACTTACTAAGTTGTGATAAAACTTAGATTATAGTCATTTTGCCAATATTTTCAAATTTATTTATTATATCTTGTTTAATTTCGCAGGGAGTATCGTCAGGATCCGGTCTCATGATGCGTAAGCACTACATGGCCAGGCAGGAACGACGCAAGCGCGGATTGGCTGCCAGGAATACCACAACTAGACATCCCAGAATGAGTAAGTGCTTTCATACGTGCAACTTATTACGCGAACCTGACACGTCTTCTAATTAAATTAAAACGCATTGTGATGGATTCAATACACATTTTTTTTATTAAAAATAACGTTTTAATGGACCATACATTATTTAATGCATCCAACACCATACAATTTAATGGCAGCGAGTGACTGCCCCGAGCCAAGAGGACCGACAACCTTGTTTTAGTAATGTCCTTGGATGTTTTTTCGTCGCCCCAAAATCGAAGTCTGTAGTAGGCGTCTGGTATAGCCAAATGTCCAAAGAGTTTGGCAAAATGGGCACTGTAATATTGGTCTCTTATTCTCCATCTTTTCGTGTGGTACACAGAGACGACGAACGGCCCAATAAACCCTGGTATCAAGAGGTTTTCAATCACCTTCTACTACTAGTAGGCATCCGATATGATTGTGTGACGACCACCGTCTACGTAATCATAGACAGCAACCGGAACCGACGTTACTGTATAAGGGGTTGAACCCCTTCGAAGCACAGAATCATATTTCCTATGGCCAATCAGCTGGTTCAGCCTGCAATGTCCGAACCACACTGGAAACAAATCCTTAGTGGATAATGGCCTCAATTCGAGACAGCAATTCTCTTACCTTAAATTAGTGCTGTCACTTTCCGACAAAAAGGTTTAGAAGAAAAAAGGAGATATTTTAGTCACGTCATGCCTTAATACTTGACGAAAAATACGTGTTTTCTGTCAAAATTTTTATTTGTATGTAAAATTGACGTTAACATTATCGCCTTGGTGTATAACTGTAATGATATTGATTTGAATAAAATAAAATTAAATTGAATTGAATTGAAAATACTACTAAATTACACGAGACTACGCTACTAAATTGGCTAGAGAGTGCGAAGAACCCATTGACATTTATAAACATGACAGGACTTAAATATCTCCTATCCTTTTCTAAACCTATTTGACGGTAAGTGACAGCACTAAATTAAGGTAACTTAAGAGAATATGTATCCCGAATCTCTCTCTCTCTCTTTTCGTGTGGGACACCGAGTCATCCAACGACCTGATGAACCCTGGTGTCAGAGTTTTTCAACCGCCTACTACCACTAGTAGGCCTCTGACATGGTTGTGTTACGACCGCCGTCTAAGTAATCATAGATTGCAACCGGGACCGACAGCTTAACGTGCCCTCCGAAGCACGGAACCATTTCTTTTCGAACAATCAGTTGGTTCACCCTGCAATGTCCTAACCAGACCGGGAACAAATTCACAAAGTGATAAATATCAACTTTGTGAGTGCCCCACCGAGAATCGAACCCGGAACCTTTGCGTCGCAGGCAGTCGCACTACCACTGCGCCACATCGGCCGTCCTCGAATTCTTTATAATCCTATATCCCGAATTAAGAGCATTATCAACGTTCTGTAACAAGATGTAACGTTTCCAGCGAGCCAGGGCCGTCGCATGGTGACAGCCACTCGACGCCAGGAGGAGGAGAACAACCAGAGCACCAGCAGCGCGTCCAGCGCCGACGAGGACGAAGACTGCGCCGCGGCTGATTGCCTGCGACCTACTGGTATGTTCACCTTATGCCACGACCACATACTACAACTACATACATACATAAATCACGCCTATATCCCTCACGGGGTAGGCAGAGCGTTAACGGCCGTAAAACGGATATTAACACCACGTCTGACAAAAGCTTGAGGGTCAATCAGATAACTGTGTATCACTATAGTGACAGGTTGTCAGCCCATCGCCTTAAATTGCAATACACATCCCTCGAGTCCCTTAGTCGGCTCTTACGACACCCATGGGTAAGAAATGGGGTGATGCTATTCTAAGCCGGCATCACACGGTAACTACTACAACTATACGCAGGGATATGAGCAGCGCGACCATGTCAAAGGTTATAGCATGTTCACACAATGCCAATATGGACAGGGAAATAGTAAGGTGCCGGAAACGTGTGATGCCGGCTTAGAATAGCATCACCCCATTTCTCTCCCGGGGGAGTCGTAAGAGGTGACTTAGGGACTGGAGGGTGTGTATTGTAATTTTAGGCGATGGGCTGACAACCAGTCGCTATAGCGATACACAATTTTCCGAATGACCCTCAAACATTTGTCAGACGTGGTGTAAAAGGCCTATTTTTGCGGCTGTTTACGCTCTGCCTACCCCGAAAGGAATTATAGTTGTGATATGGGTATGTAAACAGTAAGGTTACTCGCGCTGCTACTCGTCATGCCGCTGCCACTTCCCGTGCTCCCTCGAATGTCGGTTTTTCGTGCGCGAGTCAATAGACGGCAGCACGGACGAAAATGGAATGTATTGCTTACTCGTTTTGTTGCGAGAAGAGTAAGACGGCAGTGTGTGAACACTCACTTGCGTTGATACTTCCACGGAAGTAATTCGAGCAATATTCGCGACAGCGGCAGGAGCAGGTGCATGGTGTGAACGTGCTATAACATTCGTTATTCGTGCGCGAGTCAAAGGAACGGCAGTATGAGCGCGAGTGGAATGTATTGCTATCTCGCTCACTCGTATTGCTGCGAGATGAGTATGACGGCAGTGTGTGAACACTCACTCGCGTTCTACTCGCAAAACCAATGATACGATTTAAATGAATTTTTTAGGGATGGATATAGATTTTATTGGTGCATGTTCGTCAGGTGTTGCGCTAACAGCTCACCAGGAAGCGCTACTGTTAACATTTATTTGTACAAACCAATGTAGTAGTAACTTTTTATCTTCCAAACCACTGGTCTGATTGTAGTGCGGTTTCGAGTAATGGATTTGGGTTCGATTGGTGTATATTCTTAGATAGATGTTACGCTAGCAATTCAGCAGAAGGTGCTGAAATCATTTTTATCCTTTTACATTAAGACTGTCGTGGGTTTATTCAAAGTGTAAAATTTTGTTCTGAATTGTTGACAAAGGATTCCTTTTATCATTATCGGGCTATTCTTGAAATTTGATTTGATTTGAAAAATACACCTTTGTGTAACTGGATTACTTGCGAGTAAACTTTTATTTTATTTTTTATTAAAGAGCCCGTGTTGTCCCACTGCAGGGCCAAGGCCTCTCTCCTCTTTTCCCACGTCTCTCGGTTCAATGCTAGGCTTTGCCAGTTCGGTAGATAGGCGCTGAGTTCATCGCTCCACCTATTTCATAGTAAACTATTAAAAAAAAACATGATGACAGCTTACAAAATACGAGTATAATAACCTTACCACTCTTTCCCCCCCAGGCAAAGTAGACTGGGTGCAGTGCGACGGCGGCTGCGACCAGTGGTTCCACATGCACTGCGTGGGGCTGGTCAAGAGCTCCCTTCGCGACGACGACGACTACTTCTGCAACACTTGCAAGGAGAAGAAACCCAAACCCGACAAATAGACACGAACACAGAAGTAAGATTATTATCACACTAATAGCGACGGTTTTCTAAGTACCTCAAGCGATTGTAACAATTGTATCTGTCATTATAAACGCTAAAAAAGATCAAGTAAGGTACCAGGATTGTATTAGATATGAGATGTTAGTTTGCGATTTGAATTGCTAAGATTTTCTAGATAATATGTAAGTGACGATAACAGTTAGCGTATAAGCACAAGTCACAATTTGGTCTTTTTCAAATGACGAAAATTAAACGCATAAGTGACGCTTTCTAATTTGCAAACATACGCAAGTCAAGCGGGGTTTGGTGCAGATTGCACACCTAGTTCAACAACTTAGACGAAAAGGCCGTTGTGTGCATACACTTATGGAAAACTCAGCGACAGTAATTCCACACACACTTCTCAAACCGCAAAAATAAGTCACAACCGGGCAAGTAAAGAACTAGAAGTGCATGAGATTTTAGAAATACTAAGGTGAAACATATGCGAAACTAGCGCCGCTATTCAAACCTAATTTATGAATTGGCGACAATAACTAGCTATAACGTTTAAAAACAATATATATTCGTTAAAATCCCACTTGATGCACTTGCAGCTCACGGTAACTCACGGGTACACGAGTTCTTATAAATGATAGCAAATAATCTTGAGGTTAGTTATTGTAGCCCATTCGAACTCTCAGCCAGGGATATTACGTTTTTTGGGGCGCCACTAGTCTGACGTTTAACCTCAAACTAGTATTATTGATTAGTTATAATTGTGATGGGCAGTAAAACACTTAAACGGTGTCACAACCACACAACTTAACTAGGAAAGAGTGGCCAAGTATTTTGTGGAAAGATTTATTTACGAGTTTAAAGGCTTTGTTTGACAGCAGATTAACTTTTCATGATGGGATTTGAATCCTTGTAAAATTACAACTGTCTTAAGATAAACTTTAAAACATTTTAGCAGTGTATTGTGCCAGACAGTTACTTTCTACCCGACACAAATTATTAAGACCCAAATATTTGTGACTATCTCAATTTGACCCACGACCCTTCACTCGACCTTGACAGTTTTATGCAACAGTGCTGTCAGTTATTGAATAAAACAAGAACCGACAAAAGCATGTCATTTGATGTAAGATATTTATTAATATTACACTTTTCAATATTAGTAATGCAATGGTATATTATTGCCTCTTACATACTATAGTTTATTTACAGAGTCAATCCGAGTTATAATTGTATGGATATTTATTGGTCACGAAACGATAAATGTTATTCAAATCGGTGTTACATAAACAGCTTCCTACTTTTGAAATAATCAAAGGAACTTAAAAACCACGTTACTTAATGTTTGCATTAAATTGAAGCTTATTTAGAAAGTGTCCTGTTTCTATGCCCAGTACTGTAAGTATCCCAGACTCAATGTTGTAGGTATATAGTTTAAAAATGAAATAGCAGATTATCGTTTGATATGGTATAAATCTTTCGAAAATAAATTATTTGTGATAGTTGATGAATCCGATAAACTCGCCAAGTCATTAAAAATCTGTTCTAGAATTTCTTGCTGAATATCAGAAAGCCTGGGAGGCTAATTGGTGTTGAATAAGACAGTAAATAAGTTTTACAATTTATTAACTATACTTTCTTTCTCTAACTTCTACAGCCGATTTTCTGTGAATTAAATATTATCTCACTTCAAAAGACCTGAATCGACTACTAGTAGCATATTTCGGAAGGTTTTTGCGGCAGTGGAATTAATATATTTGAACTGTGATCGTCGCACTACACGAAAAATCAGCTACACCATACGACGCAATTCTGCATAATGTTGAATGAACGGATACATTAGAAATTTAGTGTTACCTTATAGTAATTGAATAACCGTTACAACCGAGTCATCCGCTAGTTTGACTGCGTTCTATGCGCAACATATATTGTAAAAAGAATTGCAGCCAACAATTAGCGACCGACCTACATAATAGCGGTCGGTGGATTTTTCTGCTCGTTCTCGAAGTGCACAAATGTTCAGCCCGCTGTGTGGCTTTATCTTCATCTGCGCGGGTGATCTATATTTTCATCATGACAGATTTTCTCCTAATTATCATAAACATGGACGCATGGTAGATTAAATTAACGGACATATAAGTTGTCTTAAGTATGGAAATTCGAATGTTAGGAAGATAATGACGACGACTTGTTAAAATTTGTCTAGCATAAAAAGATGAGACGTCTTCAGAAATTTTGTAAATATTTTTTTAACAAAAAATTTTGTGAAAACAAACAAAAATGTTAGAGGAAATTTTTAACGTATTGGAATTTTTTGCAAAAAAAACTGATAGGTTTTAAGTAAGTAGGTGTGATTGGTGTTGTATGCTTGCTGAGTATTTTTTTAAGACATGAAGAGCTGTATATGACTTGCACATCTTTTGCAAAGTTATTTCAGTTGATAGATGTTTGTGAAATATGAAGAAACTTTTTATAAGGGATTTGAATATTTTTGTAAGCGAAACACTTGGAGCGAAGCTATAATAATGGGTCAGCTCTTTTTGACCAATCAAATTAACGTATCTTTTTCAGCGAACGCTCAAAATAGAATAATAGAACTCCTTATAAAATTTATCTGAATATTCTTATTGATAAGTCACTTTTTGATTGTTTTTCTATTTACATTTACTTTAAAATAAGGCAAATTCTACTTTTACTGTAATTATTTCAACCTATTTTTTAGAAAGCAAGTTTTTTCCGAGATAAGTATCATGGAAGAAAGTTGTTATACTTAGTAGTTTTAATAAAATGGGAAAGCATGTAAGATTGTGATACGAACATTTTGTATAGAAACCGGCATGATTCAGAATTTCTGACCGAAAAACCTTAAATTACTGAATGGTATATTAAAAATGCATAATACCTTGCGGCCTGCAATATATTTACTTTAAACGCTGTTTCCAGAACGGATATACGAAAAAATTAAGAAAAGCTACGAATAATTTATAGTACTACTCAATCGATGTTAACCATAAGAATTATAAATGTTGTAATGAAATCATTTGTCGTGTAAAAATTTGGTTCGCGGTTAGGTTTGCGGACTAAAAAATTGTTTAACTTACGTGTATTTATCACAATTACAAATGGTCTTGATGCTACATTGCATATTTACTTTCTCATGGGATGAATTGACTCAAAGTTGCAGCCAGAACCAGAAGGTAGAATGAAATACAAATATCAAATTTCATTCGCGCATCTATATTTTATAATATTTGGTTGTAATAATGTACGTAAATTATCATTGAAATGTATGCAAAAATAAACTCTGCAATCAATTTGTACTAAGTTAACAAAACAATGCTTTTTGCGAAAGTGGTTGGCGACCAAATGGTATAAATTCTATTCATGTTTCATAGAAAAATTACGTACCTTTACCTAATGCATTAATAATTAAACTTAAGTAAGCTTTTCTTTCTTAATATGCCCAAGCATTGGTAAAAAATATATATTTAATTCGATTTTGAGATTGAAACCAATTGCAAAATCTCATTAAACATATTTATTTTTTGATAATACGTGTCAAAACACTGGAAATGAGCTTTTTATTATTACAGTTAAGACGTATGCCATTACTTGATTTAGTCCATTTAAATTTATACATATATTTGGATTGTTGATAGATTTTAGGTGTTTTTTTGTGCGGTTGGTATACTGAATAAAAAATGTTAACTTAATAGCGTTATATGTGAAGTATTGCAAGATTATAATAGCATGACAATTATGCCTTTATGTCTTGTTCAGCATTTCACACAAAATAATTCCGTACAATCTTTTTTACCTATGCTGTAAACATATCTGTAAATGAGACTGTACTGAAACTTTGTCGAAATCAATTAGTGATATGATTTATGAATTTCGCCTTTTTATAATTTTGTAAGCGCTCAAGGATTATTTTATTTCTTGCCAAGGAATTACGATTTGGATTTGAAAAAGATACATAAAACCGAATAAAATTCTACGTGTTGGATGAAAAACACATTTCATTAAAAATCATTTAATTTTTAGATGATCGATGGCGAACAATATTTCATATCGTATTTAATAGAATATTTATATTTAGGATACAACTGCAAAGATGTGTGTTGACAGGTATACAATCAAATTAACCTTGGCAAGAGCATAACTGACTGACAAATAAATAGTCAGAAATTAAACATTATTAGATGTAATCTGTTTAGATTTTTAAGGCTTACAATATCCTTATTTCAGTGTATTTACTGTCATTAATTTAATTAGCTGTTTTTTAACAGCTGAAAATTGTTTAGCATACGGCAGAATATATATGAATTCATTCTTATTAACATATCGCTGAAAAATCAAATACAAGCGTGTCCAAAACCAAAAGATTTGCATTGCAATAATTTCATATTATTCGTACGATTTTTTTAGAACGTCTCTTACTGGTAGGTTGAAAAATCATTAACGTCCAAATATTTTTTGTCGTATGTTTGCTAATATGCTAAAATCAGACCATCTTAATGTTGATCTCTTGCTTTCCCAACCGCGTATACACACCGCGATCTGAATTATAAATGTTACAATATATTATAATAATATTATTTTAAACTGTGGTAATTGTTGTATGAAAACCAACATCTATCTAGATTAGAATTGTAAACCAATGGCAAAAACAGATAAAACATTTTTCTTAACATTCGTTCCCAACATTGTTACTCATTAAACTACGAGTGTAAGAACTGCCTATACTTGACTTAATTCTTTGTGCAACTTATCTGACTTCTTTCGTATTATTTATACTACTCCATTTCACACTTTTCAGAGACACTAAAACCATGCGTACTACAGCCCCACTACGGGGCAACGCAGTGTTCTTGCTATACCATTTCTTTTAACTTAACCTATTCAAATTGAAAATAATGACAGTTCTAGTTTTGCTGCTCTATCTCTAATGTAATGGGAATGAAACACTCCGTTGGCTTACGAAGAATAATGTCAAAAGCGGTATTCGGATTAGGCTAATGATTTCTGAGATTGCAAAGAGAGCCTCATTGCAATCTGTACTACAAATTATATTTGAAGATACAGAATACTGTTTCCTACAACTCTTACCACAGGTTAAAAATGTGTGTATGAGATGTGTACAGACTAGTTAAGTAAATGTGGGGTCACTGTCCAATTATACAGGAGATATTGCGACCAATATCGTTAGATTTGTAAAAAAAATCTCATATTTAGCCTAGTGGAAAATTTGTTATTGCTAACTGCTACGTCATCTAGTATGGTTGGACAGACTGACAAGTTTCGTGTACCAAATAATATAGAAAATTATTAGAAAATATTCTTGTTGTTTTATTTATATGTTAACTAAAAACTACTTACAGTATTTAGTTTTTCTTTTGCGCATTGTATAGACACGGTTACAAGTCGCACAACACATTATTATTTTGTCTATTTGCAATTGCAATTGCATTATGTCCAATGTGGCGCAGTGGTAGTGGTAGTGGTAGTGACGACCGATGTGGCGCAGTGGTAGTGCGACTGCCTGCGACGCAAAGGTTCCGGGTTCGATTCTCGGTGGGACACTCACAAAAGTTGATATTTATCTCTTTGTGAATTTGTTTCCGGTCTGGTTAGGACATTGCAGGGTGAACTAACTGATTGTCCGAAAAGAAATGGTTCCGTGCTTCGGAGGGCACGTTAAGCCGTCGGTCCCGGTTGCTGTCTATGATTACTTAGACGGCGGTCGTAACACAACCATGTCAGAGGCCTACTAGTGATAGTAGGCGGTTGAAAAACTCTGACACCAGGGTTCATCGGGTCGTTGGATGACTCGGTGTCCCACACGAAAAGAGAGAGAGAAGAGATGTCCAATGTAATTATTAAACAAGATAAATATTGATTTTTGGCCGTGACTGTACGTACTACTATGAACACATACAATAAACATACATGCACGCACACACACACACATTTGAAAACTGATCTTAGAATGTTTTTCAAAAAAAATTGTTGATAGATGTCAAGTAAATAGCTCTAGCCGCAGAATCTTAATCACAAGGGTGGGGTCCTATTTAGGAAACCTTGAAACAAAAAGTTATGTCATCGTCAAGCCCCATTGATCTCGGCATGGGAAATAATGCGAATTTTATTATCTGCTTAGCGGTTTAGGCAGTAAAGAAGCGATTGCAATTTCACAAAAGTAGAAGTTCTTAAAATTATTTTGCTTTCTTTGGCAGTTCACTCACTTGTCGACCGTCGTGTAATTTTTTAACGCAACGTAACGCATGTGTCTGTCAGACGAAAGGAAATGCGGATTTAAATCTTATTCCCATACAAACACATACGGTGGGTTTACGATGCGTAACGGACGCGTGTGTCAAACGACTTGAGTGAGTCCTTTTTCGGCTGGGACATTAGAGTCGTCCCACTCGATGAACTCTGGTGGTTTTTCAACCGCTTACTATTAGTAGTAGGCCTCTGACAAGGTTGTGTAACGACCGCCGTCGTAATCATAGACAGCAACCGGGACCGACGGCTTAACGTGCCCTCCGAAGCACAGAACATCTTTCTTTTCGGACAATCAGGTGGTTAAGCCTGCAATGTCCTCACCAGACTGGGAACAAATTCACAGTGATAAATATAAACTTTGTGAGTGGCCCACCGAGAATAATAATTTGTAAGTACCTTCTAAAATTAAGTCAAGTACAGGCTTGAAAATGAGAAAAAAATCTAATGCCTCCTTGACCTACAAATAGATCAAATATCTTCTTACATTACATACATTTACAGCCACTACAGTCTATTTAAGTAATGCTTAAAACCTGTATGTATTGAAGAATTATGCAAAAACAAAAGATTTGATGCATTACATTGGGCCCGATTCGGTTCGCCTGTCTGGATGCCGCTTTACATTTGGTAGGTAATATATGTTGTATGTAGAGCAGAAGTCTTTGTAGCTCCTTGGATAAACGATAAACAAAAATCGTAGAGTCGCCATATGCCTAATATACGCTACTGGTAGGTACAAGTAAGTGATTAGTTGCTGCTGTGTTCTTGTTAATTCTATCTATTGATAAATTTTCAGAACATACAAGAAGATAAATCGAAGTGAAACAAACAAACGGTCTAAAGGACGCACAAATGTAAAATTAGTGATGAGAAACAGAATCTGCATATAAACAAGCTTCATTTGATCTCATCACAAAAAGGTGCTTCAGGAAGCATAAAGGCTAAAACTCTCGATAGAATTTACTAAGTAATTAAACTAATTTTCTTATTTGTCTAACTAACAATACCAAAACGGTAAGAACTCGTAACTGCACAACGACTCAACGCCCACCCAAACCCAAAGCAAGGAGCGCCGCTACACGGGTGAGCAGCCATCAGTCTCAGACGAAAACCCGGCGGCGCCGCGCACGCAACCCAGTCGCACCATGTCCTTAGCTGAGGGCGCATCCGACACCGAACAGACCAGCGTTAGGACCGAGGAGCAGACCAATAACAACCAGGGCGCCAGGAGGAGGGACGACCAGAAAAAAGACAAAAGACAGGCAAGTTCAATTCAATTCAAGTTGCTTGAGAGGAATAATGAGGATCAAGTATTTACCGAAGAAGCAGAAGAGCTTGATTCCACGCCCGGTGCCTAGAAAGGTGAGTGGCCAATCATAACATTCAACCCAGGCGCGCAATGAGGAGGGAAGACCAGAATAGACAAAGACAGGCAAGTTTGGGTGTGTATTGTGTAAATTTAAAGAAATAACATTGAGTATTAAGTATTTACTGAAGTAACATAAATGCTTGATTCTACGCCCGGAGCTTATAAAGGTAAGTAATTTGTCTCTGTTTACAAAATAATCGTCGTATAGATGGATGAATCCTCGGTGAACTTAGATAGTCGTTTTAAACGAAAGGCAACCAGTCAAACTATGCCTTTGAACAAGCAGACCAGCGTCGGGACCCAGAAGGACCAATAATAACTATGGGGCTAGGAGGAAGGAGGACCAGAAGATGCAGAAAAATTTTATTCCATGTCCGGTGCCTGAAAAGTAAGGTGACCACATCAAGGTATCTAGTATTGAACGTTTCATATCCTTAGCTAAGGGCGCATTCGACTACGACCAGCGTTCTGAGGAGGAGCAGACCGAGTCAGAAGGGAGGACCCGGAAGCTAAACAAAATACAGCACTTTGATCATTTAATCAACTACTTCTAATGACATCGTGCGCACCACTACCTATTATTCTTATTTAACGGTACGGTACACACATTCTACTACCTACCTACCCACGACACGACACAGGATTACCTAGTGTGGGTAGAAAAAAAATTAACCATGTGTTTCTAATTTAAGTTAAGTTTGCTTTAAGGTGCATTAAACTCTTGTTATATTGTATTTTGAAATTGATAAATAAATTGATTGATTGATTGATTGATTGAAAAATGTTGCATAAAATAAGATTAAGGACCAAGTATTTTTTACGTCCGGTGCCGAAAATCTCGTTTCACTTTTGAAACTCAAAACGTGAACGACTATATAAAGGTAAGATGAAGGTAGGTAGGTACCAATGGCTTAGAAAAATACCTTAACTGAGGATGTATCAGATAACAAGGAGACCGGTGCGTGACTGCATAGCAGACAAATAACAACCAGGGTGTGAGCTACCGCATGACTTGGTAGAAATAAGAAGCTTAACAGCCACAACAGTCCACCAGTGGACATGGACTTCCCCATACTGGGGGTATTGCCATACTCACCACGCGGTAAGGCTGGCGGATAGGCGAGCGAATCGCAAAATGGTGCTTTCAAGGGAAACGCTGCTGGCCATTCCCTGGATAAATTTATCCCTTAGTCGCTTTTTTACTACACCCGCAGTCAGAAATGGAGTAATGCTATTCAAAGCCGGCATCATACGGCATAAAAAAAATAAAAACAAGTTAGTAGCCCGTTTAAAAAATATGCAAATACTTATGGAGATCACCTATTTGCCTGAGCAGAAAATGATCATTTCATGGTCGGTGCCTAAAACACCGAGTGAGTAAAGACTATGAAAACTCCGTTTCTATTTTAGTCACATCAGACACAATAGGTCTTTATTATCTCCCACCAAATCTGCTTTCGACTTTTGCATCAAGTTCCGAGCAAAAAATATTCAAGCTAGATTTGATTTCATTTCTAGACCGTTGTTGTTATAAACTATGTTTTTTTTTACAATATTCGCAATAATATCATATGAGCTTTTGCGAATGCGAATATGCTGACATATGCGAATGCGAATATACGCCAACTACCTATTTACATCACAAAGTTGCCAAATTCACCACGTACCTGCAAAAAATTTATTCGCTCTTAAAGCGCTTGTGCCCGTCTCTCTCTCTGTACATCTCTCTCGAGAAAATATAAGGAAGTGTAATTTTTGAACCACTTGCTTTTAGGACTACATAGACTCAACGTCATCGTCGGCTACCTCAGCAGAAAACCTCTTTTAAAAACCAGACTCCCAACATACTTAACGCAATCCTACCTATTTGTCTAATAAGTATAGGTATTTTAACAATTAACCGCAGAATTCGATCAACCTTGGCCTTGCGATAGCTACTACAAATTAAAGCATTAACCAATCGAAAAGTCACAATTTGTCAATCCATATAAGGGTTTACAATTTGTTTTACAGCTTTGCGGTTATTTGGCAATTGAGAGTAATTGTGTCGTTAAAATGTCCGCCTACCAGTTAATTGTTTCGGAAGTGTATAAACTACGCCTACGATTACAGCGTTAGCATTTTAAAAAAACGGTGGCTAAGACTCCCATAGTTATAACATGGGAGCCTTCAAAACCATAAATTGTTTTTGATTTAATTTATAATTAGATACACATAAATTAGATATACTTACCTGGTATAACTCCAAGAACGAAAAGATTTTTTTCAAGACTTTTATTGCATCCTGGGGATGCCCAAACTAAGAGAGAGGAGATCTCTACCAGTTAACAACGTCGGTAGCTGGCTAGGTGAATCATGCGCATTTCCTATTTGTTCTGAATCCGTTCAAGCGTGACATTATCATTGGCCGTGTCGCAATCACATTCAATCCATTATACTCGTAGGTTGGTACTCTTATTGTTTTTCTGTAGTCAATAAATATTATGAGTAGGTAACTGGGTTCATTAAAGCGGATGATGCGTTCACCGTGATGGGAGGAGTCTATGATTGCTCATACAAGGTAGAAAGATCGATTCCTTATATTTTATGGTCTAGATTTTGCACAATTTTTTTATAATAGGTGTTTTTAAGCATTCCTATCGTTTTCCGGTACATCCGGAGGCCTTATGGAAGCAGTTGAGATTGTTTTATAAACGTAGATATCTGAATCTGACTGATGTTACAGGACGTTAATCATTCAATTTTCTATTCTTCAGATGTCAGAGTCATACATGTGGAAGGAGCAGATCCATACCCTCATGAAGGGCGGGGAGAGCGAGTCCGACATTTCGGACTCGGAACACTTCCTGTGCAAGGGCGCGTTCCTCATCACCCCCTCTCACGGACTCAGCATGGAGAAAGCCTCCACTATCTGCGAGAAGATGGATTTCAAGGGATGCTTCTCCCTCACCAAGACTGCAACGGGAATCCTCTTCAAGTTTTCGAGCGTTGATGATTACCAGATGGTGTTCAAGAAGGGGTTCCATAAAGTGACCGGTTCCAGGTTTTATAGGAAGGTAAATGGTTTGAGGATGGCTGTCGCTTTCTGCTTCTTCTACTAGTATGCTTTGATCTTCTGTTTTATTTGTCTTCTTTTTGTATCAGTTTCATTAAACCTAAGATTCTCTTCGATTCACTTTTCTTTTTTCATTAATTTTCTAAGGTTTATAAGTCTACATGGATTCTAGGACTTGTCTTGTTTTACCTTCATCGATAACATGTTCGTTATCTTTGTCTAGTTGGACGCATGAAATGTATGATACCACACTTAAATGTTTTCACTCATGTGGGATTTGAACTGACGTCCCTTTCGCTCTCATCCATATCTTGGCGTCACTTATTGACGCTTCCAGAGAAGGGTCTGAAGGGTTGAACACACGATAGCACGAAAATATTGGATTCTATATTTTCATGTTAGTAGAGTAGAACAATGTGACAATTCAACGCTACATGAAATATTGCGCTCTCTCCGCAGATAGCCATACCCTGCCGGCCGCAGAAAACCTTCACGGTGTACGTGTACGACGTCCCAGACGAGGTTCCCGAGGAGGACGTGCGCCATGCGCTCTACAAGTTCGGCTCCGTAGTGGAAGTAGTGCGCTTGCATTACACTGGCTCGCCCAGGGAAGGTAATACCACTGGTAGGTTCATCCATCTATCATTCGCCATCAATGGACATCATCATCATCTCCGTGACCTCGTCTCAAGTAATATGCTGTCGGTGCAACTTCAAGTTATGAATCTGATATAGGAATATATATTGTGGGTATCAGCATAATTTGAAGTTTCGCTCTCAGACATCAAACTGTGATAATCAGTCGGTAGTTGCTGACATGTGAGTCGCAACTACAGGTGCCTACTAGTCACCTATTAGGTGGTTAAACCAGGTTTAGCGGGTAATGCAATGACGCGTTGACCCAAAAGAAAATAGAACAATTACAGTACTTACTTCCTACTGCGCGCGGGACACGAGTGTTTCATTTCCGCATAGATATCACCGTTTTTGAGCAACATAATCTCTTTCCAGGCTCATCAACCCCCAAACCGATGGATAAAACTCCCTCCCGGGCCATCACCACGATCGACGGCGAGCTGGTCAGCAGCATGATCCCCAAGGAGGCCACCAGCGTCATCCGCATCACCCTGGCCAATATCGAAGAAGCAAACATCCTGCTGCAAAACGGGCTGGACTTCTACGGCGCTACCTACTTCCCCACCGAGCTCGCTACTCCGGCTCAGGCCGCCAAACTGATTAAACCTAGGTAAATCACTTAACCATGTAAGGGCGGGTGCACATCTGGTCACCAGTGTGATCCGCATCACCCTGGCCAATATAGAAGATGCAAGTATCCAGCTGCAGAACTTCACTACCGAGATTGCTACACCGGCTCAAGAGGCCTTAAACATGTTAAGGCCGGTGTCCGCCACCGGTGTAAGTCGCGTCACCCTGGCCAATATTGAGAACGGGTTGACGTACACACGGCGCTACTTACTTTCCTATATTTACATTATTTTGATTTCAGCGATTGATATATCTATCGATTAAAACCAAGCCTGCCAACTGATTTTCTAGGTGAGCCAAATTTTTAAGTTTACTGGGCCTTTGCGCCGGGCCTCGATTTTTAGAGCCAATAAATACTACTGTCATTATAATTCACAAAAACGGAACATTTCGAGTGGAACTAAGCCCAGCCAGGAGCTCCTGACTTTCATAGCGTTTTTTATGTTTTTGTGAAGGTAAGTATGGAAAACAGATAGCAAGGGTTAGTGCCTTCAAACCTTTTTCATTTTTTTTCCACCGTAACCCGACGGAGTAAATTTTACATGAACGATGGTGTGCTAGGTCCAAGGAAAGTAACTATGAATTTTGATTCCCTTGAGAGGGTCAAAACCCACGTTTTATTTTTACCGTCCAATCGGGTTGCGGGCGACTGGCGGGCCAATTCGAATGCATTATAATCCCTGGTTGGCTGGCCTTGATAACAACCCACGATAAACCTATAGATATTATGATAAACCGGTTGTTCTTAATCAATATTATGGAGAACCAGCAAAAGTTTGATCCTTTCAGTCGTGGTGCTACAAGTGTTTGTGATTTATTTTTTATTTTAACTATATCCGTCTTCCCAGCAGGATAACAGGCGGCACGGTGTCGGCCAGGGTGCGCGATTTGCTGCCAGTGTTCGACCAGCAAGGGTTCGCCAAGTTCGCCCCGCCCGCCTCGCGCCTCGTCAAACCGCCGCGCTCCAAGTAGACCATGGGAGCTGGACACGTCGGAAGAATACTCTTAGTATTACCTGCCAGCATTTTTAGTTTTTGCAAAATAGATACAGAATAGTACACTTTCAGCACATTCGGTTCGGCAAACAAAGCGCCTCTGATAATAAAAAGCTAATTGCACACGTGTTGTGCTATTTACGTACACAAGGCGCTTTTGAGATTTCTCCTTCCACAGAACAGACAAAATCGAATACAAGCTCATTTAAGATGTTTGATCGAATTGCTACTGGATTCCTAGGTTTAGCGTTTCTGTTGTTAATTAACTACCAATAATGTGTTTCTTCTTTCGACGTTGTCAGGACAGCGACTGAATAAAATCATGAAATTCATAAATCTAACACTCATTCATATCTAATTTCCATTCGTAATTAACTTCAGACTTTATCAGATACGTCGAGGATACATCATAACATAACATTAAGTAAAAGAATATCAGTGTAGTCCATTTCCATTCATTTTTCATTCATCCATCATCCATCACCTTAACATTAATCCATTGGAATCATATCTTTTGAGTTGAATAATTTTATACTAAGAACTTTTTGTTCCTTTTGAGTTGTTTTAGTTTAATTTTGTTTTGTTTTGTAAGTACCATTTTATGCATTTAATTTGTTACTAATATATGTGCCATAAGTATAGTAATATTATTTTGTATCATCTTTTGTTATTAAAATAAAGTGTTTCTAATTTAATTGGTTTAAAAAATTACTTTGATATTTAGGTCGTCTAGGATCTGATGTTTTGATTTTATTTGCAAAACAGATCCTTATTACGTCATATTATAAAGCTTCCTTATTTCGATCACGTTTTCCTACACTGAAAAAAAAACACCAGTTATATTTAAAATACTTTTAATAACGTCTTAAGTATCACAGATTAACAACAATAATGGCTTAGTATTTTAACTTAGACCTAGATACCTATACGTAGAAAAATAATACAGTACGTAAGTAGATAATTATGCAACACCGGCACTCTTTTTCCCACTTCTGAATCTCTCTTCAATCTCTTGCAAGCTCTTGCCTTTAGTTTCAGGCAAGATGAAGTACATTATAATAGTTCCTACTAAAGCTACAATACCGTAGAAAAGGAATGTCGCGACTTCACCGAAATTCGTCATCATACCCGGAGCTGTTTTGACTACAACGAAAAAGGAGGCAAACGTTGTTGCTGATGATATTCCCGAGCCTAAACCTCTTACTCTAGTGGGGAAAACTTCGCCACACATAATCCACGGTAGTGGCACTAAACCTACAGAAATTGCTGTAATGTAAACTAACAGACACGTCAATGGTAGCCAAGACATGTTTGTCTGTTTACCGTCAGTGAAATATAAGAACATTGCTAATCCAACCATTGATAGAGCTGTGAAAACCCCACTTATAAAGCATAATGGTCTTCTGCCGTACAATTTACAAATAATACAAGCTACAACAGACATTACGACTCTTAAAGAATCTATTACTAACATAGCTACGTAGTGGTCCATGCCTTTACCGACCGCCTTTTCCACAATTTCTATAGAATAGAAAGCAACTGCATTTACTCCAGAGAATTGGCAAGTTATGAAGAACATGATCATAATAAACAATGGTTTTAATAGTGTTGGGCTTTTAAGGCTAATAAGTTTTTCTTTAAGGGACATCGGAGGTTCAGAATCTTGAGCTTTCTGTTTGTCGATAAGGCCTTTAAGTTCAGCCTTGGCGGCTTCGTCATACCCTCTCAACCAATGAAAAGATTTTACACCTTCATCGGTTTGTCCTTTAGCGATCAACCACGTCGGGCTTTCAGGAACTACCATTAACAAAAAGAAGCTCAACACTGGGAATATGCTACAAATGATTGCAGTCGAATGCCAAGTCATGAACGTGCCTATAATGTGAGCGACTAAGATCCCTACTGCGATCGCTAAAGACACAGCTGCTAAAAAGAATCCTCGATACCTCGGGTCCGTTGTTTCTCCGATATAGACGGGACCTAAAGGACCGAGTAGACCGACACATAGTCCAGTGAAGAACCGTCCAAGAAGCATGAGGGATAAGTCTTGAGCACACGAGATGAGGATCCAGCCGAGGAGGAATGGTGCGCAGACCATGTAGTGGGAAGTCTTTCTTCCGAACTTCTCCATCATCCAGCCGGATATAAGGCACCCAGGAGCCATTGGGAGGGCTGCCATTGCCGCTGTAACAATTAAAACAACAAGTAAGTACCTAAGTCATTGCGTGAGACATAATATGTCGTATTAATCGAAAATGTTATGATATGGTTGCATTTAATGAAGTAGCCAATTGTGCGTTGGATTATTTTGGGTAGGTACGTGTCATAGATACAGGGCACAAATTAAGTAGGTATTGGCCGGCGCACTGCAGGGCCTGGGTCTATTTTGGACCGTCGTCGTACGTAATTTTATATAGTAATTAGGTGAAATTGATCAACTCGTACAATACTAGAGGTACTTTCTAGAATTCACAGAGCAGTGAGCCTCCCGTCTTGCTCGCACAGCGTGCTCTCAAAGATGACAGATCAAGCAATGAATGCTTTGTGCTTTGATCTGATTTGACCAATCTCTCACTTTGATGCCAGGCCAGCTGGTGCTATTTGAGAGCTGTCAAATCAACCAAAAAAGAAGCATTAGTCAACACTTAGTAGGTACTGTCCAATCCGGTGACTGAGCACAATTGCTGGGCAATTATATCGTGTGTGACACTAACACATCGTCTACAAACGAATCGATGAACCCTGGTGTCAGAGAGGTATAAAATGTAGAGTAAAAATGGCAGTTGGTACCTATGTACGTAGCTTAGTTAAATAGGTACACATCTACGGTAGATCCTTGTGACTTGCTTTGTAACCACTAGGTATCTATCTACAAAATTAACTTCATGCGGGTATAATCACCATTAATTATGACAACCAGTTATTGTTCATAGCGCATAAAATCATATTAAATAGAACAGGTTGTATTTTTGTAAAAATATTACTTTGATGATATTAAATTGATTTGTTATGTACAAACTATATTAAATTAAATATCTTCGGCTTATATTTACGCGTGTCTATATAATATTAATAATCATGATTTCTGTAGACCGTCGCAAATAATAAGAATGTGAGAAAAACTGAACAATTTTGCAAAGCGGATTTCTGGGATCTATAACGAAGTTTTTTATCTAACCGTAACGAATCAGTATGCTATCGGTTATTAAAATTTTATTAGCGTGTAGTTTCGTTCTATAGTTTTTAAGGCTCTACCTAGTATTCTACAAACTATTCTGTGTCAACATTACTGAGCTTTGGCATTTACCGTACATTTAACTCAAGATAAATGCACCGAGCTATTAATATCGACTGTTGGTTATCTGACTGAATGAACCTGACTGGTTCCTATTCTGATAATTTTGTCCGATTACAAAACCGCACCTTTGATTGTAACTAAATTATATTGTAGGTACTATGTGTTGGCTAATGCTACTTTCTTGGTTAGTTTAAGGCCTAAACACCTTCCTAAGACTGGTATACGATTATAAAACAATATTTTCAAAAGTCCAAGTGGACAATTAGGTAATGCACTCCTATCTCCCAGATGCCTTTATACCAATTCGATTATAGCATTTAGATTATACAAATGAAGTGATTGCCGTGCGATGTCGGCTTAGAATAACATCACCCCATTTCTTGCCCCTGGGTGTCGTAAAAAGATACGAAGGGACTCGAGGGTCACATGTGTATTGCAATTTCAGGTGATGGGCTGACAACCTGTCTCTATGGCGATACCCATATGATCCTCAAATGTTTGTCAGCCGTGGCGTGAATGATCTTTTTACGGCCGATTACGCTCTGCATGCCCCGCAAGGGATATTGGCGTGACGTATGTATGTATGAAAATTAAGTAACTTGCGGCGCTGCTTATCTTGTAAAGTCTTACAACGACACAGTAGAATAACACCAACGGACAAGTGTCTTCTGCACAACCAGTTTTAAGTTAATAAGTCGGAACCAAAAAAAAACTCAGTGACTAGTTTCTCGGCTTTTTAAAGAGGAAGTGAGTTTATCGTTCTGATGGTATGAGAAATTTCTTCCATGGTTTTCTGACCGAAATATCAAGTAACCTCATTTTTGCTTGCTGGCAGAGATCCTTGTTTAAATGTACCTATTTATTGATAATAAGTATTCAAACCAAATATTAATTATAGTGACTACGTAGGTACTTAGCTTTTGAGATATATAATGTACAAACATACTATAACTACATTTGGACAAGCGCTCAGATACTATAGCAGGTTAACATATTATAATATTTTCTCATAGTGATACCAACGTACGGCAAAAAATTTCAGTCTATTTTTAAGTAAATAAAGTAAGTAATAAAAAAAGCATTACACTCCTTCTGAGGCAGTCGGGTAAAACACAAGACCAGACCAGACCCCAGGCTCCATAGTACTCGTACCTACTTACCACTTATTCCGTCTCAGGTTGTCATTTCAAAGACTTTTTGTCATGAACTCGGTCGGCCGTACTTATATTCTTCTATTTTTTTTGTATGACATTAAGTGAAGGTCTATTTGTATCTAGACCAGTTTTAAAATAAAATTGAACCCGTTTTACAGAGACCGCGATAAACTGCAAAGACGCTATTTTTAGGGCGACTTACCTCAAAAGGAAAAAACTGAACCCTTATAGGATCACTTTTTTGTCTGTCAGTCAGACCATCCGTGTCACCACCCTTTTTTCCCATTCAAGGGAATGCATAGAGATATCGAGTTGAAATTAAAGTCATATACACAGGTCCACGGTCGCTTGTATAAACCAGCTCGATTTGTACAAGCGACCTAACGTAACCTAACGTAAGTACAAAAAGGATACGGCTGTTGTAAAAAAACGCGTGTTTTTGACTGTCTCATGGTAATCAAAGTACATAGGTTACGTCCCGTGGACCTAGAACTATGAAATTTGGCAATTAACTTGGTTTTGAAGTAAGTACAAGTTTAGGTAACATTATTTTGAAAAATTCGGCGCCCTAAAAAATCTGTCCTTTTAGGAGACCGAAAAAGAACATGATTTTGACATTGAGGCTCGTAGTTTAAGTAAAAAGGCTTGATGTGCATGTTACGGAACCCCCAATGTGCAAGTCGGACTCGCACTCGGCATTTTTTACTTTTTATTTATTATGATGACTCAAAGCACTGATTGATTTTGAACTAAAATAACTTTAGCATTTTAATTTTTCTTTTTAGGGTTCCGTGATCAACTATATCCTTATTGTATCGTCAACTCTCGTCTGTCTGTCCGTCCGTATGCCCCGCCCCACCTTATTACCTTACTTCAGTTTTGCAATTAGTAACATGAAATTGGGAATGAAGATAGGATAGAACGTTTTGACGTTAATAAAGAAAGGTCAGTAAAAAAAAAAAAATGTTTTGGACCACCTGCCTCACAAATGAAAGGCAGAGACATTTTGTTTTCGTCTACTGTATTGAGTATGGTATCGTTGAAGAGGACTTGTGTACCTAAGGTTACTTATGAAAAATAGAAACATTAAAATAATTTTGTCGTAAGTTAAGTATTTGCTTAACAGTGCGTTTTCTAGCTGAAATTTGTTCCAGCTATGGCTTCCAAAGTAGAAAAACAAAAGAAAATACAAATTTAAGAAAAATATTGTTTTTTATCTGTACTTACTATGAAAACTTTAAAGAAAATCGTAGCACTTTTAGGTACTTATAGATATATTGTGTTTTCCAGAATGTAGAATAGGCAAACCTATCAAGATATATATATATATATATATAATGACATTCAGCATTGATATAAGGTTCAATATATATTTAGTGACTACGAATCCTATATTTGAGCGAGACCGACACGTTCTTGTCTTTATTTGATTATTTAACCACTCAATAGTCAATTAAGTGAAAAGATATATTTTTTCTTAGTAGGTATTAGTATTGCTTTTAAACCGGGATTTGATTGATGTTACTAATGTAATAATAATTTACTTTCTTAAATGTGTAGTCTTTCTATTTGATATGCTATCAAAAAAATCTTATCGTTTATGCAATAAGATTGACGTTTTGTCTTCCCAGCGAGCGAGGCTTTCATTTATCTAAGTACGGATTATACCTACACATGAAAATGATGGCTACATTTAATATAAACATTCGCCTTTTCGTTTTTAACAATAGATAGTCGTGGATATAAGATTTTATATAATAGCACTGTGAACGAAAGAATTTTTAAATGCCTCTACCCATTATTACTACAATGCCGGCACGAATTCGTTTCGTGTGGAACACCGTGTCGACTAACGACCCGATGAACATTAGTGTCGAAACACAGCTGCGTATAGTTCAGACGCGGAATGTTGATTGTATGAGATATACATACATACATACATATATCACGCCTATAATCCCTTGCGGGGTAGGCAGAGCATAAACATGTATGAGATATATGCTCGGAAAATCTTGATGTCATATCAAAAGATACAACTAGAACGCAGTCGAGCAGTTCTCATATTTCATACAAATTGAAAATTCCGCGACCGAACTTCCCGCAGGTAAGTTTCACTTTTCACACAAACTCACCGATCCATGAAGCAGTGTTCTCGTCCCAGGGTATGACGCTGCCGGGCTCCTTCAGCTGAGGCAACAAGATGGCGGAGTAGCCTGAGGTCAAGCCAGCAGTGAACGTCAACAAAATCGCCGCCGCTGCCGTAAGGGACTGAAACGAAAACAATACGACATTAACAAAAATGGCATACAAAATCATGGACTTTTCAAGGGCGCCAATACACCACGAAATATGTTTAAATATTTCGTGAATTAACAATACGTGGATGCACTTTAGAGACGTAGGTTTATACACTTGCTTCTTTTTCTGTAGATGTATTTTTAATTCCCTATTGCAAATCTATTAAAAATTTGCATAGATTAAAATAAATGTATGTATATAGTTTTCATACCTGTTTCCATATCGGCGAGAATCTAGCTACAGTGCTTGCGTTTGCTAGAAGTGCCTCTTCTCTTGCTTTCTCTTTCTCTAATCCTAGACCAGCCGCTGAACTAGAGTTCCTAATTATATTTTGTATGTAATTCGCCATCGTATCAGTATTTGCTATCGCACCACTGTTTTCGTCATTTGAAGTAGAATTTTTACTGTTTTCTGATACATTGTCTTTATTTTCTTCGTCATCTTTCTTAGACCCTTTAAGGTCTGTTTCTACTCCTTCGTCTACATCGCTGTTGTTTTCGGATTTATTATTATTTGCTTGTCCTAAATTCGCACCACTGGTATTTTCTTCGTCTTTGGAATCATAGGCTAAGTTTTGTTTGCCCGTATCACTAGTTTCATCTCTTTCGTTTACATTATTAAGTATAACATTTGTGTCGTTTGTCTGGAGATCATTGCTAAGGTCAGGAGATAAGGATCTGTATGTCTCGGTTGGTTTTGTTGATTCTTTGCCTGATACTTTCTTCTCCCCCATGCTTTTAACTGCAACAAAAAAAAAACAATTTTAGCAATAGTTAATTTTTCGTTAAAGTTTGTTTCATAAAAATTTAAATTCTGAATTTAAACAATACTTTACACGCATACACACGTTTAATAAGGGTTTTGGATGACAATGTAAAACTATTGGGAAATCCTTTCAAATCAAGATAAACCAATACAAAATGGTAGTAAAACAAACAAATCAGTAAATACTAGCTACTTCAATAAACGTGCTTATCAGAAATATAGACACTTGCAAGTATCCTTATCATGACAAGATTACTTATTCTACAAGGAGTTTGTTGTCTTGATAATTATCTTGCTAAGGTCAGGATTGTATATAACCTGCGTAATAAATAATCTACATCTACATTTCATACATAGGTAGATACTAATAATGCACGTAACGTGTATCTTCAATGGTTAGTCTTTCCCTTCTCATTAAGAATCTTAAAAAATACAGGCCGTAAGGGACAGCCCTCCAAATACAGGTAGGGTGCATTCAGACGATGAAACTGAACAACTTCCTATCAAAAATATTTCTCGAAAGGTAATATTTTTTTACTTTCCATAGTATATGCAGTCAGCTGATAGTGATTTTGTATGGGAAGTCGACTATATTTTTGTCTTTTCCTGATATTATGTTGCTAGGGGAAAGTCCTTCAGTTTCATGGTCTGAATGCACCCTATCAGTATTCGGAGGGCTGTCCCTTACACCCCGTATACTATTAATCATACTTCCAAACCGCTTTCTCTGATATATATTTTTAATTATACTACTATTAATTAAACCGAGTATTTATATAAAAAGTTTACTTAACCTATATTTCATTTATTATGTTTTGTCATGATAACGTAAATTAGCAGAACAAATATGATAAACGCGGTCCATATTCACAATTGCGTAGGTACTGTCAGCGTCTCATCAACCTACCCTTTAAGGGATCAAATTATAATGGATTCACATACAGTTACTAAGAGTAACTAGAATATGATGATCTTTTAAATTAGTAGGTTTATGTGGTGCTGATAACAAAGATAAGAAGAACGCTGTATTCCAGACGCGGAAGTTTTAATGAAATTATTGATATATGAAGGTATGTTTATTTTAAACTATATTAGTAATAAAATATCTGCCCATTTGTATGTTTTAATGCAGATAAGTTATAAAAGTAGGCGTTAGTTGACTAAAGATAAATAATGTGAAACAATTTTTGTTATTAAAAACATTTTAATAATCGACTCGAATTCGCCGTGTCATGTCGGTTCAGAAAAGCATCATCCTATTTCTTCCGCGAGGGTGACGTTACAGGTGAGGTGACTAAGGGACTCAAGGGTTACATGTGTATTGCAATTTTAGGCGATAGGCTGACAACCTTCCAAAGTTCCTAAATGGCCCTAAATTTTTTGTCAGACGTGGCGTAACCGTACGTTTTTACGGCTGCTTACGCTCTGCCTACCCCGCAAGGGGTAAAAGCGTGATATATTTATGTATGTAACTCGCATTCGCAGGTCAAAGGAAGAAATTCGTACATAGCGTTCGCGAATGCTCAAAAATTTTCAATTTGTCTTATACTAGTAGAGTAGGCAGTGGGTAATTAATAGATAGTAAAATGTTGTCACGCGACCATTGTGATACACTTATCGATAATGAATGAATAATGAGTAAGTAGGTAAGTACCTATTACGAAACTTGGCTTGTACATATATAGGTAGGTTATATTATGATGTATTGTGATGTAGGTACAAAATACATCTAGGTCCTAATACCATCAAGGTTTTGTTATTAATGAGATAACGGTATGGTTCTATAAAGCTTAGTATGTGGCACATGAAATCACCATTATTAGGTATCATTAATTAATCATGCCGTAGGTAATTTGAGGAGGGTGATCGGTTGGACAAACCTGTAAAAAAATATCAGACACGAAATTTTTGAATTCTTTAAAATACTCGTATGACAACATGGTCGGAGGAATTTCAATTTTTTTTTAATTTGTTATTTGTATATCACGGAGTTAGAGCTCTTAGCTACAAGAAAAATAAAATAATATCAGCTGATGCTAAGAGTATTTCAAGTTCATGGAAGGTTCCCATAAAATATAACAAAGTGACGTCACAAATGAAAGGTCAAGACTGAAGTGGATATATCAATATTTATAAATGAAGACGAATTGCGGTACGTGTATGCAATAGTAATGTATATAGTACAAGGTCCAGTGTTCGTGACGGCTTTAAACATAGACTGGACTGAACTGGAGTAGCTGGACTGGTAGTAGATTAAAATGTAATAATATGTAAATGTATAAAAAACTACTAAAATTTGATTGAGACAAAGAGCTTGAACAACTGTTCCTAAATAACACCGGTTGAAATAATGTAAAATGGTCCTTTTTAGAAGAATGTTTTATAAATTTGGTATTCAATAAAAAGGATCTTTTATTTAAAAAAATATTAGCCGAGCATGTACAGTCAGTTGTAGCACATAAGGTACCAGGGGTACTTCAAAAGAACTGGATTATTTTTATTCCCAGTTAAAACATAATCAAAATTTAAACTTATTCTCATAAAAGAAGTGATTATCTACTAATACATATTCATTAAAAGAAAAAAGTATTGCTGGGGACAAACATAATTCAGTTCTTTTGGAGACCCCTGGTACCTTATTGCTACAACCGACTGGACGTACAGTTGCAGCCTAACTGATGGTTTCTGGAAAACAGATATACATAAATGGATCATGTTTTTTTGGACGTGATCACTTATTGATTACCGGATAATTGCGAGTTCAATGTTGTTATTACAAAAAAGTTAGGCAGTGTTAAAGTCGTTTGACAACGTCAAATCGTATGGAAAAGTAATTTAAACAGCGTGTCTACCTTTTTTTTAATAATACGGTAAAAGTCCGAGTTCACCTACTTATACATAAATACATCTTTGATGATATTGTGGCAACCATTCGATATTCCGGCAGAATTATGCGCAGATTTTAGGTAAAGCCTTTTTGGCGAAGCATCACCCATAAAAAATATCATAGGTCAATTATAAGTACAAGACAACATAACGTTTCAAATGACCATTATAATTTTCATAGTATTTATTGCAGTTGACTGGCCCGATGGCGTAGCGGATAGTACCCCTGCTTTCTACGTCGAGGGTCGTGGGTTCGATCCCGACAAGACACAAATATTTGTGAAGTAAATATTACAGATATTTGTGTTTAGTCTGGGTGTCAGATATTAGATAGTACAAGCTATGCTTAGTTTGGCGCTAGATGGCGCTGTGTGAAAATGTCCAGGATATCTGTATCTTTAGTTGTTAATAAATAAGTCGTTGCAAAATACTGGTATTTTTTAATGCTGTTAGACTTGACAAACAATAGTAATTCGTTGACACTCTACCAACCTCCTGTGCATACAGACGCAACTATCAGTAGGCAACGATGAAATCATTCGCGTCATTGCAATGGCAAACCATGGTCCAATACCAAAATAATTAGTGCTAACAGTACAAGGTTGACGCTCAAAATTGGAGGGAATCACATGGTGAACTACTATAATATGATAGAGCCATCTGTTTGGTCATGGTATTGCAAGATTCAACTAGTAATTTTGAAAATCTTCATAATATCGTCTTCTTCTTTCTTTCTTTTTCGTGTGAATTTATGAAATCATATTTTGTAACATGCAACCAGGGGCTGTATGCCGCTATTTGAAAAGCGTATATATATGATGTAGTTCTACATCAGAGTGTCAGAAGGATGTTTCTAGGGCCCCGATTTTTGTGGCAAGTAACCAGGGGCCGTACATCCGATATTTGAAAAGCGTCTGAGTAGTGTATGAATACAGTTTCAGTTTAATGGTTTTGGCCGTTTCGTATTTCGCTAACAGTTTAAAGTATAGAAAATGGCAATAGAATAACTATTCAGTTACGATGGCATTACAATGACTAAAAATAAGAGGGTCGGGGCCTTACATCCGCTATTTGAAAAGTGCTTCAGTTGTGTTCCAACTGTGTTAGTTGGATGGTTTTATGTCCTCTATTCTCTTATTTACTTAGTCATTGTTATGCAATTTAATTAAATTAACATTAATTTGCCATTGTGATTTTCTATACTTCAAATTGTTAGCGAAATACTAAACGACCACAACCATCCAACTGACATTGTATTCATACACTACTGAGACGCTTTGGAAACAGCGCTATACGGCCTCAGGACCGCTCGCATATTTATTATTTATTCTTTTAAGCATGAATAATTCGTACAATGGTTTTAATATTCACTTAAAGTGATAAATTATTTTCATAAAGTCCTGGCGGGCGCTAATCTCTCTCGTCTGACTTAACCACATAAAACGTAACATATTTTAAAAAAATCCTTTATTTTGTTTAACAATAATCATGATAACGCCATTACTCATACTTCCTACAAAGTTGGTATGTTTATTATCTGTAGGTATTGTTTCTTTTCGGTTGGGTATTTAGCTGTCTCTGGAATGGCAACGATGTTACTATCTTGTGTCAGTCAGTTTGATATTTTAGGTTCATGTGTCTTATTTTGCAATCGGATTATGTTGAGGAGCCCTAAAACAATCCAAAGCATTTTTCAGAAAAGTGTAATTTTCTGAAACCTAACACTGCATAAAAAGTTATTAAACTTGGGTATGTCTTAAAACGTTTCGTATTAAACAATTAGGTAGTAGTAAATATAAGCAAATTAATGTAGTGTTTAAAATCATTAAAATATTTACAGTTCTTATTAATGCATATCTCTATCAAACGCTCTTCCAAATGACTAAGTGTATTGTTCAAAATAAAATGATTGTTTTTTTTTCATCACTTTCTCGTGCCAATATAAAATTAGTTGTAAGTACATATCGTAGGTATCTATATTTCCTGTATTTTGCCCTTGAACCGATCACAAGAGTACACTCGAACGCCGGTCCACGTTGCCTTTTTCTTTACCATTTAGAACGTGTTTGTAGAAGAAACTGTACAAAAAACAGCTACCGGACTGCGTTCTATTCGGTTTTTATTAGCTTTTATATTATAACAAACTGATGGATAGTTTGAATCGTAAGTGTGAGATCCTATTTCTAATGAATAGCGGGCCCTGATTGATAAGTAACGGAGCAGAGGTTTGTCCGGTTTCTTTGCGTCTGACTGACACTTAATTTACATATATACATCGCACTCCACTACACTCTTATGTAAACCGAATATTTGAAAAAAGTGTTCAGACTTCCTAGTTCTGTTTTTCTGTGATATCTGCTTATTAGTTATATTTTAAAATAAAATTGTTTTATTTCACGCAACATCGAACTAATTGGGTTATGGTGCAAAAAGTTGATTTTATTATCATTTGACTGGCAGTTTAACCTGTTGGGATTTTTAAATTCATACCTATTGCCAATTATCATATTGGACGACGAGAAGGCTATAGTATGTTTTTGTTCAATAGTTCAAAACAACCAAGTGGTAGATACCCATTTAATTGACACAAATATAGATCATTTTAAAAGATGTTGTGTGTGTAGTGTCTATTTTAAGAAGATCCAAGAAGCCTGCAACATTGTAGGTACTACTTTACTTGAGAGTTTATTTTTCTCATTGAATTGCCGCAATAATGGCTCCAGAAAAAAAAAACGCAGAATGTTAAAGTCAAATAGAGAAAAACTAAGTACAGTTCAAAGCTGCAGGTAGGTAAGTAGCCTAGAAGTGAGGTTATCCTTGAGATTCCTTCGCGTTCGGATGTGGGCTGATCTTAATGCAATGGTGAGGGTTCCACAGGTTACTTTGCAATAAATAGATACTGCAAATAGTAGGTAATTTTTGATTAAACATCAATAATGACGATTAAAATGTTCAGGCGTGTAAAGTGTAACCCATGCGGGAAGTTAAGCCGTGTGATTTCGAATTGAAATTATTAGAATTGGTTACATAGGTATAATGTCTCAAGCAACCATGCTACCGGGTCGGAATAACGGACACTTAAAAAACGACGTTAAAGTGCAAGTATCCTGTACCTACATAATACAAGTCATTGTGAATTTATTCTCCCCAAATTGCCCCACACAGTACGAGCCAAAATTTCGTGACTATGCTGCTTATATCATGTTAATTATCATGTATAGGCGTCAATATGATAAAACATTATTGCTGTCAATTTACTTATATTTTGATCATACATCAGAAACATAACTACATATTTATACTCGTAGCGACTCAGAGATCGAAGCTAATCGTTGTAGACAATCCCAAGCCAGACAAAGATGGCGCCTGGCTTTTATGTATGGAGGCTTTAATAGACCTAGGAATCACTTCTAGTCTCAACGCAACTAGACTAGGTCGAATCGTAACCAAGACCTACATAGGATTATTAGGTTTTACTGATAGTACTGCATTTACAGTTGACGTATACAAGTAGGTATAATAGGTAGTCTAGTATACTGGACTACAGTGTCAACTCGAAGATGGAAGGGTTTTGGAAAAGTAAACGTCATTTCTTTATATGTATAATCAACGGGATGTTTAACAGCAGAAAGTAGAACTTGCAAAAATGCCGGGAGACGCATGTGAAAGTAGCCGTGCTTATTGCGAAACGAAAATAAATACTTACAATCATCTGTCATACAAGTCATATCCACTTGTCATATTTATAAATTATTTATCAAATCACTATAAAATGTATAGATAAACGAACTCTATCGCTGGGATAAAAGTAAAAGTTATATTACTTTAGGCAGAAAATGTTTTGTATCTATATGCATGCAAAGGAAAAACTTCAATGGCACCATACGATGCTGCTACCACGAATTAAATTTAAATTGAATTGGTTTGTACCTATGGAAATTCTAAAATATAATTTAATCATCATTACACTAGTCTTACACTGATTATTGTCTACTTACTAACTTACTTTACCTAACTTATTTAGGGTCTAATAAGAAAAGCATATGTACAAACGAAGTTTTAAACTACAGATTCTTAGGTTCATATTTAAAAATTAATACCCTTAAAGCATAAATGACATCAATTTTCAATTTATTTAATTACGTACATGCGATGTTTTTATGCCATAGATCACGGTACATATTGTAACTAACTCCTAACTAATACCTACTCAATAAAAGACAACTTAATGGTCAGGTCAATCTACTACATCTCTGTAGAATTTACTTACACACAATTAAAACACACGCCTATTTTTGTTTATACGTATAGTGAAACAGATGACGTAAATCATGATTGTATTGCCAATAGATACAATATACTCGTATTTGTCGAGTCTTATTTTACTATGATGATTACACTACAAGAATATAAATATATATTGATTTGTTTACGAATTAACTAAACGGCCGGTGGCCCGTTATCGAGTGTTGGTGTTCACGATTTTAGACAGATAATTAATAGACAGGTACTTATAGAATAATCTATGAAATCTACAAGACACAATGTCCCAAAGTGTTTATGGCGGGTGACAGGTGTGATGCCAATAGGCAGAATAGAGGGTTCCAGGTGGAGTCGGGAAAAGGGTAGCTACCCGCCTGGCCGGGTGTTGTGGCCAGAGGACCGACTGGTCCACCTGGATAGAATTGGAAGTTGTATATATGCGTTGCGCGGTGAAACACTTCGATACCGCGTTTCAGGCTCTTTGTTCTGTCACGTGGCGCCATCTTGCAGCAATGTTGGAACTTCTGTTGCGTCTTGCTTGCTCGTGAACCACTTGGAGTGAGCTTCTTGTCGTAGCTCCCAGAGGTCGCTACATGTTCCACATACTTGTCATGGAAAGGGCTTACTTTAATTTATGAGGTAACTTTGATCGTAGTTGTTTGTATTTTTGATCGT
This sequence comes from Tuta absoluta, assembly GCA_027580185.1. NCBI lineage: Eukaryota > Metazoa > Arthropoda > Insecta > Lepidoptera > Gelechiidae > Tuta > Tuta absoluta. Next base: position 33,436,142 of record JAQAHW010000001.1, on the reverse strand, counting down.
GGATGGCTATGAATTTGTTTAAACCGTATTCTGACACTCCATTGCAGGCAGTACAGCTACGATCAAAGTTACCCCGAAAATCAAAGTACCCCATTGCACAAGTACCTACAACTCGATGTTGCGGTAGTTTGTGGGATACGGTGATAATAACGAAAGGAATTGCATATTGCGATGTTGGCTTAGAAAAGCATCACCCCATTTCTTTACCGCGGGTGTCGAAGGAGGCGACTAAGGGCATCGAGGGATTCGTGTGTATTACAATTTTAGGCGACCGGCTATCAACCTGTTACTTAAGTGATACAAGGATTTACTGAAACGGCGGGATTTATTGTCAGACGTGGCGACAGCGACCGCATTTTTACGGCCGTTAACACTTTGCCTACCCTGCAAGGGGATAAAGGCATGATGTATGTATAAAAACATTTTAAATCTAAGCATAGCTGTCTTTTGCGTGGTCTTACAATATCTGCGGAAAATAAATTACTGATGCTTAAGCCGCAAGTAAAAATGCAATGCATGGACCCAACCAATCCGGTAAGGTCTTGCCAACCCTAGTTGAATTTGAACAAAGATTTTTCATTCATTCATTTCAGATTCCCTTATTTAAAATGAAGTAAAAAATAAGGTCTTAGATTCACGGCTTTCTTATTTTAATCTTACTTTTCAAACTAAGTTTTACTGGCGTGCCTACGGTCGCGTAATTTCTAATTGTTTAAACTTCGCTTACAACATTTTCCACCCGGGTATAACGTAAAATTCCACGATTAAACTTTACATAGGTCAGACGCGGTTGCGGAGTTTCCAATTGTTGAATATGATTATCAAAGATTTCCGAACTACCTATCTATGGCGGTTCTACCACTTGTCGTCCGTCGCTGCGTTTTTAACGCACCATAACGCATGCGTCTGTCAGACGAAAGGGCGTTACGAATTTCAATCTTAGTCCCATAAAAATGCGAATTTGGTGCGTTTACGGATGCGTCTGTCAAGTAGTTAGCCAGAGGAGTTTCATTTCGATTCGTCAAAAATACGACGCAATGAACGACAATAAGAAGCACCGCCTATTGGTACACGGTGAGTTCCGTTCGATCCTCAAATGCCTACGTAATAACGTATCTCTTGCTAGGTACAAACATAAATCTATAGCAAACAATCCGGTTTACTCATAGCAACAGCGTAAAAGCTGGCTTAGCTCTGTGTAAATTAATACGATTAACCAGGTAAATTAGCAAATTATGTTGAACGTTTTGAACGAACTAGTTTAATATAATAGTTTACCCTTATTTCTGAGTACCCGCGTCGATATATTTAACTGTTTATCATCATCATCGCCGTGATTCGTCCATTGTAGGACGTGGCCTCCCTCGACGCTTCCATAAATATGGTCTATTTTGGGCCGACTGTATCACCCGCAACCCTTACAACGTCCACCTGATAGTCAGAGGCCTACTACTAGTAGTAGGCGGTTGAAAACTGACACCAGGGTTCATCGGGTCGCTGGACGACTTGGTGTCCCACAGGAACAGAAAGGAAAAGACCTGATAGTTCACCGCCATTCCAGAACTTTCCGACCCCATCACCGGTTTTATGAGTTATGTACCTACCCCGTAAACAGCCACTTCAAGTTACTGATTTTGTATGCTATATCGGTCACTTTCGTTCTTTTACGGACATACCTACCTAAGTATTTAGATATCAATGTCTGATCACTTCACGCAACCAACTTGGAAAAAGTTAACGCTAGCTTATTCTTCAAAGAAAGTAAGTGTGGGAGAATGAATGGTTTCTTGCTTGATATAATTTTTAAATTAAATTATACCGACTTGTTGTAATAAGCTGTTATAACTTTATTAAATACGAGAATTAAGATCTAATGCGATACAAACAAGATTTTTCTATACAGAGTTGACTCCAATACAGAACATTCTTAAAATAATTTCTACCTTTTACAACAATTACTTAATTTCGGGTATAAAAATAAGTATACAGCGATTAATTAATAGTAAGTACCTATCTTAGAAATTGATAAAATTAATAATAGAAAGTAAATATATTATCGTTCTGGGTTTACTATTATGTGTTTGATTTCAAATCATTGACATTTTATAATAGGGACACTAACAGTTTTAATAACCTATGTATTAATTAGCTTATGTAGTTACTAACTTTATCAAGTACAAATGATTTTAATGATAAGCACAGTATATTTTTTGAAAATTTCGCATAGGCAATAGAAATAAAAAAAAGTCACGTACCTTTTCCTGAAAATTCTTTAAGTAGAGATGTGCCACAACACAGTTCACATATACAAAATACTAGTTAAAGAAATACTAGTGATGCGTAACAGGCGGGCGGCTCATGCACATTCGATTGTTGTACTGAGTCGGCAAGCGGAATACGCTGGTTATAATAGGGTTACCGCGTTTCGCGACTCCGTTTTATACGAGTTTGATGTTCGTTGGTGGCTGTTGTCTAGGTTTATTTGTTTTACATTGTGACGGACAAGATAAAAGGGTTTTGCATTGATAAAATTTACTTATTTGCCAAAGTACAAATATAGAAAGTAAAAATTTCCACAAAGGTTTCACATAATAAAATATTTACTTTAATTAGGTAGTGTTACATTACAATCATCTGACTTTGGTGTGATAGAAAATGACTAGTTAAAAAAGGTTATGATTTTTGGCAAGATGTAATGATTGCAGTATGTAACACAAAATATCTTGATTTCGTTAATTTACTTTGTCGAGGTAGTTTGCCGTGGTGGATTACGATAGAATAAACTCATCAAATTTTAATGTAGATGGAAAGATTAAACGTTTATTGCATTAAATCTCTCTCTCTCTCTTCTCGTGTGGGACACCGAGTCGTCCAACGACCCGATGAACCCTGGTGTCAGAGTTCTTCAACCGCCTACTACTAGTAGTAGGCCTCTGACATGGTTGGTGTAACGACCGCCGTCTAAGTAATCATAGACAGCAACCGGGACCGACGGCTTAACGTGCCCTCCGAAGCACGGATTAAATTATAACCGCACATGAAGTGTGCTGCAGCGCTGAACAGGGTCAAGGCTCATTGCAAAAGTATTCCTATAGGGGGTGCAATACTGGAGCCACAACCACTACATACCTCATTAAGGAAACAACATTCTCCGCCCTTCAAGCATGGCTTCCCAACCCCATATCCAGCAGTTAAGGTGCGAACTCCATAACAGACTGACGGATGCGTCCATCAAACACCTAAGCGAAATCATACGCGCTATAGTGTGTCATGGTATTTGTTTTTTGTATGATAATTCGAAATTTCCTTTTAAGTGACAGACTGATCAAGTGGGATCCGCGCCTATGTTTATTGATGATTTTCAATGATCTTCCTCTTATCGTATTAGGTAACTCTGGCGTTTTTCGGTTAGATGTTTTGAGACTAGTACTTAGCCATACAAACAGCATCGTCTGTGGCTTCGTACAGTCCTTTACTGTGAAGATGGTAGGGCTCGAAGGGCAGGACAGTAGATGTGCCATTGATTGAAGATAAGTAGGTACTACGCATACATTGGTTGTCTGAGCTAAAGCCCCAGCTGCAAATGTTTTCATTACTTCGAAGATGATTAGAGCAGTCAATGTAATGCGAAGTCGCCGCAGCAAGCCTACCATCCGACCTTTAGATATCGGGATGCGTGCAAACTCAAAGGAACTGTGGTTATACACTAAGTAATTAATTATTATTTACTCGCAAGTTCATTATTATCAATAGACTTAGTTTTTTTTGTACCGACACTTTGTTGAGAGCAGGGATACAGACTAGGTATTTGCTGGGGGTATGTATATAGGTAACTGTGTATTTCGAAATTTATTGGATAACTGTGTAATTTTACGATTTTACGTACCTTAATCCAAAACGGTTTGACAAAAATACGTTTTCTTCAGTCTTTCACGCAATAAAAAGTAACCTATTTATGGATAAAATGGGTTTCTAACGGTTATCCTTCTTTCGTATGGGATAACGAGTCGACGATTGACCCGATCAAAATGTTTTTAAATCGGTCCCGTAGTTTTAGTGATGATCGATTACATAGGCACAAGTACAAATAAAAGTAGTATACCTATTGTGTTGTGATACCTAGATAACCGGTAAATAGGTAGCTAATCTTATTTAAAGTAGGTATAGGATTATTCCGCTAGATGAAGTTTTTCCTACGTAAGTCATAATAAATTTTAATATTATTTTTGTTAGGTATGAAACAAGTTAAAATGCAGTGGCCTTTCTTATAATTCATGTAGCTATGTCTATTTATGTATTATGTATTCTCAAAAAAATATTTTAATTAATCATCAAATTAATCAATGGAATGTAATTTGCAAAGTAAGAAGGTACTTTATAATTAATAACCACTCTCTGTTAATATGAACCAACGTATACCAATATTAGTATGTAATTCATTAGGACAATAAATTCGAAACACGTAAATTTTTGTAGATTGTACTTTAAGGAGTCCTTAACCAACCATATTTTCCCTACTGAACACATGTTGAAAAAGAAAGAAGTTAAAAAAGAAAAGTTTCATAAAAAATTGATTTTCCATTTCGGTCTTGTGGCCCTATCTGACTGAGGTTTATAAAAATGTTTCTGACGTCATTCAATATAATTGCTGCATGATTGTAAACTAGACGGATCAGAATGTACCCATTATAATGATAATGTTTCCAAGCAAAGAATATATATAAGGTGTACAAAAATTTGCTGAGAATATTTTAAGGGGTGAACCAGTACGTGAAACTGAACAACTTTCCCCAAGGAACATAGGTCGAAATATGAAAAAATAATTTGACCCTCCCATACTTAATGTGTTACCCGGCCGGGATAATTTTTATGGGAGGGCCAATTTTTTTTTCATATTTCGACCTATGTCCCTTGGGGAAAGTTGTTCAGTTTCACGTACTGGTTCACCCCTTAAAATATTCTCAGCTAATTTTCTTACACCATGTATACATATATATTCATTATAAATAGCGACAACAGTCCACTGCTGGATATAGGCCTTCCCCTATTGGGAGTATTACCATACTGGCAGGCGGATTGGCGAACGTAGTGCAAGATGTTAAATTTACAGGACACGCTGCATATTCCCTGGAAGAATTTTTCCCTTAGTCTCTGTATACCTGATTAATTAAGACCTGTTTGTTAAAATCTACAAAATATATTTGCATCCACTCTTTGTATATGCCTTTCAAATATGGAGCCCATACTTCAAGAAGGATATAATCATACTTGAAACAGTTCAGAGAAGAGCAACGAAAATGGTATTTTCAATTAAATATGAATCATATGAAGAACGGCTTAAAGCCTTAAATTTGACAACATTGGAAGAAAGGCGGAAAAGTGGTGACCTGATTGAATCTTACAAAATTGTATTAAATGGCTATTATAATGTGCCTAGCATCCAACACATGTAGCGTACTTTGCACAATAACACACGTGTAAGAAGTCACGGAAGACCAAAAGTGTTAGCAACCCAATAAAATACTTGTTGCCTAACCGTGTTGTGGATTACTGAAACACACTCCCAGAGACATAGTCAGTGCACCCAGTGTGAACAGTTTCAAAAATAGATTTAACTAATCATTTAAAAACTAAACAATCAAAAAATTAAAACACAAGTGCAGTGATAAACACGAATAAGCTCAAAAGAGCTGCTAGTGTATTAACATATAATAATAATAATACGACACCCACGGGTAGAATTAGGGTGATGCTATTCTAAGCCGGCTTCACACGGCACTAGCAAAGAATCTATGCAAGGGAAATATGATAGAATACTAATTAATGTGATACGCTATTAAGACATACACCAATCAGGCAGAAAGGTCACTACAAAGAGGGGTATAGAGGTAAAAACGTCTCGACGCGACGATATTAGACCTATTGCGGCTTCCACCAGTTCGACGCAGAGGCTAGAAGGGAAGGCAAGATAGTAACCACAGAGAATCTTTTCTTTTATTATACCTTGAAGGTCAATTTATCAATTGCTTGGAGGTTCTATTTAAAATTCGTATATGCATAAATGTAGACTAGCTGTTACCCGCGGACTAGCCTGCGTGCTTATATTGTATACGAAGGGATATATTCATTAAGCAAGAATAAAAGGTGAAGACCCACTGGGACCCTATGAGATGCCTCGTACTTATGTGAGGTGATGCCTGTAAGAAGTCATCACATTAGCTTTCATAGCTTATTATTTCTCGTTATAAAATCACGGGGCTCACGTGGAGCATATATAGGCCAAACAAGTATAGGCCGTTTGATAGAAGTGTGAGATGGGATACACATTAATCATTTTATTATTATAATTATGAATATTCTACAAAATATTATGTAGAATTTGTGCCATTAGTGGAGCTTACCAACCTTTACTGCTTTTTCTTATAAACTGTAAAAAAGCCAGTTTAAGTTGGTGCTTTATGTTATAGATATATGCTGGTGAAAGTACTTTTTTAACTAAGAAATATATTGAAGTTGATCTTATAATACCTTTTACACGACTGTCCAACCAATTTTCTGTGTGATGCCGGCTTTGATAGCTTTGTGATGCCAGCTTAGAATAGCATCACCCCGTTTCTTTCCATTGGAGTCGTAATAGGCAACTAAGGTAATCGAGGGTGTGTATTGCAATTTAACGCGATGGGCTGACAACCTGTCGCTATGGTGATACACTAATTTCCGCATGACCATTAAATATGTTTTACAAGTGGCATAAATGCTCGTTTTTTTCGGCCGTTTACGCTCTGCCTAACCTGCAAGGGATTATGAGCGAGATATAAATGTGTGTATGTGCACAACCAAAAATAGGATCGTTATGTTTTTAGGGTTCATATATGATGTGTGATTCTTTAAAGTATGGTCTAGGCGTGTCAAAAGTAAACTTAAGTGCTGGCACCGTTTACGCTGCTTTGCTCAGTGATACAAGGGGTATTGTGAATAATTATATCCGAGGAAATTAAAATTTCATCCAATAGATTTAAAGATAGCGGACTTGTTTTTTGTCTTGTTATTATATTTAAAAACATTGTACTAGTCGGTAGAGTTTCCGTCAGTTTTGTCTGTCATCTGCCTACTCCTTGACTCCCCTGTTTGACATGATCATTACTTTTTCTTTTATTTGGTCTAAATAACTTCTTCTTGGTCTTCCTATTCCTGTTTTTCCTTTGGTCTTTCCCTCAACAATCGTTTTGAATAACTGATCATGTCGTATCAGGTGTCCTATCATACTTCCCTTCTAGATGTATTATATTTTATATTGAGTAACGTTCTTTAATGGTCCTCCTTTCTGTCTAGCTTATCTTCTAACACCACATTTCGAAAGCCTCTATCCGTTCCCTGTCTCTTTGCGTTGTGGTCCATGTTTCGCAGCCGTACAATGCTACGCTCCAGAAGAGAAAAGAGAAGAGACGGGTGAAGGATGACGTGGGATGAGTCATGAGTAATAATGCTGCCAAGATATTTGAAACTTTTGACTTCTTCAAGCGGTGTGATGTTTAGGGTAACTGGTCTATGGTTCTGTGGGTGTTTTGATGTAACTGAGGTTCAAGTTTAAAAATATATTTTTAGGCCATATTCAGTAAACGTTTATTTTCTTATAAAAAATGTTTAATATCAACGACAAAAGTGGGCACCCCTGTCTCACTCCTGCCTAATCTTTGCTCTTCCTTCTTCTTGTCCTATGTTTATTATAGTTTCTTGTTGTCTGTATAGTTCAAATATAATTTTTCTGTTCCTACTACTAATCTACTCCTACTTTTTTAAACCCTCCATCATGTTCCCCCAGTCAACTTTATCAAAGGTCTTTTCTAAATCTATAAACGCAACAAGTGTTTCCAACCCGAAATCCTATCTATTCTAATCTACGGGCAACTATTAACCATAAAGATAGTATTGCTTCCCTTGTTCACATACCCAACCACATAATAAAAAATAAAAAAATAAATATTTCGGAACTCCTTTTATAGTGTTAGTGGTGAGGAAATTTCGGATCATTTGGTGAATTTTTGACAAAATATATTCCAGCCGTTTTGTACCAAAAGTAGGTACCCCAAAAGCGACACGTTTTGACTACTTTAAAAAATCTTACTTATTTTTTATAAACAAACGGGTAACTGAAGTCTCCTACTTTTCGTGTCGATGCACGACCCGATGAACCCTGGTGTCAGATTTTTTCAACCGCCTTCTACTACCAGTAGGCCTCTGTCATGATTGTGTAACGACCGCCGTCTAAGTAATCATAGACTGTAACGTCCCACTGGAAATCTAACCCGCAACTATCACTCAAGGCAGTGGTACTATCACTACGCTACAACGGCCGTCCAAACGGCTAGCTAAAATATATCACTATCATTGAGCGAATCGGCAGAAATTCTACCAGTAATTCAGCTGAAAAGTGATCGTAAAACGTAGGACTATAACTACTGAACAGGATAAACTGAGAATCTGAGGCATCAGATACAAAGATAAAGGCTTGAAACTTTTTTAATGCAAAACATTCCAGCTTTGCAGTCATGGACACCATAATAACAGTATATAATATTTAGTGAAGGTACGTATAGAGTGAAACTCAGACATTACGGGCTTATTATATTCTTGTATATTTTTCTACAAACGCGTCGGCCATCGCCATTGTTGTCCTGTGTCAAGAGACTTTGACATTACTATTTTTCTACTTAAACATCAAAAAGGTTTTCCAACAAACAGGTAATTAATCATTTTAAAAATTATAAAATTAAATAATGATATTAGACAAAATATTTATACTTTTGGTGCATCGCCACCACTGCATTTTTATTTAGTTGTTTTAAATATTATTACAGATAGACAGCGCGACAACGTGATTTTTTTGTTTGTTTATAGTTATTTTGCATCGGCGCGCGCGGCATCTTCCTGTTGATTGGTTGTCATGGAGACTCGTTTGGTTATTTACGTTTTGGTTGTTACTTTTGGTTTCTAATTTTTTCTTGTAAATATTAAATAAACACCGAATTGTATGAGGCGAAGCACTGGTTTTGGATTACAGTATTTATCCCCACACGCTTGCGAAATACCTACCCACTCGTTACTAGAAAGTTAAGTATATTTGTTTGTCTTACTATGATGATGATCTCAATTTTAGTTCCTTCACAATGTTTATGCCAAATATCTTAGCAAACTCGTCGCTTACTCTATAATCGAACCGCTGTTGAAGTTAATCTGCATGGCTTCCTTATATTCCAGTTTATGCGAATACCGGCAGAGTTCACTTATTACGTTTGATGGTAGCATTCATTAATATACTTTGTTTACATTGTAGCTCAGCTGTATCCAGGAAACCTTATAATTTGTGTGAAGTATTGCGGTTTTCAAACAATTTTCCAGCGCAAATTTCATGACAAATTAAGACCTTGCTTTCTTTGTGAAAATCTTAGCAAACGATCAGAAAGAACCATCCTCTTAGATGCGACAGAACAGAACCTCGAAAATTCAAGAAAGGATTTTTATACATTCAATAGTTATGATTGTTCTATTAACATCACCTCAAGCTATCCATTTAAGGTATTTTAAAAGGTTATACTCGAGGTGTTTTAGATGGCATCTCATTTGGGATAAAAATTACAGGTAATTGATGAAATAAAAACAACTAACTTGAAATTCTTTTTGCTTTTCTTTAACATCCGCATATAAACACATAGTCAGCAAGCCAAGCGGTCTCTCGTCTCGTTCCTTACATAACGGAAGGCCGTGTTGATCGACGTTACATAGCAGATGTATTTGATGGTGCAATTTCCCACTCCGACCCCAGACCATAATGTAGTTAAATGGTAGTTAATATGTGCCCCGGGACACAAGGTGGGGGAAAAGTGGTGAACTCGATGAAATTTTGGTATGTTACAGATTTCAGTCATCTGAACAAAGTATTATTCATAACGACTCATGATTATTCAATTTAATCATTACGAGTAAATAGGAATACGGCCGCAAGTTCTAATAGTAGAGGAGCCCAAGTAAGGATTGCGGATCCTTTAGATCGACTTCGTCCATTTCCGAACTCGTCTACTTCCTAAATATATTGTAGCAGAAGAAAATGCAAGGTTAATGCTGGATGCAGTGTAGACAACAGCAAAAGAACGAATCAAGCCTATGTCTTATATCTTCTTTAGGTCTCTATTGAAGATGAGCTAGGCAGTTTTGCCATGAAATGAGTTAGGCAATTTTCCTTTAACCCGTAGTCCACCTATAGGTATTTTTTTGTCGCGTGGTCCGCCAAAAATGTTTTACCGCTCTTAACTAAAGTTCTATTGCCTGTGGTCCACTTTATAATTTTTTTTTTAAAGTTCAAGTCATGCGCAATCATCAGCGCGCATGCAAAACTAATTTCTTTGTTGAAGTTGTAGGTCTTGAAATTTTAGATGACAACTGTCAAACTTTGAACTAATTTATTTCGTCAACTATGCATGCTTAACTACTTGTTCTTTGGGGAAGTTTTAGGTCTTGTCGAGATGTATGTTTTGTAGTCAATTAAAGAACTGGTTCATCTCGCTTTGCAATATGTACGTACGTACCCCTCGAATCAACTTTGAAATATTCTTAAACTTGATACTATCGATAGGATAAGATGGTACTATTGTTACAACTTGTATAAATATTTTTCAATAAGCCCATTGTTAATCATACATTTTATGAAGACAAACAAAATACAAATTAAATGAAGGTACGTTAACAAAATGTACCATCTAAACAAAACAGAAAATTTAACATTTAAGGTCATTAACTCAGATTGGATGCAGCACGGGTGCGTGCGTGCAGAATTAATATGGAGATTCGTGACGTGTGCATGGCGTGCGTGCGCGTCGCATCTCTTTTCATCTTCATACTAATTTTTATAACTAAATACTTAGACCAATACCAGATGGAATAAGGTGAATATTTAGAAAGTAACATCAACCGCTTATTGTTAGTAAATATAATAGGTATGTTTAAGTGAAATAAGACTCGGAAACGATTTATAGTCCCTCGTAAAGTCTACATGAAATCCAAGGCACCAAATCACCACAAAGAGTTTGTATTTTTACTTCACTTAAGGTCTTTGAACTGTTTGGTTAGAAATTAGAAACAATCAATCGAAAAAAAAAACGAAAACTGAAAATCGCCATGCACGGCACGCGGTCGGGCAATCTCCTAAATTAAGACATAATTAGCCTTTTTTTCAGAATTCAGACGATCGGAAATAATCGGAATCGTTCAGAAATTGAAATTATTAGCAATAGCAATGACTTGCTACAAAAGAATGCAGAATCTAAAGACACTGCATGCATTAGTAGTGTCCCAGAATATTATAAATTAAAAACTCGATCCCAAAATTTGTACACAACTCAATATTGAAAAAATCGTGTTTAGCATACTTTTTGTTAGCACGGCAGTAGCGTGGACCATAGGAAAAAATACTTGTGGTCCTCCAGATGGACCTCTAGGTGGACTACAGGGTTAAAGGGGGTAATTTGTTGGGCAGTTTTGCCAATTATTTTAGCTGAGAATACTAATAAAGTGCGGTAATATTTACTAATACAATAAGTTAGGCTATAGATTTAGCCTGCATTAGATCGACTCGCCTTGTGTGGCATCAGTAGTTGGTGTATTGTACATCACTAGCGCTATAGATTTTTGTCCTATGGTGCCTGATATGTCGCTGTCGTGAAAACGTGTTGCTGTTCGTGAAATATTAATGTATTCATAAGTTGCTTTAAAGAAAACGTAATAACAGCACTGAAAGTTAACTCTGGAACTTTTATTCATTAAACCCTTTTTTACAATCAGAAGCGGTTTGTACTTGTGAGCCCAAAATGTGCAGTAATGAATGAAAATGTTACACAAATGTTCCTCTGGCAAACAAATTGAAGTCAGTGCAAAAAGGCACAACAAACTGACAGCTGTCATCTCAAATGTAGATCTTGTCAAGACCTACAACTTATCCACAGAAACAGTCTAGCATGGATAGTTTCCAAGTTTTAATTTTGACAGCTGTCACAAAATTTTTGCATGAATTGCTCTTAATCTTGAATCTTGGCTGATCTTATGTTATGGTCTCTGACGCTCGAGTAAAACCCCATTGGCAATGTGGGCTCCTCTACAATAATGAAATGAAAATTTATCAAGGATTGTTAAAGTATGATGTAATAGTACATTACGTCACAAGCCGAGTATAAAGCAATACCTGGTGGAGTGGCATTGGAAGGCCTTCTAAAGTAAACGAGACCAGAAATTGTTATTTCGGCCGTGGATTGTACAATACTTTTCTCTCATTTGCAAGAAAATGAAAATAATAATACAGTAATTTTAGAAAATAATTAATTTATTTTGAAAGAAAGAATTATGGAGCGACACTTAATTCATGTTGAAAGTTATGTTACAGTTTGTACAATTAGTTAAAAAATGGAACGCGCGCGGTATTAGTGTTCCTGAACATGGTATTGTGTACCATAAAACACCTAAACACGAAAGTGTGAAGTTAAAGAACCTTTTTTTTCCGGCCTAGTCCGGAAATTTCTATTACAGTCCTCGGCGCCTTGACTACATAAATGAGCCCATTGACGTATTCTTTTTTTAAAGTACTGAAGCCATTTCCGAGCAAATTGGAGAAAAGAGTATTTAATAGTCAGTTAAAATGTATGGAATTTCTGTACCTTATTATGAAGTAATTTAAAGTGATTATTCTGAAAACTGTAAGACTTAGGATGTTGGTCTATTAGGATGTTGGGCGGTTTTACGCGTGGTATACGCGTGTTAATACAAAGTCACCCGCGCAGCCCACGCGTTGTACACATGTAGAGCACGCGTTGCATATTGTAAAGCAAGCGTTGTATATGTCGCAGTATTATGGCAGAATTAGGATTTCGGCCGAAATCCTAGGATTTTGGCCAAAAGCCGGATTATGGTAAAATCGTAGACTTCATTCGACCATCGTCCTAAGTAGATCTAGGATTTCGGCCATAATCCTAGGATTTTGACCGAAATTCTGGATCTATGTAGTAATATGGTAAAACGAAGGCTTCAGAACACTTTTTATAAATATTGTAGTGACTATACACAAACATACATAAATACTTGCGGAGTATGCAGAGCTTTAATGGCCATAAACAATTTTGAGGGCTATTTTAGATAAAACGTGAATGACATAGTGAAATAGAAAAATAAAATGGTAATACACATGAAAACTTCCATCCGTTAGTCGCTTCTGGGTGTCGTACCCGCGGGAAAGAATAGGGGTGATGCTATTTTAAGCCGTCATTCCACGGAATAGTGACTATCGCCATGCATTACTATTTGTCTTTACTTTAATTTGTATACTTATTATGCTTTTAGAGAAAACAATAAGAACTCAAGAAAATTTGATGAAACAAAATAAATGACACAAAAAATATTTATAATAATCAAATCAGTCTTTTACTTTTATTGATTCCAGATAGAATTTACTAATCACTATTATTATTAGGTATCTAGTCTCGATATAAAAATTTACCATTTTTCATAAACATTTAAGTGCTAACCTCTTCTAACTATGATTAATATAACAAACATTAAATGGTTCGTTTTTTTGTCATTAACATAAACTTTTGAGTATCATTTCTTTCATTAAAGATTTTTCAAGTAGTAAAAACAATATTATTTAGATAATCACCATAAGTAACTGTTTATAATATTATTAGATGAGTAATAAAATAAACATTCGGGTGTCTTCTCTTTTACAAAATATAACAAGGTAAACAGAACCTCCTGTTATCATTTGCATCACCTAATAACTCACTCTGCCATAATTCTAAACAGATCCTGGATTTCGACCAAAATCCTAGGATTATGACCGAAATCCTGGATCTGCTTAGGACGATGGTCGAATGTAGTCTACAATTTTGCCATAATCCTAGGATTTCGGCCGAAATCCTAATTCTGCCATAATACTGCGACATATACAAGTAGAGCTCGCGTAACACACGTGTAGAGTACGCGTTACACACGTATCATACACGTGTTGTACACGAGCAAAATACGCGTCACCAACAAAAGAAAAGAATAGTGCGCGCGTAGTAAACGTGTCTGTGTCCTATGGAAAGGTCCAGTATCTTTCTAATGGATCAAATCCGGAATGAGACTAGAACGGACGGATGGTGGAGTAAGCGGGTTCTCGAATGGAGGCCTCGCCGCGGCAAGCGTAGCGTTGGACGACCTCCGACCTGATGGACTGATGACTGGATGGAAAAAACAATAGATTTTGCCCTGTACTTACTCTAGGGGAGGCCTACGTCCAACAGTGGACTGCAATAGTCTGATCTATGTATGTAGCGCATTGTAGAGCACGAGTTATAAACGAATATTGCACACACCGTACACAAGTACAACCTTCAACCTGATGGCTCTTCATATGGAAATCCTGGATTTGAAACCAAAATGAAAGTGAAAACTTTACATACATGCCCACATACCAATATCACACCTATATCCCATGCAGGGTAGGCAGAGTGTAAACGGCCGTAAAAAAACGATCACTTACGCCACTTCTGACAAACATTTGAGGGTCATTCATAAAATTCGGTATCGCTGTAGTAACAGCTATAGTAAGTAGCTGACAGCCGCTCATCGCTTAGAATTGCAATACCTATGTAACTCTCGAGTTCCTTAGTCGCTTGATTCAACACCCACGAGAAAAGAATGGGGTGATGCTATTCTACGCCGTCATCACACGGCAATCATCATCACACGCATGTACGTTCATTGGTAAAAAATAAACCAACGAGCCTGCATGAAAAGATAAATGAATGTAGAGAAGGCAAAAAAAGTATGCAAGGGTCGTCGTAAGTGGAAGGAAGTAGGCGCTGCGGGAAAGAAGCGTGATTTATGTATGATATGTAAAAATTAGTAAAGTGTGCATTCAATATTTAATGAAACATTCTTGTAAATTTTTGTAAAAATATCAAGTTTTAGCAATCCTACAGTGATGTTTGTTGACAGTACGAAGCTACGCCAACTATTGACAAGCACAAGAAGTACAAATTTTGATCACGAGATAAAGCATTTATAACACATTTGTTATTGTAATGATATTCATTATAATATTGAATATTAGCTATCATAATGTTATCATCATCAGTCTGAAAAGTAATCGAAATGATTATTTAGAATGTAAATATATAACGCATAAAACTGAACCCAAAATAAAACAGTTGCAAAGACTCCTACACCTTCCTCTTGACTCTGAAAGTGCTTTGTATTGCTAATCGAAAATCAACAGTAGCTGATGGCAAGTGGTAGTTTTATATGTACTTTCAGTGTGTCGGTAAAGTTACCTAACTACTTTTTTAAACGAGTTTATTCTGCTCATGTGGTCTAAAATATAATACCTGCCTTGAAACTCTTATAGTTATGGGTAATTTTCAATTAGTTATCATAATTATATGTAACTCGACAACGGCAAGGCACCTATGCTTGAGACTGCTCATGGTCGAGCACAATGACAGAAACTTGGTTGTCATAGCTCGACCGCTTTTCGACACCATAGACAAAATAATCGTAGAAAGGGACAAAAACCCGATGACATGAAGAACTTTGTATGTAAATTACTTGTCATTCTGTTTGACACCTAGATGAAACTCGACCGAATTCCGACCGAACTCCGACCGAACTCCGCCGCCATGTGTCATTCCATACAAAATCTCGACGCCGTTATAACCTAAATCGCATCAGACAATCAATATCAGGCACGTGTCTGACCGCAGTGATAACAGCGCTTCACTATCACTAATTACTAATAAATAGTATAAAATGAATTCGCCTCTAGTGCCCCTACTTCCTCATATTTGTTTATATCTTTTAAAGTACGCAACGGATTTTAGTGTGGTTTTCTTAAGCAGATAGAGTGATTCAAGAGGAAGTTTTTATGTATAATTATGCCGGTAAAAGGTATTTTTCTCGCAGAAAAACGTTTACAACGGCTAAAACCGCTGGCACAAATGCTGGGTGGGCCGCTAGTCTATAATAAAACAACAATTTCTGAGACATTTATTATCCATTACGGCTATAATTCGAACTTGTGTTACAAATTTGCCATGTGGTCCCTTCAGAATAGCATCATCTCATTTCTTTACCGTGGATTCGAGGGTTACATTTGTATTGCAATTTAAGGCGGTTGCAGCGGTAGTTTAGCTCTGCCGACCCCGCAAGGGATACGTAATATATAGAATGGCTTGATATATAAAGTGAAATTTTACTAGTGACCGATAGCGAGAATTCAAGACGGGCTGGTGACAAGGAACAACCTTCTCCAAGGAACATAGGCCGAACTACAAAAAACATAATTAGACTTTCCATACACATTTGTTGATTTGAGTGTACTTTGGTTTATTTTGCACTCATAATGCTATATTATTTACGAGAATAAAAATAAGTTTTTTTTTTTTGCGTCGGCCGGGGATTGAACCCCGGGTCCCGTGGAATACCGTCCCGTAACGTCCGTCTTATTTTCAGCTGATTTGAGTTACTACGGAAACTCATTTCTTTATTAAGACTGGATTCTTTGATTTAGCCCCGGGGCTTCAAAGCTATACTACTGATTGGTGAGGAGCAGGAGCTCACCCGTTGAAGTTTGTGTGGTTGTTCAAACAAGCAGCCCAATCGCGCCCTTGGGGCGGATGACGACGCAACTTGATGCGTGATTGCTTGTTGAGTGTTTAGTTTATTGTTCAATATCTATTAATACTAGTGCCTATTAACAATTGATAAAAAATATAGTTATTTATTAGTCAGTACCTAGGCAATATGCAGGGTGATTCTAGTAATTACCTAATCTAAACATCTTCGCTCTAACAGCGAACCCAGAAAATAACGGCTGTTCTATACACGACTACTCAAGTAGGTATTTTATTCTTCTAGTGGCTTCTTATTTTCGTGTGGGACATCCAGTCGACGAACGACCCGATGAACCCTGGTGTCAGAGTTTTTTAACCGCCTACTACTACTAGTAGGTTTCTGACTGTGTATGGGTCCACCCTCGAAGTAATCATAGACAGCAACCGGGACCGACGGCTTAACATGCCCACGGAAAAATCTTTCTTACAGGCAATCAGGTGGTTCAGCTTGTAATGTCCATTTTCATATTTTGGCCTAAGTTCCTTGGAAAGTTGTTCAGTTTCATGAGCAGAGCTCACCCGAAAATATTTGCTCTGAATCTAATAGGAACTAATATAAATGTAGGTATATTTGCCGTGTGATGCCGGCTTAGAATAGCTTCACCCCATTTCTTTACCGTGGGAGTCGTAAGAGGCGACTAAGGGACTCGAGGGTGTGTATTGCAATTCTAGGCGATGGGCTGACGACCTGTCACTATGGCGATGCACAATTTCCCGAATGACCCTCAAATATTTGTTAGACGTGGTGTAAATGGCCGTTTTTTGCGGCCGTTTACGCTCTGCATACCCCGCAAGGGATTATAGACGTGATATGTGTATAGTGAATTAAGCTGCAAAGTACATTATTAATTCATAGATTCTTAAGTACCATGTGCATGCATTTAAATTGTTAATAAGTAAAATGATCTGTTAAACTAATAACAAAATTTTGCTTGTCTTAATGATGATAAAAACAGATCTGTTTTGTATTGCAATCTAGGTCAAACTATCAGCAGAGCTGGGCCTTTGGACTCTGATTTCATACTCCGCCATTTTGAGTCAATCATTAATAAATAATACCTAATAATATTTTAAAACACCGACATGTGTATCATCTACACATGTCGGCGTAGAAATAAGAAAGTTAGGCGACGGATTTTCGATTTATGTAACTAAAATATAGCAGGTAAGAATCTTAGATTTTTCAAATACCGCCAAGCTATTAGTGATTTGATAAGTAATTAATTACTATTTTAGCATTTTAAACTTAACGCTCTCCTACCTCGCAAGGGATAAAGGCGTGGTATGTGTATGTATGTATTTATTTTAGTATTGAGTTCAGTTGATTTTTTTTTATATCTAGTATGGAATATGATAACTTGCGCGAAAGAATGAAATAACCTATACATACTTACCTAACTATAATTAATGACAAGAAATCAGGCAATTAGTCATCAATGTCATCTAGGTCCTAGATATGGTTATAGGCATTTTAAATATCTAGATATTATGAAACTAGGCCAATGGTGACAAATTAAAAATGACTTGTATTTCTTGATTTAAGGGCATAGGTAGGTATAATTATAACTGCAGCTACGTTTACAATTTATTCTTATATCCGACTTAGTCTATAGTCAAAGATCATAGGTAAATAATATGGCAAAGTATATATTATAATATTATTAACTTGTATTTAATTGTTATTGCTACCTCCCGGTAACTAACAAAAAACGTTTAGTTCTGATTTATTACTTGAATTGTTAGCAATAGTATAAACATAAATTAAAATATTTTAAAACAAAAACCAGCTAAGTGCACCGAGGGTTCTGTAAGATAACTTACGAACTTTCAAAATTTTGTTCCTTTTCGTCCCTTTAAAACCACATTTATATTTAAAAAATCTTGACTTGTACTTCAAAACGAAGTACTTGCCAAATTTCATAGATCCACGGGAAGTAGCCTATGCATTTTGATTCCCTTGATAGGAACAATCACACGCGATTTTAACAGCTCAAAAGGATCAAACCTATGTTGTTCGTCCGACTATGCGTCCGTATGTTTTTCAACGTGGAGTTATAGGAGCTTGATGTTTTATAATACGTTGAGTTGAGTAGGTAAATGTTTTTAATTTAAACCCGATATCTTTACATGTTCCCGAGATAAAGGGTCGTGACTTCGTGACTCTCGTGACAGTCGGACGGACAACATAGGTTTGGTCCTTTTGAGGTACTGAACCCTAAAAATCGCAACTGAATCGATTGTGGCAAAACAGAGATGTAATTTCTACTATTCTACACGGGGGTCGGCAAAATATTTGGTACAGATAAGAGTTATTTTTATAACACACATTACATACTTTTCACACGTTGTTGCTACCACAGTCAAGAAATGAGGAGTGACGATTCTTTTTGTTTATTTAACAAAAAAAATTACAAAGAAAAGTTCTTTACTTTGATGACTAGAACACTTCTAAAAGATTGCCTAGTCGTTCCCAAAAGACACAAAGATAAACGTTACCTACCTAAAGCGGTTCTCCTACTTGTCATCCCAAGCTGTGTATTGTGCACCGTAACGCATGCGTGTGTCAGATGAAAGGAAATTGGGAATTCTGAGTTTATGCCCAATACGGCTACGTCGTTTGAAATACGCAGCGACGGACGAGAAGTGGGAAAACCGCCTTAGATAGGTAACGTTTATCCATGTGGTCATGTGGTACTCCCAGCAAAAGCGTAGAAATACGCCTACTGGGTTTGGTTTAATTTAAGTCGCGTTTAAAAAAAACCGGCCAAGTGCGAGTCAGACTCGCGCACGTAGGGTTCCGTACCGTTATCGATAAAAACGCGCATAAAAACACGTTTTTGTGTTTTGTATGGCAGCCCCCATAAATATTTATTTTATATATTTTTTTAGTAGGTAATTGTTGTTATAGCAGCAACAGAAATACAACATCTGTAAATCCAATAAATTTCAACTGTCGAACTTTCGCGGTTCATGAGATACAGCCTCCATACAAAAAAAAAAACAAGTTTTTTGTATGGGAGCGCCTTTAAATATTTACTTTATTCTAATTTTTAGTGTTTGTTGTTATAGCGGCAACAGAAATATATCATCTGTGAAAATTTCAACTGTCTAGGTATAACGGTTCAGGAGATACAGCCTCGTAACGGACGGACGGACAGACAGACACGGCCAGCCGAGCCTCAGTAATAGGGTTTCCGGAATTACCCTTTGGGTACGGAACCCTAAAAATGACGTGTAAGATTTTCCTTGTCGAGTTGTCATATCATATCCCTTACCTACCTACGAACTAAAATGGCGCGACTGAATAATAATTATTCAACTATTATGTCAATGACTGCATGTACCTACACAACAATGAACAAAATATTATTCTGTTATCATGATTACTTAAAAAAAATCATGATGAAATAGTTTGTAGGTGTGTTATTTTGTCAAACTTTCCATACTAAAGAAAACTTAAGAACATGCTTACTAACAACAGTTATCTCAATTATTATAATTTGTTTCATAACAAACCGGTAATGGATCGTTATCACTATAAAATGTGTAATTAATATGTATAAAACAAAGTTCGCCGCCGCGTCTATTTGTAGTATGTATCAATAAAAAAAAATCAACATAATATGGTTTTTCGTTAAATACTTTAGGTTGTCAATTCGTTTGATAGACGCATCCGTAAACGCACCGCAGCCGTTTTTGTATGTTAATAAGATAGATAGTCCCAAACTCCTTTCGTTTGACAGACGCGTGCGTTACGGTGAGTTAAAAATACGCAGCGACGGATGACAAGTGGGAGAACCTACGGATTTGTCGAATTTCTAGATCTTTTGAAAGATGGTAAAATGAAGTGTTGATTTTGCAATTTTTCCGCGGTAAATCAGTTTTGCACTGATAGTAAGTGCAACACATACAAAAGTCGTGTCATTTAATTGAAAATGACCAAAAGGTTGGCGCAAGTGGGTTCTCGAGTTGAGGCCACGCCTCGGCAAGCGTAGCGTTGAAACATCATAGAGCAGAATGAATATAAAATTTTCCTTTACGTTGAGGTTATCTCCAAATCACGCACAGAACAACAAAATTACGCGAAAACATTCTAATACAAAAAAATATCACCCGTTAAATGAACGATAGCACAATGTTCGGAGTACCTCCTGCAGATAATAGATACTGTAAATATTATGATAATTACATAAGATAAAAAATAGAAGTTTCTAACAATTTCATATTTTGGCACTTTTCGCGAAAGCGAGTGTGTTGGCCTGTTAGTTCATTTTCCACTAAAATGTTTCCAAGAGACAACCTTTTATAAAAAATATTGTAGTATGAAACAGTTAATGGCCTTATCAAAATGCAATAGGGTTGGATGGCCCGAACGTGGCTTCAGAGGCTTTAAAGCTACAGTTTGGTTGGGTCTTACTAACCAACTCGGGCCTGACAACCCAAATTGCAAAATTTTTGAAATAAATTGTTGGCAATCGGTAGGTAGGTATATACCTCTATAATATAAAAGATATATTTATAAAAAGAATGATGGCTAAATATGTACACTTTATAATAATATACTAATACATCGCAGTACAGACAATTGAGAAATTACGCAGTATAAACTTCAAAAGAGTGAAGCATAAAAATGGGTGGTCGTTTCCGCTGTCAGCAAACATTCGGGCGACACAGGCAAAGTGACACCCGCACGCGGCCCGTTGCTATTCTATTAGTTCATTTGATGGGTACTAAATAGCTAGCGAATGATGTATTTTAATCGGTTTTCTGAGCTTGGGCCTTCAAAAACTATGGGCCGTATCTCCCGTAAGTACCTTACAATTTATAAACCCTCTCTATATAAGAATGAGACATGACCTTACTGGCGGTGTCAACTGTTACTAAAAATACGCGATTTCAATTCACTTGGAACAAAATTTTGAGATTTCGCTGGAATTATTTGAATATGTTCATAGGAAAAAAAAATTACGTGTTTAATAATTCCTTGGTTTTTTGGGTTCCTACCCACCGCTAGGGTCTGGGGCTGCCTCTGTTCCTACCAAACAAACACTGTCCACGTTTACCTGCTGGCTAGCTAGATCTTTGCTTGCAGTGCCGCTAGCAAACGCCATTCATGCTAACGAACCAGCCGACTAGATCTCTGCTTTCAGCCCTGCAAGAAAACGCCAGTCAGGCCCTTGCCCACCAGCTAGGTCTGCAGTGACCTCTGCTTGTCGTGCTGCAAACAAAGACTGTCCACGCGCACCTGCCAGCCGGCTAAAACAATACTTTAAAATAAAAGTATTGCAAGCAAACGCCGTTCAGATTCACCTACCCGCTGGATAGGTCTATGGCTGTCTGCTCGAAACACTGCAAAAAAAAACAGATACAAATATAGCCTAGCGACGGGGGGAACTTGCACTACGACTAGTTGTGTATCCAGTCACGTTTGCCTGCCTGATATTTAGTTGTATGGCTGTCTCTGCATACAGCGCTGCAAGCAAACTCCAGCCAGGATCGCCCTTCCACTTGCTAGATCAATGGCCCCTTCTGCTCGCAAGTTCTTTTTTTTATTATTAAGAATGGGTTTGCTCTTGACTCTAGTCTAGGTCATAGGACAGATACAAGAGTCTAAGATGGAGCTAGCTCACCCAGAAGAAGCCTGTTCACTCTTACTTTGAAGAGATTAGGGTTGTGAATGTTTGGAAACACAGACGCAGGTAGTGAGTTCCACTCTTTAGCAGTGCGCATTATAAATGATGACTGGAAGCGCTTAGTCCGAATTGGTGGAATGGCAACCAGGTATGGATGGTATCCGGAGGTGTTCAGAGGCACAAATACAATTTCGGTGGCCAAATTTTAATTTTAGTGGCATGGCAACTTTGGTGGCCGAGATAGCTCATTGACTACTATAACTGTTAAAGAATAACTTGAAAATATGGATATTTTGCTAGTCATTGTAAAACAAAAATACATACATACATAAATTACGCCTATATCCCTTACGGGGTAGGCAGAGCGTTAACGGCCGTTCAACGGATATTAACACCACGTCTGACAAAAGTTTGAGGGTCAATAAAACAAAACTTAAAACAAAAAATTTAAAAACCAACGAAAATAGGAACAAGCGCAGTTGTAGAAAATCTATAATGTCAGTTTCAACATTAATTTGTCTAAGATACACGTAGGTAGGTAGGTATAGGTATGTTGTCTTAAAAGTACTGCTCATTAAGGCGGTTCTCACATGCATGATTTTCGCCGTCATATTCATCATCATCATATTGCAGCTGTCACCGGTTGTCATTTAAATGGCGGCTATCACGAACCGCAATATGGTCCAGTGCGTGTGTGATTCAGCTTACATCAACATATCTAAATTGTCACGGACTGAACCACGTGGCGTGGATCTATTTCCAATACTTACACAAACACATGACACGTTATGTCAAATTAAAGCTCTGTAAACATAGAAAGGTCTTTCCGTTTATGTTAAACAGAAGTTATTTATAAAATACATCTTGTTGTTGTTACATTAGTTTGTGTAACGATAGTAATGATCAAACAGTCAACAGCATTTCCTTTGTCTATTTATAAAAGACTTTCCGCAAGACGTGGGGGCAAATACTTAACATAGCACGATCACTGCAGAGTGCCGACAGATATGCTGTTTTTTTCTCCGGTTTGACATTCTTATCGCGAATTCATTGTACACGTCATAATTATCTACTTAGTTGCCTACTGTAACTGTATCAGCTATGAGGTCTTCGTGCGTAACCTTAGGTACTCTACATTGGTATTTACTGCCTCCGGGTCAAATCTCTACGGTTATCTCTGATGATCTATTTGTTGCAGGTAAGATTCAAAGAATACCCTTGTATGTTATTTCAAGTTTGGTCATTTAAGGAATCGATGGCTAGTCATCGGCAAAAATATTTATTCTTGAACAATCGACCTATCCAGAAAGAAATAGTTAATGAACTTATATGATACGTACAAAAACCTTTAGAAAGGTAAACAAACTTAAACATCGCTTTTATTATGAACGCTTGTTTGTGATTGTTACACAGTTTTTACAACAGCCAACGCAACGTGATCATTATAAGTACTTGTACCCCAGTACGGCTAGCTTTTAATGTTTCAGAAATATGAAAGTCGATAATATTTTGCTTATAGTTTCTGGACCATTTGCTGATCACAATTGACTATTTCGTGTCATTTTAGGAATATGCAAACATACTTTCGTTTGCAGTGGATAATAACGTCTCAGACTTGGTTTTTACACAGTATAAACTGTCACATATGCAATACTGGTAAATATTAAATAATTAATTGAATTTCAAAACACTTAAAAATTCAATTTAATAAACGAGCTACCATACATTGAACCTAAAATTAAGGCAAGCTTAAAAAGTTACACAAAATATGATATGTGCTTTACAGACACACATAACGCATTTGTAGAAACATTAGGCGACTTGAGATTATGCCTTCATGTTGGACTATAAGTCTCTGACAGGTCTCTGACATGACTTGACACTAATATTTAACGTGATACGAATATCAATCAAATCAATGAACTTTACCTAAGTCTATGAACTTTACACACGCAAAAACAAAAATAAACCTACCTATCTAGAAAAAATAGAACTGAACTCTATTGCGTACTAATAAAAAAACATACAAAATGATATTATTGTTTCCTAGTAGCAATACCAGGAACAAAATGATATCGGCGAAAAAAAGTTTGTATGCAAAAAATCGGAGCGTAGATAGAGTACAGCGTTGTAGGAAGTTAATGCGTCAATAGATCCTAAACATTGTGTGACGCAATCAACAGCACTTCGACTTACCAATGTATGGGATCAATATATTAATTTGAGATGCAGTAAGTAAGAAAATCTAATATGAGTTCATCCTTTAAGTGGGTTGATTCAGGTGCTGCTGATAGTAGGTACTTACCAGTATATCCAACCTAACGTGTGTTGGTCAACCATCACAACATTGAGAATAGTATTTGTAACCAGTCTGATAGAATCTGATGGAAAGGTGTTTTATATGTCGAGAAGACATAGAGGCAAGAAGCGTAAAAAAATATCAAACTCTTTGATAGAACAACTAACGGATGACTAACGGTGAAAATGCGGACCAATACACTTTTTTTTAAAATAAAATGAAGCTAAAATATGCTTTGAAACAAAAATAACTTGAGTCATCAAGTTATTTTCTTCTCACGTTTATTTTTCTTCATCAAAGCTACAGTGTGACATAAGTAAATGAAAAAAAAAAACAATATGTTAAAAGTCTTGTCAATCTTGTTGTACAGCTCACACTAATAAGTTCATTGGCATGTAAAAATTAACTTCTATTGACATTTTATTCAAATTATGTTTGTGTCCTATCCAGATGTTCGGAAAGCTATTCAAATACTCAACTAAATAAACAGCCAATAGTGAACTTCATTTCGTAACTTGAAATGTTCTATCGGCAATCGCTCGAATTGTCATTTATGGCATCAACACTTAAATTAGATTTTTCCCAAGGGCGCGATTGGGCTGGTCGGTTTAAAAACACACAAACTTCTCCAGTACCCGATATTATCAAACTACAGGCTACAATTTTACAGGTGAAATTCGATGTTCTTTGCGTAGTCAGTTTGCCATTTTGGTACCAGGAATATGAACCGACTACGCAATGTACTTAGAATTTCACCTGTAGACTTGTAGCCTGTAGCTTCATAACATAGGCACCAGGTGAGCCCTCGCTCCCCACCAACCAGTCGTCAGGTGTAGGTTTCAAAGCCCCGGGGCTAAAATCGCACAGTCCAGTATTATAAAAGTATTTAGTTATTTAGTATTTATTTTAAGATACAATTAATATGTATGTAGGTATATTTTTGATTAAAGTTTATTTAGGTATATTTAATCTATTCGTGTGAAAATTTATTTTATCTTATTATATTCTATTGTGCACGCCTAATTCACCTGTCGAAAGTCTCACTTTACGTAGGTCAGGCGGAAGAAATTTCTTAGTAGAAATAAGTTGGCTTTTTGTGTCGTTATTCTTTGTAGGTATGTGTCTCTTGTAATGTTATCGTGTGCAATAAACGGTAAATTTAAAAAGAACAGATTATGCTACCTGCTTTCGTTGCTTTTGCACTATTCCTTTACCTTGTATCAGAGTGAAAGAGTGGTTTATATAACATGACGGAGGAAGAATTGGGAGGAAAAGTTTGTCGCGTAGTTGGCCCAACTGTCAAGTCGGACCTTTAAATAAGCTGTCGTCGTCTGCAGATACTATTGTCAATAACGCGTAGTTGGCCCAATTGTCATGTCGGACCTTTAAATAAGCTGTCGTCGTCTGCAGATACTATTGTCAATAACGCGTAGTTGGCCCAACTGTCATGTCGGACCTTTAAATAAGCTGTCGTCGTCTGCAGATACTATTGTCAATAACGCGTAGTTGGCCCAACTGTCATGTCGGACCTTTAAATAAGCTGTCGTCGTCTGCAGATACTATTGTCAATAACGCGTAGTTGGCCCAATTGTCATGTCGGACCTTTAAATAAGCTGTCGTCGTCTGCAGATACTATTGTCAATAACGCGTAGTTGGCCCAACTGTCATGTCGGACCTTTAAATAAGCTGTCGTCGTCTGCAGATACTATTGTCAATAACGCGTAGTTGGCCCAACTGTCATGTCGGACCTTTAAATAAGCTGTCGTCGTCTGCAGATACTATTGTCAATAACGCGTAGTTGGCCCAACTGTCATGTCGGACCTTTAAATAAGCTGTCGTCGTCTGCAGATACTATTGTCAATAACGCGTAGTTGGCCCAACTGTCATGTCGGACCTTTAAATAAGCTGTCGTCGTCTGCAGATACTATTGTCAATAACGCGTAGTTGGCCCAACTGTCATGTCGGACCTTTAAATAAGCTGTCGTCGTCTGCAGATACTATTGTCAATAACGCGTAGTTGGCCCAACTGTCATGTCGGACTTTTAAATAAGCTGTCGTCGTCTGCAGATACTACTGTCAATAACGCGTAGTTGGCCCAACTGTCATGTCGGACTTTTAAATAAGCTGTCGTCGTCTGCAGATACTACTGTCAATAACGCGTAGTTGGCCCAACTGTCATGTCGGACTTTAAATAATCTGTCGTCGTCTGCAGATACTACTGTCAATAACGCGTAGTTGGCCCAACTGTCATGTCGGACCTTTAAATAAGCTGTCGTCGTCTGCAGATACTACTGTCAATAACAAGAGAAACATTGACCTTCACAGAAAACTGCATCTTATGTCGTTTGTACTTCGGGGAATTCAGTCAGCTGCAGGCTTTATCTTCACAAAATCACCAAATAAATATTGATAATTTACTTACGATTTAAACCAGGTGCAAGTATAACTGTCACTGTATTTACAATCATATCAAATGTTATTCATACGACAAACATAATAAATAATTGGTAAGTAAATACAAAAAATGTACATTTAAAACATTCTTAAAGTACACTCAAGTGATAGTCAATTAAAAATTCTGGGGCAATGCAATAAAGCGTAACTCTTACACGGCGCAAGTAATGGCGGATACCAAATCGTAAGCTTTTTCCGCGCTAAAAGGCGGTGGAAGATGCCAGAACTGACTAGTTCCTGTGGCCCATCCATTGATGTTTGTGGTGGGAACCAACTATAAATAAACATCTGGGCCGGTTACAGGCGGGGCCACGCCACGGGTTACACTAATACAACAAGAACAGCGTCAACGAAAAAAACCGGCTAGGTGCGAGTCAGACTCGCCCACCGATGGTTCCGTAACATGCACATCGAGCGCAAGGAGTAATAGTGTTCTGTGATCGAGCGCTTTCATATGATACCCTACTTGAACAATTTTTTAAAATATTGTTCTATTACGCCGTTCATAAAAACTTGGATGATGTCCTACTTTATGTATTTTCAAATGAAACTGTTTAAGATGCCGAACCCAAAAAAGGTACAATCTGTATCTTTACCCGTGTTATCAAATGGACAATCTTTCTTTACATGCGTTAAATTAAAAAACCTTTCATAACTTTAAGGTCGAACCCGCACTAGACGGGCATAACATCTTTTTCTCCGCTTTTCAAGTCCATCTCCCCATGTACAGTAGTGAAGGTGCGAATTTCACAATAAAAAAAAAATTACAACGGATGACAAGTGAGAGAACCAACGCTAAAAAAAGAGAAAAGCTTTGACCGATGTATTAATTTATTAGGTCCTTACATATGAAATTGTCGTTTTGTCGTACTGGCCACTTTGATCACTTTCTCCTATTTGGTTAGGAATTCGAAATTCAAATTTATACACCTATTTCCACATGTAGTTGTGTTTCGTAAACCGTCATTCATTTGTTTTTTTACTTATCTTTTTTCTGTTTGCATCGCTCAATTTACAAAATGGAAAATTTGAAATATCGCTTTATTTACGAGTACGAGTTCCACCGTGGCACCAGTGCTGCGGAAACGGCTCGAAGGGTTAATGATGTGTATGGCGGTTGTGTCGCAAAAGAAAACACAGTGCGTTTTTGGTTCCAACGTTTTCGTTCTGGAAATTTCGACCTGCAAAACAAGCCCCGTGGACGGCCGGAGACCCAAGTTGATAATGAAGAATTGAAGGCTATTGTGGAAGCGGATCCATCGCAAACCACGTCCGAATTAGCTGCAGGCTTCGGTGTTAGTGATAAAACTGTTCTAATCCACTTGAAGCAAATGGGAAAGATTAAAAAACTTGAAAGGTGGGTTCCTCACGAATTGAGTGAAGCAAACCGGCAAACGCGCGTCAACTGCTGCGTTACATTACTTGACCGGCACAATAACGAAGGGATTTTAAATCGAATCATTACCTGTGATGAAAAGTGGATTCTCTACGATAATCGGAAGCGCTCATCGCAATGGCTGGACCCTGGCAAGCGAGCCAAAGCCTGCTCCAAGCGAAAATTGACCAATAAAAAGTTACTTGTAAGCGTTTGGTGGACTAGCGCCGGTGTCGTTCATTACAGTTTTCTCAAATCTGGCCAGACGATTACGGCAGATGTCTACTGTCAGCAATTGCAAACCATGATGGAAAAGCTAGCTGCTAAACAACCGAGGTTGGTCAATCGCTCTACGCCACTGTTGCTTCACGACAACGCTAGACCACACACTGCACAACAGACGGCTAGCAAATTAGAAGAGCTTCAATTGGAATGTCTAAGGCATCCACCGTACTCCCCGGACCTTGCTCCAACAGATTACCATTTTTTTCGAAATTTCGATAACTTCTTGCAAGGGAAAAAATTCAACTCAGATGAGGCAGTCCAAATCGCCTTCAAAGATTTTATTGATTCCCGTCCGAATGGTTTTTTTAGTAAAGGGATCAATGAACTACCTATGAGATGGCAAAAGTGCATAGATTACAATGGCTCATACTTTGATTAAATAAATATACTATATTTTAAAAAATCGACTTTTTGTTCCTCCCATACAAAACGCCAATTTCATATGTAAGGACCTAATATTATGGTACCTACGTTAGAGGAGTAAATTCTATGTGGCATATCGCACATTCTCGTCAGTTGCAAAATGGAAAAGGAATTGTATCGTACAAAATTAAGTCATTACCTATTAAACTTGATGTAGGTATGGTGGAGGTACTGTTTACGAGTACCTACGCCGAAGTCCTAGTCAATATCCACTCTATATAAAAAAATAATATGTTTAGAATAAGTACTTACTTTAAATTTGCAATTGATAAAGATATCAGTATTTATTCACCTATTCTAGGTCCCCTTTTACCCTAGATGCGTCTCTGTTACAGTCTTTTGGCACGCTACTATGCAAACAGCTCGTGTAGGTCATTGTCAAACTCTGAAATGTTTTTGTTTGATTTTTACCCACCTACATAGGCTATGAACCTATATAAGTATACATACATACATATATCACACCTTTATCCCTCGCGAGGTAGGCAGAGCGTAAACGGCCGCAGAAAACGGACATTTTCGCCACGTCTGACAAACATTTGAGGGTCATCCGGAAAATTTTGTATCGCCATAATGACAGGTTGTCAGCCCATCGCCTAAAACTGCAATACACACCCTCAAGTCCCTTAGTCGCCTCTTACGACTCCCACGGGCAAGAAATGGGGTGATGCTATTCTAAGCCGGCCTCACACGGTATAATTAAAATATAAGTATATGTACTTTATTTACTTTATTATTAAATACCGCCAGTGAATGAGTGATATTTTCCGAATGGCGCTCAAATGTTTGCAGACGTGGCGTACATGTCCGTGTTTGTTTTGCCTCTGCCTGCACCACAAGGGATTATAGGCGTGATACGACTTTGCCTTTATAAGCATTTCGAATCCTCTTCAAGCAGTCTCCGAAGAAGTAATGGCAAATTTGGAACAGTGCGTATACATAGTACCTCCTTTTTTTTAAATATAATATCTGAATTATTGTGTTAATTTTATTTAAAATTATTGAAAATTTGGTTTCATATTCACGTGTCAACTATACGACGCGCAAACGGAACTAATGAGTGTTAATGCAGTGCGCAAAGAACTGTTTGCAACTTTGCAGCTAAAAACAGGGTGGTATCCAGCCTGCCACCAACATCAGCCGTGCACATACTTCGTGCTTCATACCAGGCGGGGCACATTATGGGGAAACGTGCTAAATGCTTCTCCTGCCATTCCATCCCCATCTCTATGGGGATGGTAAAAGACCTCTCAATATGGTTGGAGTCCAAAATGGTCAAGCGTTCCGGCAGTTTGGCCAGAAATATCCTTCCTTGACCAATGCGCATGCAAAGCTGGATGCAACACCATGCGCTGTGGTTGCCGACGCGTTGGCCTCTCTTGCGCTCTGCAGTGCAGAATCTGCAAAGGCAGCTGCGGAAATCCATCGTTAGTAGGATTATTTTATATTTCCATATTGTATTAAAAGTACAATACTAGGTAGGTAGCTTTACGTTGGTATATCTTATTTATTTATGTATGCATGTATTTATTTTATGTAGGTTTATGTATTTTTATTTTATTATGTTACATTATTAAGTAAAGTATTTTAGTTTATTTGTTTTTATGAACTCTAAGTACGATTATATTTCGTTTTTTTATATTTTGTTTGGGCACCCGCTTTGACTCTTTCTGTTTATCTTTTGGTTGGCTGGTAGAGAATGCCACGTGGCATTAGGCCCGCCTTTTTCTGTGCAATAAAGTTTAATAAATAAATAAATATATACATTAATATTGATTTCTTGTTTCAGTGAAACCAGTTTTGAAATACCAGCGGAATATGATTTCTTTTAATGTAATGCTCATTTTTGTAAAACATTTGTTTTTACATTATAATTATATTAATTATACAATCATTAATAAATCATGACCGTCTTTTTCAATTGCTAGAGGACCCCAGACATTGCATTACATGACAACGATTTTTACAAGTTACCTATTTTATTATATTATTTCACACAAATAACAAAAAGGTGTAAAATGCGATATATTTTTGAAACCATCGCGTGTAGCTCTTTCACTTGATTGTTAGTGCCATACAAAAATTGAAAGACCGCCATCTTTAAAACTTAAATATTTCCTAAAGTATTAGATATATCGACTTGCGTTTTTTTATTATACGTGTAACGACTAAAACTTAATATATTTAGAAAGTATATTATGTATACTAAGTATATTATTGATTGAAAGCAAAAATCGCAAAAAATAAGTAATTTTTTGATACATTTAATTTTATGCGCGTTACTAATATTTAACCGTAAGTATATTTTTTTTATAATGCATTTAGTAACTAGCTTTCATTTCACATACTAAACATGAAAATCGGTTGACCCATTTGTCATGCAGAATATTTTAAAGATCTGCCGGTGCTGCGGCTAAAATTGCTTATTTTTGTCCCTACTATAACTGTACAAAGCGATTTGCTTTTGCGCGAAAATGCAGTATTTTTTTATAACCTCTAGTATGTACTATTAAACAAATCATGTTTCATAATGTCGAAATCCCTATTTACTTTGCATCATTTCTTGTTTAATTTTAAGAGCATCCTCGCATCACCACCACCGCACCGGTAGACAAAGAAAGATAGGCAGCATAGTAATACAAATACTTTTAGGGCTCCGTACTTAAAAAGGAAAAAAAGTAAACCCTTATAGGATTACTTTGTCGTCCGTTCCTCCGTCCGTGACGACCCTTTATCTTGGAAAGGCGTAGAGAAAACGATTTGAAATTAATACATTGATTGATTATGTCCTTGGCCGTTTGTAGTTGTAAAAACATCTATTACTTAACATTAAAAAAAATACACGGCCGTTTATGCTGTACAAATCTCGTGTTTTATTCATAGGGAAATTCCCTTTGGCTATGACTAGAACTATAACGCGGAATTCCCAATCGTCGTCCGTCGGCGCCGTTGCGTTACGGTGCGGTTACGGTACGGTTAAAAATACGGACATAGGAGAAGTAGGAAATAATTTGATGAGGTGTGCCCTTAGAGCCTAAATAACATCTAATTTAAATATATTTAATTACAACTTGCGTTTTTTTCAAGTCAGAGAACACGGTATATAAATAGTTTCGTTTTAAAGTAAATGTACGGTCTTACTACCGTGCATCATTTATATTTTTTCCACTGACTCGGCGCCGCCCTAGTTTTGGGTCGCGTCGTGCGTAAATCGCAGTCAATTTTAAAGATTCAATTATCTCTCCATTTTAGTGCGTCAATAACTCTCATCCGAGACAGAACTATAAGAAAGAATTGCCACCTTTGCCTTTTATACTTCTTTACTTTTAACAATTATTATACAACTTTATAAACTTCGGTGTTCTTTCTGTTCGACGTATCTCACGCTGCATCAAGATATCAAACTACTACTTACTTCAAGTGATCAAAATACTACTTACTTCAAGAAACTACTACTTACAAGAAGGTGTAGCGGCTTACTACTATGAGACGCTACAGTAAAGTTTAAGAAAAATCCTAAAATCTGTAATTATTTTTTATCTAAGTTTTAAGGAGCCCAAAAACAAAAAAGTTTTAAAATTGAGGCTAGGAGTTCATTTATCGTTCAGTTCATTTAATGAGGTTACAAATGAAAGGGCCTGATGTACATGTTATAGAACCCTCGGCGGGCGAGTCCAACTCGCACTTGCCCGGTTTTTATCATTACGTTGTTATTTATATTATTAATGTCTCCCAGTAGCGCGAATCATTAAAACAATTTGTGCAAAGATTCGGTTATTTATACTGTACTATCAATAGTTGCTCGAGTTTTCCATTTAAGGGATCAACTTTAATTTGTTTTTCAAATAAATGATAAGAATGACCAAAATAAGTTGATCTTTTATGTTAGTCAGTCGAGGGGCTTTTGATAGTAAATAGGTTATCACTATGCCGTAGTCAGCTGATCGCGCTAGTCACATGACTTAACTTGCATGACTTACATTGGTAATGAGTACGAGAAGTGCAATCATTGACCTATGACCAGCTGTTGTCTACATCATTCTGGCCACCTTGTAGTTCGCAAGCCCACTACAAAATTACATGCGCTTATCAAAATAATTGCCGGCTGCTCGTATTTGACCCATGTCAGTAAAATGTTTGTAGTGCAATGTTTTACGTTCATAAATATAATATCTTGGACACGCCCAAATATAGAGTTTCGTAGTCTTCTTCTTCTACTTATTCTTTTCGAGTGGGACACCGAGTCGTTCAACGACGCAATGTACCCTGGTGTCAGAGTTTTTCAACCGCCTACTACCAGTAGTAGGCTGTCTAAGTAATCATAGACAGCAACCGGTACCGACGGCTTATTTAGTTTCGTAGTCATTAAATATTATTGGAAGCTTCTAGATTATTTGCCTTCCACAGATTTGGTAAAGCTGTGAAAAAAGATTTTTACTTATGATACTTCTAAAATCATAAATGATGATATTATTTACGTTAGTAATAGTTTTAATTGTAATAACAGATAAAACATACAATGAAATAATTTATTTACACGAGAGTTACAGCAACGCAACTGTCATAGTCATATTCTTTATTTCATAATAAAAATATTACATGTCAGAATATTTAAATACGATTACATTAACTACATTACTATTTAAGAAATCAATTTACTGTATAACAAGCACCTCCTATTAATGATTCAAATCCGCCATAAATATTTGTGTGCGTGTGTATGTATGTTTGTTACCTCTTCGCGCTCAAACGGTTTGACCGATTTGGATGGGCAACTTTTTACCGCGGGAAAACAACTATTACCACAGGAAAATGAGTGGCAGCGGGTAATTCGCTGGGCGGAAATCTAGTTATTTATAAATATTAATAGTTAAATCAAATAAAACATTTCAGCTATTCAATCTTAATTTTACTACCTACTACTAGTTTTATATAAAATTATCGGAGTTCTTTCTGTCATCTGGAATTGCGTTGCGTTGGCAAGTTTGCATTAGCGATTTTTGCTGGTACATTTCAATGTTGTTAAGTGTGTATGTTTTGCTATTATATCTCGTAACAGGAATACCTACAAAATTTTATAGAGATCGGTGCGAAACTGAAGAAGTTAGAGTGAAGGCACGAGTTTCATCGGATCGTTGGTGGACACCGTGTCACACACGGTGAGTGCTGATGCTGAGTGACCAGCGTCCACCACTCACCGGATTAGATAATGCCACTATGCTAGAGCGGAAGCTTCCGCTTCTCTCCACGGGATGTCGCTGTAGAGTTTTGAAACGCGCTATCAGAGTGTTTCGCCATATGCTTAAATAACCAGACTAAACAACGATACTTGCTTATGACTAGATTTGAGACTCTTGATTTCAAGATGTTAACTAGTGAATGAGAACGTTATAAAGAACGAGTCCCAATTTTTTAAAGTGGCTTCATCTTAAGCCACTCATAAACAACGTTGAGAGTCGAGCTACTTCCGTCGGCGAGTTTTCCTGTGGAAATCTGAGATGGAAAATACTAGGTAAGTTTTCTTTTTTCTCATTGTATAGTAAGTATGTATTTAGCATAGAGTTGCTCTTAAGCTTGTTACGGTACATAAAGCCATCCTATCAGGCAAAATTTAACACAGTTGCTAGATCCATACTAGAAAGATGTCACCAAAGGAAAATGCACTAGGCGCTCTTGGTCCTATAATGAATCGACGAAGTAACTTAAGCTCAGCAACAAAGCTCAGAATATATACAACCCTTATTCGACCCTGCCTGACATATGCATGTCCTGTCTGGAGTAGTGCTCGTGACTGCCACTATAAAGTTATACAGGTTTTACAAAATAAAGCTATCAAAATTTCCTTTAACACTGCTAGATTAACAAACCTTAAAAACCTTCATGAACGAATTTCTTTCCCATTACTAAAGGAATTCATAATTAAACTTACTAGACTATTCTACAATAAAAACTCAACACATGACAATATTCTAATTTCTCAGTTAGGTAAGCTAAATGTCCACCTCCAATATGTCGATAGATATGGAATGTTTCGTTTACCACAACACTATATCTTGTTCCCTGTGAATGACGAACGCGCCCTCAGTCGGCCAGTCAGCTGACCCCTTGCGCTGGTAGCGACGATGCCTCTGTCGCGCTAGACTGCGTGCTTGCGCGGGGCGTAGCGGCGGGTCTCTCGCGGACCGGTCACTGGTCACCGAGAGCCTTTTAGAGTACTTATGCTTTGCGTAAATCTTGAGTAGTTTACCCTCAATATTTATAATTTTGTATTTAAATAGTTATTGTAATATTTTAATAAGTAGTTACTATACCTACGTAACTAATTATTAAAATTTACCCATACGGGTTTGCTAAGATCAACTTAATAAACACCGTTACATAATAGTAGTTTATGCAACTGTCGTATAATGGGGGTCATTAGAATGCGAGTGTCTGTTTATCACACGAGGCGCAGCCGAGTGTGATAATAGTTTGACACGAGCATTCTAATGCCTAATTATAGCAGTTGCATACACTATTTTATCTACACTCTCCAAAAAAACTCAGAAACACTTTTCTAAACGTACGCACCGGCCATTGCAAGGCCCGATACAAGGACAAATTCAATACGAGAACGTAATATGGCATGATATGAATTTTTAAAAATCTATACTTTAGCAGTTGTTTAGATGTGGAGTCTTAACAATAACTTAACTAAACAACTGAACAACAACTGAACAACATCTGAACAACATCGAAACAACAACTGAACAACATATGAACAACATCTGTACAACAACTGAACAACATCGGAATAACATCTGAACCACAACTAATCAACATCTGAACAACAACAGAACAAAAACCTATTAAAACAACAGAACAACATCCGAAAAATTACCGTACAACAACAACTGTCAGGTGCGGCGGAAGATAGCGATTTGAGTATTGGAAAAAAAAACTTCGTTTCATTTCTCAACTTTATCGTATTAAGAGTTTTGTCATTAAGTCATTACGCTTCTGTAATTTATAGTAAACCCTAGTTTTTATAGGCAGAATGCATAAAGTAGGTCATTATGCATCTGTTTTCGAATTCATAATTCGAACATTATGAGACGAGTGTATATAAAATGTTTAATAGTATCTAGGCATTAAGTAAAATTGCAATACAATTTTATGTCTCAAACACCGGATCTTACTTCTAATAAGTATAAAATAATTGTAAATATTCATTGTGTGACCTCTTCTTATGTTCATAAAGTAAACTTTCGTAGGTGTTAGCCTGATAAAGTATGTGTTTAATATCATGAAGTAAGGCATATTGTGTAAAATATGTACTGTGCAATATTTATATATTGAATAAAGAATTTTGAACAACAACAACCAAAGGAAAATGGACCCTCTGCCATAGCATTAGCATCAAATTGATAGCTGTCAAATCAGTTTCGTTCGGTTGGCCTCACTGCAAGGGTTAGAGAATGGTCAAAATCAGTTCCTTGTTGTAAGTAGCATTTGTTCGGATCGTCTAGTACCTACTTTAAAAAAACGGCCAAGAGCGTGTCAAACACGCTCAAATATTGGATATCTTGTTAATAAAAATGTCTGACCACACATGTTTATGACAACTCGCACGAAAAAAAAGCCTACTATGCGGACAATCTTTAATGTCATGTTCAAAGTTCATACAGAGATTGATGTTATTCAAATTTCATATACCGCGCCGAACTACACGCGAGTGTGTCTCTTTACACCCGGTGAATAAATAGTATTTAGATTCCTTCTTTAATCCTTTATTCCGCGACAAAAGTTTCCGCCAGTGACAGCTCAAAAAGTGATACAACGAAACTTACATTTCTTAATCGTCTGTTATTGCAGATTACTCCATCTTTAGTCATAATTTCAACAGAAAAAAGCTATTACACTAGTCTGCCAACTGTGCACGGTTTGACTCACATTGCTGGTGTTATATAGGTGTCATTACATTGAACGCAAGATAAAGAGCAATGTATGCCGAACCTTGCACGGTCAGCAGACGAGTGTAATAGCAGCTTCAAGTAATGAGCCGGTGACTAGTGAATGTAACCGCCAAAATTTTGTAATTTTTCCGTCACAATATTTTAACGTTTAAGAGTACAGTTACACGTTGATTTTCCATCTTCTGAAGTTGAACTAAATTAGCTCGTTTTTCTACATTATTTGTCTTTCTAGCTTTGATGGTAATAGACCGGATTGTAGGAAGCCCCGGGGCTAAAATAGCAAAGTCCAGTCTTGAAAACAAAAAGGGATGTTATTCGTGCTACGCACTGTACTTGCCTATAGAAACTGTACTGAACTCCAAGTGTAACACTGAGATTAAAAAACTTATAAGCAAATGCAGACTAATTAGACACACTATCAGATTATTAAAACTAAAAATACCTACTTCGAAATATTTTTCTTCGACAATACCGATGTACCTCTAACTACCCTTTAATATTGAAATTACTATAATAGAGTTACTTATAAAATGCTACACGAAAATAATATATATTAAGCTAGGTAATGAATACAGTTCAAATCGGAACCAATACAAAACGGATGATGATAAACAGTAGTTATTAGGATGTGCAAAGACTTTGCCACACTTACATGAACATGACATACATTACTTCTCAAAATATACACATGTGCTCAGAAGATTAGAGAGTCTAACTTATTAAATTTGATGCAATTTTACATACATATTTATATGACTATTTCCCTTGCAGGGTAGGCAAAGCGTAAACGGCCGTAAATCGGACATTTACGCCACATCTGACAAACATTTGAGGGTCACACAGAAAATTGTGTATCGTCATAGTGACAGGTTGTCAGCCTATCGCCTAAACCTTGCAACCTTCGAGTCCATAAGTCACTTCTTACGACACCCACAGGAATGGGGTGATTAAGCCGGCATCATACGCAATCGCACGGCAATTTTATGAATGTGTTTTATTTATGGACTTAGGTATCTACATTTCGATTACTTACTGAATTGAATTTTAAACTTCTTGTCTTTATCCAATTTCGCACTAAAAATCACTTTGACACGCAGAAAGGTACACTTATACACATTTTGAAAACTGTTTTGTAATAGAAATTCTATAGTGAACACAAATAGGAGTTTATAAGAAGAGATGAGTTAGAACAACGGTTTTTTGATTCGCGAGTTAAAAGTCTGCACGCGTTTACTTTTAGGTTTTTACAAGATTTATTTTCAAAAATACTCATTTGCTATACAAGCGAAACCTCTCCGCGGTCTCGTGCTAGTTGTATGTTTATTTAACCTTGTGGAGATATTTTGTATGTCCATCTTAAGGACAGACCGTTGTCGATGAAATGTTATCGATGTAAACGTTGATATCGACAAAGTCTTCGAGAGCTAATCAAACAATTTTTAATATAATTCCATTGTATAAAGTCTTATTTAATTCAGTGCCAATGTTTTAAAGTGAGTTCTACTCGTAAAACTGAACTTCTAAGTATTCCCAATACACATAGGCCAATGCACACATCCCTAATTTGTGTTTTGCAGATTTACAAACGAATTCTATCTTCTTCATAAACGGGATTACATCAAAGATGTTCCATAGCTGTAATATTTCATACAAATTAATATTTAATTTTACGACTGAATTTTCCGCATGTACTATCAGCAACACATCAACCTACTCATTTAAGGGACACACTTATGATGGTACTTCATACACTTACTAAGAATAACCAGTATAAGTTGATTCCTTAAATGGGAAGATTGATGGCACTGTAGGTAAATGATATGACATTCGTTGGCTGTGAACCAGACATCCGTACTAATATTATAAATATGAGAGTTTGTGTGTGTGTATGTATGTATGTTTGTAACCTCTTCACGCTCAAACGGCTTGAACGTTTTGGATGACATTTGGAACACAGGAGTATAACCCAGCATAACACATTGGCCAGTTTTTACCGCGGGAAAACAACTGTTACCACGGGAAAATGAGTGGCAGTAGTTATTTTATTCGTCGCAATGTCTGACTCTATTTTGTACAGTCAATAAGAAGACAATTAAAAACCTCGTAGCACTTCGTAGCCTCACGCTACGATATAATTGAATATTTATACTAAAGTAAAAGTCTTATCGAAATGGGATTAACCTGATCTCATCGATCTATCAGTGCTGTCTTGTCAGTGAATCCCCTCACTAAAGACACCTCCACCGCCACTCTCTTTCGCAAGCACTTGCCGACTTTCACCGTCAGAGCGAGTAAACCGTTACGGACGCCATTCGGATGAAGCCTACTGCCAATTCCTATTACCATTATTTTTATAATTCAAAATGTATTTATTTCCTATAGTTTGCCAATGAGGATGTTCTCACACGCACCGCATAATTTTCCGTTTTTTTACCGGATGATGCTTACTGACGAAAATAGTTTTCTTAATCTCTTACAATACTGGATCTGTATGGCACACTTCGCCGCATCACATTGTTGTCATTTGTATGGTGGATATCACGAAAAGTAATATAGTCTGGTGCGTGTGCGATTCACCTACTTTTGGTCATGGGATACAGATATATAAGGTGAAATTTTACTCGTGACCAATACTAAAAGCATAAGGAACAACTTTTCCCAACATAGGTCGAAATATGAGAAATATAATTTGAGTTTCCATAGTAACTCAAACCAGCTGATCAGGTCAATTTTTTTTTTCGTATTTCGACCTATGTTTCTTGGGGAAAGTTGTTCCTTATCGACAGCCTGGCTTGAGGTTTTGCTGAGGTCACTAGTAAATTTTATTACTATGTGTATTTGTAAGAGCAAGATCACCCAGAGGTTCACGCTCTATTAACTACTTTAGGTTTTTCCCTTTTTTGCCATGTCGTAATTGATTAAATAAATTATTGACATATTGCCCTTAATTCGGGATATAAATTCTCTTAACTTATCTTGAATTAGTGCTGTCACTTTCCGTCAAATAGTTTGAGAGAAGAACAGGAGTAGTTAAGCCCTGTCATGTTTAAGAATGCCAATGGGTTCTTCGCAATTTCGAGTCAGTTTAGTCGCCTGAAGTTATTTTGATTACATAAATTTAGTCTTAACAACTATATATGAAAGACGAGCATTTGTCTATTTGAGATGAGCAATCAATCGTGCCATAAATTGTTTCAATAGGAGAAATTAGTCACTAAATGAAAAAAACAGTTTACTGTAATCTCTCAATAGAGCAATGAAACTAAAAATAAATACACAAATTGTTGTTGATCATGTTGTCAAGCACGATAATAGAATAATTAAATAGGTATATCAAACTACGGATGCAAGTTTGACAAATAATCTTTGTCGATATTAATTTGCTAATATCGGACGCTAGTCTCGCCTAGCGGTTTCACCCGTTGACTACCGTTTCCACGCGAGCATTGCACCTTTTTCTTGATTGATTATGCTCATTAAACTTCTTTTACTATACAGGCATTATCTTCTTCATCAATTTAAAAACGCATCAAAATCCATTGCGTAGATTTAAAGATCTAAGCATACGGGACATATGGACAGGCTAGCGAAGCGACTTTATTTTATTCTTCGTAGTGATGAGCAGAATTTTTGCATCGGATTTTCAGTACTTATGAGTTTTTAATGATGTAATTATAGTTTGGTGCTGTAACTTCCTGCAATAATTCAATTGCGGAATTTTAGATACAAGGGTCACAGTATAGAGCGGTTAACAGAAAGTTCATTTGAGCATATTTTCGTTTCTCGCGGTTGTCACTTGTTAAGTAGCTAGGGTTGCTACTATCACAAATTACATGCGATGCGTCGGTGGTTTTATTAAATGATTAGGCCAACTTATGTGATTACAGAATATTACTTTGCAAACTGTTAACATTGCAAAACATGAAAGGTGCAAAATGAATAAGTCGGTGCAATAAATTATTGTAACTAAA
Organism: Tuta absoluta; assembly: GCA_027580185.1. Classification (NCBI taxonomy): domain Eukaryota; kingdom Metazoa; phylum Arthropoda; class Insecta; order Lepidoptera; family Gelechiidae; genus Tuta; species Tuta absoluta. Next base: position 33,395,053 of record JAQAHW010000001.1, on the reverse strand, counting down.
TGTCAAAGTAGGAGAATGCCAAAGTAACAATATGTCAAAGTAGTATAGTTTAAAATTAAAATACCTTAGTTGCAGAGTACTAAGTGAGATATCTGTAAAGGCGCCACGCGCGCCGTCTCCTTAATTTATGCAAGGGTGGCTTAATATGTAATTTACCTAACTATAAAAGAAATACTTTTCATTTTCAAATGAGTGACAACCTGCTGTTCAAATAGTTATTTTTATTTCGGTCTTTGAAATTACCAATCACACCCTACTTCACCTCACCCCTTCAATTTTTTCTTATATCTCTGAATTAGGACTGTAATGTGGATGGTTAAAGTGTGTGAAGCTGTTTTTGCTCAGGGCTAACCTGTTTTATGTTATTTATTTTATTTTATACGTCATTGCACAACGTACAAAAGGCGGGCCTAACACCATGCGGCATTCTCTACCGGCCAACCAGAGGGTTAACAGAGAGATAAAGAGGCGAATGCACTAGAAATAGCGAATGAAGACCTACCCGTTGTGTACAATACCCTTTGTAGTGTAATATCAGAACACCTTTACTACGTTTACCCGTTCGCTTGTCTTTGATTTGTTCACAAAGCGGGTCAAGCCAGTTTGCATTATATTCAGCATTCATTGCTGTATTTTTCGGTAAATAATAAATCATGCTAATCTTATTGATATCCCAAAACATGGTAGCCATTAGTTTACCAGCTGACGGTCGAACGTTGAACTTTCTTGGCGGCTCCTTAAATTTCCATTTCCATTTCCACTCTTGTTGCCTTTCTGGATCCCATTGGTGAATCTTAGTTTGTTCGCAGGTCACAATTCGAGAGCTAGTCTCTTTTTCTTTACCTTTAACCAGGTCTTAAAATGCCTGACAACAGTATACTCGCCTTTGTTTGTCAATCAAAGTCTCACCAGTGTCACTCATCACCTCATGGAAGGGATTCCGTTCCAAAACAAAACTCGCAAAAGAGTAGAGCTGCAAAACTTTAGTGTAGCGTCCTCTAGTGGCGACAGTAAAAATTACTACAGCGTTATCTCTCTGCGGCGTACTCAGCTCACCATCGTCCAATCCTACCAACACTACCACAGACACCGCATGCAGTAGGTACAGATGTAATACAACTATTCATTAGATGGCGCTAGTCTTGGCAAGAATCTTGTCGTAACTAAACAGGTACGCATAAAACAAAAATAAGGAAAATACAAAGTTACTGTCGTTTCTTACTCTTCAGTAAACCAGTTTATGCATGTATTATAATATATTTGTTTACGTCTGGCCAGATGACACAATTTGAACGATCGATGAAGTAGGGTAGAGTAGGTGCATTATAAAAGAATTTCAAAGTATTGGTTGATGGATGAATTTGAACAAGATGAGCTGAAGAATCTTACTAAGAACAACTTGCCTTGTCGAAACAGAAACACACTAGCGTATCGTAACGTATGGTTTAGGTAAAGATCAGAATCAATATTATTTTATTATGGTATCAAAGATTTTCCGATAATTTGTCATATACTTCACACCATTTACGCTATATATCTATACGCAGGTGAGTTCCAATTCATAGAATACAAGCTTGATATTGTGATGAGTAATAGTTGCGCAAACTCAAGAAAATATTAATTTCACGGTGGTTCGTTATTTTTCCTTCCACTATTCAGTTTTAATTAGATATAATATGAAACCCTGAGGTACTATCAGAAAGTTCTTGAGTCACACAGTTCAGAGTCTGTACCTCTATATTATTCTGGGCTTTCATAATGTTAAAAAGTCTAACTAGTAAAGGATCCTTACATAATTGCGGGGTTGCAGATTTAATACAATGTCGAAGTCGTCTACCACGGAAATGTTATCTTGTTTGCACATTTTTTTTCGGTTGATACATCGAGTCTTCCAACGTCAATTCGTATTTTTTATATAATATCGTCACCATCACCGTAGTGTGTGATGCTGGCTGAGAATACGATCACCCTATTCTTACCCGTAGGTGTCGTAAACACGTTTAAGTGATTGATCCAGGGAACGAGTACCACCTTTCCCTAGCTGTAAATACAGCACGTTGCACTGCGCTCGACAATCCGCCGACCAAGCGTGGTGACTATGGCCAATAGGTGGAGACCTAGTCCAGCAGTGGACTGTTTTGGCAATTGATGTTCATTGAGTACCAAATTTTAAAACACTTCCCGTGTTAGGTATACAATTTTTGAAAACTTGCAAAATTTTCGAGTGCGGGCAGGATTTGAACCTGCGACTTTCGCATTACTAGTGGCGACGCCTCTTCCATCTGGGCTACCGCAGCTCATTACTTGCCCGCCAATTTTGCAAGTGTATTTTAATGCCAGTAACGCTTGGCATGGCTCCATCTACCGGGTTAGTTTTGCACGTCGCCACTAGTAATGCGAAAGTCGCAGGTTCAAATCCTGCCCGCACTCGAAAATTTTGCAAGTTTTCAAAAAATTGATGTTCATGTTCGATACTTTTTAACGGCACTCTTTTATTAAGTAAAAATAAATAAGTAATAAAATAAATAATCCTGGACATTTTCACACAGCGCCATCTAGCCCCAAACTAAGCAAAGCTTGTACTATGGGAACTAAACAGCTGATATTATTACATATATACTTTTCTTTTGTAAATAAATACATATAATACATAGAAAACACCCAGACACAAACACAAATATCTGTAAAGTTTACTTTACAAATATTTGTGTCTTGTGGGGATCGAACCCACGACCCTCGGCGTAGAAGGCAGGGGTGGCGTACTATCCACTACGCCATTGAGCCAGTCAGTATGTAAGTAGTATGCCTCATCTCACTTTTAAGATCTGCTATTTTTCGGTCCTCTAGAAATCAGAATCTCGGTCGTGAAACTAGAAATACTAGCCATAGATCATACAAAAGTTTCATTTCGAGTATGGGGAAAAAATAAATGTAAGTTGCTAAATAGCAGTACTCGTATTAAGGATGATCACTTTAAAATAAGAAAGGTGATAAATATTTAACTTTCATCTGTGGCTTTCGTAAAAACTGTACAACTAGCGTGCTACTACATAGGTAAGAATACATATATATAAGTGGTGGATGTGTTTTGGTTTGAGTCCAAATATATCTACGTATAATTTTAGATCATATGTGAAATGACAACTAGCGGGAAAATCACCTCGTACTACGATACGTATCATCAACTTGATATAAGGCGGCGTAGCTACATAGTACAAGGTGATCTTTGAAGTCTTATTTCAACAATCCGAAATTCCGAGCAACGAACGATTACAAAAGCAGTTCTTTTTTATCTGAAATATTATTCACATAATATTTGTTAGGCTAACTGTAAAAGATCGTTTGAATCTATTATTAACAATGTAGTCAAATATTTTGTATCTACACTTGAATTCTCCTGGAAATGTATAAAGGCTTAAATGTTGCAGGTTTAGAGTGAACTTATTTTAATTTAGCTGATAACTACAAAGATAAATTGGTCTTAGATTTTAGCTCCCTTTTCCCGCGCTTTCGCGATGTAATGAAACTACTCGACTATTAAATTGACCATACAAATAATATCCCGACGAAACCTTACCCCATTCTTAATACGGCAAATCTTTAATTGACTTCTTCCCTAAACATATAATACAAATACGTCTATATGTATATTCGAAGGGAGAACTGGAGACAAACAGTCTTATATAAATAGTTGTTCATATATATAGTAATAAAGTATAAATGATGGAGAAACATATAGGAAAATATAATATATTTGTTCGCATAGCTACAGCGAAAGCTATATATATGGCGCGGTGATGGATTGTAAGAGCTGTGGAGTCGCCATTAAACGTGAAGTGTTATTTCCTGTTTCCGTATTTAGCTGTAAGTTATATCCTTAGTAGTGATTCTTATTCTTCTTCTTTCGTGTGGGACATCGAGTCAAGAATCTTAGTTTGGTGACCACCGCTTTTACACGCTCTTGGTTAAAAAAAGGCCTCTTAGGATATAATGTGGTATAATACGTCAAAACTGAGGAAAACTGAGGAACGAGATTTGCGGGTGAGGTTGTTTTGATGATCGATGTGTTGCATTGGTTGTGCTACGCAAATGTTTCTGCTTTGATTCCTGGCTGGAGATGATATTTGAATGATAAATCTGATGGGTGTTCTCAGTGCGAGTTTTAGTGTATGTCCATTGCTACGATGAATTTCAATATGGGTTGGGTTATGTTTTTTTCATACCTTAGCTATTTTTGTTTTATAACCTATCTAGGCAGACTTGATGCTAGATAAAGATATGAATGCCATAGAATTATTTTAAGATTATAGTTATGATACCTAAACCAAAATAACAATATAAAACATATTAAAAGCCTAAGAAATAACCACAACATCAAATAACCCATATTTGAGCAAATATGGTAAAGTTTTCCCTTCTACTACAGAATCAAACATACCTTTAAATATATATATGGTATTCCTATGTATTTCGCAAACAATAGAGCATTATGCAATAATAATTAAAAGAAATATTTATAGATATAATTCACATTTGAAGATCAAATGTTGTTATTAATCAATATTAAAATGTAGATCATTTTTAAAATAATGGCGACTCTACCGCGTTTATGTTCAAAGCACACATACGAAGCGCTACGCTCCGTCTTAAGGACGACATATGAAGTAATTTTTTTTCCAACTCCTCTTCAACCGACTTCTTACCTTACCGCCCTCGAAATAAAACTCCAAATCTATTTATCCGCGAAATATTTTTTCCATTTCATATTTACGAATATGGCCCAAATTCCCCAAAAATTAGAACCGTGAACGCGAGGGGAGGAGGGGGTGAGTGGGGAAGTACGAATTTTTCTACACACACAAGGGTAGGTAGGGGGGAAGGGGGCCAAAATGAGATAGTAGATAGTTTTGAGAAAGAGAAATATTATTTTCGTACGTCAAAAGGTTTTGATTTGTTTTTAATTATGTGCCTACCTATTTTGTTATTGTTCGATATAAGAAGGTATTGAAACGTCTGTTTTTTATGACGGTCGTTAAACAAAGGAAAGGCCGAAGGGTTTGACCTTTGTTGACCCTGATTATTGTGGTTTTTTAGCGATCTGACTATTGGTAAACAGTGGTGTACTAAGAAGGTGTGTGGAACGAAAATTTGGCCAATTTTTTCGTTCCTTCCCTGATGTGGTATCACCGTTACATTTTATTTTTTAGGTACGATAAATGAAGCAGACTTATTCAATAGTTTGTAAGTAACTGTAAAGATTGTCAGGATGAGCATGTGATCATAAATAGATAAAGGTTTAACCTATCTCTCTCACTTTTCGTGTGGGACACTAAATCGTCCAACGACCCGATGCACCCTGGTGTCAGAGGTTTAACGTATGACTTTGGGTATCGATCAGTACGTTATGTTCATTATCCTGGTTTATTAAGTCAATTTTGATCAACTATAGTTAGATACATCAACCACTTTAAAGACGATTCACTCAAACATCCCCGCTTCACTATCGATTTTTAGCTGTTACTTTCCTTGTTAACTTCTTTCTGGGTGATTCAAATTCTAGAATCAAACCAAACACCTATGAATTGTAACAACCTTGTACTACATTTTTACTAGATTTTTTAAAAATCATGATGTGGAGTAGTAATTCCTCTTTAATGCACTAGCAACAGCAAACTCTCTTATCAACTGTATGGAGAACCAAAATGCGTAGATTGATATTCTGCTAAGAATATGAAAACTGGGAAATAAAAACAAATACATAGACGTTTCATACAGTCACGCCTTTATTCTTTACAGAGAAAGCAGATTTTTAAAGCCTCAAACATGGGGTGCTGATTCCCAGTATCTATCACTGCATATCAAACCTGTGACCTATCGGAATCTAGTGAATAGTGCAATCAATAACGGTCATTCTATCAGCTGGTCTGCAATATAAATCACAAGGGTCAACGACCTCCGGACCCTTGGCTCACAACGGGAGGGTCATTCCATTCAACACTATTCTGGTCACTTTGTATCCTCTGTCAATATCGATAGCCAACTATTCTTTGACAATTTGGAGATAAGACTTTTATACCGCAATAATAACATTAGGTTAAAACGCTGCGCTACACTGTTTTAATTTTAATGTAAGGGTTGATGAAAATTATGATATGTGTACAAAAGCAGCCTTTCAACCTCCCCCTTCAACCAACACTGGACATTAGTAGTAACTGATGCAGAACCAGCGTATGTAGATTAAAATTAAATGGGTATTTCGAAATGCTGCAGGTTGATGAAGGTCTTGTATTATTTTATTAATAAAGTTTTTATATAGCTTGAGATTATACGATGACTAAACTACTTTGTGTCAAGCTTAAAAAATTAAACACGTATTTTTGTAAAAACAATTCTTCGTAGACATGCTACGCCGTAGGCTTCTGCGTAGCCAGATATATTATCTGGAATAGAAGGCATTTAACCAATCTGACTTTCGTCAATTACCACTATATTCTATTTATACATTATAGTAAAACGGTAAAACCGGTGTGTTAAACTATTAGGAGGTGATGTTAAAGTAGTATTAAAAGAACACATTTTTTGTGTCTGTCTGTTTGTCCGCGCTAATCGCCGAAACTACTGGACGGATTCGAATAAAACTTGTTGTGTTGTAAAGCTATAAAGCCTAATCAACATTGAGGCTACTATTGACTGCGGGAAAATACCTTACTTAACTTAAAACATGTGAGCCGCCAAGACCAGTATAATAGAGATAAATGTCTCTATAATATTTTTTTTAAAGAACGGGATGGTATTACCGCAAGAAAATTAACATCAAGGGTGTGGAGTACCTGATTCCAAACATCAGGAGCCCGGCAAAACTATAAGTGATACAGAAATAGCTCTAAATAAAAGTTTTGCAATTTTATGGACTGCTGCTTCTGGTACAAAGTCATCGAAGTCTAATGTGGTGCTGTTCGGTTAACTATAATTATAGTTATATGATATGTCTGTGTCTTAAGACATTCAGGATCTCATATACCTTTCACGGAAAACTAGGAGCTCAACTAAATTATAAATAATACGAAAAAGTCTTTATAGTGGAGGCCTTTGCTTTCCCAGCAGTGCAGCTACACTTAATATTATAAAGATGTATTTTTTTGTATGTAATCGATTAACTCCGAAACGACTAAAACCGATTTCAATAATTCTTTCACCATTATAAAGCTACAACATTCTTGAGTGACATAGGCGTGTGCATTTCCCTGGCATGGTCACCATGGAAAACCATAACTTTGAGTATGAACGGCGCATCGGATCATTCTGATTTTTTGCATGTGGGGTCGACAATTAAACGACATTTATTTGCAATAATCAGATCCTCGCTACGTGCCGTGGTTATCGAGATCCAGCGGTGACCGTGCCAGGGAAATGCATTTCTCTAGCACGGTCACCAGAACCAGCTTATATCTTTTGAACGGCGCATCGGATCATTCTGATTTTTTGCATGTGGGGTCAACAATTAAACGACATTTGTTTGCAATAATCAGATCCTCGCTACGTGCCGTGGTTCTTGAGATGCAACGATGACCGTGCCAGGGAAATGCATTTCTCTAGCACGGTCACCAGAACCAACTTATATCTTTTGAACGGCGCATCGGATCATTCTGATTTTTTGCATGTAGGGTCGACAATTAAACGACATTAATTTGCAATAATCGAATCCTTGCTAGGTGGTCTGGTTTTCGAGATCCAGTTTTTACCGAGCTGTAGTAACGTTTCTCCAGCACGGTCACTTTTAATGCGTTATATCTACTAAACGGTGTCCCGACAAATTCTGGTTTTTGTCCGACAAATTTTGACAATTAATCGACAATTGTTCTGCATACTCAAAGTTATGGTTTTCTATGGTGACCATGCCAGGGAAATACACACGACATAGGCTACTATTTACCAGCAATTTCTATGTTGGGCTAGCAAAATCTGGAGGGCCTGATGTAAAACACCAGAGGCACAGGTAAACTATACGAGATACGAAAACAACTTCATAGCAAAAGTTGATCGGCATAATGGGCTGCATCTGTTGACACATGGAGATCGAGGGTCTACAGTAGGTGAACTGATGTGGACCACCAGGAGCCTACCTAAACAATAAGTCATATTGAAACGGATCCATAACAAAAGATGTTCAGCATGATGAGTTTATAACTGATGTAGACCACCAGAAGCCCATCTAGAGTATAAGACATACGGAAATGGCTCCATAATTTTTTTTTTCATCTTGGCGAGTTAGTACTGCTGGCACATGGACATCAAGTGAGAGTACCTGACGTCGAACATTTATTAATCGATTTTTTACTACGGACAGAGATCCGATTATCAGGGGTAAACGTGTAAGTAGCAGCGGGTGACGGCGTGCTACTCGTAATAAATACTTCTTTCGCTTCCTTTCTTTGCTAATACAATGTAATAGCCACAATAGTCCACTGATGCACATGGGTCTGTCTTATCACGCTTGGTATTTGGATTGGCGAGCGTAGTGCACTCTCTCTCTTTTCGTGTGGGACACTGAGTCGTCCAACGACCCGATGAACCCTGGTGTCAGAGTTTTTCAACCGCCTACTACCACTAGTAGTCCTCTGACATGGTTGTGTTACGATCGCAGTTTGCATTTAGGGAACGCTACTGTCCATTCCGCGGATTCATCACTGTCTAATTCCAAGCTGAACTCCCGCAGTGGAAGCGATTTACACAGGTAAATTTCTAGTAAAATACCAGGAGTTCAACTGAAGGTAGACAATGGCCGCGTTACGCAGCGCTAAATAGCATACGCTGCACAATATAGCAGCGCATACTATGAATTAAACGTGAACCTAAATCTATTTAACTTAATTAACTAAGTTGAGTGAAATTGGCAAATGATGTGTTCTGACCTTTACATAACTCAATTCTGTAGTAAATACCGTCTGCCGATATGGCGTTACGTCACACGTATTAGCACTAGATTCTAAGTAAGTACCTCCAAATTATATCACCCCACGAATTCCGCAATTCGTACTAAGGAGTCACAATGATATGGTACAACAAATATGACTAAAGGGAACACACTAAGACATACTAAGACAACTAGGTTTACCACTTACAGTCAACGTGCCGGTCCAAATGCATAAAATACCCAACGGAGAAAGGAAGTACAGGGAATGGATCAAAGAGGAATTCCGTGGGTACTTACAGGGCTGGGTGGAAAAGATATCGACACCCAGCATTCCACTACAGCCTTGGCGCGTTATTCACTTCAAACCACTCACAGCTTCTGTTCGTATTTCACTTTGATATTAGTCATTACGCGTGACCCAACCCGAATTTGGGTCGTACAAACGCGGGCCAAAATGGCCACCTGATGCCTATTCAACGCGACGCTCACGTGGAAGACGTCGAGACATCCAACAATCACTAAGCCTGGTATTCTAGTATAACCCAGGAGAACCGCAATAATACGATGCATCAACACGCGCGATCTCAAATTGAATCGTCCATTACACGCGGCATCACAAAACTCGTGGCGGGAAATCCGCACAAACACGATACTCGACGTCCGAACGGTTTTCGAGTGACTGACTGCGGTGCAGAAATCACCGCCCGGCGTCCACCAGGCGGCCCGCGCGCACGCCGCCCCCTCGCCCCGCGAGCGAGAAAGGGACAACACATGCCCAGAGCGACGCGTGCGAAATCGCGGCGCATTCATAGACCGTCACTAATACCTAACCTACCCCAGCATAGCAACGCTAAATTAAACATTCACCCGCCCTAGGCCGAATCCCTTAGGCCTATTCACTACTGGGGAGACGAGATAGCGTTGCTATTGCTCGCTTAAGAACTGAATCCCCTACCTGAACTGTCGCGACTCGAGGAGTGCCATCACTACCTGGGAACAAGTTGAGAATGCGCCCTCTGCGCCATCGCAGTGGCGGCAGGTTGGCATCCTTAACCAGAACGAGATCTCCGATGCGAGGGGGTTCAGTTCTGTCCGTCCACTTAAGGCGTTGCTGCAGAATGTGCAAATACTCAAGCGACCATCGCTTCCAAAAATTCTGAGACATTTGCTGCAGCAACTCATAACGCGTCAAACGATTGCTACTGACCTCTGTGTAGGGGTATTCTGGCAAGGCGTTAAGTGGTCGGCCAATTAAGAAATGCCCTGGTGTCAGGGCCTCCAGATCATTCGGATCTGAGCTAAGCGGACACAAAGGACGTGAATTGAGAACGGCCTCAATTTTACAAAACACGGTCGCTAGTTCCTCAAAGGTTAATATCGTTAAACCTATAACGCGCATCAAATGCGTCTTAGCGGACTTTACAACCGCTTCAAATATACCACCCCAGTGGGGGCATCCTGGTGGATCGAACACCCAGTTAATGCCCTGACGGGAGAGGCTCGTGCCGATAGCTTCCTCGTTTTCCGATAAAAACGTTATAATTTCTTTCATACATCGATCAGCGCCCTTAAAGTTGGTACCACAGTCCGACCTGATCAGCGCTGGTCGCCCTCTTCGCGACACAAATCTATCTAAAGCTGCTAAGAAAGCCTCCGTAGTGAGGTCGGCCACGAGTTCCAAGTGGACGGCCTTGGTTGCTAGGCACACAAACACGCACAAATACGCCTTGATTGACTTCGCGTTGCGAAGGCGTGATGCCTTTACCATAAAAGGCCCCGCAAAGTCCGTTCCCACACCCGCAAACGTCCAGGCTTCCGTCACCCGGTCCGGTGGGAGGTCTCCCATCTGAGGTTGCATTGTGGCTGCCTTCAACCGATAGCAAGGCAAGCACCGAAACACAATGCTCCGTACCGTACGTCGTCCAGACAAGATCCAAAACTCGCGCTGCAGAATAGCCAAAAGTGCATTGCAGCCCGCATGCGAGTTTTTCTGGTGACGATCCCTAACTATAAGTTCTACCAAAGGTCCCTTCTTTGGGAGTAACAGCGGATGCCGTGCTGAAAAGGGCAGGTTAGCGTTCCGAAGTCTACCTCCAACCCGGAGCATTCCATGCTCGTCCACGAACGGGTTGAGGCGCACAAGACCTCCCTTCAGCTTTCCACGGCCATCCCTGAGCAGCCTGACCTCTTCCTCAAAATGTTCCGCCTGGACGACCCTAACCAATAAACTTAGAGCCGCATTCCGCTCCGCAGGCGAGAGGACAGGTGCCAAGTTCCGTTCTGCTTGAGGTTTTCTACAGTTGTTCACGAACCGTTTGATCCAACCTGTCACCCCTAGAAGTTTGTCGAGGGAGCTGTATCGTTCCAGCAAGAAAGCCGCACTAGGCTTAGGTACGATCTGCCCTACGTTCACTCGCAAACCTCGATCAGGTGGCCCAAGCGGCGACCCGCACTCATTGTATGGCCATCTCTCAGGTGACTCAGTCAGCCACTGAGGTCCCCACCACAGTGAGTGACCTACCAAATCAGGGGCCCTACATCCCCGTGAGGCGCAGTCCGCTGGGTTCTGTTCTCCCGGTACGTGTCTCCATACCAACGGAGTTTCCGATCCTTTAATCTGAGACACCCGATTTGCCACGAAAACCTCAAGAGTATGTACCGACGTCTGTAACCAGCACAGAACTATCCTACTGTCGGTCCATGCGTACACCGTCTCATCCAAATTGATGGTACCGCGTAGATTACTAGCGACATGATGTAGCAAGCGCGTGAGAAGCGCTGCTCCCGCCAATTCCAACTTTGGAATGGTCCATCTTGTCCTAACCGGAGCCACCTTACTCTTGGCCATAACTAGACGCACGTCTACAGTTCCCGTTGAACTGACTGTCCGCAAATAGACAGCTGCCGCGTACCCTCGCTCCGAGGCATCACAAAACCCATGTAGGGTAGCCTTACATCCCACCGATGGGAGCAACTTGCGAGGTATGGCGATGCGTACGATCCCTGGTAAGGTGGTCACAAACTTGGTCCAATCATTCAACAGCTCTCCGGAGAGCTGGTCGTCCCAACCCAAGTTTGCTAGCCACAACCTTTGCAAGAAGCACTTCGCCATGAACGTCACTGGTGCGATCCACCCGTTAGGATCGAAAGTTCTGGCGATCGTCGATAATACCGAACGCTTCGTCCAAGTCTTCTGCAAAAGGTCTGGCTCGATCTGATACGTAAAGACATCATGCGTTGGCCTATATTGCACCCCTAGGATGCTCAACGTATTTGGATTGTCCGGGTTCTCGAAAAGGTGCGGGTCCTGCTGGAACTCACCTGGCAACCCGGCCAGGAGCTCTGGACAGCTGGACAGCCATTTCCGCAACTCATAACCTCCTGATTCCATGATCGCGATCAGCTCGTCTCGTAGTAGCAGTGCTTGTTGCACGCTATCTGCACCCGTGCAGATGTCATCCACGTAGACGTCGCGATCCAGTACTGCTGCGGCTCGAGGGAATCTTACCCTTTCCTGTGCGGCCAACTCTCGCAGCGTGCGTACTGCCAAAAACGGACTTGGCTTCAGACCATACGTTACCGTGTTAAGCTCATAAGTGACCATCGGCTCGTCAGGGCTCTCACGCCACAAAATCAGCTGGTACCGACGGTCATCCGGGTGTATAATTGTTTGGCGAAACATCATTTTGACGTCTGCGACGAACGCTACTTGGTGCAACCGAAAATCTGTGAGGATGTCCACAATGTCCCGGTTCAACTTGGGACCCGCGTGCAGACACTGGTTCACAGACACACCATTCGATGTAGGAGCAGAACCGTCAAACACTACCCGTATCTTCGCCTCCGGTGACTTCAAAACAGCCAGGTGTGGTATATAGTAATGCTCGACACACCTCCAATCTATGCTGGACACCGACATGTGGCCTAACTCTAGGTACTCCCTCATGAATTCGATATACTTCTGCCGAAGTGCTGCATCTCGCTTCATCTTTCTCTCCATAGCCAGTAGTCTCCGTTCCGCGATCTGTCGCGAACTACCTAAGGACGGGCGGTTTGGGAGAAATGGCAGCCTGGTAACAAACCTACCTGACGAACTTCGTGCAGTGTTGTACTGATAGAACAGCTCGCACTCGTCATCCTCTGGCTTCCGTCTATCCGCTGTGGGTGGCTCCTCAGACTCCCAAAACCTCTGCAGCACCTCCGACAACACACTACCATAGAGAACCGTATCGCCCTCTGGTAGGTCCTGAGGTCTCCAAACTGGGCCAAAAATAACATACCCCCCTGTGGTATCAACGGCCACTAAACCAGTTTGCTGAAGTACCCGTTTTCTGCCACACCAGAATCTCCCGAGGACGTCTGACCCGAGGAGAACGTCCACCGTACCAGGAGTATCAAAGTCAGGATCAGCTAGCTCTAAGCCTGTGGTTAACCCTCGTACCGTTGACGGTAACCGAACCTGAGGAAGTTTCCCTACCACTTCATCCAGCACCACTGCTGAGGCATGATAGCTGACCCCTGTACCTGTATTACCTAATGTGAACTCGAAGTTCACCTGACCCCGAACGTCAGGCACATCTACACCTCCAATACCTACAGCCCCATCCGTTGTGGGCCTTATATTTAAGCGTAGCCTACTCACCAGCTTACTAGACACAATACAACCCTGAGCCCCTGTATCTAACAAGGCTCTTACCTGTATGCTGCGGCCACCGTATCCCCATACCCAAATCATTGCCGTAGGCAACAATACCGTAATTGGCCGGGGGGCCGAAGCTGGCGTGTAGGCGGCGATTACCTAGCAGGAATCTAAGCGCGGAGTGTCCGCGTCCTGCGGGGGGGTCCCCTCTCTCCGTACACCTTCGAGTGGGTCCCACTCCTGCTGATAGGGACCTCTGGTCCTGTACGCCATGGCTGGCAGCCTATAGTAACCCTGCGGCAGGCGCGCGTACCGTGGATGCGCCTGTAGCCGCGGGTGCTCAGCCAAGGGGAGAGGCATGCGTGGGTCATGAGACCTCACCATGTCGTTCAGACCCGCCGAGTACTGCATGTACTGGCCCTGGTGTTGGCACCCGCCCGTAGCATCACGTACCTGTGATGGGTGCCCCTGACCTTGGACCTGTGACCACCTACCCTGTTCCGGCACCTGCTGCCGAGGTGGTGACTGTCTCGCGCGTGGTGAAGGGGGCATCACCTGCTGATGTCCCTGGCCTCGTCCCTGAAACCCTGGTGGAAGAGGACTCCTCCTTGGAGGGGGTGGGGAGCGTTGCTCCCGTCTAGGTAGGGCAGACTCCGTCCGCTGACCCGCGTCAGCTCTGCCTCCGTAATCTCCGCTGCGGTTCATGCATAGGAGCTGATGGTGGGCACCCTGGCAGTACCTGCAGTTGGTGCTTGATGGGCACTCTCGCACCTGATGCGGCCCCATACACCTAAAGCACCAACGCCGTTGCTGCACCACACCACGACGTTTCTGCACCCGCTGTGCAGCGAACTCCTCACACGCAGTCACCTGATGCCCCGCCTCTCTGCAGTAGGCGCACCTCGATTCCAAATTAGCGACATTGTATCGCCTGGGTGGCCTACTCTTACCGTCTCGCGCCTGTGCACCCGGCCGTTCCGGGCGGCGAGCGGCCGCAGACTCCGCGTGAGGCGACTCTCCAAATTGGGCATCTACCCGCCTGCACTCGGCCTCGAGGAAGGACTTGAGCTCCTCGAAGGTCGGGAGGTAATCAGATGTCTTACCTCCGTGTGACTGTTCAAAACGAGCGGCCATGTCGCTCGGCAGGCGGCGCAACAACGTGTGGACCAGGATATAATCATAGCCTGACACCGGCATCCCCTGTCTCTCAAGAGCGTTCACTGCAACGCAGACAGGGTTGAGGACCTTGGCCCTGAGGTCCGTCCCTCGTGTGATGGTCGGCACGGTGAGCCACTGTTCCAGGAGTTGGTCAATCATGAGACGTTTGTTGCTGTATCTCTCGATCAGCAAACCGCGAGCCGTCTCGTAACTTGCATCATCGACTGGTAGATGCTTTACCAGCTCATGGGGCTCACCTTGCAGCTTGGCCATCAATTGTGCCATTTTATATGCCGGCTGCAAGTCAGTGCGGTTATGAATCACACTGTCAAACAGATCCTGGAATCGGGTCCAATCCGTGTAGTCCCCGTGGAAGACCGGAATCGCCACAGCCGGCAGGGGCACTTGCACCCCCGGTCCCCGCGGACCATGGGGTGGGTCCGGCTCCCCAGCTCTACGCCTGGTGATCACAGCAGCCGCCTGCTGGATCTCCTGCCCCATCTCCATGCACTGGATCACATTCGTCAGGACCGTAAGTTTGACCTCCTCATCAGGCGTCCCATCAAATAACTCCTCGCATCCAGTGAGGCAATCCAACACCTCCGCGACCCGTTCGTCAATCCGTTGCGCACAAGCGATGAGTGCGTCCTCTCGGTCCCCGCGACCGACCATCGCCTGCTTAGTCGCGAACCAAATTAGGTGCGTTCTAATTTTTGCCTGAAGCTGTGTAATTGTGGGAGCCATGGTACCAACTCAAAGTAACCGAACCTTACAATAAAAAAAATAATAGACAATCGGCCCTGATCCTACCGTTAGGATATCCGCACAGGGTAAACACAACGATAATAAAGCAATTCACTAATTGATTGGCCCTGATCCTACCGATAGGATATTCTACACAGGGCACACACTACAATCACAATTAATATATTTTTTTTTTATGTAGGTAGATTAAAAATCTTATACTAAAATAATCTTAAATCTAGTGGTTTTCTGAACCACTAGATTTAAGATTATTCCTCTGCTACCAAAAATTGTCTAATTCCAAGCTGAACTCCCGCAGTGGAAGCGATTTACACAGGTAAAATTCTAGTAAAATACCAGGAGTTCAACTGAAGGTAGACAATGGCCGCGTTACGCAGCGCTAAATAGCATACGCTGCACAATATAGCAGCGCATACTATGAATTAAACGTGAACCTAAATCTATTTAACTTAATTAACTAAGTTGAGTGAAATTGGCAAATGATGTGTTCTGACCTTTACATAACTCAATTCTGTAGTAAATACCGTCTGCCGATCTGGCGTTACGTCACACGTATTAGCACTAGATTCTAAGTAAGTACCTCCAAATTATATCACCCCACGAATTCCGCAATTCGTACTAAGGAGTCACAATGATATGGTACAACAAATATGACTAAAGGGAACACACTAAGACATACTAAGACAACTAGGTTTACCACTTACAGTCAACGTGCCGGTCCAAATGCATAAAATACCCAACGGAGAAAGGAAGTACAGGGAATGGATCAAAGAGGAATTCCGTGGGTACTTACAGGGCTGGGTGGAAAAGATATCGACACCCAGCATTCCACTACAGCCTTGGCGCGTTATTCACTTCAAACCACTCACAGCTTCTGTTCGTATTTCACTTTGATATTAGTCATTACGCGTGACCCAACCCGAATTTGGGTCGTACAAACGCGGGCCAAAATGGCCACCTGATGCCTATTCAACGCGACGCTCACGTGGAAGACGTCGAGACATCCAACAATCACTAAGCCTGGTATTCTAGTATAACCCAGGAGAACCGCAATAATACGATGCATCAACACGCGCGATCTCAAATTGAATCGTCCATTACACGCGGCATCACAAAACTCGTGGCGGGAAATCCGCACAAACACGATACTCGACGTCCGAACGGTTTTCGAGTGACTGACTGCGGTGCAGAAATCACCGCCCGGCGTCCACCAGGCGGCCCGCGCGCACGCCGCCCCCTCGCCCCGCGAGCGAGAAAGGGACAACACATGCCCAGAGCGACGCGTGCGAAATCGCGGCGCATTCATAGACCGTCACTAATACCTAACCTACCCCAGCATAGCAACGCTAAATTAAACAATCACTGAGTCGCCTTTTACAACAGCCGCAGGTAGAATGGGGTGATGCTATTCTAATACATCACACGTCAACTTCTAAGATCTGCTACTCGTTCTTATATATTCTCTAGCCGCGTATTTTGTATCTTTGCAATCCCAAGGCGGTGGTTTTCGTTTTAAAGTATAGCGTCGGACCACACATATTTTTTAGTTATGCCTTTTCTGAATATATCGCGAGCTACACGTCATACTTCACTCACGCAATAGCTTTATAGAGTTGGCCCGTATTTTCTCGTGTTTTATTTTAACATTTCTGTAGGGTGCTTCTTACTCAATTATCTTAGAATTAACAGTAATAACTTAACAAATTATAAGAAAGTTTTTATGTATTTCTGCCACAAAAAAAAGAAAATAAACTCGAGAGGTTGTCCTTTTAATGTGGTATGGTTAAAATCTCGACACTCTAGGTACATGAAAAAACATTATTCAAATCCTTTCTAATCAAATTTGTTTTATTCAGTTTCCCAGCTTTACGAGCTGCAATAAGGAAATTTCCGACAACACAAACATTCAGACGCTGTTATCACGGGAACTGAACCGACGACCCGCGGTTGGCAGCGCGCCAACGCAAGTAAGAAAAAGGCCTGGAGTTTTATCTACGACACTCTTGCTTTTAGTGTGAGACGCTGTGTCTACGAACGACCTTATAAAGGTGTGTTAATAAAGGGACTCGTTCAAATGAAATTTTAATCCTCTAGGTAAAATGAGTAAGTACGATGTTTTTTTGGAATTTCCCAGCTTGTTTCTAAGTGATTGGTATATGGTAATTGCTCTAAGAAATAGGATAAGGTAGAAATATAATCCGGAACAAATTAGAGATGGTATACATATTACTTACCCCGATTAGAATAAAACACCTAATCTTAGGAACGGGTATTTATCCTTGAAACTAAATTGCTTATTTATTTATCAAATATCTTTACAAAATGGGTTGAAATTAAGGGTAGGTAGATAGTCCAGTCGTAAAAATTTCGTTTGTTAAAATATCTACATGTTTGCGCGGAAAAGCTTTACTACTATAATATATTTTTTCAATACCTGTACTAGCAGTTAGTAATTATTCTTCAGAGTGATGTGAAATGCAGTGATAGATAGAAGGGGATCAAAGTGCTTGCTGGTTTCCGTTCATGTATTAAGCGAAAATGAAAAAATGGTGTCAGCTGAAAATCAGCTTTATTAGCAGTTCTTTGCTTATGACTTCATGCTGAGCTGAGGACTTTTCGGCGGATATGTCTCAATTTTGATAGCTATTGTTATATTTTATAAACTGTTACTTGTAAGTTTATATTTTTACACGACTGCCCAACCAAAAAAGAAGTGTAATGTTTTTAGAGTTCATACATACTTACATATATAAATCACACCTATATCCCCTACGGGGTAGGCAGAGTGTTAACGGCCGTAAACGGATATTAACACCACATCTGACAAAAGCTTGAGGGTCTACTAGGTAACTGTGTATGACTATAGTGACAGGTTGTCAGCCCATCGCCTAAAATTGCAATACACATCCCTCGAGTCCCTTAGTCGGCTCTTACGACACCCATGGGTTAGAAATGGGGTGATGCTGTTCTAAGCCGGCATCACGCGGCAGAGTTAGATTAGTTAGTTAGAGTTCATGAATGTATGTATATACATATGCATATGTGCGATTCTTTATAGGATTGAATCTCGTTAATTACTGAAAAGATTCGAATGAGAATTGTATCGGAAGAATCCTTGCATTATCCAGAGTGTCATAGGCTAGGCTTTATATCAGAAAGCAGTCGTGTTTAATTTATATTTTTATATAATACTTGTTGATGGCTTTTGTTATGTTAGAAAAGTAATTCTGCTGAATAAACATTTTTCATTTTCATTAATTATATCATATTCAACGATAGCGTCGCTAAGGTCCAACAGTACGGAAGGAATTAATTCGGATTTCTGCAACGGAACAGGTGATTATGCTGATTTTTCAATAAACATACTTACATACATATATACATACATATATCACGCCTATAATCCCTTGCGGGGTAGGCAGAGCGTAAATGGCCGCAATGACGAACATTTACGCCACGTCTGACAAATATTTGGAAATATTCTTAAAATTGTGTATCGCCATAGTGACAGGTTGTCAGCCCATCGCCTAAAATTGCAATACACACCCTCGAGTCCCTTAGTCGCCTCTTACGACTCCCACGGGTAAGAAATGGGGTGATGCTATTCTAAGCCGGCATCAATATACATACATACATACATATATCACGCCTATAATCCCTTACGGGCTAGGCAGAGCGTAAACGGCTATAAAAACGGATATTCACGCCACGTCTGACAAATATTTGAGGGTAATTTCGAATATTGTGTATTACCATAGTGGCAGGTTGTCGGCCCATCGCCTAAATATGCAATACACACTCTCGAGTCCCTTAGTCGCTTCTTACGACACCCACGGGAAAGAAATGGGGTGATGCTATTCTAAGTCGGCATCACACGGCAACATTCTTTTAAATTTTCTGATGTTATTTTTCAATATAACATCACAAAATTGAAAATAAATGAAAAATAAAATATACTTGAATTGCTAGCGACAAGGTACAAATGATGGTGATTTAATATAATTGTAAAACGTGCAGCGCCTAGTATCGGTATGCAAATTGAAATATCGACATACAATCCAATTAAGTCTAGTAGGTAAATAAAGTTGAGATCGAGATGTCAGGATACACGGTTGATGAATTTATAAGGAATACACATGTTAAAAAAATAGTAAGTTGTCATATTTCAAACTGATTTATAATACGTCGAAGGGATTTGAGGTTTACATGTGTATTGCAATTTTAGGCGAAGGGCTAACAACCTGTCACTATAGCGATACACATTTTTTCAATGAGCCTCAAATGTTTGTCAGACGTGGCGTCATGTTCGTTTTTACGGCCGTTTACGCTCTGCCTATCCCGCAAGGGATAAGGGCGTTATTTATTTATGTTTGTATGTATGTTATAGTAAAGTGGAATTATAAGATAAAATCACGTTTATATAGGTAGATAAAATTAAATGCAGTTTCATAAAACTTTAAGATAATACCAGAATTTAAAATAAGGGATGTTCCCGAACCATTCCAATTACGCGTTCCAAATTTAAAAACCCCGCCATCCAATTTAAAACAAAAACAATCTCGCGAGAAAAATCTCTTTTACTTTTAAAAAAAGGAACACGAGCGCCCGGGTTTTAAAAATCGAATCAGGCAAGCGGCCTTGAGGAGAAAAAAAGGAGGCACGCCCGTCAACACATAAATCATATTTCTGGAGAATTTTTAAAAGTCCTATTGCTTTCGCGTATTTGCCATGTTACCCCCCTTCCTTGGGGGGGTTCGTGTGTACTTACCCCCCGTTTCCTAGTTCTGTTCGGCGAGTACAGGGGGCGTTCTCGTTACTAAGAATTGTGGCCTTGGAGTTGTATCCATGTGGAATTTCGTTTTGAGGGTGGGTTTTGTGCTAATATAATTTTACGTTCAATTAGTGATCGTTGTTGTTAGGTATCGTTTGTGGGAAGATTCACAGCGTTTTGGTTACAAACGTGTGGTCCCTGGAATTTATTTTAGGTTAATTGTATAGCGTAAATAAAAATTACTGAATGGAGTAAATTTATCAACTTCTGTAAACCATTTTATTAATATTTATCAATAAATACAATTATGTGTATCTATAGAGATGGGTTGGATCCAATACTTTGAACGTCAACTATGTTTCTCCGATGTCTATTCCTTTCGTATGTCTGATAGTATCGCTCTTTCCTCTTATTTTCATTTCTCTTGTAGTTTGTGTTACCGATGCTCATTTCGTAAACAGTTACCCATTTTAAAACCAGTTGTATGTACATTCGTGAATACGGTTTTTACAGTATATTTACCCTCACAGGCTGTTATTCTTGCGGTTAGAATCATCTAAATTAATCCTTGTATGAGTTAATCCTTACAAACGCAATCGCTGTTCCTGAAAAAAGTTATTTTGAAAAAAGAACTATTAAAGTGTAATAGCAGGACACCCTGTGAAGCGGTAAGGCGCCGCCAAGGAGCGTGGGTGGACGCCGCGCCGCGCGCGTTCAGACCAATGAGAAAATACAGAGAATACAGGATTATATTACGAGTTATTGCCAAGGACTTTTGTTTAAGGATTGATGCCGTTACGCTAGTTTTCCCCAATCATGTCATGCCATGTTACCTAAAAAGTCAGGTTTTCAATGGGTAAGAATTAGTATGTAAAACGAGTCCATTATGTAAATAGCTTGCTAGTTCCTTACTAAGATAAGATACTAAAACTGAGAAGGTAGAGACTTCCGATAAAAAGGCGTCTCCAATGTAATTTCATGATGAGGCTAAAAAACGTAAGATTAAGCATTAAGCACTGGATCTGCCTTCTTGTGGATTGACGAGCGCAATCGCAGGTATTTTATTCCTAGGGAAACCAGCTACTGCCAATTTCATAGTAACTTTTTACATTTTGGTGGCGTGAAGCTTTTTAATACCCATCCAGTTTTAAGTCCAGTTGTAGGTGTAGTCAAAATAGTTGCTGAAAGCCACTTAAGCAATATTTCCCCCATAGTCATATCCCCTATACAAAACTTTATAAACGTTCCTAAGGCTAAGTTAGTGAAACCGGAAATAGAGCTGCATCTGTTTTCTGAAAGTGCTCTGCGCTCACATGTGGCGGGGCACTAGGAAGAAAGCGGCGCAGAAAAAAGAAGGGAGACGAAAAACTAGAGCGGGACGGAAAAGTAGGCGAAAAACGAAAAATTTCGCCTCCCTCCCCTCGGGTGGGGGTGGGGAGACGCACACATGCGTGGGGAGAGCTCGACCGAGGAGTCTTGACACTCGCGTGGAAGTCTAAGCTTCTTGAAGAATCGTTTTAGAATGCATTTCAGGAACTATATTCTCACTAAACAACTCCTTTTTCCAACAACGCGTTTTCAGAGTGGTAGTGCAAAGTTTTCTTTATGACGTATAAGTGATAATATTTTTTTTTAGATATTATCTATAACTAAGTAGTTATATATGACCTTGTTATGTAATAAAAGCCTAGTATTTTTTTAAAAAAGCTTGGTAAAAGTTGCAGTAAGTTTCATTTGGAAATGCTATTAGTCAAGAGGTTATAAGAAGTGTCTTGTTTCCTACGCAATATAATATAATATATTTTTCAGAGCTTTAAAGCTTTTGTACCCGAAATACAGGTAGAAACAATTTATCCATGAACAAAATTATATAAATATTTCAGACTGTATGCAAATATATAAATTATTTTATTTCACCAATTACTTTTCTTACACTTATGAAGAAAAGTCACCACTAAGTAGATATTCTCCATGACAAACCACTGTTATTTTGCCTACAGCTCTTTAATTCACATTTAGGTCGTCAAACTTATCTAATTTCCTCATATGGTCGAATTTCCCAAGTTTCCCAAGGATCAAGACTGCTCGCTCCTGGGGGAGGCTATTGTAGCATGTTTTTATACCCAAAAATTTTAAGTCAGTAGGCGCTCGAACTCAGAGCGGCTAGTACGCTTCTAGTAATTATATATATTTATATTTCGTTTTCATTGTACAAGTTTTCCATCGTTCATAATTTGTAATATTTTTATACCGTTTTATACAATAAAAAGTGTTTTTAGATAGGCGTAAAATTACAACATTTTTGGCAATTTTAAACTTTAAATTTTAATTGCCGGAAGGAGCTTTTAAGTTTGATACCAAGTTTCTATAACAGTTGGCGGATTAGAAATTTAAATTTGACAGTTATATTTCAACATGGCGGACTGTATGTTTTTTCGCGGGTTCGTTGACCTCGTCGCCGGGACGCAGTAGGATGATCAACTACCAGAACATTTGACGTCTACTCTATCCGTAAGTATTCCTTATTGGATTTTAGTATTTTCTTATGTATTTTTGTTTTCAGACAGCGCTGATATAAATAATTTTTAATCAGTCGAGGGTGCGTTCAGAAGTTGAATTATTGATAGTTAGGGCACGTTCATAATGCCATGAATATTGCAGTAGTTTATGAGTTGTGTGGGACTGTCCGTACACACACATGCGTGTTGGATTGTTTTTATCGCGAGCAGTAAATTAGAAGGGCGCGATAGCCGATAGCCAGTGACTTTAGTAGTGTAGTATTGATTTTTTTCCCTCATTCTGTTAAATTTCATTTATTGGGGGAGAACGATGACGTGTGTTCCGACTAACCGCCCAGAATTAGTAGGCCTGCGTAGCGAAGGGAACTGGAGTAATGGGGGCTACAACTTTTTTGGCCGGGTTCAAATGGAGGGTAGATGCTAGTTTGGTCAAGCTTTGGATTCGATAAGACAAGAATGCGTCTATTCTCTTAATAAAACTTTAGCATTGTCTGCATTTTAGCTTCGTATTTATACAGCGTCATCTATGCCGGGGGATGCTTATAATTATAAGAAGATTTTCTTCGAAATGTACCTGAAAAGATTTTCTAAATGAAAAATACGATACGATACGAGTTTTTTTTCTCCGTTGTCACTCCTAAGGCATCATCGCTCATAGGTTAAATGTTGCCATTTAAAGAAGGTTTGCCGTCAGCCTGTTAGGCACCTTGCTGTTGTAAGATTGGTGTTTGATATTATCTTTAATTACGTTTAAAGGATTCATAAAATTATCAGTGTATAGGTGTACATGATCCTTTTATTTGACATTCTGTCGTGGATTTTATTGTAGGTATTTCTTTTTATTCATGAAACATAAGAGGCAATCAATTTTGTTACGAGTTTCTTAGAACAATTATTTGAGCAATTTTGTCTAGTAACTCACCGGAAATAAGAAAGATTATATTCATATTGCATACATAATTCCGCGAATGAAGGCACCGCGTGATTTTGCGGTTTTTGCCGGATCCGGTTTATTGACGATACAAGATAACAACATTCTATAAAAAAGGAAACCGCGTGGCACACATCGCCGTAACAAATTGCGACAGTCACATGTTGTCATTCGTATGGTGGCTGTCACAATCGGCAAATCGTCTGGTGTGTATGCAATTCAAATAAGACTTGATTGCTTTACACTTGAGTACAGGAAACTATATTTTTATTGACAACTCTATCTGGATCCCTCACTGAAAGTTGTGCAGTATCATGGCCATAGGGTTGGAACTCATCTGCGAAAAGTTCTGTCCCGGAATTCTCAGAATATACAGGGTGGCCCATAGAGTGACAAGTGAGCCTCGATTGCCTTGCACTGAGGGGTACCCGAATCACCCCCATGTATCTTCCGCGATTTTTTGTAGTTTCAGAGTTATTCAACTTATAAAGTTAGATGGAAAAATTCGACCAGCAGGCTTCTTTTTTTTCTTCTGTCGAAGGGCCTTTTTATAGGTTGTTGTTGTAGCATTACCTATCGCCATGATTAGTCTTTCCTAACGTATAAAAAAAAAGAAAAACGCCTGCCAGCCGAATCTTTCCTATACAACTTTAAAAGTTGAATAACTCTGAAACTACCATCGCGGAACATACATGGGGGTGATTCGGATACCTTTCAATATTCAAATTTTGTATTTGGACGTCACCTTACGGGCCTTCCTGTATACAGTGTGTTAGAGAAATGAATGCAAACTGTCAGAGCGTGTTCTAGACGTAACTTTTTGGGACACCTTGTATGACAAAAAGACAACTCGCGAGCATAACCTACAGGTCAAACAGGTATTCCACGTGAAAAGAAGAAGATGAAGAAGGTCAAATTCAAACGATACGGAAATTACGCGACAAAAATATGCGCTGGTGGAGTCAGACCTCAGTCTGCCGAAGAAAAACCGTTTGCTCTGAAACACAATTTTATATACGCATCCCTACCTATATTGATGGTATAACTACTTAATGCGGTAAATAGGTATCGTTTTCAGTTAAGCTGTTTTGGCGGCACTTAAAAGAGAATTTAAGCCGATCAACTACGACTTTTAAGCGCCACAAGTTTTACTACTTATAAGATAATAAGATTACAATTATAGATTTTTATAACAAGTGTGGGTATTTGAAAAGAAACTGTACCTACGTCTGATACTACCTTACGTATACGTATATTAATAACCATTTAACGTCTAAGGTGTAATAAAGCGATAAATTGACAAAGATTCTGGATCCCAGTCAAGCGCGCGAGAAAACTTCGAATGTGTGAAATCGTATGGTTTTATTTAAAACAAGATTATAATTTTGATATACAGGGTGTAAAAGACAGCTCTTCAGAATACTAATAGGTTGCATGCAGACCATGAAACTAAACAACTTTCCCCTAGGAATATTATGTCAGGCAATGACAAAAAATATTGCCTATACAAAATCACGATCAGCTGACTGCAATAACTAAGGGAAGTAATTTTTTTTACGTTTCCTGAAATATTTTCTCATGGGCAGCTGATCAATTTTAATGCTCTGATGCATGAATGCACCCTATAAGTATTAGGAGGGCTGTCACTTACACCCTGTATGTATAGACGTGTACATAAAATGGAAGACGCGCGGTCGCATCATAACCACGGAGCAGAATCATAACTGAGCAGGTGCCTACGCATTTGTCACACATCATTTATGAGTGGATTTCTCAAGCGGAAATTTTTCATGTCCTCGCTGAAAACGAGGTGACGCTTTGCAGATGTGACTATGATATAGTTTTTTCTAAATATATGACATTTGTTCCGATATGAAGCCATATAAATAATGTTTGGAAAGTTATTATTTTTTTGGATAAAATTTAGTAAGTGTCGAATTTCAATGTTCGGTG
Source organism: Tuta absoluta (assembly GCA_027580185.1). Lineage (NCBI taxonomy): Eukaryota > Metazoa > Arthropoda > Insecta > Lepidoptera > Gelechiidae > Tuta > Tuta absoluta. The sequence goes on along the minus strand of JAQAHW010000001.1, from coordinate 33,369,403 downwards.
GCTTGTCCCCAATCCCTTTTTTACAACATATTCATCTCTCAGGAAAATTGTGGCCAACATATTTAGGAAAATTAATTTTGATTATGTTAAGGATGAGTGACCCTACGAGAAATTATTGAAAAATAAATTTTTAGACGAATGGTTTATGAACTGTGGCAAAACTAGATTTGTCCCAGCAAAAATAGCAATATCGGTGGCAATTTTGTTTCGACGGTTCCTGCTCATGCTGTTGGGTATATCCAGGCCTAAAACCCCTCCCCTGCTAGGATCAGCCAAGCACTCATGCGCAGTGTGAACGGTTGTGCACTTCCTCCTTGCGTCTTCCCGCCAGAAATAAAAGTACATGATTTCAGTTTACTCGGAACAAAATTTTGCAATTTCGGTGCTCGGGATCAAAATGTTTCCTCAAGGTTTAAAAATATAACAGTAATGCATTCTAAATAGCCTTTAGGTACACTTTTGAGATATAAGTCGCAAACTGGAATAACCTTGACACTTTTGTATATTTTATAAATAAATAACTAGTTTGCAATTTCGGTGGGCACATTTCGGTGGCTTTTATGGCTGCTAGAAGCCCACCGAAATTGCAAAGCTCCACCGAAATTGCTCAATTGATACAAATTACAAACATATTTCGAAATATCACGCTAACACTCCTTGCAGGGTATACAGATCGAAAAAGCCTGTAAAATGCGGTCGCTTTAGGTCGTTTGTTTGACAAAAAAATTGCGGTTATTTCAGAAAAACCAAAATCTGCGTCGTAAAAGAAGACTAAGGGATAAATTCATTTAGGGGAACGGACAGCGTTCCCTCTGAATGCAAAATTTTGTGCTGCGCTCGCCTATCCTAGCTCGTGGCCCTCCAGCCCCGCGATCCCTCGTGGCCCTCCAGCCCGACGCTCCCGCGAGGTCCTCCAGCCCAGCGATCCCTCGTGGCCCTCCAGCCCGGCGCTCCCTCGTGGCCCTCCAGCCCGGCGCTCCCGCGAGGTCCTACTGCACGGTGATCTCTCGGGGCCCTCCAGCCCGGCGCTCCCGCGAGACCCTACTGCACGGCGATCCCTCGTGGCCCTCCAGCCCGGCGCTCCCGCGAGGTCCACCTGCCCGAAAATCCCTCGTGGCCCTCCAGCCCGGTGCTCCCGCGAGGTTCTCTGGCCTGGCGATCCCTGGTGGCCCTCCAGCCCGGCGCTCCCGCGAGGTCCTCCTGTCTGGCGATCCCTGGTGGCCCTCCAGCCCGGTGCTCCTGCGAGGTCCTCCAGCCTGGCGATCCCTCGTGGCTCTCCAGCCCGGCGCTCCCGCGAGGTCCTCCTGTCTGGCGATTCCTCGTGGCCCTCCAGCCCGGCGCTCTCGCGAGGTCCTACTGCACGGCGATCCAATACAAATACAAATTCTTTATTTGATAAACATAATTACTAATAGGTAAAACTATACAAAACCAATTATGAGGCTTAACTATTTCCTAAACTAAGAATAGTAATTCCTGCGTCTTAGGTAAACAGTTTACCAACATAACTGTTCTAAATAATAAAATACGACTATACGATTAAAATAAACTTAAATACACTTTAAAATATTACTATTCTAACGGTGAAGCCGTGAGCGGTAGCTTCCCTCGGAAGCGGCGAAATACGACTCCCTGCGGCCAAAACTCCGGTGACGTGAAGACGCTCACAGTAGCGGTCGGGGCTCGCACCACGAACGAGTTGAAACCCACTCAATGGCGCGACTCCAACGGCTCCACGTATACTCCGAGTCTTGGCGTATCCTTGAAGGCACAGACCTGCTTTATGCCTCGCGAAGATGTAGTCCAGCACGTCTTGCTTGGTAGTAGAGTGCCAAGCAAGACGTGCAAGAGTGGAGGCGGGAGACATAAAGGGATGTCTTCGGCGTGAAGGCGCGCAGCTGTAGATTGGCCTTGACTGGGGCGGTGCCACACTTGTTCTGGCGGGGTTGCCTGCTGCGTTTCTTCTGAACCAAAGTAAACCCATCCGCGTCTACATGGTCACAACGCTTGTTAAGGGGTGGCTCACAGAGTGATAGATGAGCCATGCCCTTTTTGTTTACCGCTGCTGCAGCGAGCGGCTTAAGAGGCCGGTTAGCGATGTTCCGGCGCCGACTTTTAGCCGTGTCAGCAGCATTGCCGGGCGCAGCTGACAGCGTTTTTGCAGCGGGGCGGGGCGGGTCGAGCGGTGCGGCGGCGGCGGGAGTCGCGGGTGCACGCTGGTCGGTTCGCTTGGCGGGCGAATTAGCTGACGATGTGCTTGTCGCCGATGCATATGATTCACCGACGGCACGCACTTCGCGTTGTTCGTTGTCAGCAGAACTCGAAGTCTCAGCTGACCTAGTAGCTGAATTTCGTAACAAATCTACTTCGGCACGTAGTTCAGCAATAGTTTTCTGTGAGCATTCGAATTTCCTCTGAAATTCTTCCAGCTTATTCTCCAGGTTCTTGACGTCCCTTAGCAGCCGGGTAACATCCTGCTGGTCGAGCGCGATGGTCATGGCCCTCTAGCCCGGCGCTCTCGCGAGGTCCTACTGCACTGCGATCCCTCGTGGACCTCCAGCCCAGCGCTCCCGCGAGGTCCTACTGCACTGCGATCCCTCGTGGCCCTCCAGCCCGGCGATCCCTTGTGGCCCTCCGGCCCGGCGCTCTCGCGAGGTCCTACTGCACTGCGATCCCTCGTGGCCCTCCAGCCCAGCGCTCCCGCGAGGTCCTACTGCACTGCGATCCCTCGTGGCCCTCCAGCCCGGCGATCCCTTGTGGCCCTCCGGCCCGGCGCTCTGGCGAGGTCCTCCTGCTCAGTTATTGACACCCATCAGTGATAGCCGAAGACGTGGCTACTATTTGTAGTCGCAGGTATCAGTTGATTTGTCGACCGGCAGGTGCTATCAGGTGTGGACGGCTGCCGCTAACAGAGGTCTACGGCTATCTTCAACACAATGCCACCCATTTGTAAGCAGCGAAACAAGGCATCTGAGGCACAATTGCAACTTCGGTGGCACAAACCCAATTTCGGTGGCATGAATTCAATTTCGGTGACAAGGCAATTTCGGTGACCCAAATAACTCACCAAATACTATTGTTACATATTTTCCTGTTAATATATTATATTCAAAATGAGTATCTTTTGCTATACAGCTACAAAAAACATCAAAAAAGCAGAAAATTAAAAAATCCACCGAAATTGACAAAAATATGCAGTTGTTGAAAATGACTCTTATATACAATAAATTGTATCCTACTTTTATATTATAAATTCGAAAGTTTGTATGTTTGTTTGTCACTTCTTCATGCAAAAACTACTTATCCGATTGTAATAAAATTTGGCACACATATAGAAGGTAACTTTTTATCACCACTTATGCGGGCAACGCCGCGGGTAACAACTAGTGAGTATGTTATAAATTTGGTTTTAATTTTATTAATAATAAAAGAAACTGTACCACAAATACTAAAATGACGTGAGTGACCCGCCGCGCCCCCAGCTATGATTCCTGCGTCCCGAGTCCCACAAGTCTCTTCTTCCAACAATCACAATATGGAGGAAATTACTCCATACTCCAAACTGCACCACATCTAGATCTCTTGACGAAATAGTCCAAAGTAAAGGCGAGTGTACCCGTGAACGACCTTGACTGTGGCTATATATATTTTCTGTGGCGACACTTCACAAAAATATATTTTCTCTTTATACAAACAATCTATCAGAATATCCGTTACCCAAGGTTTTAGAATTATCCTTAAGTAAAATAAGAACCTGCAAATTCAATGAAGTATTCGCCGTAATTAAAGTTATGGCAATTAATACCAAAAGTGGCCGTTTTTAGGTACTTTTTTCCAAAACTTTAATTGTAACGAATATTTCTTTGAGTATGCAGGCCCTAATTTTACTTAAGGATAATACTAAAAACTTGGGCATCAGATATTCTGATAGATTGTTTGTATAAAGAGAAAACTTTTTTATGAAGTGGCGCCACTGTCGAGGTCGTTGACGGCTACACTCGCCTTAAATATAATATTTGATATGTGGTAAATTTTCAATTCGTTGACATATTTTGTAAATTTATTTTGTCCCTAAGATACATTGATCTACAACAACCCTAGATTACGCGCGTACGCTCAAAAGGTGGGCCGGTAAAGTAGTGCACAATTTGCAAGCGAGCACTTCTTTCCCACAGTGCGTGGCTGGCCGCTAAACTGTTAACATGACCAAGTACGGGCTAACAAATAAGGCTGAATTCAATAGATTTTGGTGAGCTTCGTTGTGATATTTTGAATCAGGCGGACGCAATGAATCTATAAATCGCTATGTATGACTGTATATGTATAGTTCAGTAGGTGACAAAATTTTAGCGTAATTTTGTATGAGGCGCTAAATCTAGGGTTGTTGTAGATCAATGCTAAGATATCTAAAAGAATGAGATTTTCAGATTTGAATGTTGTTACAAGATCTTATTTTCATTTCCGTTTTTCTTAAGTACTATGGAACTATGTTATTATACTAAATAAAAAATATGGGCATAACCTACTTTTTTAAACTATCACTTTACCCAAAATACTAAACGATAATATGAAGACTGCATCTAAACCCGCAAAACATCAGTTGTTCCGTGATTATGGCCCAAGCAACTGAGCCGAAATATCGGACAATTCATCAAACACAAGAATCGCGGTTAGAACCCCGTTGGAGTATTTTAAATCGTTATGTCTGACCGAGAAAATTTAAAACAGTTTATTACTCTCTTACGTCGTGTGACGCCGGCTATACCGTGTGATGCCGGCTTAGAACAGCATCACCCCATTTCTTACCTGTGGGTGTCGTAAGAGGCGACTAAGGGACTCGAGAGTTATAAGTGTATTGCAATTTTAGGCGATGGGCTGACTACCTGTCACCATAGTGATACACAGTTATTGATTGACCCTCAAACTTTTGTCAGATGTGATGTTGATATCCGTTTTACGGCCGTTAGCGCTCTGCCTACCCCGTAGTATATAGGCGTGTTTTATCGTATCGTGAGAATCGTGTCCAAGCTGGCGTGTATTTACAGCTGGTGATGTGTGTAGTATGGCCTTTGACTCTCTGCCTTAACCCGACATCTGAGCAAAGGATTTGAGCATAATATCTAGATAAGATACTTCATTCTTGTTGCATTGTATACAACTTACCTTACATCTCGCACTTCCTTATACCTCGTAGTTTACAATTCGATTAGATACAAAAAAAAAAAACATAGTAATACATGTTGATACCGGTGGGTGACAACGCGCGGGCGCCAAAAGGTCCGCGTCTCCGTCTCAGCTCGTCTCGAGGGTCAGAACGACACGTGTTATCGAAGATAGAAATAGAAAAGCTGTACAGACATAGGTAGGTATAAGGTGAATCGCACCAAACGATATTGTGGTTTGTGAAGGCCTCATTATAAATGACAGCTTTGTGACAGCCGCAATTCAATGACGTGTGCTATGGTAACCGGTTTTCGCATGGGATTTTGAAAACTGCTTTTCTTTAATAACCAGACCCGGTAAAACACCGAAAAATCATGCGGTGACTAAGGTGGCGTTCTCATACGTATAGCAGAATTTTGGAAAGAAGTTGTATGAATTCGCATAGAAACGCAATATATCACGGCACACGACGCCGCAAAGCCGTGCGGCTGTTACAGGACGAAAATATGTTTTTAGGCTGACTGCAACACGGACAGAATACGACGTCATATTTTTTTCTAGTTAAACTTCGGCATATTCATATTTCTATCATGTTGTCTTAATATGACTCCATAGATCCATCGAGTTCGAGATACAACTTAGCATTCGCCTCAGATCAAGAAAAAGGTTTAGAGGGGACCAGTAACGAAATGAAGCCATTCAAACTCGTAGCAAGCAGATTTGTCGCGCGTTAAACACAACTGACTGCACAAAAGAACAAAGTTAGTCCCTAGTCTTCTTCCCGCTGCGTTGTTAGAAAGAAACCGCTGATTGCCCCTTTTTAATTTTAATTATTATAAAAAGGTACTCATAAATATTCGAAAAATAAGCCCTCATATAACATTCAATTATTAGAAGAGGATCCAAAACAAAATATAAAAATATTTTGAATTGCTAGTACAGAGATTTTCAGTCCAAAAACAGGCAAACATTTGCCAAATCACAGCTGATTTTATAACGATGCAATAATTGACGGCTGATGTGGCGCAGTGGTAGTGCGACTGCCTGCGACGCAAAGGTTCCGAGTTAGAATCCCGGTGGGGCACTCACAAAGTTGATATTAATCACTTTGTGAATTTGTTCCCAGTCTGGTTAGGACATTGCGGGCTGAACCTCCTGATTGTCCAAAAAGAAATATGGTTCCGTGCTTCGGAGGGCACGTTAAGCCGTCGGTCCCGGTTGCTGTCTATGTTTACTTAGACGGTGGTCGTTACACAACCATGTCAGAAGCCTACTACTAGTAGCTTAGTAACTTGAAAAACTCTGACACCAGGGTTCATCGGGTCGTTCGACGACTCGGTGTCACACGAAAAAAAAAATACAATGAGCGGGGAGTTATTTTTTTGGGACATTTCAGGAAATTTATTTGACGATTCCGCACACTACTTCACCTATGCGTAGATATTCCTAAACCTACTTTTCCACTTTTATTAAAGTAGTTTATGCAACTGTCGTATAATGGGGGTCATTAGAATGCGAGTGTCTGCTTATATGATAATAGTTTGACACGAGCATTCTAATGCCTAATTATAGCAGTTGCATACACTATTCTATCTACACTCTCCAAAAAAAACTCAGTAACACTTTTCTAAACTTACGCAACGGCCATTGCAAGGCCAGATACAAGGTCAAATTCAATACGAGAACGTAATATGGCTTGATATGAATTTTTGAAAATTCTATACTTTAGCAGTTGTTTAGATGTGGAGTCTTAACAACAACTTAACCAAACAACTGAACAACATCTGAACAACAACTGAACAACATCTGAACAAAAACTAATCAACATCGAAACAAGAACTGAACAACATCTGTACAACAACTGAACAACAACTGAACAACATCTGAACAACAACTAAACAACATCTCAACAACAACCTCATAAATCAAACGCAACATTACCATACAACAACTGACAGGTGCGGCGGAAGATGGCAATATGAGTATTGGAACTCATATTGCCATCTTCCGCCGAATCTCAACTATATCGTAGAAGAGCATTCTCATTAAGTCATTACGCTTCTGTAATTTATATAAAACCGTAGTTTATATAGGCAGAATGCCATAGTACGTCTTTATGCAACTGTTTTCGAATTCATAATTCGAACATTATGAGACGAGTGTAGATAAAAGTATTATGGTGCGCATGATTACATTTTATTCAGAATATACCTACACAACAAGTGATTGTAACGTGTTTACTTCAACTTTAGCGCGCGCAAAAGGATTGAGACGAGCTTTTCATGGCTTCATTCTGTTTGTTCATAGAATCTTCTCGGAAACATGTCCATTCCTTGAGCCATAAACCGACTTCCGACTATATACTTTTACTTTCGTTATTCATTAGTTCGTTATGCAGGTAGATAGTAATTATTCTTTAAATCTGTAATACGGTACCAATTGAATTCCGTTTGTTGGATTTCAAATGCCCTTGCAAGTGAAGCGGGAAGGTCGGCAATTATCGTATTCATATGGCTGCCGTACTTATCGATTCCAATACATAGTTTATGCAAATGTTTTCACCAAAGCCAAGGTCACGTTTTGGACTGGTTATATAGTATAGTCATAAAAATACTTTCGAACTGCGTTAGAAGCTTTAGAAAATCTACAAATAATAGCAAGTTTCTTTTCCATATCCTTTTGACTTCTGTCCTGTTCTGAGGATGGCAAGTTCTTTTGATAAGATACATATAAATAAAATACAAAAATTTACGTTATGCCTTGCGAGACTAAGGTACCGTTTTGCGTGGGTGTCCTAAACCACTAACGGAAATCCGTCTGTTTCACAAACTACATACCTATTGTATTTATATGTCATGATTCTACGATAGTCTTTCTCGCAGGTATTTATTATAATGACATAAGTAAGTAGCTTTACCAGACTTTATTTTTACTATAAAACGTAATTAAGCAAACATTAAAACGACTATTAGTGGAGTTAGAAATACCTAGGTACTTAATAGTTACTTTCTACTGAATCAAAAACTAAAAACTAGGCACAGCGACTAATAGTTAGTTTTTATGAAATTTGTTACAACGTCTATTAGTGAAATAGGTTTAGTTCTTTATGAGATAAGCGAGGTCAAAAATATAAATGTGAACAACCATTTTTACATCTCCTAAATAAATACACGCTCGCCCAATTAAAACTTTCCTATGGGACAACCACTACAAAATATTTTAGAGTTCGGAGTATTTTGCATACCTAAAGTTTGACAACCTAATTTTTTATAGACAGTCAGAAATGGTGACACATTAATTAATTAAGTCCAATAAGTCTATCTCAAGTTCAATGACGCGCATGCGGGCCGTGGACAGGACAATCAGCAGTGTTTTGACTCATCACGTCAAAAACGTATTTGTATGGAAGCAAATTAGCATGTCCCTTCCTCAAACTATTCTCAAAAAGGGTTGGCGCCAGCGCTCGATACTTTGGAAGGCACGGTGAGTAGTTGGAACTGGGAGTGGAACCTATAAAAATTAAATGTTGTCATGTATGATTGGACTAAGCATATTTAAAGGTTTGGATACGCGGAAAAAAATAAAATGGGTGACGCGGAATATTCGATTTGTATGAATTAGGTACCTACCTATCTACTTACATAATATTATGTTATATATGCCAAGGTCGTATGACATCTGTATAAAATGTGCGGAAAATCTTAGATGTTGTGATTAAAAACAATCAATATTCCGCGACTGAACTTTTCAAAGGTGGAGATCTCTAATAGGAAACTATTTAAAAAGAGTTGTTATTTATTTTTGCTGCCCTAAGCACCCTTTCGCGCGTTATCACATTTTGTCTATGTTCGATGGGGTAAGGCGATTAATTTATCTAAAAACTCCTAGCGGAATCAAAGTAGATATACATATAGAACCAGTCCGTTACAGTATAGACAAGGGCTTATTTAAAAACAATTAAGTTACTGCCAATAGCCATCACAGTAATTATCATGTACCTGTTATAAAATCTTGTATTTAAGGTAGAATGTATGTATTCTATATTTTTATTACGCTTTTATCGGTTTCTCAGCCTTACTACATAAGTTTCATTTAGCACCAATGATAGTGTGTGGGAAGCCTAATGTAATCTGATATACCTAATCAAAAATACCAGAAACAAAATCTACTTCAATCTTATCCCGAGTAAAACCCATTGAGCATATTTGACATCCCGAGTAAAACCCAAGTGAAGAAGCGCACATTGACGTAAAAACCGGCCGTGGACGGGCGGCGGGACAAAACCGAATCTTGCGGAAAACACGCTTATTTCCTGTTTATAAGGAGGTTAAACAAGTAGCAAACCGTGAGCTAACTGGCACACGACCATTCATTCATAGTTTAAGTAATATGACTTAAGTTAAAACAAAAATTTTATCATATAAAGTTGATGTACTCATATATAAAATTGTCTAAGGTTGTACGTATTTCGTTTAGTTATGTTAAGTTTGACAAGTATTGTGGCGAAGAAGGTACATAGAAACCGAAACAGAGACATTATCTCACCGCAGAGAAAAAAAAATTTGAAAGTGACAACGCTATTTAAATTACTTTAGACGGTTCCGAGGAATTAAGACTATTTGCCTATAATCTGTGTGAAGTTCATCCAGGTCTTGAAAGTTGTGAGTTTCAACCAATCTTAAAAATGTTTTCTGGTTTTGTTCACAGATCATTTTAGTTATTAATTCTCATTTTTTTAATGGTTTCAATAGGCGCACATGCGTGGATTAGTATATGTTCATATTTAGGTACCTGCTAATGTGAGAAGTACACAACTCTCTTGGTGTTTTTTTTATTTTATTTTTTATTAATGATGGGTTTGCTTTTGACTCTAGTTAAGGTCACATGTGTTGCACGGCCACTATGGCAGATATATAAATGCGCACGTATTTTAAAATGAAAACTTTACGATTTTTTTATTTAGTTATAATATATTTTTAAATGTATTTATTAAAGTCAAAAGTATTTTCCAAAAACGAAAAATATGCTTCTTGTTGTTTAGGGTCAGTAACTGTCGTTATGAACATGTCATATTTAAAGATGTGATACAAAAAGCAAAAGTCCCTACTTGAGCAAAATATGTCGCTAAACAAACGTTTGAATTCATTTTCTTGAGTAATAAAATAAATTAAAGATATTGATTCTTTTTAGAGCACAGTGAGTTAAAGCCACATGTTGGAGTTGTTTGGGAACGATCTAGTTTAATAATAAATAAATAAATATCCTGGACAATTCACATAGCGCCATCTAGCCCAAAACTAAGCAAAACTTTTACTATGTGAACTAGATAGCTGATATTAGTACTTACTTAAATACTTTATAATATATATATATATATATATATATATATATTATACATAGAAACACCCAGACAGAACACAAATATCTGAAAACGACTTTTCAGAAATTTGTGTGTTGTGGGGATCGAACCCACGAACCTCAGCGTAGCATGCAGGTGTACTATTCGCTACGCCATCGGGCCAGTATCTTTTAATAATTGAGATTATGCCTGAAATATCATATAAAATTTGCGATGACGACTTTAAGTAGAATTATTGTTAATGACCCTGACAAAGATTTACATCTGGTGCCAAGATGCCGGTTTTATCAATTAGGAAATATGTTATTTATTCTAATAAAATAATTTCTCATCTAGAATTTATATGATATGAGTTGTTAATAATAAGGTTTAGCAAAATTAACTTAGGGCAATATAATATAGAGTAATACTTGTTAATGTTCTCGCAAATCAATATGAATGTGTTTTGACAAATAATAACAGATTGGGAATTAAAATGTGTATTATTTAGAAACTAAGTAAGAAAAAAAATGTTAAATTAAAGCCATTTTATTTACTTACGATTAAAACGTACAGATTAAATTATAATAAAATACACATAAAACCAAATATTCATTTTACTTACACTATGCCTACCACAAATCCTAAAAAAACACTTGAAAATAGACACAATTGTTGTTTATTTACTAAAATTATATATTTGGCAGTAATCTCACATGGGCGCTTAAAAATAATATCACAACAGCCTCTAGAAAAATGCGATTGTTTCTTTTCTAATTAATTAAATACATATTATTCTAAAATTAATTCACTTAAATAATAGGGGATGGACTCATCGTCTAATTGTTCGCTATCTAGTTAATTTTTTATATTTAATTTTATGTAGCCGGAGTTATACATATACTACTGCTATTTTTACTTATTCTATGAAAACAGTTTTTTAGTGAATTTAAAGTATATCTTAGATACCTACCTCTCTTACCTTTTCACCCTCATATAAATATTCAACTAAATTATTTTTTGGTGTCTTTTTTACTTTTATTACTAAATTCACTGGTTTGTTTTACCACAAAGCAATAATAAATGTAAATAAAGCGAAATTAGAACATGATAGACAATGCGTAAAAATAGTTTTTGAACATTTGCATATAACACTTTTTAAATATACTTTAGATGAAAATGGCAATGGCAAAATCCATATTCGTGATGATGAATTGATGACTTATCTTCCAAGCTTCTTCAGCAGTACTTTTGGTATGGGTACACAAAAACGTCCTTGCCTGAGGGTGTCGATTGGGCAGCTCTTGTCATGATATCCTTCAGGGAACCCGTAGTCTGTCGGCAATTCCTCTTCCTCTTCAGTAAAATCTAACTCATCTCGTGCAACATTCACCGGCGCGGCAGCCGGCGCCTGTGCTTCTGATTCTTCAGTGGAGTCAGGTTGAGTCTTACGCTTCTTTCTGTTATATTCTATGCAGTTGGAACACGTCAATTGAGGGGTGATAAGTGCAGGACTTATAGGATCGTCCTGTTTCACCTCTACTTCTTTTATAAACTGCATGAGAAGTTCTGTTTCTTCCACTGGAACATCATCGCAGGTGCAATCGGTGTCGCCCCCGGCCGGCGCGGGCGCACACTGAACATTTGCAACTAAATAAAGCGCGGCAAATAACACAAACTTGGCTGCCATCTTTGTGCGCTCTTGGTCTTAGACTGTATAGTGCGCATGGACGGACCCGTATTTATATTTAATTGGCATCGATCTGTTGTGAGGTTGTGACGTGAATCACCCTCTTGATTCATATTATAGTCGTAACTGTTCGGTATGCAAACGTTAGAATAAAAAAACATGTTTATTAATTTCGGTCAAAATGTGGTTAAGTCGGAGTGAATCAATTGTTATTGTAATTAATAATCACCTACTTTATGCAAAAGTGTAATTTGTTGCTGGGTAAGAATATCATTATGCCATTTCTACCTCTTGGTAAAGAAAATTACTTCATAAATTGGTGGTATGCGAATAAATTATATAAAATGAAAGCAATATTTTTTCTAATCGGATCGGATCGGTAAACTGAAGACAGGAAACACTTATTCCCACTTATAAAAAACATACATACAGCAAATATATATTGAAATATAAACTTTAATTATCAAATTATGTGACCCCGTTAAATTCTTTAGATAAAGGAAACATCTGTTTCTATTGTTGACTAATTGACATAATGGCTACAACTAATTAAGCTTCTAACAATAACTGTGGAGTTAGATATATATAGCTTGTCTATATTCATTTACTAATCTAACCACTCATTATTTTGTTTACTATTTCTTCCTTTTGTACTGGAAAGCAAAATAATCTGCATTGACACATGTTGCTATCCATCCGTGTAAAAATCGCTGAATATATATAACCCACCTATGAATATAAATCCCTAAGAAACATACTCGTAAATACACACATACATACAAATATCACGCCTATAATCCCTTACGGGGTAGACAGAGCTGCAAAAAACGGACATTTACGCCACGTCTGACAAATATTTCAGAGTCATACGGTTAATTGTGTATCGCTATAGTGACAGGTTGTCAGTCCATCGTCTAAAATTGCAATACCCTCCCAGTCCCTTAGTCGCCTCTCAAGACACCCAAGGGAAAGAAATGGGGTGATGCTATTCTAAGCCGGCATCACACGGCATCTCTCGTAAATCAAAAATAAACAAAATCATACATTCAAACGTTTATCACGCCTATATCCTTTGCGGGGTAGGCAGAGCGTGAACTGCCGTAAAAACGTCTGAAAATCATTTTGGGGTGATTCAGAAAATTGTGTGTTACCATAGTCACAGGTTGTCAGACTATCGCCTAAAAATGCAATACACACGTAACCCTCCAGTACCTGAGTCGCCTCTTACGACACCCAAGGGAAAGAAATGGGGTGTACTATTCTATACCGACATTGTGATGTAATACAAACACACATACACGGTAGAAATAAACCAAAATAATGCATAATTATGATAAAATAATAACTCCTTCTGACGCACCCACGTATGTAAGCAGGTATAAATAGTACATTGATGCGGTTCTCTCAATTGTCGTCCGTCGCTGCGTATTTTTAACGCACGACGCATGCGTCTGTCAGATGAATAGGCAAACCGCCTTATTTGGTTTTCTATAAGTAGTCTATTTTCGATTCGTATTAATTAGAGATGTAACAAAGTCTGTCCTTTTGTTTAGTAAATGCGCGGATGCGAATGTAGATGCACTTGCGAATATCTGCAAATGTGAATGCGAATGCGAATTTTCAGATTTTTTGGGGTAATCGAACACGCATCGGATGGTGCTGCGGTTCCGAAATTAGAACATGTGACAGCCGCAATGTGATGCAGCGACGTATGGTATCCGGTGGTTGTTAAGGATTTCGTGAACCGCCTCAAAAACAGGATTCGGCAAAACACTGTAATATCATGCGGTGCGTGTGTAAACCGCCTTAGCTGTTACATACGATCAGCATAGGTATAAGCTAGACGGCAGCCGGTTTTCACTGTCGACGACTGACTAAGCGTATTTTTTTTTCTTTTTACTCCTCACTATTTTACAAGTTTTATGATATTTTTAACGGTTTCTTGTCACTAAGTATTGTGTTGTGATTGGCTGCTGTATTTTGGATTGTCACCCAAAATTAAAGGTTTCATTAGACATGTAAGTAAAAACAATCTTGGCTTTTTAAGGGTTCTGTATTGGTCTGTAAATAATACAAAATTTTAGATTATTAAGTAGTCTATTGCTTGAAATAGTTTTACAGGTAATTTGGTAAATCTAAACAATACATTACATACATTCTACACTTAAAGCCAAAACAGTCCACCTCTGGACATGAACCTTCCCTATTTTGGAGTATTATCATACTCACAAGCGATCACAAGATTGAAATTTATGAATATGATTATTTTTTTACAGGTTTGCCAATGGAAATTCTACAGTGAAGTGGCCACGCGATTCGAGATGGAAACTCTGTGATCGTTTATATGACAGACTCATTTATCAATAAACCTATCATTTTAATGTTCATATTTTTCGAATACATATATCCATGATAGTGTGAATGCGAATATTCGTTACATCACTTATTGGTATGAAATATTTCCAAACCATCTGAATTTCTTACAACTGTAATAAACGCAGGTGGATTCCATCCCTTAAAGCTTGAAAATGTACTTGCTTTACCAAAAAGTTCTTTGAAACCTCGATCGATGTTTTAAACAAAATTAGTTACCTACTCATCATAGTAATAAAGTGTCGGTCAAAACGTCATTGTGGTTAAATTATTTACACTTGAATTTATCCTTTTAAGTAAAATATTGCAGGAATGAATAACTATTACACAGGAATATTATATCAAATATTCTTACGTATTTATTACGCACAAATGTTAGAAGATGCGTCAGTGGATTCAAGGGCAAAAACAAGCCATTATAATTTAAAGTCTGAGTACCTATTCCAGATGTGGACGTCATAAGGCTAAGACAATCAAAGGTGGAGCGAGCATTATTTTCCGAAAAGCTTAAAGCTTAAAAAGTAACTTGCAATAGCTACATAAACCTTTTAATTTCTCTATATAATAAAATTATTCCTTACACCAATAATCTTCTATTTGAACTTATTATGCATAACTTTTCTTTAACAATATTTTTAAGTCTAGTTATAAACTTTAAAGCTTAAAGTTTTTCACTTAATAATCAGTGATTACGCCACAAAAACAGTTGTCTTGCTTTGCGTAATAGCGATTGTTTATGTTACATTTTACAGTGAATGAGATAAGTATCTCTTTCCTGCACTTAATACGCAGATAGTCAAACAAAAGTCAACACTAAGAGGTAACTCAGTATAATATAAAAATAGTCCTAGACTAGAGTCAAGAGCAAACCCATGATTAATAAAAAATCAAAAATAACTATATTAAGACAAATTGTAGAGCAGGGCTTAAATACTTCTGTACGTACAAATACCTACGAGCAAGCAATAAAAGCGATGACACAGTTGTAGGTACTCTTACGAGTATATTCCGGACGAAAATTGGACTATGACACCTGGAACAACAACTTATTCCACAACTATAGACGATACGATAGCACAGAATAAATAATAGTACGAATATTTAGCCCTTTAAGTAAAAAAAACTGCAGTGCGTCTATCTGCCAGCAGTCCTGACATGTTTTTAATTTTATTTATTTATAATAATAAGTCTGCTTGATCCCACTGCTGGGCAAAGGCCTCCCCCGCAATCTTCCATTCTTTGCGGTCTAATGCCACCGTCATCCACTCCTGTAAATGGGCGACATGTAATGACTGGAATAACCATAGGTACTATTTAATATTGTTTAAGTAATAAGTAGATATCTGACGTGATAGTCTTTTAAAATGTATTTTCCTGTAGTGATAATTGATGCTACGACAATAAATACATTAGATTTATGCCTTAGCATAAGTCACAATTTTCAGTGTGGAGTAATTCGATACCGCCAACACTATTTCAAAGCGCTATCACATGATGTTAATAGTATATTCTTCACGCGCAAAGAAAGAGACTGATTACTAACGAGGGTGTAGTTTAAGCTGCGCTTTGGGCCTTAAAACACACGAGTAAGGAATCGTTATTTCTTCCAAGTTATATAAAGTGCTTTAAGCTACACCAACGAGAATAAAAAAACAACACTTCAATAAACCTAAAATTAAGGCCACGCTAAATCCAAAGCAAATTCGCGCGTAACATTATTTATCTTTTGCATATTTCGTATAAAGCAAACGCAATAAGTCCATTCAGCGGAGTCCCCAATTCTTTCTTCTAGAGTCTGCGGAAAGAGAATAGGCGTGGGCATAAAGTGAACTAATCATATGACATTTCTCATACTAAGGCTCAGAGGCGCCCTCAATTTGCAGGCCTTTTTTCTATCCGCACAGACTCTTACGAAAGGTTAACAGTTGCTGTATTATGCAACACTAAAAACTTAAGTAACTAAAAATTATGTAAAAAAGCTTTTAAAACAAGCTTTTATTTAAGTGCTCTGAAAAGATGAAAATAAAATTTTGAATGACATTAACCACATTCATTTATGACTTTACAGAAATGAAAATATAATAAAAGCTTGTCGCGATGCCTAGAAGAAACTACTTAATTACAGTTAGGTGCGTACCTTATTACAAAATTTCAATCACAAATTGAAAGTTTCGCGACAAGCTTTTATTATATTTTCATTTCTGTAAAGTCATAAATGAATGTGGTTAATGTCATTCAAAATTTTATTTTCATCTTTTCAGAGCACTTAAATAAAAGCTTGTTTTAAAAGCTTTTTTACATAATTTTATTTTATATTTTTAAGTTTATGTTACGATAGTTATTGATCAATACGAAAGTCTTTCTATAAAACGGAGAGACCTTCAATAGAAAAACTTAAGGCAAGGGGAAAACTAACATTAGGATAAAGTATAATTATCTCTTTTATTTTATATTCTATAGAAGTAGGTTGGTACCTACTCCTCCGGCATCCCTAATAGAAGAATTAGCTTGTAATATGTCTTAGTCTTTTCATTTCATTGATGGCGTCATTATTACATGGCCGAGTCCCAGTTAATTTCGAACAGTCTAATTCTTCTATCAGGAGGCCTTCTATTGACGTGACCCTAATTCATGGTGGGCCTACCAACTGCCTATCATGAACGAATTCGTATACAAAATTGCAAGTCCCAGCAGTTGAATATTGAGGAGTTCCATAGTACGAAGACAACCCTGGATGTAGCGTCTAATTCATAGTGGGCCTACCAACTGCCTATAATAAACGAATTCGTATACAAAAGTGCAAGTCCCAGCAGTTGAATATTGAGGAGTACCATAGTTCGAAGACAACCCTGGATGTAGCGTCTAATTCATGGTGGGCCTACCAACTGCCTATAATAAACGAATTCGTATACAAAATTGCAAGTCCCAGCAGTTGAATATTGAGGAGTTCCATAGTTCGAAGACAACCCTGGATGTAGCGTCTAATTCATGGTAGGCCTACCAACTGCCTATAATAAACGAATTCGTATACAAAATTTTGTGTCCCAGCTATAAACCGCTGAGGAGATCTCTCGTACGGAGCCGATCCTGGCAGCAGCATCAGGTCAAATTTATGATTAACATGCATTGTCATCGGTTCTGGACCAACATGCAAAATTTCAACTCAATCGGATACCGAGAAGTGGTTCAAATTAAACTTGCAAGATTTGCACCGAACAAACATTGTTACTTACTTAGTTACTTACATACTTACATACACTGCAAGTTAAATAAAAGCTTTTAAAAACAATATAATCGTATCGACACGAATAAATCCACGGGGTGTAATTCGTATAATGGAAACACGGTCAGCAATATTTGGTAGTTAATTTACAGAAAATGTAAGTTGATAGCCACTATAACCGCAGGCTTGGCCGTTTGACCCACTTATTCCATATACACTTTATAGACATTTTAGGGTATTTTTACTGACTTCATTTATAGTTTAATTAAAAACCACTTTATAACCGGTAAATACCTACGGCCAAACCGTAAATTGCGTGTTCTATACGTTAAAAATATTTTCCTTCTAACCATGCTACTCGTACTTAGGTGTATTTGTGGCAGTTCTACAAAACGTATTTTTATAGAGTGGGACCCCAAGTCGGCGAACGACCCGATAAACAATTATCTAAGCTCGGACCTTACTTCGAAGAGTTAGTATGCCTTATATTTATATTGCTGTTGCCCAGTCTCTGTTTTGATCTATAGGTAGAATCTATCTATATAGCCTTATCCATCTTCACCTGACAATGGCCTCGATTCAGGAAATAAATTATCTTAACTCACCTTAAATTAGTACTTCCCGGCAAATAGGTTTATAAAAGGATAGGAGACATCTTAGTCCTGTCATGTACAATAATGTATAAGAGTTCTCCGTAATTTCTAGACAATGTAGTCACCATTGTTTGTATCATCGCCTTACTTTGACAGATGACGCGTATTATGCGTCAAATTTATAGACATGACATGAGTTAGATATTTCCTATTCTTTTCTAAACCTATTTGACGGAAAGTGATAGCTCTAATTTAAGGTTAGTTAAGGTGGTCCGTTTTAGATACAAACGAAAAACTGAAATTCAATCGCTGTACATGCGATTAAGACTTATGCGAAAGATAAAGGCCTACGTAGGTATGGCACAAAACCAATTTTGGTCAAAATATAAGGAGTATTTTGTCCACAATAAAATCAAACTAATTTTTTGCAGCAGTAGCTCCATCTATTGGTGTAAAGAGGGGAATCGGTTCTAACAAAGCAATCTTATCGTTTACAATATATTTTAATTATTTTGGAAAATGTTATATCAACACGGGACTTTCCATCGACTTTGTTTTATTAGAATTTTGTCTTGTTTAAAGACATAAGTCCATTCAACATTTGCATGAAAAACGTCCTATCCACCTTAAGATAATTTATTTCCTTAAGGTGGATAGTGGACTTGAGGCCATCAAGAACGGTCTGGTTACGTACTGTTGTCGAACCGCGCAGGATGCAAGGTACTCATTAGAAGAGTTAGTTTTATTCGTGTCGGTTTTCTTTTTGTTCCCTTAATAGTCGGGTAAGGCTGGCGCTGTTTCAGGGCATAACATACAAAAAATCTAAAGACATTGATTTTTTGTACGATTGCGTTATGTGTGTCCGAAAAGCACGTGTAACGTTTGTGTAATTTATTACGCTCGCGTAAATTTTCGATTCATGGACATTTATTAAATAGAATTATTAAGTGTATGTAATGAAATGGATAAAATATATCGGTATTGTTTAGTTTACACAGTGTACAAACCCAGTTTGAGTCGATTTTATTCACTGCATACAAAAGTATGCAGCATAGGTATTAGCGAAAAATGTTCCCAAAACTATAACCCAAAATAAACGACTTTAATATTTTTGAAACATGAAAAGCCAAAATTAAAAGAAATTTAATTTTGGCAATTCAGCCACTAATACAATATAACGAACGTATTTGTTGGACGCGTCCGTCTGTCAGACGAAAGGAACTATCGAATTCCCATACAAAAAAGGATACCATGGCACACTGTGAGGCATACGTCTTGACCAAGGTGTTTGACAGACGCATCCGTCAGTCCGCCATAGTGTGGGGTGGGATTCGCCTTTACCAATATATGCATACTATATATAGGATACCAAAACAAAAACTAATAAAAGTAATAGATAAGTGCCTAGAATACTGCATACCAAGATAATTTATTCTATGGCCGACATCACATGATATCATGACAACCATTGCAAGCAAGTACTATTAGCCAGCACCACATAGCTCGATCCATTTAAGGAAACAACTAAATAAAATAAATAAATATCCACAGGACATATCACACAAGGCCATCTAGCCCCAAACTAAGCCAAGAATACAATCAAAGAGCACGGGAACTAGATAACTGATATTAATACTTATTTTTTGGAAATAAATACATACTGTACGTAGAACACACCCAGACAAATATTTTAAAATTAACTTCAAAAATTATCTGTGTCTTGTGATGATCGATCCCACGATCCTCGGCGTAGCAGGCAGGGATACCATCCGCTGGTTCCACCACGTCATCGGCACAGTCAATTCAGGTTTTAATAATAAATTTAAGAAAAATCATATTTATTATACGTTGATGTCACTAACTGATACCTCGACGTGCTGCATGTACTTCTACCTAACTACCTACTTTAATAATTAGCTTACTTGATCTTACAGCTGGGCAAAGGCCTTAAACATACCCAACATATTTTGTCATGCAATAGGGACAAAGCTATCTGAAAACGCGCGAACCAGAAAAACAAGAAACCAACTTAATACAAATGACTGCCGAATTTGGAAGGGAATTTTTCCCAATAGTTGCCAACGTCGATCCATATAGGGACGTGTAGGGGGGCAAACACCCCTCGGGTGGGGGGTTCGAACACTGTTAAACTAATTATTGTAGGGAGAGGGGGGAAAAGATTTTTCTACAGCCGCGCTAAGATCTGAGTCTGTGTGTGTATGTTAGATTAATATTTTTGTATATGAATTCGTACGAATCCTTGAAGGTAGCGTTGATTAAGGCTCTCTTTATGTTTGTCTCACTTTTTGTTTTTATTTCGATATGTTTTTAAATAAGTAAATTGAATTTATTCTTACCCATCAGTTATTATGAAAGAACCTCATCTGAATTTAGAATAAATCAAAACTTAATAACACACTTTACGCCCTGCTTCCCATTTTTATGTATACCTACTTACCTATACATTTTCAAGTTTAATGACTTTTAAAAGTCATTTATCTTGTAAATTTTATTAGTTTGAAAGTGGTTATGAGGGTTAAGCGCCGTAAAAAAAAACAGGGCGTCTGGGACACCTCAGATCAGCATCTTAAACAAAACACTTTTGGTGATAAAATATATCTTTTTAATACATTTAAGTAATTAAATACGGGTGTCTCTAGTGTCTTATTCGGAGCTTATGCATTTTATTGAAATAATGATTTTGTATTGGTAGTACCTTTGAATACAATTAAAAATGGTAGCTAAGTAACAAGAAAAAATAATCGTTTAGGACTAAAATCTTTGCCACTATACTGCGAAAGTGTCCTGTGTTTGTTTCACAGATTCAAAAAATAAAAATATTGACAATGTCACATATAAATGAATACATGAAATACATTACGATGGTAGGAATACATACATCAACTGCTCCGTTGGTTCAGGCCATAAAAGAAATCCGTTTAAAAATTAAATAATTTCTTAGTGGTTTCAGTGTATTAATTTGTACTGAACCTACCCTTTTTCGAAAACGCTACAAAATAAGCTTTTATTGTATTAAATATAAGGGATTTTACAGCCATGTTAACAAAAAATGGACTATTAAGTTTTAGTACAGTAATAAGCCATGAACAAGGTTCCGCCCATAAAAATTAAAAAATTTAAATATATGAAAAGTTGTTGTTAATATAAATGAGCTCTAATCACAATCGCAACTTTTTCGTGGGAAAATTTAAATAGTTTATATGAAAATGTTTAGGGTTCCTTCCGAAAATATGCTACATAGCATATTTATAGCTTTATATTACACCAAATAGCTCTTTGAAAGGTTATGCAAATACTTAGAGTAAGGTTTAAAAACTTTAAGTAGGTAATTGATATTATTTTACGAATAAAGTTCTAGATTGGTTTCCATAGAGAGTGCCCTGTTTTGAACAATGCGTAAAGTTTTGTTCATCTTCAAGATGATTATTTTTTTATTATTAGTAAATTCCCGAATCAAAAATCGCGGTAAGAATCGATCCGCTTTTACTACCAGGGGTTCCGCACAAGAACTACATATTTATGAGCCCCACGGTACCCCAATCGATATTCCACCAACACCTAATTGGGGAAAAGCTGACCTTTGATTTGCTGGTGATGTGTCTGAACTGAACTCACACAGCTTTGATTACAAATTCCTTTTTTTAAATATTGAAAACATGCAAAAAAATATATATCTTGGACAGGAAAAAAATCTTGTCAAGTTTTTAAAAATTGGATACCCAGCACGGGAAGTGTTCTAAAATCTAATTTTGAATTACTTGTCATGTTTTTGAAATTGCTCCAGGGCTAGTGTTCGAAAATTTTGATTCTTGAATTTAAGCAAGAGTTATTTTATATTCTTCCAGCCATTTAGATACTTAACTAAACAAAATCAAATGAAAATTAGATACTTGTGTAGTCTTCAAGTGTGGAATCGAACAATTTGTGTGGAAGTTTGAATTTATTTTCGTTATTCAGTTGTAATTTTATTCCTGTAGTAGAACAGTAAAGACCTGTCCAATCCAAAGCAACGGACAAAGCTGTGCGTGTGGCGGGGTACTGGTCCAAATATATATAAAGTGCCAGAATCGATTCGCTAAGAAGAAGAAGTTATCATTTGTAATGTTTTCATTCTATTTTAACCTATATATGGCGGTTCTCCCACTTGTCGTTTGTCACTGCATATGTTTAACGCACCGCAACGCATGCGTATGTCAGACGAAAGGAAATTGTGAATTCTGATCCTTTCCCATACAAATACGGTTACGACAAGTGGGAGAACGACTCTAAAGTCGATATTCTAATCAGATTTTTATCATACTTATAATATGCGGAGAGTATTTGCTGTCATATTAAAGAAATGGTACATTAAATTTATTAAAATATTATCTATCCCCAATAATACTGGTGCTGTGTCTTAGAATGACAGTCGTGGTAGGTGTACATAATGGGTGCATGTTCGTACGCTCATATACATAAAAGATTCGTATTTTATAATTTACTTTCCACCTGTGATATTATATCAATACAACTTTCGAACTTATTGGCGGCTCGTCGGCTTGCCTATTAGCTTGTACTAGCATACATAGCCCGTATGGGCTTGGCTTGTCCCCAGAATTGGTAGGTTGATGTGCTAATGATAGTACCAATAATTTGATATGGCATCTTCTCTCTAGTATCACTTAGTCTGGTTGTTTACAAAAAAATACTCTTTAGAATTGTTGATACATAAAATGACATAGTAATTTTATTTTATGTTTGATGTGCACAGCACAATTAGGGTACCACGGAAGACCAGAGCTGTAGTATACGTATACTATGCTACAGCACAATGCTTGGTTGCCTTTTTTGGGGTAATACTTTCAATTATTTTAAAAATTAGTCCTGGTTATCATAAGTTTCCTTTTTAGTATTTGTGTCACACCAAAATCAATGTTTTCTGTTCTATTCTTTAGTTACGTATTGTTATACCTAAACAGACATATGTCCATGACTGTTTGTAACCATAATTTTAAAAAGCGTGTGTATTTACTTATATGTCAATTGCCACTTTTAATACCCAATTATTCCGTATGTCATAGAAACCGTAATTTTATTACCACCATATCACTCATCATCAATGTTGATAACAATAAAACCGTTGTTACATTCGTTTCGTGCTCATAAAGAACTCATAACATTATTAGATTATTGCCGGCATTATTGTACCGCACTAACTTCATATCGTCTTACCGCCGAATTACAAAGAAATACTTATTACAATGTTTTATTACTTTCTTTTCAAGTGCCGACCAACTATTACAGGCCTTAAGGGACTCCCTTCCGTGTTGGACAGAGAGGGCAACACAAAACTAGATGATATACAGTGTGTTAGGAAAAGCACCGAGAACCTGAAACTGAATATTTTTTTCTACTGTAATAAAAATGAATTAAAACTCTTTATATGAACATAAAATAATTATATATGCTGCAGCTACTTATTACGAGAATGAAATAACTAGCAAAATTATATCACTATTGTACGTAACAGTTAATTCTTTTATTCCGTATTTTACTGTTTTTTTCTATTCTATAAGTGAGCAAAAATTGTTCAGTTTTATACGTAATTTGATCTCAAGTACTGTACTCCACACAGTACACTTCCTAACACCCTGTACAGAAGATTCATTTTCTGTCTTCTTCTAACCTTTCAATTTTCGTCCGACGTTTCTTATTTAGTTTCGCGCAAATTATCTCCAATTCTTCATATTATTAAACATCCAAGGGGGGTTAGTTCCCCCAGCCACCCGGGGGGGTAATGAGGGGGGGCGGTCAGTTACCCCACCCTACGTCCGGCACACTTGTTTCTTGTAAAATTTTTCCCGGATCTTTATTTTCTGTAGACGTATATAATTAGAGTTTTGTATGCTTGTGTGAGTATTAGAGATGGGATACAGATTTTGGCAATCGGATGGGACAGTTTTGTAGTAAAACTGCTATTAGTGGTAAAGATTTATTTAAATTAATAATGATGCTATTATTAATTAAGTATTTTCGATTATGAGTCGCTGTGGTAGTGATTTAGCTAACACATCCAAAAACATCAAAATTCTACCTACATTAGGTAGCAAGGAAAATAATCTAAGGTAATGACAATATGTGTAAATGTAGGTGTACTCTTCATACAAAAAATGTCTGCACTTCCGTTATTATTTTCTAAAAGTTCTAAACACCATACAGCCTTGTCTTCAGTTAGTCCTCTTCTGTAGTCTTGAACTAAAACCTAACCTACTCATTGGCTTTTTGACTTTTAAACGAGTTTATTTTTGGATACTTATTTTGATATAAAAAGGTTAATGTGACGTAAGTATAAGTAGGTTTTATGATTCGATATATTCGAACGATTATTTCCCAGAAGTTACATATATTTTTCTATTCGGTCCTACTAATTTTTATTTGAATACGAATCCTAAACTTTGAGGGATTGAAGGATTAAGGGCAGGAAAAACCATGGTCAAATCACATGCACTACAGTGTGTCATGGTATGTTTGTCGTATGGGAATTCAAAATTTTCTTTCGTCTCACAGACGGATACGTCAAAAATACGTGTGCTTAAAAGTTGTATCTACCACGTGGCACTTTTAATTATTTCCGAAGATTTCGGTTCTTTTATTATTTCAAGTATTAATATTATTTTAAATTTATCATATAAATTAGAAAATAACATTCAATTAAATTATCAGAATTACAGGTCATTTTCCAACAATTCATGACATTTATTGTAGCATGTCCCATCCCTAGACACGTGTTCCCCTATCCTTGCATGTGTGTGTTGGGTGTAACTCCCGTTATTAGTTTTCTTGCGAGTTTCGTTTGGATGCTTTTGTTAGATTTCGATAATTTTGCGACGAGCGGTATATGTATAGTGTATGCGATGCGATGGGGGGTAAAAGAAATCAATACCAAGGACTTACGTTCGAGGGTGTAAATGTTTCTTTGGTAATTAGACGTGATATGTTTTGCGAGGTGGTCAAGTAATGAAAAATACTTACAATTCTAGCTTTTTGTCTCTTTGCTCATTTTAAAACGATTTTGTCCCAGTAAAGGGTCGGAATCTGAAACTCATCTGCTGTTAGTCTAGCCAAAGAATATTTAATCTGTAAGAAATTAGACAACTCGAGCGACAAAATCCTCGATGTCATTGTAAAACAATCCAAACGGGACTCAGTAGGTATACGCAGCAGGTGGAATCCGATCACATAATCTGAAAATAGATAAGTTAATAAGTATGCTTACATGCGGGCGTTGTCTGCTGCTGCAGAGGTAATATAGGGAAAATAGATTTTCCAATTGTGTAAATACGAATAATTTCCCTAGTAAAGAGATCGAGTGTTAATTTTAATAATAAATTAGGTAGTGATTGAGATAGGTTTTATTAAAAGCTTTTATTTAACTTGCAGTGTATGTAAGTATGTAAGTAAGTAAGTAAGTAAGTAACAATGTTTGTTCGGTGCAAATCTTGCAAGTTTAATTTGAACCACTTCTCGGTATCCGATTGAGTTGAAATTTTGCATGTTGGTCCAGAACCGATGACAATGCATGTTAATCATAAATTTGACCTGATGCTGCTGCCAGGATCGGCTCCGTACGAGAGATCTCCTCAGCGGTTTATAGCTGGGACACAAAATGTTGTATACGAATTCGTTTATTATAGGCAGTTGGTAGGCCCACCATGAATTAGACGCTACATCCAGGGTTGTCTTCGAACTATGGAACTCCTCAGTATTCAACTGCTGGGACTTGCAATTTTGTATACGAATTCGTTTATTATAGGCAGTTGGTAGGCCTACCATGAATTAGACGCTACATCCAGGGTTGTCTGCGAACTATGGAACTCCTCAAAATTCAACTGCTGGGACTTGCAATTTTGTATACGAATTCGTTTATTATAGGCAGTTGGTAGGCCCACCATGAATTAGACGCTACATCCAGGGTTGTCTTCGAACTATGGAACTCCTCAATGTTCAACTGCTGGGACTTGCAATTTTGTATACGAATTCGTTTATTATAGGCAGTTGGTAGGCCTACCATGAATTAGACGCTACATCCAGGGTTGTCTTCGAACTATGGAACTCCTCAATATTCAACTGCTGGGACTTGCAATTTTGTATACGAATTCGTTTATTATAGGCAGTTGGTAGGCCCACCATGAATTAGACGCTACATCCAGGGTTGTCTTCAAACTATGGAACTCTTCAATATTCAACTGCTGGGACTTGCAATTTTGTATACGAATTCGTTCATGATAGGCAGTTGGTAGGCCCACCATGAATTAGGGTCACGTCAATAGAAGGCCTCCTGATAGAAGAATTAGACTGTTCGAAATTAACTGGGACTCGGCCATGTAATAATGACGCCATCAATGAAATGAAAAGACTAAGACATATTACAAGCTAATTCTTCTATTAGGGATGCCGGAGGAGTAGGTACCAACCTACTTCTATAGAATATAAAAGAGATAATTATACTTTATCCTAATCTTAGTTTACATTTGCTATGTATGATATAAATTAGGGAGAATAATAGCCAAAAAGTATTTCGAGTCAAGTGCATACGTACCACAATAGTTATGTGTGGATATGGCTCAATATTTGCCGTGTGATGCCGGCTTAGAATAGCATCACCCCATTTCTTACCCATGGGTGTCGTAAGAGCCGACTAAGGGACTCGAGGGATGTGTATTGCAATTTAAGGCGATGGGCTGACAACCTGTCACTATAGTGATACACAGTTATCTGATTGACCCTCAAGCTTTTGTCAGACGTGGTGTTAATATCCGTTTTACGGCCGTTAACGCTCTGCCTAGCCCATGAGGGATATAGGCGTGATTTATGTATGTATGTATGTATGTAGTTTTCCCCGTGCCTTAAGTTTTTCTATTAAAGGTCTCTCCGTTTTATAGAAAGACTTTCGTATGGTCAATAACTATCGTAACATAAACTAAAAAATTTAAAATAAAATTATGTAAAAAAAACTTTTAAAACAAGCTTTTATTTAAGTGCTCTGAAAAGATGAAAATAAAATTTTGAATGACATTAACCACATTCATTTATGACTTTACAGAAATGAAAATATAATAAAAGCTTGTCGCGAAACTTTCAATTTGTGATTGAAATTTTGTAATAAGGTACGCACCTAACTGTAATTAGGTAGTTTCTAAGCATCGCGACAAGCTTTTATTATATTTTCATTTCTGTAAAGTCATAAATGAATGTGGTTAATGTCATTCAAAATTTTATTTTCATCTTTTCAGAGCACTTAAATAAAAGCTTGTTTTAAAAGTTTTTTTTACATAATTTTATTTTTGTCATAGGGTTCTCTCTCTTAGGTGATTTGCAAACGTGCCGCATGATTTTGCGGTATGGTATGGTATGGTAAATGAAAACGCATTCCGAAGCACACACGATGCCAGCGTAATTGAGACTTGTGCAGAAAGCAAATGATATGTTATGTTCGGCCGTGGGTTCTAAATTTCCCAAAAAAATTAAATTTAGTAACTCTCTAACCGTACTGATATGCTTTACATTTAAGATTATTTTCCTTCTTAACTCTATAGATTGACCATAATTGGTGAGAAAGGAACAATTGTCACAAGAGCGAAAGAAATTTGATGAACAAAGACAATTTACATTTTATTAAATGTGTTGTCGACTATCTTCCTAACCCGCTAGTGATAAAAGCACGATTCCTTTACAACTTAAAATTTTTTGTTTTTTTATACAATTGATGTAGGCGTATGTATCAATTTCCATTTATTTAGACGAATATCACTCATTGTTGTAGGTACCCTGTTATCTTTATTTCAGTGGGTGAGGCCACTCAGGCAGATTATTTTTTAAGGCCCGAAGGCCATTGCTTGTCTAGTAATACAGGATATAAAAATATTAGCTGCAAATATTTTAATGGGTAAACTTTTTAAGCACTCGCGATCACTTTCACTCATTTTAATTTAATATTTACCTAAATACTATCGCGATAGACCCGGTCTAATACTTAAAATGACGGAACAACTTTCCCTAAAGAACGTAGGTCGATATATGAAACAAAACATTGGCCATTCTATAGAAATTGACCCGGTCGGCTCTAACATTTTGTATGGGCGATCCAATATTCTTTTATAAAATTTTAGCCTTTGTTGACTGGGGAAAGTTTTGCAATTTTATAGGCTGCATCAACCCATAAAATATTTGCAACTCTTATTTTTACATCCTTTATAAGGTCTTAAATTGTATATCTTTATAAAATCTTCGATCTTAGTTAGGGATGTGTGGTTTTATTTAAAGAACACATATCTCGATTAAGCTTATAAAATTTCGACAACAAAATTACTATAAGTGTTTGAACAGGAAAACCGGACACGCAATCGGACTGTTATGCAACGATTTTGTTGGCGAAAATATTGGACCAAGAGCTAGATACTTTAAGGAGCATAGAAAATCGGATACCTGCCATTCAGACTAACCCAGACTCAATGCCGTACGTCTGTAAACTGCCTATTTTGCCTTGAAACTAAGAAATGTTATGTGTTTGGAACAAAATTCATCACAAAATAACCTAATTTAGTTCAAGTTTTTTAACATAAACCTAAATCGTTTCAGGTTAAGAATAAAATTGATTTTGTATGTTGTCATTTGTCGGTGTTAAACCAAAAACCTGATTTTATGAAAACCTACGACATATTAACTCTGTTGGTTTTCCAAAACTTTATCTGTGATAATTATTATTAGAAAAATTTTAGACGCGCTTTTAGGCAGTGATTAAAATATTTTTTTCTGTACGATTTGACGCTGTCAAAAAGATTAAACCACATCTATTTTTTTAAATAAGACCATTTATGTTTATTTTGTAATACTTTACTTTATTTTATATATTTCCTGGCATTCACAAGCATGTATTGAACCATATTCTGCGATCCAATATCTGGCATCCAAAAGCATATTACCGTTTATACTTACTTGGCAAGTAAGTACAACTTTTTATTTTTACATTACTGCCGAACTTCAATGTTCATGTATAACTAATTATTTTAGTTATTTTTACATCGTTTCCGTAAAACGGGCATTTACGCCACGTTTGACAAACATTTGAAGGCCATTTAGAAAATTGTGTATCACCATAGTCACAGATCTTCAGCCCATCGCTTAAAATTGCAATACACATGCAACCCTGAGTTCCGTAGTTGCCTCTTACGACACCCACGGGAAAGAAATGGGGTGATGCTAAACGGCATTTAAGCTTGTTATAGATGAAAGTATTTCAGTGCCTACTTGTTTGACATTGGCAGTAGGTATACCAGGAAGACCACACATTAATGGCTATTCATTCATTACAGCTTAGGATATCGGTTTCACTTTTGTCGACTGTCCTTTGTTCGACAGACTTTCACTGAGGTGGTTGACGAAAGTACGCCGCATGAAAACAGGAAAGATAGAATAAACACATCCTTACTCCAGATTACACACGCTATGCAATATTAATTCGTATTTCAATTTTTAATCAACGTTTTACCACACAGGACACTTCCTACAAAAAAATATGCTTCCTTTAATGAAAACAGTAATTAAAGTACCGCCATTCCAATAAGTCGTATTTGACGGCTGTCAGGTTCGTGATAATACTATGGCAGAGCGTCCATTTTCCTTTGTTGACATGTCTTTTAGTATGGAGATGACAGCTGTCAAATACGAATTATTGGAACAGCGGCGGTACTTTAGATTAGAGTGTTTTTCATTTGGCTCGTTTTTCTCTTTTACTTCATTCTTGAATATCAAAAGTCTATTTTATTTTTATATGAATATAAAATGTCTATTTTAAATGGCTTATTTTTATCATGGCGATGACAAGTGGTAAATTGGCACCAACGATTACTTACTAGCATACTTACATGATGTTTTTTTACTGTCCGGGTGGCCAAAAAAGTAACGTCTAAGATAAAATTTGAATGCCTTTATACAATTATACTTGTGGGCTACCGCATCACCCATCACCCTAATGTATGTTATACAGATGTGTGATGCCGACTTAGAATAGCATCACCCCATTTCTTACCCGTTGGAGTCGTAAGAGGCGACTAAGGGACTCGAGGGTGTGTATTGCAATTTAAGGCGATGGGCTGACAACCTGTCACTATGGTGATACACAATTTTCAGAATGTCCCTCAAATATTTGTCAGACGTGGCGTAAATGTCCGTTTTTGCGGCCATCTACGCTCTGCCTACCCCGCAAGGGATTAAAGGCGTGATATATGTATGTATGTATGGCAGTTTTTGTAGTTTCCAAGTTAATCTAAATAACCTGCCTGTGGATCATTTCTCATAAAACTTGGAAAGTTGAACATTGGGGTCATTTGGATACTTCTTAGTATAAGGCATTCAAATTTTGTCCTTGGTTGTTACTATTCTGCCCAATCTGTATAGATACAGCAAGATAAAACTCGTATACGGTTCAAATTTGAGAGAAAGTAGGAGATATGTTGGTAGTGCCTATGTTTGAACTTTTAATTCACGTTTAGAGGTCAGATTTTAATAACCTTAGCTGGTGCGTTTAAAAAACCGGTACAAAGAACGCAACTTTACTGAAGATAATTGTTGACTATGGGCATTAAGAATTTTCATG
Organism: Tuta absoluta; assembly: GCA_027580185.1. NCBI lineage: Eukaryota > Metazoa > Arthropoda > Insecta > Lepidoptera > Gelechiidae > Tuta > Tuta absoluta. Next base: position 33,338,368 of record JAQAHW010000001.1, on the reverse strand, counting down.
CTCTTAGCCTTAAGGAAATACAAATACAAAGGAAATTGAACCTTATGCAGGACGTACCTATTTGAAATAATGTATTCTTATTATACCTACTTATTAACATACATTACAAATCAGGCTTTAGAATGGGTCTAGTTTACAATCTCGCTTGGCCACATTGTTTCCCGTGAAAATACTTTCATGTGTCTTGGGATAAATGAGAATGGAAGTGGAATGGAATCAAAGACGTATTCAAATTTAATACATTCTTGGGTTTAAATTTTTATGAAAGTGTTTGACGTGGTAAACGCACGGTGAACCCCTTTCCCCATACAAGTTAACTTTTATCTTAATAATGACGTAAGAACCTAGTTATTAATTTGGAAAAATCATTATCCAAACAATTATGGATACGAAGTTCTTTGGGAAAATCTTTTCAGTTTACTGTTCACCACATTTTACATTCTTTAAGTAGATATATTATATCTAGCAGTAGCTATCGTATACCTATATTTAACAAACTCGTAACCAGTTGAAAGGCAGAAAAAGCCTTCAAAGCAACAAAAATAATAAAAGTGGAAAAAATAGTACGTCACATATAAGAATAAAATAAAATGAAATAAAAGCATACGCACACATACACAGCCACTCCAATTTATAATATTGTTTTCCTTGGGATATATTTTTTCACTAGTGTGGGGTTTGGGGGCACGGCCCCCTATACCACCCAGCTGGGAGGTGGGTGGGGTGGTAGGAGCCCCCCAGTTATTATTAAAGACGTAGACTCACACATTCTTGCCGAAAACTGAGTGTGATTAGATTAATATGGTATGTTTTGTATGTACGGATGTATGTGTATATTCAGCTTAAGATTTGGATGGGAACTTAATTTGTTCTTCTGTTAGCCAATGCAGTATATGAAAGAATCCTATTTAAAAAAATGAAACAAATTTCATATCCAAAATAAAAGCATCTTAACTACTAATTAATCTACGAGTAGGTACCTACAGCTGGCGGTTTTTGTCAGTCTTAATCAATAAAAAATAATTTCTATGTTTTTGTCCCAGTTCTGACCAACATAGATTTACTTATTTTCTTTAAGTTATTGTTAAATCACTCAGTAGGTAATTCAGATATAAAAAAACAATATCTTTATACCCGATGAACCCCAGTGACAAAGTTTATAAATTACCACTACCTACTCGTCCAAATACTAAAATGGAAGATTTATCGTCTATCACCAATAAATTGTGGTTTTCGAATGTTGCCTTGCAAATGAGACAAAACTAACAATATAGGGTGAAATTCTACTAGTGACAGACAGTGAAATCTCAAGACGTGCTTCGATCGTGATAAGGAACAACTTACCCCAAGAAGCATAACCTATGCTAAAACACGAAAAAAATGGACCTCCCGTACCATTCATTGACGACCAGCTGAATTGAGTAACTATGGAAACACGAAATATTTTTGTCATACCTATTTCAACCTATGTTCCTAAGGGAAAGATGTTCCATGTCTTGAGATTTCGCTATCGGTAACCAGTAAAATTTCACTGTATATAAGCACCTATATAAGTATTGTACGAAATTAGATATTGTCATTTAGGTGGACTTCTGCTACACTGGTAAGCCCAGACTGTCTCGATTAATTACTCAATAACAATGCAATTAATATTAATACAACGTGAATAACATTATGTTTCTTCACCAGCTGCAAGTGTAAAGGCTGGATCTGAGTTAAGTTCAATACAACAGGAATTCAATATGAAATATGACAAGTTAGGAACAAAATACTTGATATCAAATAGGTTGACATCGGAACGCACCTGCTACATACCTACTGGTTCGATCGACGGATTTTAGATTGTGTGAGATATGACAACTTGCACAGACAAAATAAAAATTCGGCGACTGTTATTTCTCTAGGTAATCAGGCGCATTTTGATACCTATTTATTTGGAATACCTGCCACCAATGTGCTGGTCGCTCTTGATATTTCCGAACGAGGTACCCTTGTGTGTGTACCTACCGAATGATTGTGTAATGTGTACACACCGTACAGTTTGGTGGATTTCATAAATTGCATAAAACAGCCAATGGTCACGTTCATAAATCCAGTGATTTATTTACCATATTATCTAAGTACCTATAGCAAACTAACAAAAAAAAAAACGTCATCTAAACATGCATGTGCCAGTCTCAAACTCCACCTTCACTTGTAGAGCGTGCGGAAAACTATGCCGCTCCCGTATCGGCTTATACAGCCATGAAAAGTCTTGCCTCAGACACTGATTAAATCGTCTGTCACAGACGTGTAAGCCAATGATCATGATAGCAAACTTTATGTTTAACCTCTCTAAAACGCTACATTCCCCACTCTTTTGGGTTTTATGATAACAATAAATCGATGGACGATTTTAGTACGTTTTTAATTTAGCTTATCGCACACAACATTATCTTTAAACTAGCAGTGGGTGATAAAAATGAAAAATACATTTTTTGGAGGGAAAATCAATACTACACAATGTTGCCAACTTTGTAAAGCGCCGTCATCACATGTTTTTTTATAACACTGAAAAGATAGATAAGAAAGACATCAATTTTTCCTTTTTGTAGAATCTAATCTAGTTGTGAGACTGTAAAAAACGAGAACAATGTTATTTGCTTGCAGTAAAAAGAACTTTACAAATTCTCCATTTTAAAAACAGTTCGATCGTGGCATTTATCAAATTGATTTAAAATAAGCTAGCTTTAAAGAAATATAAATGCATTTTTAATAAATCATTAATTTAGGAGAAGTTCCCCAAGGCGGATTGTCAAGTATAAAAGCTGTGTAAAATTGTGTTTTGTTAGTAAAATAAGTTGGCATCCCCGATGCTATCCATCGATGTGACATGTGATGTATATGTATTATAACCTGCCCGATACGTAGGTACACATTTTCGGCTATAAGTATATGTTTCAATCGAGTTTGAATATTTTTACGAGGGAAGCATTTTATTTAAGCAATATTTTGCTGACGTAGTGACGGGCTTCTTGTTATAGGTAGGTATTTACGTACGTATGCAAGTAAAGTTACTTGTTTATGGCTTTTACAAATGTAATTCCAGCATTGAAATGCTTACCAATCCAGTTTAAAAAACCTAAAGCTCTGTAATTTATTTGCTTTAGCAGAACTTTCACTTTGAGGCTTCGTCTGGGCCACTTAGCAATTATTCTGCAATGAAACTAAAATTAACATTTCAGTCAGAAAACTTTCTCGTTACAGAGTTATAATCATTTTTTAATGCGTTGCCGAGTCAAAGTTTCATAAATAGTTCGGAAGGGTACAAAGGCGACGAAAGTTACTTTAAGAAGCTCGTTTTACACCCCCGTCCCTAGCAGAACACAAGGTAGTTTAATATTGAGTTAATTGATACGAAGTCTTAATTGCCACAATGAATCAAAAATCATAGATAAAGAAAGTACATAAAGCAGTACTCATACCTACTTACCACTAAATACCGCTTTCGAAAAATATAATATATGTTCCTCGCAAAACAGTTTACAAAAGAAAGGAAAAAATATAAAAGTTCAGTGACTCTTGCAATCTGTGTCAGATGCTCCCTAGCTAGGCGATTTTTTTCCTACCTATATTTGTCAGAGTACTTTATACTTTGTGGTTATCGTGGTAAGGATTAAGTTGATTTTAGTCATATTTTCTTATACGGTAGAATATTTTGAAAAAGGAAAGTAATAGTACAGAAAATGGTTCATTTAAGTTGTTCAATTGGGGAAAGTAGTAGGAAGAAAGAAAAACAGAAATAATAACAATTCTTTCTACCTGCTATAGAAACGGTGCCTTCTAAAGTTCTGAAGTACGAAAGCATTCATGACATCTGCTACGAAATCTAAATGGTAGAGAAAATAAATACCAAGTTAGGTATTAGGTAACTATTTTCAAAGTTCAATGCTGAAACGTGACTGCATTTACTTCAGTCGCGTTCAAGATTGTTTAACTTGAATGTACGTTTAAAACATATCAAATATATTATAATGCCGTACAAGCTGAATCTCTACGCCTGTAATAATAACTCGTATAAAATAGGGAGAATTGTTGAATGTTTGAACGTCTAAAATATTTATGTCATTCTATTTTACTCGGTACTTGCATTTGTAGTTGTTAAAATGGGAACCTTTTGTTTAAAATTATTGTCCTAAAACATTACTATTTTCATTCAATGTAATCCATACGAGGCATATGCAAAGTTAAAATCATTAAACAAAAAATCACTTTTAAATAACCGAATTTTGACGCCAGTGTTTACAATGATAGTGACGTCATACTTATGGTAGATCCATAGAAAGAATTATCGTTTTAAAAATGTATAAGGCAAAACGCAGGTTACAACATTGGTGGGATCGGGCATCAGTTTATTTTATACGTCGTACGTTATTTATAAATATTATTGTTCTCATTTTATAATAATTAACAAAACTCAAGGCAGTCTGTTAAAATTAAAACTCGGATTTGAACGCATATAAATAACCGCATTTGACAGGCGACCGTTCCGATCACAACTGTCAATTATAAGCTCGTAAATCCGTCCCACCTGGATGCGGGGGTGTAGTGTGTGGGTAAACGACATTACGGTCGAGTCACACTTGTGAGTGAGACCGTCATGCCTGTTTTTTTTTCACACCACTGCCTAAAAAAAAAATGTTTTTAGAGTTCATGTATGTATACATATGTGCGATTATTCAAAGGACTAAATTTCGTTAAATAATGAACAGATTCAAAAGGGAATGGTATAGAAAGAATCCTTACATTATCAGAAACCAGACGTGTTTTTAAAAAATCATTTTTGTTGTCATTGTATCAGACTCAGTTTGAGTAGCATGGCTAAAATTTAAACCTATTCCATCAAATAAAATAAGTAATTAATAGATCATAATTATATTTCAAATCCACTACGATTTCAACAAATTGAAAAATAAATCTCCACGCCACACAAGCGAATATGTAAGTAATAAGTAGCATTTGGCTTTTTAACATTTAAAATTTAGTTATATTTATTGATTGAAAAAGTGTTTTCAAAGATTGCCTATCGTTACCTATCGATACATTTTTAGTCTACAGCTGAAGAAGTGACACGAAATCATCTAATTGGTGACGACAACAGTGCGTATAATGGTGTTCAACCCTTAGTTGAGCGCGCGTTTGAGTCCCTTTTGATTGAAAACAAATACACGTCCGCGATATGACGCGAATGATGGACACAATATATGTGATAGGGGATGATTTTTTATTTTTACATTCGTTTGGGTAAACACACACACAAGCCTCTTGATAAAATGTGGTCACTGTTGATAATTAACAACAGATGAATGTAAATTGTGCTAACCTGCAAATGAGCCAAGAAAAACCGTTTGCTTTTGACCCTACCTTTAATTTGCTTTTTAAGTGTGGTTATTCCGTGCTTTGAAGGGTTTGTTGAGCGGTCGGCGTCCTTCCTTGGACGGTGGATACCCCCTACCGGACTTCTCGCGACACCTCTGTCTCCTTGGTTACTTAACACATGGTTATTCCTTGGACACTTAGGAAAACAAACGAATTAGTTTATGAGAAGCTATCAAATGTTTTCTTGGATTGCTAATAAAATATGCAGCTACGAGTAGGAGCTGTATCTCAACAAAATATTTGTGGAATAGTGACCGTATTTTGTAGATTCTAGACTTATATAAATTAAGATGTCCGCGAAGTTTAATGGACGGCACCAATTCCATTAAGACGGGTAGGTAGTACAAAACACACCCAGTTCTTAAATTCATTCAGAGTTTTTCGAGCCAAGTGCTATATTTTTATGGGGCAGTCGTTAAGTTTGAAATATCGGGGGGTGGTCTCGTGAGGTGAGCAGACGAGATGATTTAATACCCATATATAGCTGTCTGAAAATATACTGCCAACAGTGACATAAGTACTATTATCTAAGAAAATAAAAGACAACAGTGGAAAAGGGGGAGAAAATAATATAATTCTTTAAAGCAGTATGACAGTTGTACTAATGCCCTGCCTTTTTAAGAATGTCTAAGCAAAAAGTTATAGTTCAGTTTACTTTTAAGTTGAACTGCATTATTAAGAGAAAATGACTAGTATTAGAGTTTGGCAAGGAATTATAATATCATATAACCATCAACGAATTACGATTGACCGACAATTTATTAAAAAAATATTAAAAAGGAAAGAGCGTATTAAAATACACAATATTTTTCTCGATCGCAGCAAACCCAGGAAAGTTATTTCCGTCATATTCAGATGTTAGGCAAGTAAACCAACTCTGGCAACTTACTGAACTCAGTAAGTCGCACCAAGTCCCCGCGTCTACCGAGCACTTAAGTTTGAAATATCGACGCGGGAGTGGGAGGGCATATTTCGGGCGCACCCCCCTCTCCCCCTGTTTGGCAAATAAAATAAAAATAAAGGCCGATTACGGCCGACATTTTATAATGGACGCCTAAATGACATGCGGGCGCCGCCGCGTCGGCCCTACTATAATATAGAATAGAGTGTTAAAAAGTTCAGCCGACAATAGGTCAGTAGACTGGAACTCCCATTGTGCGCTACATCGTGAAACACCCGTATAAAGGCGTTTATGGATGGGCTGTTATACAAGTTGATGATATTAGAATTAGGCTGTCTGAAGTAAGGTTATAAAACAAACGTTGAATGAAGTTAATGTACTTTTGGACAAGAGTTTTAAGCATCCCGCTTTTGTATTGCATTAGTTACCCAGTCAATAGATCAGCAAACAGAATAATGGTTGCAGCTACAACAGTTACCTCACGGTACAAGCCAAATTTATCGGAATATTTTAATAAAAACTGCTTCTATTTGTTATGATGCTTTCATTAAATCCACTACAAACCACACGTCCCTGCGGCCCTTGGGTTCTTCAAGGCCACAGTTGCTTTACTTTTCATATCGCAAAGAATACCTCTCTGGTACCTACAATATAATAAAACCAGTAAGCGCTTAAATGAAAATGACAGTCGGGTGCTTGTTTTTATTTCAGCCATTTTTGTTGAGTCATGGCGCCTATAAATCTACCACCATCGGACTTTGAAGTGATAAGGGGAGAAGGGGGAAAGGAAGTCAAGTAATATAAGTTTTGTGTTTTCGTTATGGATGTCGTAGCGTCGCGCCTACGCCGAATGTAAAGTTTCGTAGTAACCTGCTACGTCGAAAACTTTAAAAACGTCACATTACGACAGACGCAAGTCTAGAGACAGAATCGTTTTCGGTACGTAGCAAATCGAAAACTATCATTATTGGCATTGAAATAAAGTCGGCGTTTTAAAGGAAACGGAACGGCTGTGCAAACGAATGCTCATACCAGGCGATCGGCCAATATTGACTTTATTGCAATAAAATTAGAGTTCTATTTGCTAATCAAAACGCCAAAAGCCAACTTTCGCTAGTTGTGCACAAGACATTTCGTAATAGCTTCTTTGACTTTAACAAAATCGCCGGTATTTTTTTTATTAATTTGGTAGGTAGAGCGATTTATGATTTCTTTTTAAGAAGATAATACTCTCATCTAACATATGTGGTGTGTACTAACATATTATTTTAGTATTATCTATCGCAATCCGCCTAGAACTAACGTAATATTTGGCATAGGTACTTTTAGTCGTAGGGCTGGGATATGACAAAGCTAATTTTTACTTCGGAAATAGACTAATTTCCTATCGAACATTTTGAAGCTACGAAATATGAAAATAGCTAGAGATTATTCAAGGCTTGGTGAAGAAAAAGGTGTACAAGAACATTTACTATTTTCCAAATGAAATGGAATAATTGACAATAAACCTACCTTGTTAGACACAACAAAATACGATCGGTTTAAAAGTTCAGTAGGTACATTAGATGTTCCATTGAAACCAGGTTGGGGGTATGATGATTCAAAGAAATGTTGTGCATGGACTGTGCATTATTCACATTATTGCTCCAGGTTGGCTCCAATGGGAAATTTTCTAGGGATTCTCGAGTGTCATGTAGAGGGCGCTGAGCTTAATTGAAATAACAATTCTTTACACAAAATCTGTACCACTTTATAAATTATTCTTTATTCTGTGCTTATTGAATTGTTCTTAATTTATTATTGTTTATTTGTTTACTTACACGACTGACACTCAATATAATAGCAAGGCGATAAGTGTAATTTGTATTAAATTAAACTAATATAATTAATTTGTAACGAACACAACGTGAAACGGAACTTGTAACAAAACAATGGCTGCCGCCATCCATATTGAAACGTCAAAATTTCAGTTTAGCACAGCGCCCTCTGGTTTGACATTCAGAACTATCAACAGAACTGTCAACAGAAAAACTCCCATTGCACTATGATAATCTTAATACAATAAAGAAGGGGCCACGGAAGGTTTCATACTTCGGAATGCACGTTGAGCTGTCCGTCCCGGTTGCTGTTATGAATTAATATTCCTAATGGATTCAACAGACAGCGATCCCCAATCTCTAACATGAGACATATTCGGCCCGTTCGTCGACTCAGTGTCCCACACGACAAGAGATTGAGGCTTAGTAAACTAAGCAAGCCTTCAATTACTTCTTTTCCTTTTACAAGCTTTTATAACTATCAAATACCCTCAATACATACAAGCCTTAAAACTGTACTAACTTAATAAAAAGTTGTAAGTAAACGAATGGCTATTATGAAATAACGGATAAACAAATATAACAATGGTTATACCTCTAATATTAATGCCCGCGAGTTAACAGGTTACTTCAAATGCAAAAGAGCAAAATTTAAAGTAACGAGTAAGGATATATTTCAAGATACCTTTATAAATGCTATTATTATAAAGCCATTTTTGTAAGCTTTTCACTTTCGAAAGTTAGCTAGATTTGCGCAGGGCATAGCAAGATTGTTAAATAAAAATAGGACATGAACACTTTTGGACGGTTTTCTGTCAACTGGGCAAACTTGTGACACATTTTAACAATTCTGACTCGACGGCAACTTAAAACAAATTGACGTTTCAAACTTGTAGGTGTGTCAACACCTACAAGCCGTGTTACATGCCGTGAGGTTAACCTGGCTACCTCCGAGGAAGTGCCTTTGTTTTTATTCATTTTAACAATGTAACCTACCTACCATCCATAAAAATACATATTAAATATTTAACGTGAGATGATGAAACGCAGAAAATAACGCAGGACGAAAACGCAGTTTTTCAATGAACTGTTTTATACCACAAGTAATATGAGAAAATAAATAAAGCTAAGTTTTGTTTGTCGGCAAGTGATTAAACTTCCCAATTTTTAATATAAAACTTTTTACTTTGGCCTGAAAAGAAGAAATATATTTTAATAAAAATAAACTTTGTCTTCCTGTAGAGTTGTTTATGCCAAATAATGATGCCCGAAACTTTACTCGCTACCTACGAACAGGGTGATTCAAATAAGAAAGTGATAAGATTTAACGAGTATGATAATAAAAGAATATGCGATTTCTAAGAAGAATACTTGTTATTTCTCCGGTAATAGGTATCTAGTTATATTTACTTTTCGGTCTTACTCGTCTTCGATAGTTTGTTGACACATTTAAAAATTAAAGTGGAGTATGAATCTAAAAGCATTTTAACAAAAATAAGTACCTACCAATGCGTGCTCTTTTTAATCAAATTAACTTTTAAAACTAGTTAAGTTTATCGTAAAGTCATTAAAAACTTTCATATTACGTGAAGAAACTGTTTAAAAAGCTGTTAAACGTTAAGTTTGAGTAGGATTAACTTTTGTCAAGTATTATCAGCAGAACATCACCAGGCCCAAAAAGTTCCTTTTTCAGAAACTGTGTAACCAGCAACTAAGTAATTTGATCCCTTCAATGGGTAATGGTGTAACATACACATGCGGGGTAGGCAGAGCGTAAACGGCCGCAAAAACGGATATTTACGCCACGGCTGACATATATTTGAGGGTCATTCGAAAAATTGTGTATCGCTATAGTGACAGGTTGTCAGCCCATCGCCTAAAATTGCAATACACACCCTCGAGTCCCTTAGTCGCCTCTTACGACTCCCACGGGAAAGATATGGGGTGATGCTATTCTAAGCCGGCATCACACGGCAATGAAACATCACATCACACGAAATGTCAAGGTGTTAATAACAAGTATTTTGTGGTACTGTCAGTCTCAAAAGTAAACCATACCACATCTTGGATTTGGTAAATTGATTTAATTTTCATTCAGCCTATAAATAGGTACCTACCTTACCTAAGGTAAGTACGTACAAAAACTGTCAAAGTTCAATCTTCCCTAAAGCGTGCAAAACAAAAACACAAGGAACTCTTAAAAAATACCCAGAGCTATTATTCTGAAACTTTATAAAAATTTACATTCCGTGAAGCTAAAATTTATTACATGCTTTCTCGTAATCATGATTGAAAGTAAAAGAAATCGTACGAACAGGATGAACAATGTAGGAAAAAGACAGAAATAGGGGATTTGAATAAAGGGTCCTATAAAAATTACTGTGTTTATGGTTTGAATCTAATTCTAAACGCCGGTCAAGTGATTTGATCGTGTTTCAGAAATTTACCTATTTTGCTATTTTTAAAGTGATACATATATATCCCGCTTTTATCTCTTGCGGGGTAGGCAAAGCGTAAAAGGCCACAAAAAACGGACATTTACGCCTCGTCTGACAAACATTTGAGGGTCATTCGGAAAATTGTGTATCGCCATAGGGACAGGTTGTCAACCCATCGCCTAAAATTGCAATACACACCCTCGAGTCCCTTCGTCGCCTTTTACGACACCCACGGGAAAGAAATGGGGTGATGCTATTCTAAGCCGGCATCACACATTTTTAAAGTGAAGTGCCTAAAAACGCGATTACAATAGTTTTCCCAGGATTTTGATATAAACAGAAACATACAACAACAAAAAAAATATATATATATATATATATAATATCCGAATGTCTGGTGACCGAACTCGGGATCTCTGTTCGGGAGGCAGGTCATTCCGCATTACACTATACTTATACGTTGATTGATTACATTACATCACAAGCATCGATTATCAAACTACCTTAACATGACATGATAGGTAATAACGTAGATTTTTCCAATACAACTCCTTAGGGCGCAAGCAGTATAAGACTCTGTATACGTGAGGGAGATAGCTATATTGACACAATGCCGCCCCTTTGATAGTGTTTCCAAATTTTTGGAAAGTAATGTATTTTGTGTGCGCTTAGGGTTGGCTTACATGTGGAGTTATGGATTTAGAGAAAAATAAATAAGTTTTGATTTCATTTTGTAAATTCCATTTTCTATTAGATGTTAGCACTGTTGTCGTGAACACAGCAAAATAATCATTATTATAGAGAAGTAGAGAAAAATTTTGAACAAAAGTTCATGCAAGCAAGCAAAGTATTTATCATTGAATCAATCCCGGTGTTGATGATATTATAAAACCGCTATTTAGAATAAAAGACAAGCGATAGACCCGGTACCTAAAATGCGTAATATAGACAACTCAGTAAAGGTATAATACGTTAACGCTCTGCCTACCCCGTAAGGGATATAGACGTAATTTATGTATGTTATAATATGTAGAAAAAAAACGTAACGCCATGTAAGCCCAGTGTACGCGTAATGCACCGGCCCTCACCCCACGACAGCGCACCCCTCGATTCAATACTGGCACACAATTTTTGCCATTTCGCCCAAAAAAAAAGAAATCCTATACGTGTTTTTACCCAAAAGTGCCGAAAACACACCAGTTTAAGTCGCGTGCGCAAAGCACGTGCCCGCGTACTTATAAACTAGTGTGACTTATCAAAACTTTTAAAGTTTGTGAGACCTTATGAAAAATTCGGTGAACTTTTTGAATGGTTGTGTGTCTTCAATCATAGCATTAGAATGGTGATAAGAACTAAATATTGATAGACAGTGACCGATGAAAGATATTTTGGATCTCAGTAAAAACAGGTGAGTGGGTTTCTTATAAGAGGAAGAAAGGGTCGAAATCAAATAAGTAAAGATTGTGTCATGATAAAACTGAGTTGAGTACCTATCGTTTTAAGTAATAAAATACAATGTGCTGTTATGTTGTATGTTATTTAAATCAACAACCTACCTACAGTTAAATGTGTCTAGGCAAGTTATTGATTTTTCACGTTTCCTTTTTTTATTTGTTACAAAGTAATCCATCCTTTTTTGTTGTGTTACTTTTTATTTTAGACAACTATTTTTATTGAAAGTCAAAAAATATTTATATTTAATTTATAGTGTAAATTTATATGTTAATAATAAAAATAAATATAGTGTAAAACTATTCAAAAATTAAATTTTTTATCTTCTACATCAGCTGGCAATTTGACCAATCATACACTACATTTTATAACACCACTCATACCCCTATACTAGTCATGGCATTTAATACCTATTGTGCCTACACAGTTCACAATATAATAGAACGTTGCGAGAGTGGTTATTGTAAAATTTATGGTTGTTCAATTTATCACTTTATTATACTGCCGTTTACAGAAATGTTACAAATATTTATGTACAACTTTCAAGAAAAAAGCTTGCGAATAGTATCGAGTTACATAGCTAGGTGTCAATTAATGATACTTACCTATATGAGATGCTATTAGTACACTTGAGTTTCATTTAAATAAGGCAATTTTTTGTTGCTTTGGCCGTGTGGCATCACCTTATTTCCGCCCGTGGTTTTTGTAAAAGACGACTAATTTATTGATGAATTCGGGGAATGGACAGTAGCGTTCTCTGTGAACATCTATAACACCTTGCACTGCGCTTGCCAATCCGCCTGCCAACCGTGGTGATTATGGAAAATACCTCCCAATAGGGGAAGGCCCATGTTTAGCAGTGTACTGTTGTAGTTGTAGTAAGGCATTTGTTTCACAATCTTCTGGATTTAGAGGCGTAAATATTAAATCAATCATATAGTGAAGTAATGAATGTCCTGATTGAAAAATTGCGATTGCGAATGTTCAGTTTTTAAAAAGAACCAGGCCACTTTCTAAAATCACCGGGGCTTTTATTTATAAAAGTTTAAAGTTTTAGCCGTATAAAAATTACTAGTAACTATTTGAGACACTTATAAGTACCTGGTTCAATGTTAAAGCAAAAACTTAATAAGGTTACTTTTCTGATGTTTACATTTCTTATACAATAGGGTTGCGTCTTGGGTAATTAATAAAATACGTCTTGGATGTTTGAAATAAGAAATGATGTTATTAATATAGTTTTTCAAAATACCTATGCAAGATTAGATAATTTTTACTGAGAAACAAATTCAAAGTTTCTTTTTTGAAGCCATTCTAAATAGTGCATAGTGACGTTATAACATCAGTTTTAAACAAATATAATTTTAAAAAGTAATTCTTTTGACAAGTAAGGCAAAGCCTTGTACCTACATACATCTGCGAAGGCAAATGCAAATGCGAATACGATAAAATATACGAATGTTGCAAAAGCGAATAATTGCAAATGCGGTAACGAATATTTAATATTTGGATTAATAATTGTTTGTTTGTTTTGTTAAACGGACGACAACAAGTTAGTATTTACCGCACGGACAAACCTTGACAGGTTTTTGTTGCGTTCTCTTGTAATTGTTGTTTATCTTTTTTGTAAATGTTTTAATAAATAAAAAATAAAAAAATTTAGCATTGGAGCAAACTAGTTTGAGTCTATTCTGTCCTGTGTTGGTTATCCCGTGTTTTTTTGCATTGAATTCCCACACCCGCCTAAATGAATATGCGAACAATCAATAACGGTATTTGTCTGTATTTTATAGATGCGGCGGTGACGCGATGTCGGTCGCGCCGGCCGTCAAGCGCGAGGTGGAGGTGGAGAGCGGCGGCGGAAGTCCCGTCAGTCCCGGACGCAAGCGGCGCAAACAGGTACCTTCCATCCCAATACACATGGCACGACACTAAATAGTCAATACAAGCTCCGGAGATAGTACGACACGAACGATGACGGTTGCTTATGCAAATGGAAGGATTGTCGTTTACTGAAAAACCTAAACTGAAAAGCTGGTTGGTGATAGATTAGTAACCCAGTAGTAGGTACAAGTCACTGGCCGATTTAAGATTAATGTTTTTTTAGTAGGAATAGACGATTTATTTTATTTAACCATGTTTATTTCACCCCCAGGCTGCTCCTGCACGTGCCGCTCCCGCCCCGCTCCCGCCACCGCCGCTGGACCTGCACGCCAAAATGGCAGACATCTACAAGTCAGCACTGGCGTTTGGAGAGCTCACCTTACCAGCCTTCGACCCGCTCGCCGCGTTCCGACTGCTACCGCGCCACGACCCCCCGCGCATCTTCAACCCTGAAGCTTATTGTGACCTCTGCTGCAAGGAATTCTGCAACAAATACTTCCTCAAAACACATCGAGCGAATAAACATGGCATCTATGACGGGAACGAGCAACAGCCGGCTGCGCCGCCACCAGCGCAACTTTCACCACCACGAAGGTCGTCTGATGAGGATTCAGGAGGCACCCCGCGAAGACTGTCGCCTGATTCAGCGAGAAGAGCTCGCGAGGCAGGATTTGCACCCGACACTTTACGTAGACTAGGAGTCGTCAACCCTGAAGCGTTCTGCGAAATTTGCTGTAAAGAGTACTGCAATAAATATTTCTTGCGGACGCATCGTGAGCGACGACATGGGTTGCCTGTGCAAAGATCACCGACGGAACGGTCGCCTCCAGGGAATACACCACCAATTTTTGCAAACACTCCGATCGGAACACCTCTTGGAACGCCATTGCCGACGTCTCTTACTACTCCACCAGCTCTGTCAGTACCACCACCCGATACACCTCCACGTTCTCTGTCATTGCCACCACCGTTCGATTCAGAAGAGATGGCAGAAGTAAAGCGTGAATGTGAAGAAGAATTAGAGCAAGCGCTGCGGGATGGACAGACAAGTCCTTTGAATTTAATTGTGGAGGAACGAGGTATGTCTTCGCCAGGTTCAGCGAGTGAAGAATTGCGTAAACTACAGACAATGATATCGCAACTGAATGAGCTCGCAGCGGAGAGATTATCTGAAGAACCGAATGATCAAAATCATCGTCCACCGTCATCTTCGCCTCCCCCTCAGGATGAAAGGCGCGCCTCGTCATCAGGGTCAAGTTTTTGCGAGATCTGCAATAAAGAGCTTTGCAACAAATATTTCATGCGGACCCACATGCAGCGTATGCACGGTATTTCGCTGGAGAGTGGGACACAGCTGGGTGGAGTGACGTGCGATATTTGCCACAAGGAGTTATGTAGCAAGTACTTTTTGCGCGTTCACAAACACAACACACATGGGATCCCAGCTCCACCAGCGCCGGCAAACTCTGCACCAGCCGAGCCGTGTCCGCTCTGTGCTCGAAGGTTCAGGGGCCCGAGAGCTTTGCGCGCGCATTTGTTAGCTGAGCACGCGCCGCCTGCTCGCCCGCCGCCGCCACCACCTCGTCCACTCGATCTTCTCGCTCGAGACAAGCCTTACGCTTGCTCCTACTGTCCGTTCACGACGGACGTCCTAGCGTTCCTCTTCGCACACGAACGTGCGCACGCCCAGCAGCAAATGAATGACATAAACTCTGACGGAACGGGCGAACCGAACGCTAACGAAGCGGAAGCAGAAGAGAACGCGAGAGATGAAGCGGTCGAGAACAACGACGCGGATGGTGACACGCAATACACGTGCTCACGGTGCGAGTTCCGCGCAGAGGGATTCGCGGCTCTGGAAGCGCATTTGCGGGCAGCCCACGGGGGCGCAGGGGCGTTGTTGGCGGTCCCGCGGGCGCCGCAGGCTCCACTGACGATGCAGCCGTTCGTGGTGGAGGAAGCCGGCGGCGCGCTGAGCCTGGTGCCCGCACTGGTGTTCCTGCCGGTGAGACGCCGCGCCACGCGGCGGGCGACTGTCACTCTCACCCTCACGCCCGCTTAGCCGCGCTCGCCTGCCGACGCGACCGCACGCGCGGCTCAAGCGACTACACCGCCGCGCGCGCGCTCCGCGATCGCTGAACTCTACTAACTACATTTAACGCTGTGTGCCTTCAAGCGATTGCTGAAAAATATTATGAGACGTAATTATAATTGGAGAAGCTGTCCTTGCCGCCCGCCCGAGCGCCACAACGCGGCGGCACGGCCTCGATTTTTTTTGAAAGTCTAACTTCATATATTTGAGAATTATATTAACGGGTGATATATGAAACGTTGCTTATATATTTGATTATTTATTATTATCTCCTCGATGTCCAGTCGGGTCGATCCGTGTTTTTGAAACGTTGATTTCGATCGGGAGAAGAAATACACCCTAGGCGTAATTATTATTTAAATGTATTTTATCTGTGAGTGTGCACTCACGATAGGGTCGTAGTGCCGGTGCGATGTTGATCACTGAGCGGGTACCGACGCCGCGCCAGACCAGTGTCTACAACATGTGATGAATTGTGACAGAAAGCCACAACGTGCTGTCGTATGGCTTAGCGTGACGGATTTCGAAAGCGCGCTGTACTTTAGCATTGGAGGTTATGTGACACAGTGTCACATAAAATAATGTATTATGTCACGATAGGACACAATGTGACATTGTGTGACCAAACTTGCCGTGATATGACACACGTGTTCTATAGTTAACGTTGTGTGACACAACTTCACGTAAATTATTACAATGTGTTTGGTTATCTGAGAATTATGATACAGCACATCGTGATGTTATGTCACACGACGTGTCGAAATATGGCACAGCGTGGTGTGACATGACACGTCGTAATACGGCACAATGTGACGGGAAGTCGTAACATGAAGCGGCGAAACGGCGCCACCAGCTCTCTCACCCTCAGTACAAACTAGGTGCCACTTTAGGTGTACTTTAAACCACTCTACCTCACAACGTTAGTTTTTATATTAGCTGTTATTGTATATTATATTTTGGAGTTACACTATAGTACAAAAAATATAAAGAAACGCGCGGACGGGGACCGCAATGTTAGCTACTTGGAGACTATTTATTGTTGTCTACGAGTTTTTAAGCACAAAGATACGTACTATTGGGCAGTGATCAACATTAAACATAATTTTAGTATTAAATTTTAGGTACGCGGTGGTGAAGGCTCGGCCAGGCGAATTTGTTGTGTAATACACCAGGAATACGGGTCATTGTTGCAGGGCGTGTTTGGGCTGAGTCCAACTCGTTCTTGTCGGGCCGAGCTAACATTTACTTATTTGTATTGTAATCGAATAATGTGTTACTGCCGACTAACTTGTACGCAATCGTCACTAACATGAAGTTTTTATAGCAGAAATTGCATAATACTACAATATTGCCATACTCATACGTAGTTATGACTCCAGAAATTCTAGCTGACAATAATTATTTTCACATCTAACTAAAACAAAAATCAAACAAACAACACTTAACAATAAAATTGAAAGTTGAAGTCTGATTGGGCTTAAATTAAAGTATTCTAATATGGTGATTTTAAATCGGACAGCAACTGAAGCGACATTATAAGTATAACTCCTACAGCATTTATTCAAGATTCATACATTTTTACTTCCTTTTGTACGTTCTGACTCTACATTTATGCACCAACTTTATAATTTATAAAGTGCTTTTAAAACACTTTAAATATAACACTAATGATTCATGTTAGAGGCGATTGCGGCAAACATTATCTTGAGGTAATAATCAAGACTTATTTGAAAAGTAACGGATTTGTTTACCTAACATTATATTAGTAGTTCTGTGTGGTGGAAGATTAGCTTGTATAAACGATGCAGCTTCTAAAGAAAGTTCCTATGTATGTACGTAAGTTGTAACTTAAATTTAAATAACTAGACGGCGTGCGTGTAACGGCTTTGGGTCAGGCGTTCCGGGTTTGAACCTGATTTTATAATATTTTGTGATTGGTCAAGGTAAAAACTCTGGAACAATCAAAAAGGGTAACACAATCAAAACGAAACTACACGAATTTCGCGATTTTCTACATGAAAACTAAATATACGTAATTTAAAGTTCCTATTCTACTTCCAAAAGTTGTACCGTTTTAATAGGTAGAGTTTTATTCAAAACTTCAAACTATTCACAATGATAAAAATCGCATTGATATGGGGTGATTTTTTCAACATCAGGATAAGACCGAACATAACCTCAGTAAACAAGAGTATCTAAATCTACACCCATTTCAAGATTAACCATTTTTTAATAATACAGTTTAAACCTTCCTATTAGTCTTCCTACAATGCCAGCCAAACTAAACCTAATCCAGAGCCGAGGCGCAGACGCAAAATACAACAAATTATATTAATAACGTTTTAAAAATAATAAACAAAATTAATAAAAATTGTACGCGTGAACGATTCCGCAAACTTTTGTCCATATTCAAAGGGAGGCATTTTTAGAACCATATTTGTTAGAAGAAAATGCTGAATTTTACTATATTTAAATGGAATTTGGATGAAACTTTCGGGATCATTGGATGTAGTGAAATGTATTGAATTTTATTGTGTTCTGGATTATTTTACATACAGCGTTGTACCTTGAGTGAAGATATTCTCAAACTCGTCAAAAATATTAATGGTCATTGTGTTAGACGATGCTGGTATAAACGCGCTAGAGGAAATGTTTGAGCATATTTTTAACTGGCATTAATTATGTTAAAATGAAGATTAATATATTATGCTACGAAGTGTACCTAAAAACGTAAATATTGACTTTGTTTATAGTTATAAAGTAAGTCCAAATTAACACGACGAGATTGAGAATAATGTAAAGACACTTTTTATAAATCCCGAATATCATATAATCAAGTTTCATGTTTCGAAAATCAAATTATGGCAAGTTCGTATTGTAATGTTGTGTCCACTATTTTAGATTTTCGAATACATGGAATGTTTTGATGGTAGTGCTATGCCAGTCCATTCACTGCCACACATAGCTAACACATAGTACAAATAAATTACCAATATTTAGAATTATAACGGCGATATTGGTAAGACAAATGTTAACAGTACAAATTATTTATAAGTGTAGTATGCAGGTGACAAGAGTAGAAATAAAAATTATATAAAAGAACTCACTCGGGTACAATGTCTAGAAAACTGGTAAAATATAGTCGCACGTTTTTTTTTATGTTCCCGAATGAGTCGTAGTCGAAACATTTAAGTTTCTATGTACTTATTGCTTTTCATGTTAAAAGCCACTAAAAAGCATAAAAAATACGGTGTATTCTTGACGTTCAAGTAAAAAAAACTATTTGAAAATCTAGTCACACGAAGTGATTGTAAAGAAAACTTAGATTAATTTCAAACAAAACAACTTAAAGTTCCTTGATAACATTCCAAAAATTAGTTATATATTTAAGATTTCGTTAAGATGATAATTTCTAGTCTATACCACCGATTCTAAGATTTCACTTGTAACTTTAAGTATATTATATTATAGACTATTTTACGTTTAGTGCGACTGTATGTATAAATGGTAATAATTTTCAAGTTACTTATATATAACTGCGTTGTTTCTAGTCAAATTATTTTATGTATTTTACCAACGTGGCAATTTATTCACATTTAGGTACACATTCGTATATGAACGCATGTTTTATCGTTCCAGTGAATATAAATGAATACCTCATTACTTAAAAATTCAAAAATAAGTTGTTTAATTAAAACCTAGGTGGTTTCAGAACTCAAACACCAGGGTATATCTGGTCATTCATCGGCTAGGTGTACCACACGAAAAGAGAAGCATTATTTATTGATTCTGTGGTCCACGAAGAATTTAAAAAAAACTACAGTACAATAGCAATTGCAAGCAAACATGCTGAAAAGTTTATATAACCATTTTACAATTTCCACGTTGCGTAAAACAATTAACTTTTAATAAAGTATATAAAGAATTATATTCAGGCTTTAGGAGAAAGCCTGCCTTTTGCCATGAGTCTTGTGTAGCACTGAATGATTATGAAATAAAAATATAAATTATGAAATCGAAGAAAAAGAATTACTTTTAGGTATCCAAAATTACCAAATAATATATGGGAAATAAAATAAATGCTTTGTCTTTTACGTCTGGTCTACAACTACAAAAACCCCAAATAATTATAAAATATGAAGCTATCGAAATATTAAAAATTATCTCAGCTATTCTGTATCGTCTTACTACGGCCCGTTGGTTGTGACATTGTGTGTCATCGTGGCTTATCCTGAAAAGGCACAACGAGCCGTAATGTGACTTGCCTGGTGCCAAAACGTGACGAAAATTGTGCAGTCACTAGCACATTCGAACGAAAATATCTTAAACATAGACATAAAAGACAGCTACAAAATATTCCAGCCAACTTAGTGAACCAACGAATAATAAGTAAAAAAAATATTCAGTGCTACACATCGCTTGTGGTCGGTATATGTTCCTAGATCCGTCTGTTTGTTATAATTTGTTTTCCATTACTTACTACGAAGCATTTCTACCGTATTCAATAAATTAAATATACAAATAAATTGTGGTGTTTTATTGCTGTCACTTACCTTTTTCCATTGTCGGTCGTCGATTCCATAATCCACCCAAGAACATCATCAATCTACTGAATAAAGACGCAGCGTAGGAAGCTTACCTGTGAACCAGAAGTATTTAATAACAAAAAATGTTTACTGGTGTGAAAATATCACATAATAAGAAGTAGCTACAATATTTGACTGCTGGACATGGTCTGCCCATATCAAAAGGTAAAAAATTGTTATGCAAAAGGTTGCAGTCAAACGTATTGCTCCTCTATTGTTTTCTGGATGCCAAGGCCCGAAATTCAAATTACAAACAAAAAGGTTAATATTTTGGTACAACTGAGCCTATAAAGTTTGAAGAGTTCGGTCGACATCCGTGGTGGTTGGTTGTCCTACAACCTCTGGGTGAGCCCTTCCTACCAAATAGTTAGGTGTAGGTTTCAAAGACCCGGGGCTAAATCGTACAGTTGACCCATCTCAACGCACCTGCTTGAGAGTTCTCAATAAAAATCTAAGTCGGTTCGGAAGTATATAAGCAGTCGATGAAGAAATTACCTACTTAATTAAAAAAAACAACCACCGGCAAATCAAGGACCTCCTCCAATTTGGAAGTAGGATGAATAACTTTTTGACCCAATACATAATAGTTCTCAAACTCAAAGCATACAATCTTAGTTAAAAAGGTACAACTACATAATTACTTGCCTATTTAACTGATTTTGAGCAGGGTATTTCTAAGCCCAGTCAAAGAGCACAGACACGCGTTAACCCCATTTATCCATAAAATTATCAATAAATAAATCACACAATTTAGACCCTACTACAAAAACTACATAAAAACTTCCAAAAATAGTCTTAATTAAAGATTATGTTCGCGTCAACTGTCGGCTTTAGATTAGCGAGGGAAAAAACATTGCATTTTTTGTTAAAAAATCGAGAAAAATACATTTTTGATCAAAAAACGACAACCATTAAAATCGCAAGACGAGGGGTCGCGTTTGTCGCGCGCATCTGTCAAACAGATTTTCCCGTTTTGTGTGAAAAAAAGACGGGGGTTTGTTGAAAAATGGGTTAAATGTTTAAAAAATAATGGGTATTGTGAAAAAAGTGGCGAAACGCCGAGGGGTTAATGCGTGTAGTGCGTTGTCAACATGCGCGGCTTAACCCGGGGTTAAAACATCGCCACGGATAATTTCCATCTAAATACAACTATTTAATTGGAAAATACGTTAAACTTTAAATAGAGAAGATTATTTTTGAGGATATGTTAGCACAGCTTCCGAGATGATCGATAATGACTAAGACTTTAAAACTTTTCGTCGGGTTTCCGCTAGGTACAAAATGGTAACATGAAGATTTTAACTGGTATTTGTGTGGTATTTCAAAGTTCTCTTTTTCTATCTGCCATCGAACGTAACAGTATCTAACACTCATACCTCTAACATGTATTTTATGCGTCCCATTGCTACTGGTAAACAAATCACTGAATCCTCAAACCGCATAATTCTAACTCATTTATCTAACCAGAAATAAGCCTACGAGTTATATGGTAAAATCAGGAAAGTTGGGCATCGTGGCAAATACAAGTTCAGTAATGATAGGTAGATATGTACCTCACCATATTTACTTCTTCTTATCATGTTCCCGATTCGGCGAAAGTCACGAGGAACCCTGGGAAGTTACCATTGGCATAAATGTCGAGATTTCCATTAGGGTAAATGGCGTGTAACTTAAAACTTATAGCACTTCTTGCACTAATGCATGAGAATTTCGTTAATGTGTACAACATAATAGATAAGAATATACAAAAAAACATCACGCCTATATCTCTTATGGGATAGGCAGAGCGTAAACTGCCGTTAAATCGGACACTTACGCCATTTACGCATTTGAGGGTAATGGATAAGTACCTTGCTCGTACTTATCCATTACCCTCAAATGCGTAAGGAAAAAGAAAAGATATCAATGACCAACATAGTTCCCAAGCTGATAATCTACCTACCTTTGCTGAAACGGGCTTAAATCAACGAGCAAAACTATTGCACCTTTCTATCATAGAGACAAGACTGCATCAACAACGGCGGGCTAGTAAATTACTTAATAAGAATTATAAGTAGGCATTAGAGATTGATGCCTTTTCCAAACAATAGATATCAACAAACAATACCAAATCAATCACTTTTTAATTTCAAAATCTTGACACCTTTATCACTTTCTATAGTAATTTCTTTACAGTTTTCTAAAAAAACGAAATTCGTTATTTTGTAAAAAAGGTCTGTATATCATTTTATAAAAAGATCTTTTGTTGCCTTTAAACCCTTTTTCAAAATATACGGGACACGTGACAAGCGCGCGCCACGCTTTAATGCTAAAAAAGCAAAAAATATAAATAAAAAACTGTGCAGCACCAGTGACCTACATTCTTTCCCCTGTTTCCCCTTCACTTTCCAAAAATCAGTAAAAAGCTCACCCTTTATTGCACATTTTTTGCGTAATTGCATTCAATCCTTTGGAAAAGGGTTCAATAAAATACCCAAGCAGAAGTATTATAAACTTTTTTAGCGTTTCCGTAAGTCACTATCATTATTTGCCGCCAAAAATTATACGTGCTGTCAAAATTTCGCGCCATTTATTCCGAGGCAGCTGCAAGAGAAAACTTTTTTAGAATACAATGCAAATATGGGGTGCAGCTACATTAATTTTTAGGGTAAATCGTGGATTTTTGCGTAAACTAAAAATCCCATTTAAACTGGATGTCCCTTCATTACAATCTAACACATTAATATTTTTAGGGGAAACGGCACTTCTTTTGACTAAAACAACTTAAAATAGCACGCGCCATTTGGGGCGTTTTGCATTTTTGTGTACCGTTATTGTTACAGATTTTGTGTTATTATTAAACTTTTCATAAAATAGATGAATTATTCATAATGCACCAAAAGTTTTTCATGTGATGTGAGATCTGATATTAAATGAGAACTGAAAGGTATTCTCAAATACACCTATAAGCAACCAAATGTATCTCAAAGTTGTAGAGTGAGTGAGACATTTTGGAACAACGTGACATTCGAAAATGTGAAATTTTCCGCCGCCATCTTCCTTTGTTCTCATTAGTTCTTTTCCTTGAAAAGAACTGTTGAGACCACTCATTAAACTAAGTTCTTTATCTATTGTTTGAAGAACAGACATAAAATGTTTGCAGAATAAGAACACGGAATATAAGGAAATATAAAAGAAAAAATAAATAAATACTTATTACAGGGATTTGCCAAACGAAAAAAAATATCCTAAAGATTCCATAATTACATTTAAGTTCTCTTGATATTGATATATCTCAAAGAAAGATAAGACCTACCTATATCTTTTACAACTTGATGGTTAAGCATAAATAGTTTCGAGAGAAACGGGTATTTTGTTTGTCAGCTGTCACTATAAATATAAATGCTAATCTTATCAAAAGCTACAACTTTCTCAAAAAATACTTTAATAATCGTGTTTAAGTTTGACTGCTGTCACCACAAATGTAGATCTCGTCAAGGCCTACAACTTTCCCAAAGGCACTGATAGTCTAGCATGCATATTATTCAATAAAAATAAGTTTTTATCACATAAAATGTAGATCTCGTAAAGGAATGAATACCAACTTCTTTTCAATATTGCTACCTTTGAAGATTGCCGGTGAACCACCCCCAGACGAATGTAGTAAAAAAAGTAATGGCTGAATTGCGACAGAGACGAAAATGAAAAGTTCTGTCGGCGAAACAAGACAGGTCAAAAAAGTGGACGAGTTAGGAAATAGACATCGTCGATCTAAAGGATTTTATTGCGCCTTCGTCCGCCGCAAGTTTTCTGAGTGTAGTTTTTAGGGTTGTTATTTGCTAATTTCAGTTTTTATACGAAACAAAATCAATTTAATAAAATAATAATATAAAAATAATAATCTGAAATTCGGTACAGGAAATGGTAAATAGTGTTAGTTGTTTCTTTAGCTCTCATGAAAGAACTACTGATACTAAACAGTTCCTTTAAAGGAACTAGGAAAGAAATCACTAAGAATAAAGCGTCGCCTTAAGAATAATATTTAGGGATGGTGATAATCTAGATAGACCCTAGACTGGTATCTACGGCAGGAGACCTCCTGCCTCCTGCTGCTGCTGCTACACTCAAAGCAAAAATAAAAACATAATAAAAAATGTTTTTTAAAACAAGCTTTTATTTATTTGAGTGCACTAAAACGAAAATAAGTAGTTTCATCTCTGAGATGCTATGACCACCTTCCGGCTCCATCATCAGACCCTGGCTACCATGTATTTGAAGAGTAATTGGCATGACGATTCCAACGAGCCCAAACTCGATAGGGGTACATAATCTCTGAGATGCTATGACCACCTTCCGGCTCCATTATCATTGTCACCCAATTTACATGTCTATGCAAAATTTTTGATTAATCCGAAGTCGTTAAGTTACGCAAATTTTGCTTCTTAGATTTGACCCGTATAAACAAACAAACGAACACGGCAAGTTAAATAAAAGCTTGTAAAAACGAGGGAGCGCAAGCCGTAAGTGCAACAAGGCAACTGTGCGTCAAGAAGTAGCACAGCACAAAGTTTCATTGCGATGTGATTTACACGGTTTTACTCTGGATAATCGTGGGGCACCTTTAGAAGCATGTCCTCTATTCTCAATGTTTTGACCAAAAAATAAACAACAAAAAATTATAAAATCAATAAATATATTACTCAAGTATTTAAATAAAGTAAGACCATGTAATATAACAAAATGACAGTAGCGAGAACCATCGACTTTCTTCTCCTTTTATATTCTGTCCCGGCAATATAACTCCTTTATTTTGCTTGTTCGAGGGTACTTCTCAACAAATCAAAACCAATAAATATATAACAACCAATAAATATATTACTCAACTATTTAAATATCGTAGTACATGTAATCTAGCAAAAGGGCAGTAGCGAGAACCAACGCCTTTTCTTCTCCTTTCATGTTCGGCTCATAGAATGACATCCCAAACCTGAATAGAAATAAATACTTAGCTTACAGGACGTAAGAAGCAATATACATGTTACGGGCAACGTGATTAATCGGGCACTATTAATACTGACCGGCCATTATTAATAGTGCCCAAAAACATCGGGCAAAGTGATTAATTAATTACTTGGACCGGCCATTATTAATAATGCCCGAGTGCCCGCGGTCCATGTAATAAATCAGTCTTTAGAGTAAGCTTGAATTTATCTCTAGGACCGGGCAATGTGATAAACGTAGCAGAGCGCCACGGTGCGCAACGTGAATTTCCAGCGGGGCCTTGGCGGCGCCGCGCCGCGGAGATGTGGACGAGCCCTTACCTACTGATTTTATTACTTTTTATAACAATTTGTTTTTTTAATTTCCATAATCAAATTTATCTATAACTTTAATGAAAATTATGTAAGTTTAATTTCATTTGAATAATGTAAGTATAACTTTATTTAATAAAAATAGTATGTAACTACTGATTTTATTAAAGGATCATGCCCATTTTTGGGCCTGCTTTGTCGCATGCGTCAAGATGATACTAATATTAAAATTAATATTATAATTAATCTACGTCCTCTTGCTACTTGAAAGTATGTTTTAAACCCGGGATTTTATTTATTACATAATTAGATCTTGCTTTGATTGGCCATGAAACACAGCATGTTTTTTCCCTTAGTTTTTTCCTGTCAGAGGGTAGTAAACTCTTTTTTCTACATGTATAGTTCCTTTTTGTTCTTTTCCTTTGACTTGTGTCTTTGACGTTGATTGACTTTTGGTGTTTTTCTTTCTTTAGTTTTGATTTAGTTTCTTGGATTGTATTTTGTCTTTTCCTGAAATAATTTTCATTGAAATTACTGACGAAAACGGCTAATAAACAATACGTGGGCCAATATGGCCTTGCCAATAACATTTGATTGGCGAAATCGGTGTATTCCTTCCGAATTCCCCTAAATCAGCAACCACATATTGTGAAGTGTCTTCTCCTCGAATGGTTGACCTATTGCGGTCTTGGATATCTCCAACTCAGGTATTTATTTAGACAATATGAAAGACTACATGATTTTACTTTAATTCAATCACCCTTGATAGTTATGCCCCTATACCTAGTATACAACCTTAGCGGCTGGTATCTACTAGATGGCAAAAACTGGATTATTATAGACCACGGAGACAGTTTAATAATAAATTCCTTTATGGTGATTGATAGCAACATAATTTATTGTTTATGCATTTCAGGTCTCAAGAATGGAACGTGTCTGTGCCTCCTGTTATAGGGCTGCGACAAGGCAAATGGAACGAGGACAACAACATGACTTGAATCGCCACAATATGGCAGACGCTAATATTCCAGAGCCACCTCCACTCCCACCACCGGTTCACCAAGCAGTTCCTCAAGCAGTTGTACCAAAAATTACATCTTCTGTGTATAGGTGTGCTGCTAACAAATCTGGCCACTGCGTATTCGTCAATTGTTTCGAACCTGAACGTGCCCTCCGAAGCACAGAACATGCTTTCTTATGTGTGTGTGTGTGCTCTGGGGGCTAGGAATGATTAACTTTTTATTTAAGGTAAAATAATATTATTATGTGTGCCTCGGCAAGCATAGCGTTGGACGCTCTCCAGCCAAATGAACCAATGTAGATGTACTGGGTAGTGACTAGATAATTAAAACAATATTTTTGCATTATTTGTTGTATTTTATTTCCTCTTCTTTCAATTTATACCTTTTTACAACTGAGGAGGTTAGGAACAAAAGGTGTCATTTTACTTTTTTGCAACTTAGTAACATGTAGCTTGTGTTAATCACAAAAGGTGACTTTTTACTAGGTGCACCGCATAGCAGAGGTGCACCAAAGAAAAATGACACGTTTTGTTCCTCAACTGCAACAACTGTGCTATCCACTCCATCCAGCAGCATTATCGCCCAATATGAATTAGTAAGTGGTAGTAAAAAAGTAATCTTCGTCACTTGGGCTCGGGAGGGATTTCAGTGAGTGCTGTGTTTTGGAATGGTCTACCTCTAGAGGTAGAATCTACAGTGTGTCCAGACCAGACTACGAGTAATAGGTTTCCCTGCCATGATCTTTAAGGAACTCACTAGTTCACAAGAATTCAATCTAATGATACTTGTTTACCTTCCGAATTGTTAGGTTCAGTAATATAAACATTAGGTAAGTATAAATACCATAGAAATCTCACCAGCTAGGCGAATGGCCTAGACGCCTTCATGTCGATGAATAAATACTCGTGTTAAATGACAGCAAATATGGGGAACTACATTTCTAGGTTATGTTACAATTTGATGAATTTCTTTGAACTCCGGGTTTTTAACATAAAAATAATAACAGGAGGTAAATAAGAAGTTAATTATAAACCGTTTGATACTACTTCAGCCTTGACGCAAATCTGGCCTGGAGTCCCTTACTCGGTGGGCATGATCCTTTATAACTATTTGTTTTTTTAAATCCCCTGTTCAAATTTATCGATAACTTTAATGATTATTATGAAAGTTTAATTTAATTTAAGTTTTTTATTTTATTTAAGTTTAATTTCATTGAAATAATGTAAATTTAACTTCATTTTATAAGAAACTACATTACAGATCTTTATTTTTATTACTTTGCCCAAGGAAGGGTGGGAACTATTAATACTGACCGGGAAAAGTAATTAATCGTGCTGTTTTATCACATTACCCAATTAGGTCGGGCACTATTAATACTGACCGGTCAGTATTAATAGTGCCCGGAATTATCAAATTGCCCGTAACATACATACATTAACACTACGTCTGACAAAAGTTTCAGGGTCAATCAGATTACAGTGTATCACTATCACTATAATATATGGGTTACAGGTTGTCAGCCCATCGCCTAAAATTGCAAAACACATCAAACCCTCGAGTCCCTTAGTCGCCTCTTACGACACCCATGGGTAAGAAATGGGGTTATGCCATTCTAAGCCAGCATCACACGGCATATTTTCGGATGATTTATAGGTAGGACCATGGGTGACTCGTAATCATTCTAAACTAACTACTTACTAATAAGCTTACGAAGTATAAAATTGACAATCTACTTTTAGTTCCTCATATTATAATTTCTAGGTGCCTGATGTCATAAGCCCTCCGACCCCCACCCTCGAGCTGTGTGGGCGCAGCAAATGATGCGAGCGATGGCTGCCGCAGACCAAACGTACGTTTTTGTGAGCGACAGCACGAGCACGTTTCATAGAAATTCAATTAGAACCGTAGGCAGTGGATATAAAGGTGACATTGACTAGGATGACAAACGCTGCTGGTTGCCGCCGGGTGACCGTGACAGCCGTTTGATCTTCTAGCTACCTTTAAGTATTTCAATTACAATAGAATAGAGTTGCTATTCGTTTTTTTTTTGACAACAATGCTCGAGCTGCTGTCGCTCGCAAAAACTGCTTTTGCTCTGCGGGGGCCTTAGTGCAACAAGAAATTAAACTTATTGCGAGAGCTTTGTACTGTCGAATGCTCTGTCTTATAGTCTGGTGTGGGCGTCTGCACTGCACGGCATCAGAAACCAATTAGAGTATGGGTTTGTATTCCTGCAACCAGCTTTCAAGCGTAGTGTTCAACGCCCTCCAGCCAGATGAACAGATAGCGGCTGGTACCGACTGGATGGCACACACGGTAGATCGTGACTCCAGGCTTACGTTCAGCAGTGGACTTCTATAGGCTAACGTGATGTGATTCACCTTTATCTGGATTGTTACCTGTCTTTGACGGCAGCTAAGAACAGAGCATGTATGAGTCCCTCCCAGCGCTTGGTGGTGCACGCGACCTCAGTACCGTCAAGTCTTATTATATAGAAATGTATATCTTTGAAACAGCTGACGGTAAAACGCGGACCTAGGACGAAATTGCAAAAATTACAAACTTATCACAATAACTAAGATCATCAGAAGTATCAGGGTTGTTATAACGTTTATTACGTGTGCACAGAATAAAATGCCGTAAGGTCCATTGTCACACACCTAGCGTCCCTACTTTGACGCGTACCGTTTCAGCAACAAATCTTAATGCCACTTTCAGACACTCGCGCTATGAGCAGTGAAGTGGGCAGCGCGAGCATGTAAACAGGTTACTCGCGCTGCTACTTCTCACGGCGCCGCCACTCTCCATGCTCCCGCAAGTGTTGGTGTTTTTGTGCGGAATTCAAAAGGAACGGCAGCTCGAGAACGAGTGGAATGTATTGCTATCTCGTTCACTCGCGTTGGTGCGAGTCATTTGGTGAGAGAATGACGGCAGTGTGTGAATTCTCACTCGCCTTGATACTTCCGCGAAAATATTGCGGGCTGGGATTTCGGGAAATATTCGAGGCAGCAGCGGCAGGAGCAGTAGCAGGTCGAGTGTGCGAACGTAGCATAAGAAACTAATGTTTATAATGCTGGCACTGGCCACAAAATCTTCCGTCGTTGGAGTCACTTTACCTTCAACATATCTATCTCATTCTTGTTTTTATATTTACACCATTAGAATCTTCTCAAACACAAGTATCTAAATGGGGGTTTTATAAAATTTCGCACTTTTGGTAAATGTACCTTTGATGTGAAAAACCAAAGCTCCCGAGGCATCCCTGACAGTGTAGATTGGCTTCACAGGCGTCCAACGCTGGACAACCGTGCCTATGAGGCGGCCAGGAGGGGAGAATACCTAAAAATAATATACATATTTTATTGAGGACGCAAAATCACTGAAAAAAATTGTATTTTCATTAAGATTAATCGAAGGCAAGTATTGGCTGTTCTGGTCGGTGCACTAAAAACTTTGAAGGCATGATCTGACCATGAAACTTAATACTTTTCTTATAGAACATACGCATCATGATTGGAGCATAGAGGATTCATTTACTTTTAATAAGTGGAAAATCGTAGTCAGCTAAGAGTGGTATAGACCTACGCTTAATGAGTTACCTCTATTCTTAGCATCTGGCATGGGGTACGCCGAGAAGGGGCGACAGATTATGATTAAGTACCTCCACCCTATCGGAATCCAACACACGCAGTGCCATCCATCGGGCGCAGACCGAAGTACAGGTGATCAAACCACGAATTGTTGGATTGGAGTGTTCTAGAACAACATGTCGTACCTCCATTCGTTGCAACTGGCAGGGAAACAAACGCGTGGTGAATGAGTAGGGGCGAATGATTCTGATCACTTCCACGTTTGCTGAGTTGAGCACGCGCAGCGTCATCGGCCGCAGACCGTAGCACAGGTAGCCCACCCACCAACTGTTCAAAGAATTTCTAGTTAAACATTTTTAGGTTCACCGCTCGCAATCCAGACTTATTTTTTTGTAATGTAATACATACACATACACATATCACACCTATAAGCCCTTGCGGGGTAAACCGCCGCAAAAAAACGGACATTTACACCACATCCGACATATATATGAGGGTCATTTCGAAAATTGTGTACCGCCATAGTGACAGCCTGTCACTATGGCGGTACACAATTGTCACTGACAGGTCGTCAGCCCATCGCCTGAAATTACTTACGACTCCCACGGGAAAGAAATGGGGTGATGCTATTCTAAGCCGGGATCACACGGCAAATATTTAATACAATCTCCTTTAATTGCTTTCGACGTTAGAATGCTACTTCATGCAACTATCCCGAGGTACATATGCTGATTTTTACCAACAACTTCCACACGCAAACGGGTACTAGCGGCTGAAACCGTTGGACGGGCCTATACTGTAGTACAGAGTGATCCAAAAGAGTGTTGGGAGTTTGGTTGGAGAGTAGGTACCTACTTAGAGGATGAAATTTTACATTTGACCGATAGCGAAAACTCCGTACGGGCTGGTGGTAAAGAACCAATTTCCCCCAGGAACATAGGTCGAAATATGAGATAAATAATTCGTACCTGCCACACAAATTGTAACGACCGGCCAACACCAAGGTCCAAATAATATATACATTAATAAAAACGAATGTGCTCACTCACCTTCTTCTTTTCGTGTGGGACACCGAGTCATCCAACGACCCGATGAACCCTGGTTTCAGAGTTGTGTAAAGACCCCCATCTAAGTAATCATAGACAGCAGCCGGGACCGACGGCTTAACGTGCCCTCCGAAGCACGGAACTATCATTCTTTTTGGACAATCATGTCTGTTTCAGTCAGTCTGCAATGTCCTAACCAGACTAAGAACAAATTCACAAATTGATAAATATCAACTTTGTGAGTGACCCACTGAGAATCGAACCCGGAACCTTTGCTTTGCAGGCAGTTGCACTACCACTGCGCCACATCGGCCGGCCTCACTGACTGACTTATTCTTCTACCCACAGCCTAAATTTCTAATGCTAAAAACATGAAATTTGGGTAGTAAGTTTCTTTTACCATTATTACTATATGACTATACGCTAAGAAAGGTTTTTTAGAATTTTATCCCCTGAAGGGGTAGAACGTTTGTATGAAAGTTGGTGTTCTTTGAAGCCGTCTGTTTCAAAATTTGGGATTCTATTAAGGAACTAAAATGATCAAACACGTGTTTCAGAATTTTCTATTTTAACCCCCCTAAAGAGGTAAAATATTTTTATGGAAGTTTATGGTTTTTAAATGCGATCCGTTTAGAATTAGTGGTCAGAATAAAAAGTTTAAGTTATAAAACACATGTTCCAGGCGGAAATGCTGAAACTTTCAGCATTTACAAATTATGTATGAAAGTTCGAATTCTTTAATGTGATCTGTTTCAAGTTAGTCATTAGATCATGGAGCTAAAATATTTGAACACATGTAGCAGGGAAATTTTATTCCCCAAAAGGGGATACATGTTTGTATGAAAATTATAAGACTTGAGACTTTTAAATTTTGAGATTAAATTAAAAAGTTAAAGATCAAATATGCGGTTTAGCATTTTCAAAATGTTAAAACCTCAAGGGGTAAAAAAGAGAGTCATAGGAATTCATGGGTTTCAAATGTGATCTGTTACAAAAAAAATATAAGACTAAGTAGATAAATAATAAAGTACTTACGTATTTTAAAATGTCTAGTGGATTTGTCTTGTTGAGTTGTTCGTTAACTGGTTGACTAAGTGTTCCGTACGAAAAAGTGCACGAGTGAATCCGAAGCGGGCGGAAAAGATTGTTTTTTAATTTTACGACCTATGGTCCTTGGGATTTTTTTTCCGTTTCACCAGCCGGTTCGTAGTTTCTTTATTTTTTTATTTATTATTTATTTATTAACGGTCATGTTAACAAACAAACTGTCGATATTGGTGCGAGACAAATTTTGCGAAATATACTTACATAAATATGCTTCATGGCAGCAAAATCTCATGAAACGAAGCATCGTCCATTAAAACCCCTAACCACATCTAAACAGAATCAGAAACTATCGTTATCAAGAAACTTAAACACTGCATGATTGTATTTAATTCAATATTATGCTGCTTAACTATAAATAAAGAAGAGGTTACTAAATAAGGCGTCTCGCTGTTGCTGCGTTCGTGTTAAATAGGTCTAAATCTCTTTAGAATAAAGTTCATTAAATTTGCTGCTCGCTCGGTACATGAAACTATTTTGCCTGTAGTTAGTGGAAGGTGGTAAGGCTAAAGGTACTTTACGACAGTATAAAGGAGGTGCCCTTAGGTTCAGCTTGCTTTATGAATTATTAGAAATTTTAAGGAGGAAGACTGCGTCACCAATATTAGGATGGATTTCTAAAGGCAACAGGCGGAATATTCTACAGAGGTTGTGATGCAAAAACGCACATGTTTTATAAACTTTCTTTGAATACGTTCTATGTTCTATAATCGATTCTATTCACCTTTGTTTAAATTTTTTATCTCAGCAGCTCACCTCTCCTAAACGAAACCACTGTTAGCTGCCAGACTATAACCTAAGTAGTCCTTTAAGCACAGATTTAGAAATGATTATGTCAATACCACCCATTCTACAGTGGAAACTAACTTATTTTCCTCAACGACGGTGTACACCAGTTCGGTGTTTGGGCCCTTCACGTAGAACTGATTCTTCTTTCCCTTTAAAGTAACAGTGTCTTTCACTCCGAGACGCCGCACCACCGTCAGGTTGTCAATCAGCTCTAAGTCTCTGAGGAAGGCATGAGCTGGTTCAGACACCGATGATACCTGTTTCTCTGGCTCAGCTACTTCGGGCTGCAAAGATTTGTTTACAAGGGCGTGAGCATCATTGGATGTAGGTGATACTTGCGCGGACAGGTTAGATTCATTTTGAAATTTAGTCTAATTGGTTTCAGTCTTTGTATATGGTCGTACCGTCGGTTACCTACATATCGCAAATCGTTCAAAACGATCCTCTCGATTGAATGCTTAACGAATGCGAGCCTCATTATAAGGCCAACAGTAAGCTGTCACATATAACTGCAATACTGCGAGTCTGCGACTGATCGAGTTCTTCACTTATTAGACCCTCTCTAGATTAAAGCCAGTGACAGTGCTGCTAGATTGATCCAACGGTTTTGGACGATATAGCCTTAACGGCCATATCCCAAGGTACGGTTTTGTCGGAAAGGTTTTAAAATTTGTCTCCGTTGGCTTCTTTTTCAAAGTTTGTATCTATTAATTCTATTAAATACTAATTTTTGTCATAAAATAAAGTCAAGTCTTCACAAAACGGGACGGAAACTCGTTTAGGACAGTCTGGCCTCGACTGATCAGCTGCGTATTGTCAATTTGCGCATTTCGCGTCACCTATAGTAGTAAACGTGACGGTCTCGGGCAGACCACGAATAATCTAAAAAACTCTCTATCCGCCTCAATTCCCTAACTAATTTCAAATTAATTTTAATAAAGCAATATGTATAGGTATTTATAATTATATTATACATTCCCGCCATTACATAACCAAGCATCAGAACGGTCTGAACGTCCGGCAAAGTTGCGTACGCTGGTGGCGATGATTTGCTGTATACATTTACCTGTTCTTTATCCAGAGTGATCTCATCTAGCGTCTCATCCTCGGTCTCAAGTTTTTTCTTTTCAGGAGAAGGTTTTGGTGTTTCTAGTTTTATCTTTTCGGAGGAATGGCTTGGAGTTGGTGAGAGTTTCGGCTGTTCTAGTTTTAGTTTTTTCTTTTCGGGGGAATGGCTTGGTGTTGGTGAAAATTTCGGCTGTTCTAGTTTAACCTCTTCTAGGTCAATGTCCCTTGGAATTTCCGAAATCAGGGGAATCGGATTTGCCATCATGATTGAAGGTTCGACCGGCCTTCGCCTTAACAGAACATTAAAAAAATTAATTGCATAAGGCGTAGATTTTGAACGCCGCGAACGTAAAAATTTGCTAAAAATTTTGCTTGATCAAAAGCAAAGAAAATATTTAAAAAATCGCAAACACTTTGACAGACTTGCGTTGTGTTGTGAGAAGAAGCCGTCTTTAGGACATATATATAAGAGATCTGTGAAGCCGTCTGGTTTCTTCTTTTTATTTGTCATGTCCGTGATGATCATGAAATAGGTTCATAGCCAAAGAATACTGTACTCCGTAGACGTAGTGGTATATTATAAGTCTATGCTGTACTCCCACTAGCATGGGAGTTCATAGATTTTCTAGCAAAGAATACTATACCACAAAGTAAGTATTGGCGGCTGCGCGTTGTGACTATACTCATAGCATTGTTCATAGTCTGTGCGGAATAGGACATGGGCAAAAAGTGTAATCATTTTTTTTTCATAGGTTGATATGACATTTCTCATACTGAGGCACAGATGCACCCTCAATTTCCACGCCTATTCACTGTCCGCACAATTCTAGGCGTTGAAATTGAGGGCGCCTCTGTGCAAAGAATACTATACTCCCTCTGTGGCTCAGTATGAGAAAGATGAGAAAGGTCATAGCAACATATTTAAGGCGATTGTAGTCGTGAATAACCTCGACAGTGAAAATATTTTCTCTTTCTACAAACAATCTATCTGAATGTCCGTTGCACAAGTTTTGAGTAAAATTAGAATCTACAAACTCAATGAAATATTCGCTGTAATTAAAGCTAAGCCAATTAATACCAGAAGTGGCCCTTAGGCACTTTTTGTCAGCAACGGACATTCTGATTGTTTGTTTGTATAGTTTTTTTTTGTGAAGTGGCTCCTATGTCGTGGCCGTTCACGTCTACATTGGCCTAAAAAATGATTCGTCCCTTTTTACTTACTTCGCCGGCTTCTTGACGACCCAAAGTGAGTATTGGCCTCCGATACGAGATTTCGCCCACGCCTATTCTCTTTATGCACAGACAGACATAACAAGTTCGCAAGAGGTCTGCGCATATTCTGTCCAATGATTAGTGTATTCGTATGCAATACCTACTTACCTTTAAGTATCTAATCTGAAGCCAAGCTTTATATTACAAATCAAATACAGAATGCTTTTAACGAGCGACTTTATGTAAAATCGATAACGCACACGCTTTTTTTTCCAAATTTTATCGATTCCCCATAAAAATAAAATATGCACATGCCATGCAAATGGAGATTATTATTACGAAGGGGACTTCATTTAAATTTGTGGAAAAAAGTACGAAACTGTATCGCTTTTACCAATTGTTACCAAAAACACAATGTGCAAGATTACAATGGCAAGTAGGGTGACCACGGATTGCACAGATCGTGGTTCTGTGCACAGATCTTATTTGATCCATTTCTATTAAGAAGGAAAACTTTAATATGAAACTGACTGATTTCAGACTGCGCCGCCGGCGACACTGGTGCTGATATGGCTAATATAGCGTTAAGGTACACGATACGCGTTACAAAAAAATCTGAATTTATGCCTGATCCAATGATCTTCATACGGTACGCTAGTTAAACATCACGTTATTATGGAATTACGTAAAACTTCAAAGCCTATGCAAAGCCTTACAGATCAAATTATAAAGCTTATCATTCTTGTAATTGTCACCTGAGCCTAAATAATAATGCAATGGCAATCGAAATAATTTTATAACATCTTGTGTTTATTGAAAATGCTATACCTGTGTACCTACGGTTGACATGTATTTATTTTTACGTACTTTGCATTGTATGGTAAGGGTACCTACCTATGGGTTGACTTGTATTCATAATATTTGAAAGTTCTAAACTTACACTACCTAATGCAAGCAATAGTTTACTTTCAAATATTAAGAATTTATATCCCAGCTTGTTTACCGCATGGTCACTCTGCGTTTTAATGGTCGCCATCGTCCGTCGCACGCGCCGCCCCGCGCACCATTTTATGCAAAAACGCAAATTTCGTTCGAAATTTGAAACGCTCCATTATTGCCAGTTGCATAAGAATAAAAATTATCCGTTGCAACTCAATTCTTAGGGGAAATGAAAAAAATTGAGCAAAAATTGCATTTTAGTCTCCCTTGCGTGGCAGATCGAATTAACGATAGTTTTTATGCAATAGACATTTGCATGGTCAAGCTAGCCATTGATTCATTTCGTGTTTCTGTATCGATTTAAAGGGAGTTTTTATAATAGGGGTGTTTTGAAGGTAGGTTATGTTACTAAGTACAAAGTTTTAGCGATAACGATAAAAATTTAGAAGTTCAGAAATAAAACGAGAATACTATTTATGTAAATTGATGTTATTCACTTTTTGTACTTCAACAATATTTTTCATCATAATCTCTTTAAATAACAAACATTCACAATTTAACTCATGTTTCGCTCGATAGACTGGTTTACTATATAGCAACAAGATTTGACAATTAATGTATTAAATCTAAGTTTGATTATATCATATAAGGCACTTTGATTCTTTTTCAACAATATCACGGTATGATAGACATAAAGTAAGGAAGGGTAAGACCAACACCAGCCATCTTGTTTTTAACTTTAAACTATTAAGAATTTATCTGTGTTTTTCGGACGGTTTTTGACAGCGTCGGTAGGTCATCAACTAAGCTCTATCAAGATAGTTCAAGTTAGTCCTACTTACCTCAAGTAGTAACCAATGACAGTCTTACCCCAACTTACTTTAAATACCTACTAACATATTTCACGCGTAAATATCATACGTAACTTAATTAATTATTGCTTTTACACAATTTAAAACAAAACAATAGTTGGATAGGTATTATTAATATTATTATTAATACCTATAATTTCATAAGGACACAATCCTTTTTATTTTTTGGAAGTTACCGTAAAATCTTAGCAATTCAATTATAATTTAAAATTCGAGCGAAAGACAACCAACACATTACATACTGCTGCTGGTATTCACAATTCTTTATTGCAATAACAAAAACTAATATTTTACTCGTTCATTACTACATGTAATAGAATTTAGTAGCTATTATTACAATCGCTAGGCTCACACTTAATATACTAAGGTAAAATAAGAAAGAAATATTATACTTATTTGTGATAGATAATTAATGTTTTTATCATTAACATAATGTTTGTTCGGGGTTTCTATTGAAAAGAATATTTTGTTTACAATTTGATATTTTTAAGTATGTTAAAAGATAACGAAGTAATATTTTAAATTCATCGCAAAACTTAACAATATAATAGTGATTTCCTTAACCAGTGATAGATTTAAAAAATCTAATAAAATTGTTCTATTTACATTTTTCAAAAAATATAGTTGCTTTGTGGGCTTAATCCTAAAAAAAGCAAGGCACTTTATATATAGATCGTACGAAATCCATGTGTACCTACACACGTCTTGAATATAACCATCCTATTTTTAAGCGTAGCTGTAAAGGCAGTATGTTTTTATTATTTTGTATACTAAAATTATTTCATGTTGAAGCTATTATTACTGGACGATATCAAATCAAAACTACACATGGATTTCATAAATCTATTTATCGTTTTATAAAAATATATAATGTATTATACTTTCTACATGTAAGTATAGTATCAATAATTATAATTTAAGAATATATTATTGTATCACATTTTTGTCTGTACAAACAGTACACACTTAAACGATTATGGTCCTTCGGTTGACTTAATCCCAGTTTTATGTATGTATTGTATAAAAAATCTATAAATGAAGCACCATGTGCAGAACAATGTTGGGTTTAACAAGCACCATGTATTTCCAAAAAATACATTTATGTGGAGCTTTTGAAGTACTTAGTGTACCTTTTATGATTTTAAAATGTTAAACTACCGTAGAGGTATCCGTGTGATTGTTTATAGCCATATATAGATGTATTGTATTCCGATTCATTTGTATATAACGTCTTTCAAAATATATATGTAAGTATAAGTAATAGTTTTTAGCACCTGGCTCCGACCTTTTATGCATTTAATATTTAAAGTACCTAGCTGCTCCTTAAAAGTACGTTTATCGGCGAATTTTAATTGTTTTAAGGAACTATGTTGCTTGCTTGGGATTATACTAAATAGACTTTTCAATATACTATTGTTTAACTATTTTTCAGACATATATTTTCATTTTAAATATACTATGTTCATGAGAATAGATTCATACGTACGAGTTTTTACTACACTGTATTATTGTTTTACCTTTTATAAAACATTACAAAAATATGAGCTGGTAACTACTATACTATCACTGATAATAATATTCTTAGTAAGCTAATTATGATAAGATGGGTTCGATCACGTTTTTTAAAAATTCTGTTTATTATTTTCAAAATGTAAAGATGATTCTTTGGCTTTATTTTAACGATCTTCTTGATTTTCCCTGTGGAATTTTCTGCTTTGAACTACAATAATGTTGAATACAATGATTTATAGTTCATTGGTTTTTGTTAAGCGCACCTCTAAATGTGTACCTACACACAAAACAATTGAACACGGTCATAAAACACCGCCAGAACAGTTCAAGTTTGTTAATTTACGTTTTTTGAGACTTATAAAAAGTTTGATTCAAATTTGTCCTAGTTCGAAGATAAGATTGTTTTGAATCAATATAAATTCTTATTTCTATTAACAAAAGTTCTATCAATATTAAATAGTTTGTGTTTGTGTGTTTGCCTATTCACACGCTTTATAAAAATCAAATAAATCAGATATTTATTTTCGCTACTTGGCACTTTAGTGCATTACAAATCCTCTTTTTACTATAAAAACTTTTCATTGAAGTCAGAAGTGGGATTTTTCAATATTGTTTATTCCATAAAATCGTGAATCGTTATGACAGAATTCAGAATGTTCTTAAATAGTTTGTAAACGCCCAGCCTACCTGCGCTGGATACATGATTTCATAGTTGGTGGCTAGCCGCCCAGGTCCATGTCAAAGCAGTGGTTCCGTGGGTGCGAGTGGGGCGAGTGCGGCGCGTGGTGGTGCGGCCCGCCCAGCAGCAGAGACGGCAGACACGCGTCCAGGTTGGGCAACCCCATCGCACTGTCACCCATTAAGGAATTACCTGCAGAGGAGATAAGTCTAGTTATTGATGCGTGCACAGCAGGGTCCAGATTAAACCTATAACCTATATAACTGGGGCCGTATTTCGTTTAATAGAGTGTCAGTTGGATGGTTTTGGCCGTTTCGTAATCCACAGTTTGAAGTATAGAAAATCACAATTGCAAAAGATTAACGAGTGAGTTTCGTTGGCATTACAATGACTAAAAAATAAGAGTATCGGGGAACTGAACGACGACATCCTTACATAAATTCTGTAGGATGTTTTTTCAATAATTTTGACGTAAAATGAAAAGAATAATAGGACCAGTAGCCAGTAGGTAAATCTATCAGTGCTAGTTCCATTATATTTTCTTTGAGTGCAAGTGCAATGAGGCCTTCTTTGCCAGCTGAAAGGAAAGCATCTTTGCCAGGGAGTTTAGTTCTTCTTTTCGTGTGCGACACCGAGTCGCCCAACGACCCAATGATCGTCCTTACAAATAAGTTAAGAAGTTATAATTGTAAGTAAACAAAATTTGTGGTGCTAGTGGCGCATTTTTAAGAATATCTTAATATCGCTTACAAAGAATTAACGGTCTGCAAAAGGAACGTAAAAAAACAAAACGAGGAAGAAAACAGTTCACTAGAACGCATTTTTTTACCTTACGTCGCTAGTTGAGAAACTCTCAGATGATTAAGGGCCTGCCTCGAACTTTTAAACGTCCCTTTCCCACTAATGGCAAATCCCGTGTGTGAGAACAGAGCGGAATCACCATAGTTAGCCAATTTTTCAATGTTTTGGAAATTTCTCGCCACATAA
The DNA here is from genome assembly GCA_027580185.1 of Tuta absoluta. Taxonomy (NCBI): domain Eukaryota; kingdom Metazoa; phylum Arthropoda; class Insecta; order Lepidoptera; family Gelechiidae; genus Tuta; species Tuta absoluta. The sequence continues at coordinate 33,297,669 of JAQAHW010000001.1, read as the reverse complement.
ACAATTAATCAAAAAACTGAACGACAAAAAACTAGTAATTTACAAGACGTATCGTATTCGCAAAAAATAATGTATTATGTTCTTAAGATTGCTATACAAAACGCAAAAAAGTGTGAAAATAGACTAAACTTTGAAAAATAAATCTATCGAGCAAACTTTCTTTAATCGTGTTTTCCTGCGACAAAAATCTAGATAATATAATGAAAAATCATTATACTAAAATTAAGTGTTTATCGTATTCACCAACAAAATTGCGTGCATCCAAAAATACCCATTTTTCTCTCGGCCCGCCCTTAACGCCATCTATCGCCGTAAATGGGCGTAGTTTCTTAGATCCACCTTTAAGCGCAGTGACATATAACATTTTTACTTACCTAGCTGCAAAGTGTAAGTGTGGCATGTCGTTCGTTTACATCTCTGCAGTTGACTAGACGTGGCCTCGCGTCCAACACTGCGCTCGCCGCTTCCAGCTGATGCAATGTGATGGCTGTGTTAGTTTACTCACCTTCAACAATCTACTGCTGAACATGGGCTTCCTCCGATGTCCTTTGTCTTTACAGGGATATTTTTTATTCATCCCGGAAATTATACAGGGCGATTCTACTCATAATTCTAAACAACTTTTATCATGGAGTCACCTGTGAAATCGCGAAAAAAAAAAACAGCTGGTCCATACATTTTGTTCGAGTAGGTTTGAACTTTTCTATGGAGCAGCTGTTTTTGCAGGTGATCCTATAATAAAAGTTGTTCAGAATCATGAGTAGAATCGCCCTGTAAAATATCCGGGGTGAATAAAAAATAACCTTGTAATACAGAAGCATGTTTTGGTGTGATATTGTACGGTACCTGCGTTGTGCGAGTAGCCTGCGTTGTCGTCGTGCAAGATGGCGGCGATGTTCCTGTCGGCCGCCGCCGCCACCACGTCGCTCAGGCACAGCCCGGCGGTAGGCGACGAGCATAACATCGGGTCGCCTGTACACAAAAATTGCAGAGCATGATACATTTTTTCATTGGTTTTGAAATCTATTGCGGGTAGTTAATTTTCAATTTTAGGTGGGAACATTCTTTCCATCGCCTTATAAAGAGTTAAAGGTCGGCTTCAGAATTTCTTCTTTTCGTGTTGGATATCGAGTCGCCAACGAGCCGATGAACTCTGGTGTCAGTTTTCAACCGCCTACTACTGATAGTCTTCTGACATGGTTGTGTAACGACCACCGTAAAAGTAATCATAAACAGATACCGGGACCGACGGCTTAAAGTTCCCAATGATGCACGGAACCATCTTTCTCAGTCAATCAGGTGCCTCAGCCTGCAATGTTCTAACCAAACTGGAAACACGCTCACAAAGAGATAATTATCAACTTTGTAAGTGCCTCACCTCACGAATTGAACCCGCAACTTTTAAATACAGTCGCATTACCACTGCGCCATATCGGTCGCAGAATAAATTGTTTGTTCTGTTGTAAGGACTATTTACTGAGCGACGCTATTTTTCTGATTTGTTTTGAAAATATAGACCATTTTATGAAACTAAATTTCAGTATTTCAAAATAAAATTGTTAATTTCTATTTATATTTTCTTTGCAATTTTTGGTATCTCACGTCACAAATTTTGGTAAAGTGTTAAAATGCCTTTGCTTGCACAAAGAAAAAGTAAATCATAGACAATACAAATATCAGTTACGAACATTTAGTTGTTTCCTAACCATGGCAAAAGCAATTATTCATATTAAGGTTTTGAGGCGTCATACAAAGGTCATCAAGGGCAAAGATATTTTTTAAAATATCTTGGTATCAATAGACTTTCTTATTTAAGTAGATATTGTAAATAAATTATAATTCTCGTTTAGAGATTTTTCTTGAAATCGAGCATCTTAGCATACCGAATTGATGTCGCACCACCCTCTATGCGTGAGCTACTTTTAACACTTTGAACCATGTTTTTTGGGGAAAGTTGTTCAGTTTGCCCAGCTTACCACAGGTCAAAGCCACCCAGAACAAGACAACAAAATATCCCCCCCCCCCCTACTATAACAATTTCATTGGTTTTGAATTTTATTGTGGGTAGTTAAGGTTCAAAATTGTTGTCCGGCTCCCGGTACGTGACAGACAAGCGGTTAAAATTGTAATATGATTGATATTGTCAAATAAGTGCTTCGCTGTAATGAAATAGAAGTAGACAACACACAAACCATGCAAAGATAGCAAAAAGCGGGAATATCCGGCACCACTATAATCATGCAATACGTAATTACCTTTACCTTGCGTGACGGGGTTGTGGGAGTCGTCATCCATCAGGTCCTCGATCTGCGCGAGGTTCAGCACCGCCTCGCTGTCCTCGTTGTGCAGCAGCCCCGGCGAGGGTGACAGCCGCATCTGAAGATGACATTTCGGATCAGAAGCGGTATGGCAGACTAGTCAGACGAATCAGAGTCAGTGTAATTTAATTAAAATCTATAACAATAAAACAACAACAAGTAAACCTGTTGTGTCTTGTCTCATTGTAAATTGTTCCTGTGTATGTTTTTGTGTACAATAAATGGTTAAATAAATAAATAAATAAATAAAACAATGTAGCAGCGCGGATTGCAAAGAAATATGAAGCGCGCGCCGCACACAGAATGCGCTGACTTCGGTGGATGCATCTACTGCTGACGAGGCGACAACGACAACGCTGCCTGCACTATGTAAACACGATACGACCTACTCGTCATAGCCAATCAGAAGTCAAGGCCTACAACGCGGTTACAAAGTTTGTCGAAGACTTAGCATAAATTAAAAAACCCAGGTTCTACCAGTTGGGCCGCGGTCCCCGAGCTGAACACCTCGGTCGGCGGGAATTCCCCTTTTCCATCATGCAGTATTGAGCCTTCTGGCTACAACCCATCAATCTTCCTTACACATAACATAAACATCAGCGATGGTCCACTGCTGGACACAGGCATAGGGCGCAGTACAATATGTTGCACTCACATGGGACGCTGCTGCCCATTCCCTGGACAAATTGATCGCTTTGGCGCTTTTTACGACACCCACGCGTAGAATAAGGCTGATGTTATTCCAAGCCGGTGTAGCGACCTCTGGGAGCTACGACAAGAAGCTCACTCAAAGTGGGTCACGAGCAAGCAAGACGCAACAGAAGTTCCAACATATCTGCAAGATGGCGCCACGTGACAGAACAAAGAGCCTGAAACGCGGTATCGAAGTGTTTCACCGCGCAACGCATATATACAACTTCCAATTCTATCCAGATGGACCAGTCGGTCCCCTGGCCACAACACCTGGCAAGGCGGGTAGCTACCTTTTTCCCGACTCCACCTGGAACCCTCCTTTCTGCCTATTGGCATCACTCCTGTCACCCGCCATACCGGCATGGCAAAAATATCTTTAAGTATGTGAAAACAAAAAAATAGTGTGACTGTGTATGAAAGTGTGTGTGTCTGTTGGGTGTGTATTAGTGTGAAAGTGTGTAAATTTGACCACCACCAATACCGCCATCTATAGAAGACCCTGAATGCAACCCCCTCCTTGGCGTGTTTCTGTGTGAAGACTATTCCTGCCAGAAGTCAAATATTGAATGAAGTATATGTAAGATACACTATCTAAGTATGAATGTGAGGTTGTGCTTTTGTTATCAAAGGCAGATGGCGTTGATGCCCACCTTGGTGTTTTTGTGTGTGTGTATGTGTGTGCCCACCTTGATGTGTGTGTGTATATGCGTGTGCCCATCTTGTTATGTGTGTGTGTGTGTGTGTGTGTGTGTTTGTGTGTATGTGTGTGCCCACCTTGATATGTTTGTGTGTGTGTGTATGTGTGTGCCCACCTTGATGTGTTTGTGTGTGTGTGTATGTGTGTGCCCACCTTGATATGTTTGCGTGTGTGTGTATGCGTGTGCCCACCTTGATGTGTTTGTGTGTGAAGAGCGGCTCCTGCGGGGGGTCTAGGCACAGGTCCGGCTCCAGGCAGTCTAGCGAGAGGCCTTCGTCGCGGCTCAGCGGCGAGCACGACCCCAGCTTCAGACCATCTGGAATAAAGAAGAAAAACATATATTTAAAACTATTTAGCTAATAAGCGGGGTACTCGAATGGAGGCCACGCCTCGGAAAGCGTAGCGTTGGACAACCTCCGGCCAGATGGACCGATGATGTAAAAAAGATGGCTGGTAGAGGGATCGGATTAGCAGCTAATTTTTAAAGCGCTTTAATTTGTCAACCTTTCGATAGGCTACCCTTACGTCTATGTTATCCTGTATAAAGCTTATCCAGTGAAAGGCTTACCGTATACCTTTAGGGTAACCCTAACCTTATGATAGGGTAAGCGTTTACCAAATCATTGAAGGGGTATTATTTTACCGCTTTATTGAAAGGGTTTTTGCTCCTCGAACGGGGCGCGAGTAACTGTAAACGGTATGACGTCATACCGAAATGTTACGATACCATTAAGTTTCGGAACTGGAAAGTTGTTGCTACCGCAAATTTACCGGTACCGGTATTTTTATGGTACCGAAACCGCTATCAAAAGGGTTTTGCAAGGTCATCTCCGACAAGACTAAGGGACTCGAGGGTGTGTATCGCAATTTTAGGCGATGGGCTGACAACCTGTCACTATGGCGATACACAATTTTCAGAATGTCCCTCAAATATTTGTCAGACGTGGCGTAAATGTCCGTTTTTGCGGCCATTTACGCTCTGCCTACCCCGCAAGGGATTATAGGCGTGATATGTGTATGTATGTATGTATCTCCGACAATTCGGCCACCGTAGTCTACGCTGCGTTGCCGCTCCGTGCATGCGGTGGAAGGGTGAATTCCGCATCAAGCAGATTGCCTGCGTGTGTTAACTTGACAGAGCCGCCATTCTTTTAACCCTTTTGAATTAAAAAGGAGCATCGTGCCTAGGTACCTTGGTAGGGCAAAAAGTCGTCGTGTTCGTTTCGTACGGGTTTTACTATATTTATTAAGCGTGCATCCAAACTTGTCATCGATCAACGTACATGTCATTCTAGTAAATAAGTAATTCTAACAAATAGTAAATAAGTGGGATCATTTTTTGAGGCTCAGGTTCCTAAGGTGCAAAAGTGGCACTAGGTCGGAAGATTTAGATTGGCTGTAAATTAAGGTTCTATTTTAACTGAAGTGCCAGCAAATGAATGTCAATAAAGTTAAAAATCGTTTGTGATAGTTAATTGGGAAAGGTTGAATGTGTTTAATATTATGTCGTCATAATTTGATGAGGTTAAGGTAAGCCAGGGTCAAATGGTGACTTCGAAATAAAGCATGCGTTGTATAGAGCAATAAATTCCCCTTCTAAGGATCCCTATTTGAGGACCAAAGATTCCAAGATTTTGCAGATGGAAATGGGTTTAAATAAAACCTTAGCAAGCCTTTAAAGTCCTCTTGATTTTGAAATTTTCTCATTCAGGTATCACCGAAAATACCATACTATACATGAAATGTGTAGTTTGATAATATTTCCGCGTTAAAAAATTAACTATGTCCTTTCTTACTGTCTAACCTATGTTTGTGCCAAATTACATTTAAATCGGTGCCACTCTTAAGGGTCGCGAGTTTACAAGGAAATGTATGCAACGACTTATGTTGCGCGCGGCGCGGTCGAAATTTCCAAGCGGGTGAGGCGGCGGCAGCCGCGACCGCGCCGCGCGTGCTGGCGCTGTGCGACTTTACTTACAAGGAAATGTATGCAACGACTTATGTTGCGCGCGGCGCGGTCGAAATTTCCAAGCGGGTGAGGCGGCGGCAGCCGCGACCGCGCCGCGCGTGCTGGCGCTGTGCGACTTTACTTACAAGGAAATGTATGCAACGACTTATGTTGCGCGCGGCGCGGTCGAAATTTCCAAGCGGGTGAGGCGGCGGCAGCCGCCACCGCGCCGCGCGTGCTGGCGCTGTGCGACTTTACTTACAAGGAAATGTATGGAACGAATTATTTAGAGCGGCTGGGTCGAACTCCGGTGGCTCTGCGGTGTATGGTGACAAATCTTTCAGTATGTTTGGTATGGTATAGAGCGTAGGCTATAATTATAATGAATGGACTGGACTGAGGAATCTGAAGATATTAATCATGTCACAGAAAAATTGCTATTTTCAATACTACATAATATACACATATCACGCCTTTATCCTTTGCGGGGTAGGCAGAGTGTTAACGGCTGTAAAATACGGTCGTTATCGCCATGTCTGAGAAATATAATATTTGTGTGCCGTTTCAAAAAAAACTTGTATCACAATAGTGACAGGTTGTCAGACTGTCGCTAAAATTTTAATACAGTCCCTTAGTCGCCTCTTATTTATGACACCCGTGAGAAAGGAATGAGGTAATTCTATTCTACACCGGCATCATACAGCGGATTTTTAATACTAGTTGGTAGTAAAATAAACAACAAAATAAAGGTAAGTGCAATTATCTCAAAAACAGTACGTCGCAGCGAAAAATTAACAATATTTTCAAACTCCCTTCAAAAAACCCCTTAAATTACTAATTTCTTAATTTTTTTGACCTTAGGTTGACCTTGACCTTTAAATGATCGAAAATTTCATACATATTTTTTTACTTTCACGCTCCCACGTTGCTCACCGTTCTCCCTGCTTCGCTCATTCCCCAAATAAACCGCTCCGCCTATCCATACCTTTTCCCTACCTCCCCCCTCCCAAAAAGTTTAAAATCACTTGCATTAGGTAAATAACTGCATTATTGAGCTAATATGGTATATCGGTGATACCTTTTAACTTGACTGAGAGAATTTCAAAATCAAGAGCACTATTTAAGGCTTGCCTCTTCGATTAAGGTTTTTAAATCTATTTCCATCTGTAAAATCCTGTAATTTTTGGTCTTCAAATAGGGATCTTTAGAAGGGAAATTCATTGCTCTATACAACACATGCGATATTTTGGAGTTACCATTTGACCTTGGCTTACCTCAAACTCATCAAATAATCAATATAATACTTAAAAGATTTGACCTTTCCTAACTAACATATAAACGATTTTAAACTTTATTGGGTCTGTAGGCTTTCGGATCTGATGGGGGCTTGCCGTTTCCTTTGGGAAGAACAAAAGTTGGCTGAACTTCCATGCGTCTGGGAAGAACCACCCTGCAAGCAACGCGTGTACATGAGCAGCATCTCACTGCTACTAACCTTCCATTCCAGGCGTGCTTGATGATTCGGGCTGTATGGGCTGTCGGACTTTCGTACCAGGTGCAGTATTCGGGAGTTTCTTGACTTCCTTGATGATGTTCTCGAGCGTCTTGAGATTTGAAGTTCTGGAGTCGTTACATGATGGAGCACACGCGGCGGCGACGCGGATTGCGCGATGGTAGGCCCTGTCCCTAGAGGCGTCATCCGGGCAACGTGCCGTCAACAATCCAGACATTGTTCCGTCCGCAGTAGTGGTGTAGGCCTGAACCAGGTCAACACAATGGAACACATTCATGGGTGGAAGCGACTTCTTTCCCAGAATCTGCCACCGAGCGAAAATTTATGATTTCAGCGAGCCTCATTGCATTTTTGTACTGACCTCTTTTAGCACGAAGAATGGTGAGCAAATGCTCCATGATTAGGACTGCGTCGCTTTCTTGCACTCTGCCAGTTACGGCGCGCTGCCGCGACTCCCCTACGCACGTGGTCTAGCGCAGGGTTCCACCACTCACTGCCGTTAGCAGCACCGTCGTTTTTTCGGGTACCGAGACATTCGTAAGAAGACGGGCTGCTTGCATTTGCGATTTGAGGCGTCAATATTATGACTGGGTATCCTGTTCAAAACTGGGATGTAAACCGTTGGTCTGTAGGCCTCTACGATCCCGAGAAATACGCTTCTAAAGTTTGGTCCCAAATAGGGGGTTTTTGGGACGCGGCAGCAAGAAGGGGTGGGGTGGTTTGTGGTGCACGAAATGAGTTTTTCTTGTTTTGGCGCAGCCGTTGAAGAAAACGCGGTGTGAATCGGACCAGCCGTTCCCAAGAACTTAGGGGTCAAAAATGCGGCAGGGGGTACGGGGGCAAGGGGGAGGGGTCCAACGCACACCTTTTTTTTAAAGAGTTTAAGTGAAATCCCGGTCAAAATCTGACAAGCGGTTCAAAAGTTATGGCCGATCAAAAATTTTGGTAGAGGGGGCACGGGGTGGGGGGCAACTTGCCCTGCCAAAAAAATAAGGCCGTGATGTTTAAGGGGGGTGAAGTTTTGAACTGGATGGGGAGTGCAGGGGGGTAAGATATGGTGAGTGAGCCCCATGTCACAATTGACAGCTATCAGTGACAAATGCCAAACAGCACATGAAACATCAGTTCACTTGGACAAGCGAAGCACGTGGGGTCAAGCAACGCCCAAAGTGAAAACGAACACGACAACATAGAAACAAAAGAAACGTTAAAACCACGTGGAACTTAGGTCTGACAACGTCGCTAAATACATCGCGCGCACTCCACTTTTCGATATCAAAATTAATACCGGTTAATAAAGGTTAAACTTATAACGCTACAGGTATAAAATAATGGTACCGTGATTTTGTACCGGTACCATAACCTTTGTCATAACCTTTATCCGTCTACCTTTAAAAAGTATACCGGTCCCGTTATTATACCGGTAGCTTAACCCTGTACCTTAACCTAAAACGATCCCTGTTTCCGATTGTAATTTATTCTATTAATATTGAAAATATTATTTCATGCCAGTTATGGCATCGAAACATAAGTTTGAGAATTTGGATAAGTACAGTAAGTAAAGCAAACGTTTTTGAAAATATACCTACTTATTTCCCGTCTGTCATTTCAATAACTAGGTACCTAACCTAATAGCACGAAACACCACAACGTCGCGCCGATATCGCATAAATCGCTGTTGAGTTAAAGTATATTTTTGCATGAGGTTGCGTCGCGGCTCGCGGCTCAGCCAGCCAATCAGTCAAGGACACCGCCGCCGGCGCCGCACGCCGCCCGCCGCCGGTGGGGAGGGAAAGCGCTTCATAAAGGGTTAGCCTATTAGATAGGGTTACCCTATGGGAAATGGTTTTTGTAAGGATAAGGTGACGTGCATGTTTTAACAGGTTATTTATATGGAAACCCTATCAAAGTGTTTCCATTATAATACGGTTAGTCGATCGAAAGGTGACCAAGTCATGGGGTTTTTTTATCCAATAAAATAGTCAAGTCTATCAATTAACCCGCTAAAAATAAAGATAGGGAAAGCGCTTCCTGTCCCGGTAAAAACGAGAGATCGTGACCTATGGCGTAAACTGGCGGAGGCCTACGTCCACCAGTGAACTGCAATAGGTTAAAGTATGTATCCAGCTGTTTAAAATACTAAACTTATAATTATTTAAACCAAGTTTAATAAATAGAATACACACACACATATATATATCTCTGCGGGGTAGGTTAAGCGTAAACGGCCATTTACACCACGTCTGACAAATATTTGAGGGTCAATCATTAAATTGTGTATCGCCATAGTGACAGACACCCTCGAGTCCCTTAGTCGCCTCTTACGACTCCCACGGGAAAGAAATTGGGTGATGTTATTCTAAGCCGGCAAAATAAAAATTATAAGAAAAAATAAAATTCTCACCTAGCGCATCTAAAGCGTTGAGGCACTCAGTGCTGGGCATGTCTCGAAGCAAGTCTGGTTGCGGCTCGTGCTGCTCGCTGAGCTGCTCGCCCAGCTCCATTAGCGGTGACGGCTCTGTTTTCGGAAGGATCAGCTCCTGGAAATGTAAGATATTGTATATAATCGTTTAGGTTTTATCAGATAATAGGTGACAACTTTATTACCAATTTAGTAAGCGTCAAGTATCGAAGGCGTAATTGAACTGCAGGCCGACATAAGACAGGGCAGCAGGCCGAAGTTGAGAGATTAGAGCCGCAAGGCAAAAAAAATTGGCAACCCAAAGAAGTTTAGGCCGGCCAGCTGAGGTAGTTGTATAGGTCCGCAAGCCGTGATAATTCAAGACCACAAGCCGACGTAGTTTAGAGACGCAAGCCAAAATTGTTGAGGGCCGCAAACCGAGGTTTTATAGGGTGCAAGCCAAAATTGTTGAGGGCCGCAAACCGAGGTTGTATACGGGCGCAAGCCAAAATTGTTGAGGGCCGCAAACCGAGGTTGTATACGGGCGCAAGCCAAAATTGTTGAGGGCCGCAAACCGAGGTTGTATACGGGCGCAAGCCAAAATTGTTGAGGGCCGCAAACCGAGGTTGTATACGGGCGCAAGCCAAAATTGTTGAGGGCCGCAAACCGAGGTTGTATACGGGCGCAAGCCCAAATTGTTGAGGGCCGCAAACCGAGGTTGTAAAGGGCCGCAAGCCAAGGTTGTTGAGGGCCACAAACCACCGTAGATAGGGCGAAATAGGCTACAACCGATGGTGGAGGTAGTTTGAGGCTGCTAAATAGCGAAGAAAGCAATTCGTAAGTATCCACTGCTGCAGTGCGAGATAGAAGTAGGCTGCATGCTGAGTTAGAAATGGGTGTCGCATGAGTCGTGAAACAAATGTGACTTACCGGCGTGCATGGTTCCGGACCCGCGCTGTCGACACCCGAGTCCGTGTCGGTGTGCGGCGACGCCCAGCCCGCGCTGCTGGCGCTGCCGGCGCCCGACACTGGCAGACCATGCATTCGCGCTAGACGCTCTAACTCCTGAAATATAACATAATATTCTCATTATACCATTTGGGGACCTGGTTACGTCAGAGGGCGTACAAGTAAAAGATCAATCGGAAACTTGTTTTGTTTTTTCTTTCATCGCTCTCTCTCTTTCTTTTCGTGTGGGACACCGAGGCGTCCATTAGGAAACAAAAGTCGCCGCACAGTTCTCACCTGTATTCGTAACGTAAGCTTCCTATTATGCAGCTCGATCTGTTTCCTTCTTTGTTCGCTCTGTTTCAGCCTGTTCACCTCGTCTCGCAAACATTTGATGTAGTCAACACTGCTCTTCAATATCGTCCCTTTGTTAGGCCTCACGTCCCTTATGACTTCGTAGAACGGATCGTTGGTTTTTGGTAATAATGTGCCTAATTCTTTGATACGATCGTTGATGTTGAAACGGCGGCGGCGTTCGACTAGAAAGATGGAGACAATCGGTTAATAATTTTTAGAAAGCAACACACCCATTAATAAAAACTGTTTCTCGTTTATGTTGCTAAATACATCATCCGCCATTTTGTTTTGGAATAGATTATTATTCAAAATGGTGGCCAAGTTAAATCAAAATTTTGCTAACCGGTTATACAGAAAGACAATCTCAAGTATCACACTTCAAAGAACTATTGTCGATCTTGAGGTTTTCAAAGAGCTCTCTTAATTAAAATGCATTGAAAGTCTAACTTTACGAAAGACCAGCGCCAACAGCTTAATAATGTTGCGTCTTAGTGTAAGATTAACCTGCGTTGAACTTGTAAGAATAAGTTAATATTCAAATCACTTCTGGCCTAGACAACTTATCTATATTTTATTTGCGCAAATAAAAAAGGATCCTAGATGATTCCAGGACCAACTTACTTATATTATGACTGTCCTTCTTCTGTCGGTCCTTGGCTATGGCTTCCGTCAGCACCGCGTACTCACCAACTTCAAAACAACCTCACGTCATATACAGGGAAAATGCAAAAATTGGACCTTCCATACTTAAAATTAGGAGTTTGTATATTTAGCATGGGAAGTCAAATTTTGTTTGCGTTTAACACCCTAAAGTCTTTATTGTTTTATTCTAGTTAAAGACGTTATCATCATAAAACATGAAAATAGAAATAAGTAAAAATAATAGTCATTCGCAGGGCACACTAAGAAGAAATAGTGCATACATTATATTTCCTATAATAAACAAAATTGATTCGATTACATAAAAGCAAAAACATGGATTGTATTATATTAAATCCAAATAAGTATAAATAAGATGTAAAAAACTGATGAAAAATCTTATATCCCATATCAATTGACAAGACTCTTTGCAAGAAGAGGTTCACTTTTACCATCAAAATCATTCACCACTTTTTTACTTAAAATATTTTACCCCGTTGCATTAATTCATTTACATGTTTAATACTAGCACTGTTAAGATGCTCCCACACCAGTGTTTAAAACATCTAAAGTCTTAGTAGCCGCACCAAACTTCATCATTATCATCAACAGCTACCTGGGCCTCCCCCTATTGGCTAGTTAACTTATACGTCACCCGCGGGTATAAATAGGGTGGTGCTATTCTAAGCCACTAAAGGTAACTTATACAAACAGTGGTATGGGGGTATCTTCAGTGCTTGGGAACCTTAACTTACTCATATTATGATTATCCTTCTTCTGGCGATCCTTGGCGATAGCTTCGGACAGGACTACGCAGTCGCCGGCCACGGAACTAGACGCGGATGGCGGGCCCGACGAGGACACGCCGGCGCCGCTGTCGAACGACAGCATATCCTCCAAGAATTCATCAGCCTGAAAAAGTCATAATTCCATTTCTATTGCCGTCTACGCTCGTAGCGCACTCTAAATTCGTAGCGCCTACCAGTTTCAAAACGTTATTTCAAAGCTTTTGCGGTTTTCGGCTATGTACCTACAAAGGTACATTTATTTTTTCAAGATTGGGCTTCCATTGCCTTAGGACGATAACCAAAGGTATAATACAGATCCCTTAAAATGGATCGAAATATAAAAAAGAAATAGGACCTCCTAATAATTAAACAGCTAATCGGCAACATTGAATACGAAGTAAATAAATATCAGCCTATGATTCTTTAAGCAATTTTTTCGAAATCATTCGGTTTAAATTTTTGCAGATTCACCCTCACAACTTAATCCTCCAATTGAACTTACTTCAGAGTTATGCGTGCTGGCGGAGCACATGCCAGGGCTGAGCAGGCTGCAGGAGGACGTCCTATCAGGTGATGTTGAACGCTGTGTGCCCATTTCGGGCGCCGATTGTACCGGGGCATTTCTGTTGGTCTGGTTCCCCTGGAAATATAAATATTGAGGGTTGACGAATATTAAAACAAATAACGTTTGACGCAGCCATAGGAGTCAGCAAATAATATGCGAGGAGTACTCACTTGTATATGTGGTTGTGACTCGCTAAGGTACTGGCGCACCTGGCTCTTCTGTTTCTGGATCACGTGATACCTGGTGGGGTTCTCCAGAACAGTTCGGACCTGAAAACACAAAATTTGTTTTAAATCTATGGATTTTACACACTTTTTTCTAAGCTGCTTCGAATTGAATTTAATAAGGAACGAATATATTAATAATCATAGTCATACATTTTATTGCGTATCATAATGAATTAGAAACATTCTTACGAGTATAATATATAATTACATAGGTCTTATATATAAATTATAATCGGGGTATAGCAACACTTAAGGTATAAAAGAGATAATTATATTGTTCAATGCCTGATGAAGGATCCACTTACTACTGTTTATTTTTCTGCTTTTACGGAAAGTTTTTACGCTTCTTAAATGTACAATACGGAAAAGAGTGGGCAACATTACTGATTCAAAAAACTTCCAACTTGAGACTTGTATGCTGTTTAACTGCTTGAAATATTTCCAGGAAAGCCATTACTACTACAACAACAGCCACAACAGTCCACTGCTGGACATGCACAATACGGAATATTTTATTTTATTTGCCATACTCTCCACGCTTGGCTGGCGGATTGGCGAGCGCAGTGCAAGATGTTATAGATATTCACAGAGACCGCTGCTGCCTGAATTTGTATACAAACTTGTATCTATTTTCATACAGACCTGTAGGACCTGTGGCGGCAGCTCCACATGCGGAGTGATTCTTGGTACATCTGAAGGTACAGTCTTCTTCTTCTCTTCTGCATTCTCCTTTGACTGGCCGGCTTGTTGTGCCTGGAAGTAAATAAAGTCACACATTAATTGTGGTAACTCGTGATGTTCGAATCGCATAGCATCGCCCTAACGCGTTTTAGACGTCTACAATTGCTAAAGTCAAGGTAAGGTTTGTTTTGTAGGCATATCAACATGTTGGGAAGTATAAATAGGTCAATACAATAAAAATTTGGCATTAGAGATATATTCCATCATTTCATTAGCGTGGGTGTAATGGTTCTTAAACTCTGGTAATATATAGAGGTAGTATCCTCTGTAGTAACTCTACTTAGGGTTAAAGCGTAGGACTTCGGGGTCAAGTGACAAGCTTCATCTTGTAGACCACAAAAATACCACATTTCTATTTTTGATTTGTTTCCAAACAAGAATTATTTTACGGTGTTATTGATACCATTAGACCGTTAATTGACCATTATGAATGCATATCAAATCAGGCAGTGCAAGTCATTAGGGACGTGATATGAATAATAAGAATGTATTTTAAATGTGGGTAAATTTAGAAGCACTAATAAGAATAAAATTTTCAGCAAGCTTGAATGACAATAAAGAGTGTGTAAAAATAATCTGTCCAAAGGCACCACCTGGCCAACTGTTAATCAAGATTGAAGCGACCTTAATATTTCAATAGCGTCGTGTTTGCAACGCCATGTAGTGAAAAGACAACAACATCGTATTTAATTTACCATATGAGACTACAAAATCGCTTGTAACAATTTCGTTTATTGTTTAAAAAGATCTAGATCTAAAAGAAAAAAGTTGTCTGTTTTATGGGTTCTTAATTTAAATCCGAAATACCATATTTTTATACTAATAAGAATTGCGGCAAAATCATTTAATATTCAACTTGTCACACCGGTTTCATATTATATTGAATTTAAACTGCATTCTATTGTATGGAGTAACACGGTATAGTACCTGACATTCCTTTGTTTATTTATTGTACGTTTTTCTTATCGATGATTGATTGCGATATTATTACGTAGTAGTTTTATTAACTGAATATAGTTTTGCCCAAGTTTTAAAGACAAAAAAATTATGTATTTCAGACTCTAACCCTTGCGTAATATTTAACACGAGCGGCATCAACAACAATCACATAACCGTCCACTGCTGGACATGGGCCACCCCCTATTGGAGGATAGCTGGCATACTCCTCAGACAAACGCAGTTGATTGTGATAAATCATAACCAGTGCTATTGCCCGTTCTCTGGATTTATCCCTAGTCGCCTTTTACGACCACAAGCCAACGCGTTTACTACCAATAAATATAGTTGTTACTATAGGTATAAATTCAGGTAATTGTGCCACTACAGTTGAAGAACGACCTAGGGAACAGCCCAGACATAAGTTTCGTCATCCGCTCCATACCACTCGAGTAGGTACACAAAATATACTCGTGTAAACTGCCGTACCCATTTGAATTATGTTGAAGAAGTGAACCATACAATGACTTTTTGTTGGTCCTAACGAAGAACACCATAAATAAGATAAAAACGAATCATATTGGTAATGTATCACGATAAAATTTTACTAAACACGTATATTAATCGCAGAGGGCTGCGAAACAATTCCTGATAATGCGGAAACAATCCTCAAGAACCTACATGACGTCAATATTTCGTATTGTCCTCTCTTTTTTCACGCAAGTGAAATAAATATGTAGCATTGTTTTGCGCTAATAAAAGATGAAACAAGCTTCGTAATAAATGTTTGTTGATCCGCCTTATGGTCACATCGGTCACCCATCAAGTACCTGTAGAGACTCTCTGCGTAGCTGCTCCTGCGCATGCTCGCGCATCAACTGCTGCTTCAGCTGCGTGCGAGATGTCGGCGTCAGCGTCTTGAACGTAGGCGGGCTGCAACAACGGAAAACGTGCGTTATTTTCGCAAGCGACAGGTTGCAACTTTGACGTTTCGTGCAGGTGACATGTTGCAACTCTGACAATTTGCGTATTTGACATTTTACGTGGTATCAGCAGCACCTTGCGTCCCTGTGAGTGCTAGTGGGACACCAGTATGCACTAGTGGTTCTACTCGGTGGTTCTAGTGGTCCTATAGGTTTAATTATATTGGTTTTCATACCGTTATTTGAAGAGGTCACGGGTTATATTATTGTCCATAGTTTTCTAACAACGAATATAAACATCAGTTCCGTGATCTTGGTGTTCTTTTTAAGTGTTTTATGTATGTTCTCCATGACATGGCACTCCGTTACAATACCGGTAATATTATTGAGAAGTTAAATAAGAAGTATTGGAAATATTTT
The DNA here is from genome assembly GCA_027580185.1 of Tuta absoluta. Lineage (NCBI taxonomy): Eukaryota > Metazoa > Arthropoda > Insecta > Lepidoptera > Gelechiidae > Tuta > Tuta absoluta. The sequence goes on along the minus strand of JAQAHW010000001.1, from coordinate 33,281,555 downwards.
AATTATTTATTTTTAACGAAAAAATAGGCCAAGTACAAATAAACTACGCAATAACGAATCGAAAGATAATAATTGGGAAGTCAAGTACCTCTTATCAAAGTAAAGTTTTCAATAGAATTGGCCTATCAGATGTTATCATAGAACTAGATAATTTCATCTCAAGTAGCGCCAGGTAAAGTTTTCTTTGTAGTAACAACCATGTTGATTGACAGAAAGGTTTTCCATACATATTTTTCAAGTAGTTCTGTCTTAACATTTCGATAACCATGGCTTGGCCATGGGTGGCGGAAGATTGGGGATAGAGATATCAAATAACAGAGTAATTTCCGTATTTGTGTAAAAATGTACCAAATTATCTATTTACACGAATAATAGTAAACAGAAAACATTTAAGAGTTTTTTGTTAGTGTGTTTCTATACGTATTAGACACAGTATTATTTTTAAACATGTGCATTAAGAGCGGGGGGCCTACACCGGAGGCAGCACTAAAGGATGCAGTGTACGAGGTTAAGGAGGGCAACTAGTGAGAGCATAGTTTAATAGTGAAATTTTTTTACTATAAAAATATTTTTATAACCTAGTAGTAACTAACGGATGAAAAAGCCAAGTGGATCGCTTTGTACATATAACGGTTACCCATTTAGGTACAACAATAAATCACAAAGGACAGTCCTAAAACAAATTCTCCGATCTACTTTCTACTTCCCAAGGTGACATGACGCAAGTTATATCACGTATACTAGCCAAGCCCCACGAGCCCGCTTGCCGATATTGCCCGGAATTGGCGGTCAAGGCCTACTAGCCTACTAGCCGACGACGTACAGATGGACTGTTTTCAATATGTACGTACGTGTGTGAGGTCGGTCTTGACAAGTATGAATTGAATGGAGCATTAAGAAGTTGATCGTCCGCTCAAACGTTAGCCTTTTAGTAGCTACATTTTTATCATGATTGTCTTAATAATCATTATTTAACTGGTTCAGCAACTGAAGTGTCATCGAAACTTTCGATAGTAGCTATCATAGCATAAAAACGGTACAAAGACAAAAGTTCTTAAAAGGAGCTAGGCTACACGGTACATGTTCACAACTTTCCGGTGGCGTTCGAAATATCTTGATGATAATTTCAGGAATCAATATGTTATTATTGTAGCTTGACGTCCTGTTACTCTTTTTTTAAGTGTGTTTTATATCGGTCCTGAGAATCCATGACTCAAACAACTTAGGGCCTAGGGTATTTTCGATGTTTCTAGATGACCGAATAATGATCAAAACAGTCATGAGCCGCAAACTGATAGATCATGCTACGCCACCCGCTAAACAGTAAACATAGCCATTATCCTGTAATGAGTAACATGCGGCTTTCAAATCACTCACTTGACCCCTTGGCACGCGAACGAAGTAAGGAAAACGTTATAGGTACGCTTACAAGGGTTTTGAGAATGTTTTTTGTCAGCTACTGCCATTTAGCCATGTGGCTATTATCATACCATAATACCTGCACAATTTTAGAGGTGTTGGCAAATAAATCGTTATTTCTTATTTGCGATAACACAGAGGTTAGCTAGCCACTAGCATCAAAATAATTAATATATGGAATTAAAAAAGTTATTAATTCAATTTTTTGGTATTTTTTTTTTATTTCAAGTTAGAGTAGACGGAAGTAATAAAGCGACTCATAGGAACATCCACGATACATCTTTGAAATTGTAGAAGAAATAATAAAATACTTTTATTTATAAAATGGATTGTAAAGAAAATATACACTTCATCTCATCACTGCTCAGTATTGTTTTGGACCAATCTGAACAACTAATCTTCGATGCGGACTCTTGTAAGATCTTTTCAACGCAATGCTTCAGATATTGTATTTCGGACGCGACTGTCGCCAAAATTCGCAACATTGCGACATGCTGAATGACAATATAGACGACAAGTGGCAAGTGCCAGAGGTTTTTTAAAATGCCAACAGCGTAACGTAAGTGAAACAAGGTTTTACAAATTTATTCATAATACGTGTAACAATTTACAAACAAACAACTTACCTAAACAAACCAAATTATTGCTTTCGTAAGGTACAATTCGCCAACTTTACCTATATTACTTCATCCAATAATCGCAAAAGCTGCATGCAGGGAATATTATCTCATTATAAATCAATATAATTTAAAAAGAGGATTTGAATTCGCACAGCGTGGGAAATAACTGCCTCTGTTTAGAGGTTTTTTATTGTATGCCATACCTACAACGGAAGTCCGAGATTATTTAGGGTATTTACTGCTATGCCCTGTACACATCAAAAAGTATACAAAACACTCGTATGGACTTATTAGGTAAATAAACTTAGCAAAGGTGGTGGCAGGCTCCGTACCGGTGATAAAACTTACTATTTTCCATATTTTCAGTTGATTTTGTTAAAATAGTATACATTTCCACAGAATTACCAATCACTAATCATAAAACGTGAAGTCTCGTGGGAAAGCCGTTAAATCTGATCAAATTTACAGCGCATTATATCAGCCAATTACTGACGTATGCAAAAATGATAAAACAGTTACATAAATCGATTAAAATACTGATATATCTATTAAATCCATTTGGAGGCAAAGTTCTGGGGATAAGAGGAAAGTACTAAATTTCTTGGTATTGGTTGGCTACCTAAAATTTGATTATATTGATAAGAAAGTTAGTATTATTGTTTTGTTTAGTTATCGGGCTGAATGACGACAGAGTCTGTGATAAGGAGAATATGTATTAAGGAAATGCGTATTATGATTGTTATGTGAGGATAAAATCAGCGAAGATATAGCTCGCTAATTGTCATGTGTTAAATTCATGGGTGCACTGCGTAATATACAGTCCGGACGGCTGGCATTATTTGAAGGCATAACTTACAAAAATGCTGTAATCATTTTTTTTGTACGATTGCGGTCTGTGTTTGTCTGTGAAGCACATATTGAATTTTGTGTTAATTTTGACGCTAACGTAAATTTTCGATTCAATTTATGGTAGCTCTTTTACTAATTATTTTTTTTGTGTCTTTAATTCAATTAATATTATAAAATATACCAGTATTTTCTACGTGGCAATTTACACAATGTAAAAACCCAATTTAAATCGTTTTTATCCACTGCAAACAAAATTATAGTATCATATGTATACCTAAAATAACACTTGAAACTTTAGGCCAATAAAAAAGGACTTTAATATTTTTGATACATGAAAAGCTAGCCATACTGGACTATTAAAATAAAATAACACTTGAAACTTTAGGCCAATAAAAACGACTTTAATATTTTTGATACATGAAAAGCTAGCCATACTGGACTATTAAAATAAATTGCTCAAATATCACACCTAATAAATACTTTATTTTTTATAGTAGGTATTTAAATTTAAGCATAGCTTTTTCCTATTTCTTAACCATTACCCATCATATTCTTATGTCTCATAATTATCAACAAGACGATTGATCTACTTGCTAAACCCAATGTTTATTTGAATGACCAATCACAACAGACATCATCATTATATTTTTACGTACTTCGCATAGGCACTTAATATTCGCAAATGACAAAACAATCCACAGCGAACGATTTGTTTGCATTTTTTTCAATACCAGCAATTTTCCAGTGTTGAGCACGAACGCGGAACCGAACCGTGGACAGGCGATCTGCGACACACTCTCACGACGATTTGAAACGTCCTTGGTCAAAGGAAGAGTGCCATTTGACGCGTGGATGGAAGGTCAGGGGTTGTGGTGCAAGCTATAGAAATCTGCTATAGTTGCAATGGTTCGCTTTGCCCTTAAGTCTAGTAGAAGAGTAGCACAGTTACAGCGAATAAGCTGTTGCATTATCAATGGTTCGCTTTTGCCTTAAATCTAGTACGAAATAGTGCAAAATCAGAGTCTACGATAGAACGAACGCACCAAGAAACCGTAATCACATACTTCACATTGGATTCCACACACCATTGGAACACATCAAACATGAAAAGGGTAGTCGCAGCCGACATGAGATAAAAACACTTAGATTTTCGAGAACACTAGTAAATGTTACCAGTATTTTCTCGGTGTAACCTCGTGTTGGGACCGCAGAGCTCGTACCATCACCACAGAATATTTAATAGTACTAGCCAACACCACCACCGTTTCTAGAATATGAAATCTAAAATTTATGTTTATCACATTTTAAGGCTTATTCTAGCTTTAATATGTTAAAATTTGTTGGTTTAGTGTAGTGTCCAGGCAGCAAATTATTAGTAATAAAAAATCAATTACGCTAGCCGACATCACGGCCGTGTGATGCCGATACCCCATTTCTGTCCCGTGGGTGTCGTTAGAGGCGACTTAGGGACTCGAGGGTTTCATGTGTATTACATGTGTCACTACAGTGATTCATATATGGGATAGATGGGATTTTTCTGAAACGGCCCTTATATATTTGTCAGACGTGACGATAGAGACCGCTCTGGATAAGCCCGTAAAAGCCCGCAAAGGATAACCCCGTGATGTTTATGTATGTATGTAAAAATCAATTAGCTACAGAGTTTCCATGCTTTACGTAGGGTAAGGTAGATGTCCACATCATCAGCAGTACCTAGTGTAATGATGCAGTAGATGGTCTCAAAGTTTTCGAGCTCATGACTTAATTATTACAGTTTATCAATCTCTTAACATACTGCGTCTCATCTTCAGCTACTCTGATGACAATTCCTATACCACACATAACTAAGAATGCGACACCATTTGTGTTTGCTTTAATGGAATGAATGAACTCTAAAACATAATCGATCCTATTACCCTTGACCAACACCAGTGAAGAAGTGAATCATCAATGTAAATTAATAATTTGTTCGCGTGCGTCTATTCATCTGACAATTTGGGGCATAGTATTGGTAAACCAGTGTTCACTGCACGAATCCAGTTTTGCTATGGACTTCTTCGGATACTGAATCTTCGGACGCTGGTTGCTTTCTACAATAATGTTAGAGCACAATTATTAGGTTAAGAAATTATGATATATTGCTACTCAAGTAGTATTACAAGAATATATTATAATTTGTATTTATGAGTAGATTTCGAAGTCATCATGTGCAAGATACACGCATGATATGAGACATGGGTCGATCCAGATCCACGTCCAGGATACGAAAACTGCTTTCGATAAGTAAGCAGAACTTCTGATGACCAGTAACAGAAACATAATGCGATTCGCTTATGGCTTAAACCACTTCACTATTAGGTTAATTGGCATAACCTCATCTCTGTGAACGGTATCAGAGGACAAAACTTTGCGCGATGACGTCCAGCACTCAATGCCGTCGGTTTTCTAAATTGGCAATATTGCTTTTGTTAGACAACGCGAAATTTTAATGAGTATGGTGCCGCAAAGTTTTATGGGTCACACTAAATTATTTGCCCTACAATGAACGAACAAAACAAAATTTGACCAGTGGTTTCTTTGAGCTTTGGACGTTGGACTCCGGAAGTTGTGAAATCTGGCCATCCGCCGATTCAGTATCCTACGCGACAAGACAGATCGTTTACACAGTTGAACTAGTCGATAGGACATTGCAGGAAAATAGGACCTTCTTTGGGGTTTTACATGTAACGTAACCCGACATTTCCCGGCACAGAGCAATGATGTCATTCTCGCGCGCTACTAGAGGCGAAAAGAGGACGCGTGTCAATCCGGTAAGCTAAAGTGGCTTACCTCCAGTATTGACACATTTCACGTACTTTATTAACCACGCTTGTTATGTATTTTTTTTTTCAAAGAAATTTCTAGTAGCGGCGCGCGCGATAAAGACAGTTGATCTGTGTGTCTCGCAATACAAGATGATTAGGAGTCCGGCGTCAAACAGGTTTCATTGATGTCGTTGAGTGAGTGTGTGTGCCTTCTTAGGTACAGGGTGAGCTTGATCCATTGTCGCGATCTACTTTGACCCACACAAGGAATAAAACAAAAAACCTCAGCGCTCCAATGAATGACACAGCTAAACCATAAAGAACGATGGTCGAACGGCGCGTATCATTACCGCTAATGACGGGAAACCCGTCTGTTTCCGTGTCGACAGCCACCGTCACTCGCCGTCATTACCATCAGTTACCATCGTTGTCCTGTCACTGTCTTGCAGCTGCATATCAGCTTTTCAGGAGATAATTAGTTGGCAACAAGTAGTACTGTAATGCGTAACATGCCCTTGAGATAATAAGCACAGAGGGTTGTATCTTGGAAAGATGAACTTGCAAAGGATGGAAAGGCTTTGAGAGACGATTTAATTGCGTGCATTAAAAAATTATAATGTGTTTTTGATACTGCATCTCTTTTAACCGCTATATTGTTTTTGTTGAGTCAGTAGAAATGCCAATGGCGTATTTGTTAGTTTCAATACGTTTCTCTTTCCATTTTCTATACATTGTGTCATTTGCTCCTGCCTTTGATTGGAAGGACAAAAGCTAAACTAGATCGTCGATAGGTAGCCTTGAATTTATTCCGAACGACAGCTAAAGTATTTTTTTATAACTTAGGACAATCGTTCCGTAGTTGCGTGCAAGTGCAAAGTGCATAAGTTGCGAACTTGAAGTACAATAAAAAACTTTAATTAAATGAAACGAGTCACCTCGTGTTATCTTCGCCGGATGCGACCGATTTTCTACTTATTACCCCGCATAATTAGGTCGATATTACGATAGTATTAGCATATAATGGTTGGGCACTCATTCGCTGTTCATTCATAAGCTCCATTCATGGTACAGTCGTGCACAGATATTACTACAACGAATTTTGCGCTTGACGTTTGGGTTGGCGCTATTTTTTTACGGACCAAAGCTAATATTCAGTGCCAAAGAACGCGGTTTGGCGCTGGACTCTGATGACAGCAAACCTTTATAGGAACCTTCAACTGCCTAAAGCAGTTAGTTTGTTACTCGGAATGAACAGCAAGGATGTAGATTTACACCACTCTAGAGGAAATTATGAGCTGGGACAGAGTCGGCGACGGAACGAGTGCACTAAGTTAAGTTTTCTTGCACTACGTTGGACCTGTCATTTGCTAAACGCAAGTATGTTTCCGAACGAGAAGCAAACCAGGGACAGATAGTGCAGAGAATAAATGCACTGCGCTGGCTGTAGAAGTTTAAGATCGATTTAATCTCAAGGCTATTTACACTTGTTCATTGTCGACTGTAATTCAGGCGTAGTATTTTATCTTATTTTAATTGGAGTTTTTTTATCAAGCCACTATTTCCTGGTTCTATCAGTAAACGATCTTGCATTGTGTATACGCATTATTATGAAACTGTTGTAACGATGCAATACAGATAAAATATAATTTGCGATGTGCAAAGATTAGAACAAGATCTTCAATGCTATACACCTACCTATCACGGTCAAATCAAGTACCTGGGGATCTTATACTCTATCGGCAAGTGCAGCCGACCCACGACATTACAAATTAGCTTTAATTTTGTATGCGTACGCATCGTAGCTTAGTAGATGACTAATGGTAAACGATAAGGGTCCTGGGTGGGAGGTTGGCAGGGAGTGAAAATATTTCAGCACCAATATCACAAAAAAAACTGATGACGTATTTACGGATGCCGAAGTTCAGCAAGCCAATGGATTCAGAAATAGAATAAAACTTTATTTCTTCAAGAAAAATTGCATTTACTTAAATCTTACTGGAAGGAGGCCTATGACGTTCAAATTTATGGTGAACACCGTATTGCGTATCAAAAATATATCTATAATAGTTTTATCAAACATTCTTAAAAAAGAGCATTTTAATTAAAGATCGTTTTAATTTAAATTATAAATCTAATGAATAAACAACTCTAGAACTCGCTTTGGCATAAATACTTACTATTTAATGCTTTTCTGTGTACAAAATAGATCCTCCTCATTCCAAACGATAGGTATTTTATAAACTAATGTTTGGACTTTAGATCAAAAATATGTTCGTATTCAAACACAACACAAGTTAAATTAGAAACCAAGCACACTAAACATCCTCATCTTTAAAAGCTCCGAAGCAAATCATAGTCTAAATTTAATTTATCAAAAAAAAGATCTTTAAAATAACATGATTACGATTTACTTCTAGAACTGTCATAAGAGAGAATGTTCAAAAATACTTACTCTTTCTTATTGTTGACTACAATGACTAGTTTCACCTTCCGAGGCCCCTTGGTCATTTTGCAGTTGGGATCTGTAACTCCTTTCGGGGCCTGGGTCACAACTTTGTACAACGGAATGTTTGTGTCTTCAACCAGCCTGCTGGCTGCACCATGTGTCACCTCATTACCATCACTAATATCACTTAATATATCACTAAATTTACTTATAACGTCAAAATATCACTTGGGTACATTAATACTGATACACTTCTCACTTTGCTTAATTATATCACTGTTTTTAATACTGTAAAATACTTTGCTGTAAGTAAGAGAGGTTGTTAAGGTTTTTGACGATTTAATAGAAGATTATGATTGAGGACACTATTAGAGATTGAATCAATTGTTCTAGTTTTTTTACGTAAGAAGCACCAAAAGACTGAGCTTGACGACAATGTTTATCGAAATGGCACACGTAGGCGAATCGAAGCGCATCACGTCAAAATTTGTGATGAATGATGATACATGACATGATAGACCTGATTATAAAAATGATGATAGATAACACTATCGCAGTCTATTAAGCTGACGACGCCATTTTTAATGTTTAAGAAACGTCAAGACGGTATTTTTGGATAAGAACATTGTGAAAGTCAATTGTCGTCACGAATAAATTGATACGAGCTTTGCATTTTCGTTCGTATGACTAATTTTGTTAAGAGCAGTTTTTCTCAGTCTCACTTGGTACCAAATGTTCAAAATAGTCACGTTTACAGTTTATCATAGCTGTCAATCATTCAAGAATCGTAAAAGGAATTCCCTTTACATAATCCACAATCCATATTAATTTAGATAGAACCCATCAATCAAATTCCCATATCTTAATCTTCTATAACATCGTCATTGTGTTTGCTTTAGGACATTCTGAAGATGTAAGTATTTCGATTTCGTACCTAGCCAAAAATAAACTAAATCGTTAAAACACAAACGACGTAAGAATTTCGCCACAAAACGAACAACTGCTACCATTATAAAGAATATTTATGACAAGAATATCGTTGTAAATAAGAACTCTGAATATCAAAATCGAAAAAGTCGATTTGAAATTAACAAAAGAACTAGAAGATTATCCTTGAATAACTTATATCATCAGTAAAGAAATAGCAGAGCCAAAAGGCCTTGTAAGTGAAGACGTACGTAGTTACATAAATTACTCGAAGACCACTGGAGATATTACTAGTTACAGCAGTTACATCTACTGTTAAGTGATACAACATACATAACATAAGATTATCAGATCTTGAATTTTGTGTTAGCGTAGGTTTGTGAATGAAAAACCAAAGAATTGAGCAAGAAATGGTTTCGGAGTGAAGAAAAATCATCTTGCATTTTATCTATTATATAGGTATATAAACTATGCATGGATAACATGGGCCGGAATTTGTTTGTAAATTGAGGAAATGTCGAGCTATCAGGTTTTTTGAATCAATTTAGATTTTAAACGAGGAGAATAGTAAAGCTGTGTGTGACGATGCAACATGGGACCAGTATGCACGAAATTAACAACCTGTTTCTTTGCAGACTGACACAGTAATCATTAGATCATTTCTCTGACTTTTCACAAATACCTACGTACCTATTTAATTAAAATTATACCTACTACATATTGACATCAGTTTCAGATATCTTATAATAATAGTATTTTTAAATTATTGTTACGGTTAAACTCTTTGATACCCATAGGTACTAAAACACGGAAAGAAGAATAAAAAAGTAATTTTCCAAATCGATCACTCATATCATAATTATGTAAGCCAAGCTACTTGCCCTAATAAAACAAAATAAATTACCTACTTTTAAACGTTTTATCTTTTCAACGTTATCATTTGCAATCAATCAAAAGACACACGTTTTTAAATAATGAAATGATTACACCAACCAACCTACAAAATAATCTTGAATACATCAAACTGATATAAAGTAAGACTGTTTGGACTACTGGCGCCGTGACGTCACTTGTCATGTCGGTTCCTAAGAGCCTTAAATCTTCTGACGCCATATCAAAAAGCGTAAAGTATGTTTTATACTCGAGTAAACACCTATCGATGATATTCGGAACACGTGTATTCATTAACTTGACTCAATGTAGCATAGTTATTATCACTTAATGACGTCATGAATCATTATTATTAAAAAATATATTACTAATAACACAATTTTCTTCTTTTTATAACATAATTGTATTGTCCTGATAGAAAACCGGCTCAATAATCCCATCAAAATCATTTTCGTGTAAAATGTAACCAAATATATGAGATCTGAAGCAGAGCCGAGATTCTGAATCAACACGCCCTTACTTCATGAACCCATATTTCACGAACTCTACATATCAGTTAATTAAATTGCTTGGCCGTTTCGCTACCGTTAAAGAAAAAAAAGCGAAATGGACGCATTTTGTGTCGTATAAATGTCCAGTTTCTGAAGTAATGTAAAATACACTGCAAAATATGCGCAAATAGACGTCGAGTTGCGGAAACCAGCCCGTTTAACCATTACCATTTACCAATGTATAATACTTTTTTTCTGAAGTATCTAGTATCTACCGAAATTACTTATTACTTTAAATTATAATTAAACAGAGTTTGCGAAATTTGGGTTTGTAAAGTTAGGGCTTGTTGACACTCCTATACTAAATTCACGAAAAGGAGATAGATGGCTCTGTAAAGGAAAGTCTAAATTTCCCATATTCTTCTCTAAGAATTAATATTTCATATCATAAACAATGCAAATCGTTTTTTTAATATGTAGATAGTAATTCTCACTATTTTTCATAATTATCTGCTTGCCTTTATCCCAATTTATTTTGGGTGGGGGCAACATCAGCCAGCAGTCAAATCCTCACTTAAGAGGTTTTTGTATAATGACATTCATGCTTTTATCTTCCCTTTTATAATGTCTATCGAGTTCTCTTGGTACTTAGGAATGTACTCAAAATATTATTTTACAATACAACAAAATGATGTCAAAATAAACACAGAAGAATGCAAATCCGAACTTGAACTTGACAGTAATGTGGAACTAACTCGCTGTGAAGCGAGAAGTGAGGAACCAATTGAAAATACTACATTATTTGGTATTGTCAGTGGCAATGAGTCAACAATCGTAATACTGATCATTAATTTGAAAGAAGATGTCTGTTGCCTAGTAGTTGAATAGTTACTTGTTTATAATGAATTTGCTCTTGAATCGGGCAGTGTCTACGACGACAGCGTAAGAAGTTCACCAATAAACCTTTAGGCGTTGGTACCCATTTTTACAAACGGATGGGACACGGAGATTTAACCAGAAAAGAAATAGTATTTTGCGGTATAATAAAAAATTTAGAGTTTTCGACGCTGGCTTGAAATTGATCAACATACAATCTGATCACGGCATCTAATCTATTAATCGACCCAGTTATAAAAGCAAGTAGGTATCGGATGGGAATGGGATGGGAGCATCCTCCACACTTTTACTAAATATTCAGCCCCCAAGGCAGTGCCACTGCGCAAGACCAAATAGCTTGCTGCGTTATATCTGTATATGCAAACTATTGCAAACGCAGCAGTCTTTGCGATTTTTAGTAAATTTTGGGTAAAATTGCTTCACTGTTACTTCTGAGTCTTCTGACAGACTTAAACACATAGCCTAGGCCATGTGGATAATATAATCTGGGCACCTAGTACTAGTTATTATTCTGTGACCTAGGCAAGAAATTAAAAAAAAAGCAAATGAACCTGATACTGACACGTGAGTGCAGTCGATTGCGTATTACGAGAAAGTTATAATGGCAATAACTACAGCTATGACAGCACGTGTCAATCAAGTGCACTACAATAGTAAACAAAGCGAAACATGTGAGAAAATGTTATATTTTGCAAATAAATTGATTTTTTTCTCGGCACAGAACTCTATCATTCACGCTTTTAAGTCTTACAGTAAAAACGTACGGTAACTGAATTTCTACCGGTAACGTAATTTCTAATTGTCAATTTAACTCTATTAAAACTAGCTAATAGGACTAATATACCCTTAAAATGTTATTTATTTATTTTTTACTTGGATGACTGAATCGTGGGTGGTTTTATATATTCAAACAGAAGGATTTGTCCAGATAAAGAAAGTGCTTGAAAAGTAACACAAGTAAGAATTATTATTAAGCGTTACAATCAAGAGTAAGATAAAATACTTGCAGTGGAGAGGCTTAGTTATACAGAGTAAACAACGGTATGACGAAACCGTAGAAAATAAAGCAAATAACATTCTATACATTATATCTTAAATACTGTATATAGAGAAGTGGCGCAGTGGTAGTGCACCCGCTTGCTATGTAAAGGCACTGGTTTTGATTCCCGGTCGGTATAGCTAGAGATATTTAAACGATGAAACGCAGTTCGGTATCTTTATTTTTTTCCGACATATTTCTTCGTATCGTTTACGTCCCCACCAATAGTTTTTCAATCAAATATATAGATAAGTAGAAAATGACGTTAATATTTTAACTAGCTAGCGACAAACATACTCTCTACTGCGAGTGTCCGAAAATCGACTGTCCTTAAAAAACTGTTGGATGCAGAAAACTTGCTAATGAATGACACAATGAAAGTAATAGTTTAATACAAAAACGAATACCACGTTATTTCTACACAGCCACTTTCAAATGACACGCAAACATTTAATGTAAACTAATGTCAATAAACGAACAGTACCACAATTCAAATGAACTAGAATACGCAAATAAGCATAAATATAAAAAAATGAAAACAGGAAAAGAGTCTGGAATGTGTTCAATGTGGTGTATATGCCATGATATGGGGAAGTCATGATGTATGAGGCACTGTGAATAATGCAGCCGATCACTATGAATTAACAGTCACGTTGATGACAATATTCAGGCATTTTCCTGCAGATAGTTCGGTATTTTAGGTACTCAAATGACTAAAATTGTTAATATCAACGCTTGACGTAATAACAACACGCATCACAGAACAAAATAAAAGAATAATGCTTTTGAAGAAGGTTTTTCTTGTGATGCGTCAACTCGTGCGTAAGCTTTCGACTCGAAGTCCAAACTCTACAAAACCAACAAACTGTAAACTTTTTCTTGTCGAATAGTCGGTAAAATACACAAGCAAAAATTTTGTTCATAATTTCATTAGTTTCTTATTTATGTTCTACTAGGTCAGTGAGAGCAACTGCTTGTGTGTTTGTGTGTCATGTAACAAGTATCTTATCATATCACGTATATCAACTGTGACTGTTTGTTCATTCTGATATCATTTCTTATTTGCACTGGCTGTAACGTTTCGCTAATTACCTGAGATTTTTTTATAAAGTTATATTTCATATCAAGATATTAAATAATGATTAACATTCTTGTAGCATAAAGCATTTATAGCTCGATAATTTTTGTTTCCGTAGTCGATTAGGCAAAATTATTATATAATAATTATATCCTAATTAAACTTTACTATTTCGGCCTTAGAAGTATCGACATTACCTTTTGAAAGTATGGTAACTGAACAACAAGAGAAGAACAACTGAAGAACAACTGTACAACAACATCTGACAGGTGGTGCAGCGGAAGATCGCGGCAAATTTGAGTACTGGCAAAAAATAGTTTGTTTTATTTCTCAATTTTATCGAAAGAAAAATACTGTCATTTCTAGAATAAAGCAGGTCTTTGTGCAGCTGTTTTGGAGCTTATATTCCGAACATTATGAGACGAGTGTAGATAAAGTATATTTACCAACTAAAAATAAGATAACGTAACCGGTATTAAAAGATTATTGATTTAACCAAATAATTTTTGTTAATTCAGTCATCCATCAATCACAATTATTTTTGCAACTCGTCAAGACGCACAATCTTCCTCAAATATTCCTTATTTAATTCTTTGGTCAAAAATTCATTATTTTTGTGAGTACAATGAGGCCAACCTGTTTTTAGAGAAATATTTAAAGGATTGGGAAGCTAGTCAACCCATTTTGTAAGCAATTCGGGATGAAAGGGACAACTCTCCAAATACTGATAGGGTGTATTCAGATCATGAAGGTGAACGAACAACTTTAACCAATGAACACATTTTCGAAGACGTGAAAAAAATATTACTTCGCATAGTAAAGGCAGTCAGCTGATCATGATATTGTATATTATTATGAGGTCGATTACTTTTCCGTCGTTTTCTGACATATGTTCCTAGGAGAAACTTGTTCAGTATCATTACATTCAAACAATCACACTAAAAGCATTCTGAGACCTGTCCCATACACGTTGTACTATAACAACTTCGTATGTTTGTCAGAAAATGCTATTAAAAATAAACGATCAAACTATTACTATATTCTATCAGTCCCATAAAATTATTCAGCTAAATATTTCAAAACAATCTCAAAGAAGGTGTTAACTAGGTACTATATCAAGATACTGCCTATGAAAGAACGTATCAATCCAAAACTTTTCAAGGCGGTGATAAAAATATCAAGTTTTGTTTTAATAATCTTCAGGCTTATAGATAAACCAGAATTGTTTAAGCTAAGAATATTTAGATAGGTAGGTATTCAGTCAGAAATGTATGAGCTTCTTACTAGATAAAATAAATATTTTTGTTTGGATAGGTAAAGGTACGAGAAAAAGGCTCCACATAGGTGAACGAAATGGTAAAGAGACGAGTGATCGACGAATGACCTGATTTCAAAGTTATTAAACCACCAACTAGGTTACAAAACAATACGTTTCTTATTTTAGTTTTAACTGGCACAGACTGTTTCAGGTTCCTTACATGATTTCACATTGACTTTTCTTTTCAGTTACTTTTGTAATGTAACTGGTGTTAAACACTCAAAATCATGTTTACAACAACTGCGGTTATGAATCATTTCAGTATCATATTTACTTAGGTTTAGGTGATGTTCTTACATACCAACTTCTCTACTACAAGTGGGTATGTAGGTATGATGATTAGCCTAGTAATGGTTAGTGCACATAATATTTAATTCTGAAAATGAAATACTAAAATATGTTTATTTGCTAGTAACAACTCCATGAAAACTAAGAAACATGGTTATGTCTAAATTACTTAAATCTGTAAATATTTCAGTACTTCTTCTTTTTCGTGTAGGACACCCGAGTCGTCTAACGACGCGATGAACCCTGGTGTCGAGTATTATTCAACCAGTAGTAGGCCTCTGACATGGTTGTGTAAAGACTGTATTGATTGATGGGTTATTCCTTTATGCTACATAAAAATTGTGACGTGTACGTGCTTGGTTTCACCCACGTTTCACCTCCTGACATGTTGAGAAACAGTAATGAGACATCTTTATGTTAAAAATAAATAAAAATTACTTTTTAAATTGTGGTCATGATTTATCAATTGCTAGAATCAAGTATATAAAAATAATTTAAAAATATTGATAATGTAAAAAATACGACGGGAAGATAGTTAGAACATTGTATTGCTTAAATTTAACAATACAGAAAACTTAAAACTAGAAGTAAGCAAAAGCAGCTTTTTCGCTTGCAGCAATCTCTTCAGGCAAATTTTGCCTTAAAAGAAACAATTTAACCTCCATATCGACTTAGGTCTACCATTTAAGCCTATATGAAAAAAAAGGTCTCGTCGTTTCTTTGACCCAAGGGCGCGATTGGGCTGGTTGTTTGAACTACCACACAAACTTCTCCCGGTGAACCCTAGCTCCCCACCAATCAGTCAAGTTTAGATTTAAAAGCGCCAGGGCTACAATTTCAGAGTCCAGCCCTTAAAATAAAAATAGACTGGCAAGTGTTGCAAAAGCAAAAATACGAATAACGTCTCTGCTTTGAAATCGTGTCTTTTGAATGTACGACCCTTGAGTTTATTCCTATACGTTAAGTCGGAACTGAAAAGTAGGTCGGATTTTAGGAACAGTTAGGAATAACCCATAGTGATAAGAACAATATGTTGAAATCATTAACTGAAACTTCAAAAAATGACAGATTGTGATATAGTAACTCGTTTTATTTAAGGTAAAATGTATCTCCAAGAGGAAAATATGATATCAGTTATCTATTAGGCTTATGTAAGCTAAAATTGATTCCAAGAAAAGAACATTTTTTTCAAATATCTATCGTAATGAGATAAAAACTAAAAAACGAATTTAGTTTTTACGGTCAAAAATTTAAACTTGGACTAATTTATTCATTGACCTGGCTAAAAATAGTAGACTACTTATTTTGCATTCAAGTTACAGATTACATAATAAAATGTCCCCGAAAAATGAAAAAGTTACTTCAGCCTTGTGGTGGTAATTTAAGATCATTTGTTTTTGAATGGGTTACGAATTGAATGACAAATTATCGGCCATATTTTAACTAGTAAATGTCGTAGGTAAGTAAGGCTATTAGGTCTTTGTATTTGGTACCAAATTTCCACACTCTAGTCCAGAGTAAGCTGTATATCTTCACCTTTTAATTCTTGTACGAGGTTGAATATTGTTTTTCATGAAACAGCTCGATCGCAAATCAACTATAATGCGGGATAGTTAGTCAAAAAAAGTATGACAAGTACATTTTTGTTTCGATTTTATAAGTCGTAAGCACGTGTTATTCAGTTTGAAATTTCATGAGGTTTTTGTCTTACCTACCAGGTACCTAGAAGTAAGTCTGATGTAAGTTGATGATGATACAGAACAGATAGACAGCTGATAATTTGATAGCTGTTTATCAGTAACTAATGCCATCTCTTCATATGAGTGTCGTAAAAATCGAGTAAGATAAAAGTCTACACTCGTGAAAGGTGCTTAAATGTGCATCGTAAAATGTATACGCTCTAAACATATTTAGTTCGATAATATTTTCAATATTAACTCGACTCTAAATGAAATGATGAATGAAGCTAACAAAATAATCAAAATAAATAAATCGGTTGTATTTATCTTTTGATAATTGCATAAGCTTTTATCACGACTGACGCGCATGTCTACGCTTCAAAAATTATTTGATAGTAAAAAATTCTAACTATCTGCATTTGTAGCGCGAAATAAAAACCTGAATCAAAATTATTTAGCTTTAAGGTACTTTGTGTTTTTTTACTATTACAGGTGATGAACATTTGAAAAAGAAACTCTTATCTTTAATGTATTATTTAGGTAACGTGTTCAACGATATTAATAAATGTGCTTGTTTTCAAACATCAAAATTTTCGTATAGTTTAGGTATAGATAGATCACATATCACAATGAATACAAAACAATACAATAATGAACTAATTAATTATAAAAAATATCTGGGGCCAAGATCGCTGAGTTAGCAGCGTTGTAAATAATTTAGAATCACTTTTATTTTCTTAAATGTACGTTATAAATAATTTAATAACCAATAAAAATGTAAGAGACAAATTGATTCATGAAAAATCCAGTCATAGATGATTTTTATTGGTACGTTCATCACTTAAATTATGGTTTGCCTTTGCCTCGAAGATAAATTATATGTGCAATATATTTAGGGCCGCAATAAGGACTTTGTTTATTTAAGTCTTCCGACATGCTATTCTATCTTGACATATTCGATCCGTAGGTATAAACCGTTCGTCATTTTGACAGAGCAAAGTAAACTAAAATCATTGTCACTGTGTTGTTATAACTCAAACCTGAAAAAAGTTGTTGAATCACACAATTTGAGTCAGCTACAAGAAACGCGAGCTCACTAATACCGCACCGAACGTAGAGCAGCGCTCGCGCCGCGTAAACGTCATAGCGCGTCAACTGTCAATGCGACACTGCCCGCGGAGCGCGAGCGTACGTTATCGGCGGAGATAACAGGTGTGTCAGTCGGTTACAGAGATAATTATTGGTGACTTGATTGGATGGATTTATTGTGATGTGTGGTGCAGGCTTAGAATAGCATCACCACATTTGTAGACCAGGCGCCTAAAAGATGAAATACAGGGAGTAGGGAGCAGCGTCAAGTTTCAGGTGGTGAGTATGGCAAATACTCCTCGAGGAGAAACACGAGTCTTTGCGATACGTGGTATGTGTCAGTGGTAGGAAGTTACAATCATGTTGAGTCTCAGGCTAAATCAAATTCAAGCTAGTTAGTACTTGAGGAGTTTGGGAAGTAGAGGAAATGTATGTAGTAGAATGGGGGTTGCACACAGTTACGAGCATGTCATTTACATAAAGGTGGAGTTTGTGTTGTCATTTGAAACTTATAATTTTTTCATAAAAGCCGATATTCTATAATTACTGTGATCCCAAGTGAAAAAAAAATAAGAAGGAAAAAATGTACCTTTCTCCTTCTTAGTTATTATATCCTGTGCTTTTTACAAATAATTTGACGTATCTGCCATTAAGGAACTACTTCTCCAACTACTGGGAAAACCTGTCTTAAACTGTAAAATAATAAAATAATGTCATAATTAAGTTGGAGATTAGTGATTGTCTCTATATAACATTATATCTCATACCTACGTAGTCGCTAAGTATGATTCATAGTATTTTTTTAATGTGAATGGCAGGCATCATTACAATGATTTGTAGTGTAAATAGCGAATGATCTACATAACGCTTGGTATTATGATGGCTTCATAGTCATAACTCGTATAATAAAATTCCTTATCTATACAACGTGTCATAGCAATACTATAATTCTTACCAAATTTTTCATTAAATAATCACCTTTTGATTTTTATCTTTAATATTGTAGTAACTAGGCAGTTAAAAAAGTCCTGACGTTAGGGTAAATCGGAACGTTGGATGACTTGGTATCCCAACCTAAATAAAAAATATAAAATTAAAAAGTTAAACTAGATTTGTGTGATGATGTGTTTCTTTCTTTTAGGTCTGGACTCTGCAATTTTAGCCCCTGGGCTTTAAAATCTACACCTGAATATTTTTTGGGGAGCTAAGGCTCGCCCGGAAAAGTTTGTGTGGTTGCTCAAACAACCAGCCCATTCGCGCCTCGTTACGGATGCGCAACTCTTTACGCTAGGTTATGTCGGTTGTCCAAGATAATCAACCACTCTCATCATTGAACATGCGTCAAATTGAAACTCAAGATTTTGGGAACCGGGTAAATTACTGATCAGCAGTTTGTTTTATTTTTTACCCTTCTTTTCTAGGGTTGGTTCTCATTATTCTTCATCATGAGGGCAGACTAATTATATAGTTTTATTCAAAGGATCCGCGCCTTTGCTTTGCCGGTACACCCTGTATTAAATTCAAATGGTAAGTAGGTGATGATTACACAATACGAGTATAAAGAATTTATCTTCAAGTAGTAGCTTATTTATCTTTATATTGGATACGTTAGACTTAATATCTACGGCGTTAGTTACAAGGGCGGTCGAAAGATTTAAATTTGAAACAGGTCTGACTTCAACTAACAAAACTTTATAAGAGTCAGCTTTATTAATGCCCGACTCCAAAAAAAAGTAGCAAATTCATCAAAGACTTAAATTTCATTTTTATATTCTTCAATATACTCATACGAATTAAACTAGAATTTTATTTATTTCTTTAAGTTTGTATACTAAAAACTTCTAGGTCGGGAACTAATGATGGGACCCTGATCGAGGAAAATAGAGAATACGTATGCTCTTCAAAATCTTAAGACTTAGAAAAGTTGAAGTCAGTTCAGTTTGGATCTAAATTTCACGTAAGTACATATTCTAATAAATAAATAAAAAAAACGAAAACTTGTAGTTGTCTCATTGTTAGTAGGTATATTTTTACTGTGTGATAATTTTATAAAAATAATAAATAAGCTGTTTTATATTTCATTTATTGTACGTACTACTAAGAAAACTATTATACGTTATATTTTTTAAAGATTTTTGAAACTGGATTGGTATAGCAGTAATTTTGGGAACTGTTTTCATTCTGGATTAGTATTTTTTAAATTGCGACAATTTTTAACTTGAGTTTTTAATTTTAACTTGTAAGTAATCAGATGAAAATACGATTTAATACTTAGTTAACGAAGAAATAATCAGTCATAAAACTAACAAGCATACGTTAATAAAAGTTAAATAACTGTGATTTTCACTAAATAAGAGGCTTCATCTAATCTTGGTAATCTCAAACATCACGTGAGAATGCGTAGGTGTAATCTTTTTGCGACTTTTGATAGCCGAGCTGGTAACATGTTAACATTGTTGAATTAATTATAATCTTTTATTTACCTGTTGCGGGCTTAGTTTAAGCAGTATCATATTTTACACCCACCCCAAGCTTACCCCTACTATGCATACCTTACCATGGAGGTAGGCAAGTATATCAACTTTGCGATTTAAATAACTCACACTAGATGTCGCTTGTACGTCGCTTCAAGACCAGTATCAAGAGGTTGAAAATTTGAAGTGTTCGGTCGGGGCGCCGGTAGCTCAGTGGCAGAGCGGTGGGGTGGTACTCCACAATCCCCGGCTGTCACTGTCTTTTTTTCAATTTCTTATTTTCATTTCTGAACTTAGTGATGGGTTGTCCCTTGATTGATTTATCATAAGAAACATGTGCCACGTGATTCCGACTTAGAATAGCATCACTCCAATACTACCCGTGGTGGGTGTCGTAAAAATAGACTGAGGGATAAATTCATCAAGGAAATGGGCAGCACTGTTCCCTGTTGTGAAAGCAATATCTTGCACTACGCTCGACAATCCGTTTGTCATGCGTGAGTATACTGTGTAATACACCCCAACAGCCTAGCCAGCCAGCCTATGTCCAGCAGTGGACTGTTGTGGCTACTTACGTAAGTATGTAAAAACATCATACTTCTTCTAAAACATCCAACATCTCTTAAAGGCCTTTTCTCAATCCACTGACCAGCTGCCTCTCCTGTGATTCATAGTATATTTTTAACAAATTGTAGTAATTGTAGACCGGACTAATACTTAAAATGAGTGAAAGTGATCGCGAGTGCTTAAAAAGTTAAATTGTAGTAAATATTGTTTGGGATGCTAGCTATTACCAGACTAAATGAGCCGAAGTCACAAAAAGGGTCGTGCTTTCCCCTAACGTCACGACTGCTGGCTGAACTGAATTAACACTTTCAATTTTTAACCCACTACTTAAATGTGGACTGTAAGGTTATTGTTTCATGTATGATATGAATATGTATCAGGCACGAGATATTGAATAGCTATCGGTAATGTATTCTGGGATGTCGTGAAGTGTGAAATAATAATTTATAACTTGACCCATAATTAACGTTCATTCTAAAGATTTATGGTAATTAGATAGCCGTGGTAAGATATTTGTTAAAGAGGTTAAGTTAAGTGTTGTTTTATCCTACGTCGAGGGTTAGGTATGTAGATGGAAGTCGGGAATTTGACACTTACTTTTCATGGAAAGGCAAGTGACTATGATGATTTCGTAACATATAGAAAATAAAAGACTTTTCCATGGTTATAAAACATAATTTAAAGAATCGAAAATTATTTGTACTTGCATATTAACAAATGAAGAACGCCGCTTCCTTCCGCAATGTCGATCAGTGGAATCAAATTGTAGTTAGTGTTTGGATATGAAATGACAGCAAAAAGTACCTAATATATCCTTGGGGTCCTAACACACTAAGTACCACTAATTTTACGGACACGCTTTCATACCCCGCCACTCTGAAACGCTAACTACGCGTCACGATTTTCATGATTTTGACATCTTATTTGCGGTCATGTTGCGTAGTGTGGTGTTGAAAACGGTATTTTCTAAGAACTTTGACACATAGGTACCCAGATACGTGTCATTTTAATTTATAACTAAACATAACTACCACTAGTAACCTACCACGCCTTTACACGGTTGTTATTTAGCTACAGCACATAATATTCAGTTTCCAAAAAACCTTTTTGAGATCATAAATTTGGTATACATATATACCTGATCCATTCTTAGTAATCACAAATCACAGGTTTACAGGTGGTTCATCGAGTCTTTTCAAATATCTCGATTGTCACAGATTTTCATCTGTTTTTCAAAGATGTCAAATATCTCGATGTGCAGGGCGGCAAGTGTGCTTGTATTACTAGAGGTATAATTAATAAGTTTAATTATACAGTCACAAACTGCCAACTTCGCATACATACTGTTAATTTTGCAAAATGACAACACTGTCAAATGTTGACACTGCAAAATATCAAAAAGTGCATGGTAAGCAAGTCGCAAACTGTCAAAGATGCAATAAATTATCGTAAAAAAATTACAAAGTACCAGAATGTCAAAGATACAAAGTGTTCAAGTGGTAAAGTTTAAAGAATAAAAATACCTACGTTGCAAAATCTCAGGACCACTTTGGAGTTTGACAGCTGTCGTATAAAATGTAGATCTCGTCAGGATTTAGTTTGACGGCTGTTATCGAAAATTTTGTATTTTTCAGGGCCTACAAGGGGTTTTACAGGCTCAAAAACCGGTTAGACTAGTAAGCAAAGTTTCCGAGGAAAATTAGTCTTGGTTTGTCATTGGAAGTAACTAATAGTCTAACATGCAATTTGATAAAATGATGACAATGTTGATGATAGCTGTCATATATTAAATGCATCTTGGTTTTTTTATGATACTTTTCTTATTTTGGGTTGTTATGCCCTTTTTCAGAAACGTTTTTTTTACTTAATACCACGTTATACGGCTGGATTCAATACGAGAACGTATTAAAGTTCCAACCTGCCACGCGGCTATCGCCCATGTATGTGTGGCAACCTCACTCTTAGCGGATTTGAGTTCTTATGAGATTCCTGTAGACGTGGGTATGTATGTGTGTCGCATCGCGCGCCATTACCCTAAAAAGGCGCCCCGCGTGGTAATCACTCGAATAATTTCATTATAAATTACTATGGTAATCCTATTTACGATGACATTCGCAACGAATATTGATGCGGTTTTTTAATAGATAGAGGGATACAAGCGACAGGTTTTTACGTACCATTTACCGCAGGAAAAGCCAGAAACTGGTAGCGGCGGGATAACCGCTGGAAGGTTAGCTATTGCAACATAAAGCAAACATTCTTGCTAGCGATGTATATCTCAGTTATTTCAGCCGAAAATATTTACACATGACATTATGAGATCGATCACTCGAAAGGCGACATATGTATTATGTAGTAGCTATATCTAATGGGATTTTGCTATTATTGAGCATTAGATTACCTAGCTAGATTAAGATTGAACTAGATGAAACCACTAAATACGTTTTTTTACGGCTGCCTAAGTTTAAATCATCAGTTCATTTAGTTTCAAAATCACTTAAGCAAAATCTATATGTATAGGTATCGTATTAAGCAAAAGGTTTTCGTTTTACCATATTTACATTTCTGCCGTAAGTACGAATAAACCTAGTTCTAGAAAACCTAACCCTTGGTAAAAACGTGTTACAAATAACCTTAAAACTTACAAAGAAGCAGACATACTAACACGGAGACCTACAAATTAAGTATTGTGCTTTATTACATAATAAATAAGGTACATATTGTGTATAAATTGTCTACGGTCACGTTTGTAGTGTAAGAATCAACCAGTCACGATGTTTTTGTGGACACAATATACAGTATGTACGGTCATGGACTGAGCTATTTCTGGGCGAGTTCTAGACAGTGGAACTGAACAACTTTTTAAGGTAAAGGTTTTATCGAAATAAGGGAAAACCATTGAGGTCACCGAAACAAACAAGTTTGGGAAATGGACAAAGTCGATTAAAAGGTAAATCAGGAATAGTCGGGATATAATGGCTGTCGTTGACGTTAGGAAAAAGAGACCTATTAAGAAAAAATCAAAGATCTTCAGGTATGTTACACTTTGCGTTGTTATTTCTTGATGGAACTCCATGTTAATTCACTAGTAAAACACTTTTTCACTAATTAAAAATATATTTGTTTAATTTAATATTAACTAAATGCGACCGGTTTCGAACATCATCATCGGGCAGTTATTCAAAATCCTTAAGATGTTTTATTAGTGAAACAAAGATCTTCAGTTTAAATGTCCAGAACACACACAGATAACGAGGAGAAAACGATCATTTTTACGGGCTTTAATGCTCGCCGACCACGCAAGGCATAGAGGGCGGATCCGGATTCTTTAATTTTGAGTAGATACTAAAAAAGTTCTCATTTTTTTCATTTGTTTTACACTTATGTAAATTACAGCGTTTACCCCCTGAAAGCAGATAAAAGGTAGCTTCACGTCAATGACTTGTATTGTTAACTTATTTCTAAATCAAATTTTCATTTAGTAGCCACATGTCTATCTAGAAATCCGCCCTGTACGTTGCATGGGCGCGATATTAGTGATAAGAGCCAGACATTGTCAATATATTCTTAAAATAACAAACATGTTCAAAATTTTAATACATTATGTTCAATAATTTTTTTTTTCTTATCACATCAGATTTGAAAGAAGATAGTCTGTCTGTCTGTACCAACTCAAAAAACAAGATTTATGATACAAATGTTGACTTGAACGAGTAAAAGATATTTATTCTAAAAATATTAAACCGATACATTACAGGTTATAGGTATTCTAAAGATTAACAAGCATGTTTAACGATATGACGATGAAAAGTCAGATCTGCAGTAACTCCAATGTGCTACCACAAAGTAAGTAGCGGCGGCGGCGCGCCGAATCTCTATTTTGTGGTGCTACCCCAAGCAGTAGAACCATAAACGTCTCAAAAGCACAAGATAAGTAGGTACGGGAATAACTTAGATAACCATCACATTATTAAATCATGTTATTGCTATTTACCTACATTTGCATTTGCAGATTAACATAGACGTGTAGGGTCATTCGGGGTAACTAGGCGCATTTCACACCTGTTGCAAAAAAGTTAGCAACACAAACGTATGTATTTTGGATATAGCATTTATCCGGCTATTTTGAATAGTAGGAACGCCAACGGTAGGTTCATTGCACTTTTCACACAAATGCATAATAATTCTCAATTAGGAGAAAATATCAGTTGTCTCCAGTTGCGGGTAACTGAGCGCAGCCATATGGGGTAAGTGTGCTCTATGAAAACAAGTATTAAGGTCGATAACTGAATGTATTAAAATGTGATTTCGAGGTACGGTGATGTTACTCCAATTAAAATAACGTAAAATTTATGAAATTAAGCAATATAAAAAATTATTTTAACTGGTTTGTTCGACAGAACATGCGCTTACACACCCGCACACACTTTCCCTACAAGCACACTTTTAAACTCAACGTTAACTACATCTCAATGTCAAGATACAAACAAATTCAAGATAATTTTTGACCAATATCTGCCAAATTATGTTAATATTCCTGTGAATATGAAGATTCAATTCAAATAGAATTCACCATGTTTTTTGGATCAATAATAAATAGTAATGTTTTCCATAAAACATTTTTTTTTATGATTAACCTTACAATTTTGCTTTTAACAACAAAAAAAAACATGACGGTACGCAATACGGTGCGGTGACAGTGCGAGACTGACCTCTATATAGTACATAAAATAGAGATCAGTGCTCCATCGCCACAAATAAACTCGAAACTTACCCCAACACCCCGCATCCATTTTCCCAGATATAAGCGATGCGCTCTTTTACAGACTGCAATCGGTTATCCCAAATGATAAAGCTTTATCAATTAAAAAAAAATACAAAATTCGGTTTATTGCCCGTTAAATAAAGATACCAGAGCCCTCGATGCATGAAACTCAATTCGTGATTTTTTCCATTTTAAAGGCTTTTTGAAAATTAAATTATGTTGTTAACCCCTGCCTCATCCCACGTCAGTGTAGCGCCGTCTCGTCATTATTGTAGCGAGTATTATTTAGCTGTCTATAGTTCACACTTATACAGGATGTGTAATATACCACAGGCGATGTAAAGCTAAAAGCGGCGTAGACATTCACATTTCAAGATTTAGCTTCAGCTCAATATTTCAAGCTTTGCACAGCTTTATAACCACAAGGCGAACTGTTAATTTATAAGGTACCTACCAGTTGCCAAAGTTATTACCCAATTGTAACGATGATACCGAATATTCTTTACGTGACACCCCATATAATGAACTGTGTTTACGGATTACATACAAAAGATAACCGGCGACACATTCAGTATTAATTTCTAAACGTTTCTAACTATAACATAACATGTGTTGCGCAAAGTTGTTTACTGCATCGGTTCCGTTTCTATGATACTTATCTGCTGATTTTCAAAAGAGAAAGAAATATGGTAATTAACTAATTTATATGCCATCGGAGGAAAACGATTGAGAATTTAAACAGCTATATAAATAAGATCTGCAGAAAAAACCCAAGTATTTAATGTTGAGGGCTTCCCCTGGTAAGTAAAGGAAACCGGTCCGGAAAGGGTTCACCTTATAGCTTCCTAGGTATAACCACTCTTATATTATTCTTATAGGCTGGTTAAGAGTTAGCTTTATCACACAACGCTTACTACTGATTTCTCCGCCAATTTTTAGTTCGGCGAAAACAAGTTGTTGAGATGTACATTTATACACAGAAAAACTATACCAATATCAACGAATTTGGTAGAGATTTCAAAGAGGAAAAGAGCGAGTACCAAATTTTAAAACACTTCCCGTGTTAGGTATACAATTTTTGAAAACTTGCAAAATTTTCGAGTGCGGGCAGGAATTGAACCTGCGACTTTCGCATTACTAGTGGCGACGCCTCTTCCATCTGGGCTACCGCAGCTCATTTCTTGCCCGCCAATTTTGCAAGTGTATTTTTAATGCCAGTAACGCTTGGCATGGCTCCATCTACCGGGTTAGTTTTTGCAACTAATAACCGGCGACTAATTCTATCTTTACAGATTGAATGTAGTCTAAGCGATGAAAACCAGCGATAAATTGAGTACCAAATTTTAAAACACTTCCCGTGTTAGGTATACAATTTTTGAAAACTGTATATACCTAACACGGGAAACCTATTTTTTTCAAAAAAAAAAAAAAAAAAAAAAGGAAAAGAGCGTTCAAACTATTTTATGACAAATTGTTGGTATTTTTAAATATTTCATCACAAGAACCAATTCTTAATTGAAAAGTGTTTCTTTTTAATACAATCAGTAGGGTCTTGAATTTTTAGGTTGTCTGACAACGCCATACGTCTTAACCTACCTCTTACACCTCTAGTGTTATGTTTTTTCATAGGTTTAAGTGAGTGTTGGTTCAAAATGACTGGTACACATGCTGTAACGGGGTCGAGGTGGCCTTAAGGGATAGCACTGTACTTTTTTTATAAACTATATGAGAAACCAATAGATCCCTAAAAGAGGCAGCGTGACGTGCTGTTGATATTACTAATATTTTGTGGACTTGGGACCGCGGTTAGATACACATTGTTAATAGGTAAGCCATCCTTGACGTCATATTGCGTGATATCTATGACGTCTAACATTTCATATGAACAGCCAATTAGATGGATGGAAATTGTTCTTACTGCAGTGCTGTACTCAATACCATCCTTGTTATTACAAAAAAGTTTGACATGGTATAAGCTGTGGTACAACGTCAAATCGTAAAGGAAAATAATCGAAAACCTGCCTAAACGCGCCTGTAACTTTTATGGAATAACACCGCTTATATTTGCATAAAACATAAAGTATGATTTAATATGAGCTGCATAGGTTCAAAATATCGTCTTTGTTGTACCTATGCAATACAAGACAATGCTTAACATAGATATTTATCAGAGAGACAATTATGACTCAAATCATATTAAATAGCATTGCTCTTCGAAGTTTAAAACGAAAAGTACGAGAATAGATCATGACATAACTATAACAACAAACATGTTTTACAAACTTTCAGAGATTACAAAAAAATCATTGGTGTTTTTTTAATTAATTTTTGGGCTGCTCAGCAGTTTTACCTTTTGCTATGAGTGTTGTTCGACTAAGTATGATATGCAATGCATGTAAGGAGCAGCCCTCCGAATACTAATAGGATGCATAATAGACCATGAAACGGAATAACTGTCAGGAAAATATTATCTCCCTTACAAAATCCAGATCAGGTCCCTACCTTTATTATGAGATGTCAGAAAAAACACGTTTATTCTGAGGGGAAAGTTGTTCAGTTTCATGGTCTGAATACATCCTATCAGTATTTAGACAGCTATCTCTTCCGCCTTGTTTAACCTTCCCCTTGAATCGTTATTTTTTTTTTATGCATAAAACCCGATGCGTAGTTTTAAAGATATAAGCATACATAGTAGACGAACAAAGAGTGGCAACTTTGTTTCATACTCTGCTGTATTGATATAAATGTCAACCAATCCATTAATGAACCTTTATACAAAACTTCATTTCAATAAGTGCAAAATAAACTTAATTATTAGGGCGAGGCATGCAGTCGAAACGGACAGAGACAGGCAGTATTATAAGGGTTTCTAATCGACAACGGTACTCTAAGGACTAAAGCAACAACTTAACTATTTTCCAGTGTCATAATTTTGATGTGAACGAAACTGGCGCCTAACAACCAGGTTTATCATATCACAATCACTTATTTGCTATCTCTACGTACTATGTAGACTGACAGAGATGGATTGCATAAATCTCGCAGCCTCCACAGATAAGATAGAGTAAGCCTGGTAAAAGGTACAAAATATCTTCTATATATATTTAAATGATAGGTACTTGTGTTTGTGGCTAAGTGTGTCTAGTGGAAGTTGATGAACAACCCGATAAAACATACGTGTTCACGAACGCATAGACTACCTTTGAAAGAATACTGAGCTAATAATTATTGGCACTAGTCGTGCTACACTGATATCTCTTTTATTCCAAATTAGAACTTCTAATTTTCATTTTATTGACTTTATTTGGAGAAGTACGTACCTACCGACGACTGAAAGATAAAGCTATATTCTATTTATATTCCTACAACAAAGTACTTGAAGATAACCACAGCAGAACAATTGGATAGCTACAAAGATGTCAACAATGCGTACTATTTCATAAAAAGCCTAATTGCAAAGAGGAAATAGATGGAGTCCGATTTGCCGCGAAGGCCGAACGAACAATACGCCATATCTTATTTATAATACGTGTGAGTTATTGTGTACGGAACGTGCGCTCACACTAAGCAGCATCTAACAATTAGAAAAAGTGAGAGATCTTAAACAGAGCCCTACAGGAGTGCATAAACAAGATTCTTTTTCAATAATTAGATTATTTTGCTTTTAATCTATATAAAACAGAGTCAATGTTCAAGTGAGCTCACCTAGAAGCCTAAAGGGGAACGGACGGGTATTTTTACACGACGACGACGACGACGGAAAAAAGCAAGTGACAAGCAAGCCTGACGAAATTTCCCGGCGACTACCACCGCCTATTCGTTCAGTTATACTTATCCACGGTTAGGCAAGATGTAACTGAGAGGTCAACTTGTCAAGAATACTAAACCCCCTTTGTACCTACTGAAATCTACTATTGAGTATTGATTTACATTATAATACTCGATTGAACACATGTTAGTAATCACACGATACAGATTTTACACATTAATTTAGTACCGTTTAGATTTATTTTTCTTGATTATCAACTTATAAATTGATTGTTGAATAATAATTAAGTACGACCCTCACCTTGTAAAAATTTAAACAATCAGCGAGAACAGAGAAAAAATGAAGCGATGATGAACAAATACTATAGGCTCAAAGCTGGCTAAAACTTCATCCTTGACTAAGATATTGGCCTGAAAACCGCACAAAAAGTAATACTAAGCCCAGGATGGCCTCATTTTAAAGCATGCTCACAAAAACAATGTGACGCTCCATTTGTGTAGCATTGTATAGAAATTGACGGCTATTAGTTTTCTATACTTTTCCGTATTGGAGGATTTATGCGCTTGCAACTAAACTTGAAGTTATTTACGTGAGCAATCGAGAAAAAAATGTCTGCTATTTTTGTTGTTGTCTGAGTAACCTACGAAAAAGTAATGCAATAGATCCTAATTTCCGCAGTTACAATAAATTGCAGTTTTAAAACAAGTAAGCTGTCATCTGTTATTAGCTAGGTATGTTTGCACGGTAAGTAATAGTTAAATCATAACTGCCTGGCAAAGGTACAGAGTGTTTAGAAATACTTGTTGTATCAGCAACTGTTGCTGATCAGAGCTCAATAGAGAGAAAAAAGAAAGATGTACTAGCTTTTGCCCGGGACTTCTTACGCAAGCTGACTTGAGTGTAGTTGATGTATGCGTGATATTTTATTTCCATTTTTAAACTAATTTTTATCATTGTCCACAAAGGTTTGCATACTGACCCTTAGAAAACGGGTACAGTAACAAATGCTTTCTTTTCAAGAAAATATCTCGATCGATAGTGGATCATCTGACTAACTTTGTTTCAAAGAAACCTTCCCTTATTCAGACCGTACGCAAAAAGACAAACAGACCAAATTTTATTAGCTTGTGTCTTGAGATCTATTACTTTAACTGAGTTAGTAACTAAATCGATTTTTTTACTATTTAATGCACAGACATGGTTGGCTTGCTATTTTATTACATACCTGTAGATGTGCAGGTAGTAAAGGTAGGTACTTACATTCAATTATACATTACTAGCTGTTACCCGCGGCTTCGCCCGCGTACTCATAGAGTTTTATTAATTAGTTGTGTATTCTAAACAGGGCGACAGCACACACAACACAGGTCATTACTTTCCGGTTTAGTGACTGCGTCTCTATTAAAATTACGTTTATGGGTCACTTATTTAACTCCTACGCGAATATTATAATACAAATATAGTAGTAATGGTTATGCCAAATTATATCAGCGATATAATTTGGCATAACCTGCATTATTACACAATGCAGCGCTACATCTAGCAATACTACTAAACTACCAATACACCTATATTTATGCCTATACTGTTTTTTTTGTATCATGGCGATAGCGTGCATTGACCTTAACTACCACTGTACTCTCATTTGCGATAGCGATACATCGTATTTCCTTGAAAAAGTTAGCGACATGAATATCGCTAGAGTACATGAGCTTAGGGCAAGGTCGCTGCAGGGATCAGAAACATTTTTATTTGTGACCATATTTTAGATCATTATTGTAAGTAATTCTACTACTTTTCGTCTGCTTTAAATTGCCATGAAAATTAATTATTTTCTCGTGGTTAAAAGTAGCCAATGATGTGTGTGTTATTCTGATGTATGAACTGTATTTTCATACAAAACGCGAATTTTCATACAAACTTCAAGTCCCTGTTTACCCCTTGTGGGTTGAAATTAGAAAACGCTGAAACACGTCTGTAGTAATTATTTTATTTGTTTAGTCTTTTATTATTTATTATTTGATTCTAAGTGACCAAAATGTTAAAAAATTTAAAAATGTGAAACAAATAAAAAAGGAAAAAACCAAAAAATCTAATTTAATTTAAGAAAATATTTTTTTCCAAGCCTAAAGGTTTATTAACACACATCTGGGTAGTACGCAAATGCATGGGTATAATTTGAGCCGCGCTACAATAACAAAACGTGACTGGCTAACAAGTAATGTAACAAAAATAAACTTAACAAACAAACAATAACCAAAACACCGAGAAACAGCAAGAAA
This sequence comes from Tuta absoluta, assembly GCA_027580185.1. NCBI lineage: Eukaryota > Metazoa > Arthropoda > Insecta > Lepidoptera > Gelechiidae > Tuta > Tuta absoluta. Next base: position 33,249,863 of record JAQAHW010000001.1, on the reverse strand, counting down.
GACTTCCAAACACGAACGAACGCAAGCGCACTTCACGACGATCGATCAAAATGAAAACAAAATTGAGCCTGCGGGACCGCACCTCTGGCCAGCTAGGGGCTCATTACAAAACAACGTAACTCAAAAATTTTAGTTTTAGTGTCGACAATTTTGTTTTATAACTTTTTAAGCACTCGCAATTTTTTTAACTCATTTTGAGTATTAGACCGGGTCTATCGCGATAGTATTTAGGTAAATATTAGTAATTAAATATCAGTCAACCCGCGACCACAATACACGAAACTGTGTTGAAACGTCGGGACACAGGTAAATTACTAATATTTACCTAAATGCTATCGCGATAGACCCGGTCTAATACTTAATTTTGTTTTATATTTATTTATGGTAAAAATGTATTTTGTAAAGCTTTTTGGTTTCTTATTTGCTCAAATTATAATTGCAACCCAGAATCATTTTTATTTTACGGTATTATACCTATAATAGAGAATACATTTTGGGCAATATTTTAAAACGTATGTTATAGAATTGAACTCATTTCAAAAGTTAGCGAAAATTATCGACATATAAAAGTAATAAGTAGTTAAAAAAACAACTTTTCGAATTGGCTACAAGTACACTCATTTTTGAAAATTTTGGATATACATGGTTGTGGAATGACGCCGGGTTGTGCCGGGGGAATACCCGAAATTATGATACTTTAGCGATGTGAATTCTAGCGATAGTTTGTATGGAGAGCGATAATTATCGCCTAAAAATGTTGTTTTTGGGCCCGGTCGTGTCAATGTACGCTATTGCCATGATAGCGCGTAAATGGTATAGCTATTACACTCAGCGCTCTATGTCGCCATAGAGTATAGCTACCTTATGAATATTGTGAATATTGCCTAGTGTTATATTGGTGGTTAATAAATAATAAGAAAGTATAGATTGCTATATAGCTTTAATTTTTTTTTAATATTCCTGCTATTTTGAAATTTTTATTACATACAAACATGCTTCAAGAAGACATGAAAGAAAGGAGTGGGTATGTAATCAAGGATTTGAAAACCTATATTAGCTCCAAACCAAATTAACTTGGGGATGGATGTTCTTGGATTGGAATTATAATAATATGAATACGCAGTATAATGATTTTGCCTAGTCTTCAATTTTCAGGACTATGGTACCAAAAAATTTAAGTTTATTATGTGTCTTCGCAAGTATACGCAGGGCAAACTTACTGTGCTAAAAATGGTTATTATTATAGAAATGGACTTTCAAATCATGTTTAACTGTAGAAATTAACTTTACTACTGTGGTAAGAAGTATCTCAAGTACATACCCACATCACCCTTAAAGCCACATTCATATCCCAAAACTCATATTCAAGAGACATTCTCATAGTAGTGCTATACAGGGTGTAAGTGACAGCCCTTCGAATACTGATTGGGTGTATTCAAACCATGAAACTGAACAACCTGCCATAGATTAAATTCTTTTTTTCTATATCCCATACAAAATCACAATCAGCTCACTGCATTTACTATGGGAATATCAGTATTCGGAGGGCTGTCCCTTACATCCTGTATATACATCTTTTTTATGTGGTATGGATGTATTCTATGCTACACAATAATCAGTTTTCCGATGGGAAAAATATGTTTTTCCGAGATAAAAAGTAACCTATGACACTCACCAGCTTTTCATCTAACTGCTTTCCAAAAAAAAAAATGCTTTACATCGCTGCATGATACTCATTTATGTATGTAGTATGGATGTATTCTATTGCTAAACATTAATCGGTTTTCCGAAGGGAAAAATATGTTTTTCCGGGATAAAAAATAACCTATGTCACTCACCAGCTTTTCATTTAGCTGCTCTCAAAAAAAAAAATGCTTTACATCGCTGCATGATACTCATCTATGTTCGTAGTATGGGTGTATTCTATTGCTAAACATTAATCGCTTTTCCGATGGGAAAAATATGTTTTTCCGGGATAAAAAGTAGCCTATGTCACTCTCCAGCCTCTCACCTAACTGCACACCTAAAAAACACTGCATGATATCGCTCTGTTGTAACGTGAAAGAAAGACAAACAAACAAACAAACAAACACACTTTCGCATTTATAATATTATATATAAAATATATATATATTAGTATGGATGAATACGCAGTATAATGATTATGTTTTTCCGGGATAAAAAATAACCTATGTCACTCACCAGCTTTTCATTTAGCTGCTCTCAAAAAAAAAAATGCTTTACATCGCTGCATGATACTCATCTATGTTCGTAGTATGGGTGTATTCTATTGCTAAACATTAATCGCTTTTCCGATGGGAAAAATATGTTTTTCCGGGATAAAAAGTAGCCTATGTCACTCTCCAGCCTCTCACCTAACTGCACACCTAAAAAACACTGCATGATATCGCTCTGTTGTAACGTGAAAGAAAGACAAACAAACAAACAAACAAACACACTTTCGCATTTATAATATTAGTATGGATTAAAATCATAGTTATATTTTCTGTCCATGTTCAAGTTCAAGACGGGACATGTCACTGCAAAGGAGTCAATCACGTACCAACAAAAGGGGAATCTAAATTGAAATGTGTTAAATGCTGAAAGAAAACATAATTAAATATTTCTGTACCGCCCTGTTTCAACTAATTGACAGATACAAGAAGTTGTCACTACGAACATAATTGTCCCTATTTAGCATTATAGTCACAACTAATGAAGTTAAATTGTGTAATGTAATCGCTTCCTGTCATTTTGGTTAATTGTTTGTTTTTACGGAATTCCAGCACGACTGATTTAATAAAGACATACCTACGTGTCTCTAAATCGTTTAGGGCTTTAGCGATGGGTTACCTATTTTACTCGTATGAAACAGCTGCTACAAAGTGGTAACTGGAGAAAACTTAATACTTGGGATAAGTTAGACTTGTATGGGATGAATGTTACGTTATTGTGTATGTAGTTTTTTTTAAAATACGCGTTTAACACATGTCTATCTGTTTTGTGATGAGGCCTAGATCATACAGACACTGACAGACACACCAAACTGGTTGGCTTCGGTGTTCGGCTGTGTTTTGTTTTCGTAGAAAGAATTATTTATGACCAAAGAAAGAGACTTGATATTCTTACCTAGACAGATCAGTTAACAGATTTAAATTTTATATTCAGTCGCATCCAGTACCTACTGTTCTTTATGCTTCAGCTTTATACAATATTATAAATATGCACCAATGCGTAATTAGTACATTTCAATATTGTACAGTTATTTTTATATTGTTTGTATAACTGTACACATACACACATCACGCCTATAATCCCTTGCGGGGTAGGCAGAGAGTAAACAGCCGCAAATAACGGACGCCACGTCTGACAAATATTTGACGGTCATTCGGAAACAGGTTGTCAGTCCGTCGCTTAAAATTGCAATACACACCCTCGAGTCCCTTAGTCGCTCCTTACGACTCCCACGTGAAAGAAATCGGGTGATGCTACTCTAAGCCGGCATCACACGGCAATATAACGGCGTACCTATTTGTAATTAAGTTTATTATTGAACAACTTTTGGAATTTGGATTTGGTATAATCGGCACTCAAAAAACCTAAAGCATGACAAAGCGAAAATAACCGTTTACTTATTATATTAGCTGTACTATTATTACTTTTATGCACCGGTCGCCCCTGACAAGTTCATAAGACGCAATGTGTTATCGCGCCGAAATGCGTGGTCTAAATAGTGCTTTCTAGAGATGCTTGGGTATAAGTAGTTAATTTGCGAAGTTAATGTAGGAAATGGGAAAATAGGCGAGTAAACAAAATTAGAAACAGGCATTTTAAGACGAAAACCTATAAATATAACCTCTCACACACACTAATTTATACTTAGCGGAATTGACAGGGTTGAGCTTCTAGGCATGGAGTTGACATCAAATCTAAACTTCAGCGCGACCATCGAGTACGAGGCTCAAACGGCGGCTAAGAAGCTGGGCATCCTGAATAGAGTGAAGCGATACTTTACGCCTGGACAGCTTTTAACTCTTTACAAAGCATAAGTCCGATCCTGCATGGAGTATTGCAGTCACCTTTGGGATGGCTCAGCCAAATACCAACTTGCAGCTCTTGACTCGGTGGAACGCAGGGCCAAGAGGCTCATAGGCGACATAAAACTGGTGGACACCAAGCTACATAGCCTGGCACATCGCCGCAAGGTTGCCTGCTTGTCGGATTTTTACAGATTGTACTTCGGAGAGTGTGCTCAAGAGCTTAACGACCTTGTTCCACCAGCTCCCTTCTACCATCGGACATCCAGACGCACCGCCGGATACTATATCCATACCTGGTTGCCATTCCACCAATTCGGACTAAGCGCTTCCAGTCATCATTTATAATACGCACTGCTAAAGAGTGGAACGCACTGCCTGCGTCTGTGTTTCAAACGCATACAACCCTAATCTCTTCAAAGTAAGAGTGAACAGGCTTCTTCTGAGCTCGCTCTCCATCTTAGACTCTGTCTCTGTCCTATGACCTAGACTAAAGTCAAGAGCAAACCCATTATAAATAAAATTAAAAAAACAATTGGCGTCTTGGCGACTCCTAGATTAAACAATCTTTAAAATACTCAGAGTAGAATGATTGAAATCAGTCAAGTAGTTTAGGAGATATGCTAGGAATATTATACATACCTTCTACCACTTTTCAAATGTTGCGTATATACTCAGAAGCCATAAAAACACATTTTGAACCACCAGATTGTCACATAAACGGGTCGAATTTATAACCTACGAAGTACTCCGTTAATACATAAAAATAAATAAGTAACCTTTTCAGAATCCAAGTGGTTGCAACCGTACGTACGCCTTTCGACCACCTTGGACGGTGTCAATCACTAATTGTGCAAAGTATTAATTCTCAAGTATTGGTTTTGTACAAATTGTTTATATATTCGTCAATAAATAGTATAAAATAAAGCCTTTTTTTACTAATGCCGTTTTGTTATTATTGCCGTAAATATTGAAATTAGCGCTCGTTTAAAAATATTCAGAAGCATTACTCAAGCAAGAACGATAATAGATAAAATGTTTTTGTCTTAGTAAAACATGTAGTAAATTTTATAAACCTTAGTTTTATGAACCAAGTTGCCTTAGATATATTTTCTCTAATATCTAAAGTTCTAAAGCTATTAGCAAAAAACTAAATAAAAACTCTGTTTCTAGCCTTTCAGGGGTGATGATAACTATACTGGGGTATTTTTAGGATATTTGTCTCCTTACAACACTTAACCTATTTCTGAAATGAAAAAGGTTTGTCCCTTTCATGACCTCTTTAACAGATTTCAAGCATTCATTGACGGAATACAAGCGTCCGACATGGTTAGTTTAACGAGACTACCAACACCAACCAGTCGACTTCAGTTGCAACGTAAGGTAATATTTGCAGTTAAATACATTGCAAACTGTGTTAATCCGAACATGACCTTTTTGTGCATTAACCTTCAAATATCTGTAATTGCTGACAAAAAATGTCTTCAGTTCTTTCTTACACGTAACGAAACATGACTGTTTTTCTAAGTTTGTCAAATAATGGTGATTAGTTTAACTGTAATTCACTATAAATAGTTTTATTTTTTGTAATATACTTCGAGCAGAAACAATATTACAGTGGTTAATCCAGCTAGGACTAATATAAGCAAGCTTGCTGGTATACTTACGTTTCCATGGAATACAACACATGGTATAAATGTATATAACGTACATGTCCGTCCAATCTCAACAACGTCATCAAATGTAATAATAGTGCACTAAATGTATTAACACTTGTGTACATGTGTTATGTTACAACGCTAAATAGGTACACAAGAAAATAATCGTTTAATTTGTAAAAAACTCCAATGTATCTAAGTACTAAAAAAGGTAGGTTTAGTAATATCGTGATGTTTTCATTAAACGACATACTAAAAAAATAAGGAAATAACTCGCTTATTGTAAGAGCTTACCTTCAGTCGTAAATGTATATTCCGATTTTCCGTAGATTAAATATACTTGTACTCGTAACATATTTGCCTTTAGCTGTAAGTATGTAGGTTATGGCTTATTTGCCAACTAGCTAAAATGTTTGTGTAAAAATTACAACTCAGACAAAATGGGCTTACAACGAAAATATAAACAGATAATTTATCAGACTTTCAGGCTGCTCACACATTCCGTCGCATCGCATCCTTATGTCAAAAAATGAATGAGCTTTTTATGGCCACACATCAATAGCCACGCCAGAGCACACCGTGTCCGTATATGTATAATGTATGCGTACACATGACGTTGTAATGTATGGTGTATGAGATTTGGCACACTGCCTGCGTTGCGTAGACATGCACGTATGCGTAATACGTAGGGTCACGCATTGCAGCTTCCAGACGATAAACGGGTTGCGTATATTACGCAGAGCAGAACGTCGCTTAGTACGTGCGGAGATGACGTTGTATTCTATGAGATTCCCTATTGGACGTCTCACGTCACAACGAACTCGTTTGAACACGAGAATATTGGTTTAATTAAATCATGTAATTTTACAAATAATACAATGAAAATAAAAAATAAAACGACCTCGTGCGATTCTAGTCTCTATCCTATTGGCGGCCGATGTGGCGCAGTGGTAGTGCGACTGCCTGCGACGCAAAGGTTCCGGGTTCGATTCTCGGTGGGACACTCACAAAGTTGAAAGTTTTACTTATCACTTTGTTAATTTGTTCCCGGTCTGGTTAGGACATTGCAGGGTGAACCAACTGATTGTCCGAAAAGAAATGGTTCCGTGCTTCGGAGGGCACGTTAAGCCGTCGGTCCTGGTTGCTGTCTATGATTACTTAGAAGGCGGTCGTAACACAACCATGTCAGAGGCCTACTAGTGGTAGTAGGCGGTTGAAAAAAAACTCTTGACACCAGGGTTCATCGGGTCGTTGGACGACTCGATGTCCTACACGAAAAAGAAGAAGAAGAAAGTCTCTATCCTTCCATTAAGTTCATGGACCCACTGTCTTTTTGCTTAGGAGTAACTCTTCTCTTTATCTGAAAAACTACTAGGCCCATCTTCCCAATTTCTAAAGATATCTTGCACAAAGAGTATGTTATTAGAACCTCTATTTTGAATAAGAATTACATGAAAAGTGTCTGGGTAGGCAACAGTCCCCCTTGCGATGGTGTGGCAGGGGTTTACGGAGGTGATCACAGCGTGGCTAGTGGCTACGTGTACGAGCTGCTCATGGACGCAGTGTGTTCCGCCCTTAAGGGGCTGACACAGCTAAAAACCGGTCCCTTTTTGGAAAACGGCAAAATGCGCGTGACAGCCACTCACACGAATTATATTGTTTAAGACCCTGTGTAGCGATAGAGTTAAATGTAAACATGTAGCCCCTGTATGTTCATAGTAATTTTTAGTTAGAATATAGAGGTTGAACTGTCCGGTCGTGGTTTGATTTATCAACTTAAATACTTATTCCTTTCTGCTCACATCAGAAGTGGGATGATTTTGTATCTAAATACAGATTCAATTAAATACCTACGGCCTTACAATGAACAATAAAGTGAAAAACAACAGTTGCGGAACAGTGATAATAGAGACAGTGACGAGTGACGGGACCTTAAAAAACAATGAGTTGAGAACAAGCAAAGCTATAATAGCTCTGCCTACTTTTGACCCGAGTGTTGGTGCTATCGAAGCAAAAGAATGGAGTGCGGAAGTTGATTTATTAGCTTCCAAAAATGGATGGGATGATGTCGAAATAATCGCAAGATGTGTGCCATTTTTAGCTGGGCCAGCGCGTGAATTGTATGATGAGTGGACACCTCAGCAAAGGACCTGGCCAGCATTAAAGGAGGACTTACAAATAACATTTCCAAAATGTCGTGATTTACACCGTGATTTTCAAACGGCGGCAAATATGACAAGTAACAAATATTCGACGGTATCTATTTACGCCGCAAAGAAGCACAGAATCCTGAAGCAATTAAGATTACAATTTCAAGAAAATGAAATTTTAGAATTAATTATCGGAGGGATAACTGATCCCCATGCAAAATCGATTGCAAGCAAAGCAGATTCAGTAAGCGGTCTATTTGAGAAATTAGCACGGTACTTACCAACTGCATCGATGTTAAAAAAAGTTATGAAATTGAAAGTGAGATTAACTTGCCATCTCCTTCAAAGAGACCAAGAATGGCCACTGATTCGCCGAGGTGTCATCGTTGCCATAGATATGGACATGTGCAGAGGGATTGTCTTACCAGCGTCCATAAATTACCAGTGAAGTTTCCGGCAGTTACGATGGGAGAAAAAGTAAATAACAACCAAGGTCTCAAGAGGAAGATAAGTGCCGATAAATCTTGCACATTTTGTTTTAAGAAGGGACATATGGCGGATTCCTGTTGGACGAAACAAAGAATCGATAAAGGAAAATTGAAGCAGACAAATGTTGTCAACAGTAATGAAAAGAAGAAATAATTACGTCAATAGAAAAAATTGATGTTGTTACTCAGCTGGAAAACATAACTTTAGAAACAAAATATCACATTGTACAAGACAAAGAAATACGCTACGAAGCTATTCTTGGTAGAGACGCTATAAGTATGAACAATAACATTACTTTTGTCACTATGATTAACGGCACTGTAGTTGAAAGGAGAACTCAAAACAAGCCCGAGATTGTTTGTAATATGGACGAACTGATTACGAATGCTTTGAATCTTGTTACGGGCTCGCACAAACCCGACATACGAGACCTCTTAAACAAATACTCTAACCTGATAGCGTCAAATAATTACATCAGAGAAATTAAAACCGCCGTCATGACTATTCGGACCACGACTAACGAACCCGTTGTGTATAACCCGTACCGGATGTCAATCTCTGAGCGGGAAAAAGTTATGGCAATTGTGACCGACCTCTTGAAGCATAACATAATACGAGAATCAACTTCACCGTATGCGTCACCGGTTATTTTAGTTGCGAGAAAAGACAGACAGGCTTGAGCTTCTAGGCATGGAGTTGACATCAAATCTAAACTTCGGCGCGACCATCGAGTACAAGGCTCAGACGGCGGCTCAAAAGCTGGGCGTCCTGAATAGAGTGAAGCGATACTTTACGCCTGGACAGCTTTTAACTCTTTACAAAGCACAAGTCCGATCCTGCATGGAGTATTGCAGTCACCTTTGGGATGGCTCAGCCAAATACCAACTTGCCGCTCTTGACTCGGTGGAACGCAGGGCCAAGAGGCTCATAGGCGACATAAAACTGGTGGACACCAAGCTACATAGCCTGGCACATCGCCGCAAGGTTGCCTGCTTGTCGGTTTTTTATAGATTGTACTTCGGAGAGTGTGCTCAAGAGCTTCACGACCTTGTTCCACCAGCTCCCTTCTACCATCGGACATCCAGACGCACCGCCGGATACCATCCGTACCTGGTAGCCATTCCACCAATTCAGACTAAGCGCTTCCAGTCATCATTTATAATGCGCACTGCTAAAGAGTGGAACTCACTACCTGCGTCTGTGTTTCCAAACGCATACAACCCTAATCTCTTCAAAGTAAGAGTGAACAGGCTTCTTCTGGGTGAGCTCGCTCCATCTTAGACTCTGTCTCTGCCCTATGACCTAGACTAGAGTCAAGAGTAAACCCATCATTAATAAAAAAAAAAAAAAAAAAAAAAAAGACTCACCTAAAGACAGATTATGTGTTATTTATAGAGCATTAAATAAAATAACTGTTAAGGACAGGTATCCGTTGCCATTAATTCATGATCAGTTGGACCGATTAGGAAAGGCCCGTTATTTCACTACCTTGGACATGGCATCGGGTTTTCATGGAATACTTATTGACCAGACGAAAAATTCAGGACAAATATTTAACTCTGTTGAGAAAACTGCCTTCGTAACGCCTGACGGTCATTATGAGTGGTTACGAGTACCTTTTGGTTTGAGTAATGGACCGAGTACATTTCAAAGAGCAGTAAATAAGGCACTAGGAATTTTGAGGAATACTGTGGCCTTAGTTTATATTGACGACATAATTGTACCTTCAATTAGTGTCGAGGAAGGGTCACAAAGATTGGAGTTGGTATTGAAAGCATTAGATGAGGCTGGCTTTACGTTGAATTTAAAAAAATGTAAGTTTTTGCAAACCGAAATTGAGTACTTAGGAAGAATTATCTCTGAGGAAGGAATACGACCAGGTGAAGCTAAAATAGAAGCACTGAAAAATGCTCCAACGCCTTGCAATATAAAACAAGTGAGACAATTGATGGGACTAGCTAGCTATTTTCGGAAATACATACCCGAATTTGCAACTAAAACTGCCAGTATTACTGATCTGTTGCGTAAGAATACAACCTTCTTTTGGTCTGAAGAGTGTGAAAAAGCTCGAAAATATATTATTACCAAGCTTTCATCAAGACTATTATTGGTGGTTTTTGACCCTGATTGTCAAACAGAACTTCATACTGATGCCAGTAGCCATGGATTCGGCGCTATTTTATTTCAAAGACACAATCAAGATCTTCGCGTGGTGTTCTATTACAGCAAAAAAGCTTCACCAGAAGAATCCAAGTATCACAGCTATGAGCTAGAGACATTAGCTATAGTGAATGCATTGAAACATTATCGGGTTTACTTATTGGGAATAGAATTCAAATTAGTTACCGATTGCAATGCTGTAAAATCAACTTCATCGAAACGAGATTTATTACCACGAGTAGCCCGATGGTGGTCTTATATACAAGACTTCAACTTTAAAATTGAATATCGCAAAGGCAGTAATATTAAACATGTCGACTTTCTCTCTAGAAATCCACCGCAAAATAAAATTTAGGAGGTATTAGTGTATAACCAAATAACTTGGTTGGAGGCGACACAGAAAGGAGACCGAGAAGTGAAAGATATAATGAGAAGAATTCATGAAAATCCCGACAGTCTGAAAGAATACACTGTTCAAAATGGTATATTGATGAGAATGTTTGAAGAAAACCAAGAAAGAAAATTAAAATACTTTGTTCCAGCAGCTGCCCGATTTAATTTGACAAAAGTATTTCATGACGAACAATGTCACATTGGTATAGACAAAACACTCGAGGCAATGCGAAAAAAATACTGGTTCCCTGGAATGACACCTTTTGTACGAAAATATATCAGCCACTGCATTATATGTTTGTCAGCTAAACGACCAAGCGGACCGAAACAAGGTTTTATGCATCCAATTGTAAAATTACCAATACCTTTTCATACTGTTCATGCTGACTGTACAGGGCCTTTTGGAACAGCTAACGATTGCTACAGATATTTACTGCTACTGGTTGATGCCTATACAAAATTCCTAATATTAGTACCAATAGCAAACCTAACCGGATTCGAACTCGTGAGAGCCCTTGAACCTCAGCTGAGTCTATTTGGAACTACGAAACGATTGATAACAGATAAAGGAACAAACTTTTCAAGTAAACAAACAAAGGAACTATTGAAACGAATGGATATTGAAATACACTTCATCGCGACGGGAGCCAGTAGAGCTAATGGGCAAGCAGAGCGATATGTAGCTACCGTGTTAAACTTATTAGCTTGTGAAGTGAGTAGTGGATCAGAATGGTCGAGCGCTCTATGCAAAATTCAACTCACTTTTAATACAACTATACAAAAAAGTATTGGATGCAGCCCAATCGAACTACTTACGGGACTGTGATCTGAAGTACCTGCTGTACGGCGAGTGAACAGCGATCTTCCCGAAATTGAGTCAGATATCGACTTGCAACAGTTGCGAATTACGGCAGAGGAACGTTTAAGAAATAATGGATTAAAATCAAAAATGAGATTTGATAGAATGCGTCGAAACAACATGAAACTCAAAGAAGGTGACGTTGTTTACGTCCAGCGTCAGAGAACACGTCTGGGAAAATTAGATCCACGATATAATGGACCTTACACAATTGCGAAATGTCTGCCAAGAGATCGGTACAAAGTCAAAAATGTTGAGAAGAAAACATTTCAAATTGTACCAAAAGATAGAATTAGATTGTGGAATCGAGATGCTGCGGAAAATGCCGTGACAGCCGCTTTATAAATACAAAATAATATAATAAAATTAATATTGGCGTAAGCTGCTGTGATTGCGAGCTATGGCCGTAGAAAAAAAATATTAGCGTAAGCTGCTGTGATTGCGAGCTATGGCCGTAGTAAAAATAAAAATTGGCGTAAGCTGCTATTATTGCGAGCTATAGCCGTACTAAAAATAAAAATTGGCGTAAGCTGCTATTATGGTGAGCTATGGTCGTAAATGAAATAAAAGGATGATTGGCGCAAGCTACTGAGTATAGTGAGCTACGGCCGTAAATAAATAAAAAAATATGAACAAAAACAAAAGATGAATGGTGTAAGCTACTTATAGTTGTAAACTATAAGTGGGCTAGGACTGTATTAAAAAAAAATGGGTTTGCGGGAGCTGTTTAAAAGTTTAAGAGCTTGGACCGCATCTTAAGTGTTCGGTAATGGAGATAAACAAGAAGTAGGTGAAGAAAAAATGCTCCTTACGAATAACACTTGTCAATAACACATTGGGAATCTGTTAGTGACTCTACTAAAATATTTTTCTTTACAGATGGGGTGACTGGCTGTTTTCTGTGCTGGCCTGCCTTGGTCGCCGTCCTGGTCGATAATAGGCTTCGAGAACGAAGCCTGGGCAGGAAGGCCGTGACAGCCACTCACACGAATTATATTGTTTAAGACCCTGTGTAGCGATAAAGTTAAATGTACCTGAACATGTAGCCCCTGTATGTTCATAGTAATTTTTAGTTAGAATATAGAGGTTGAACTGTCCGGTCGTGGTTTGATTTATCAACTTATATTCTTACCCCTTTCTGCTCACACGCGCGTGCGTTGGACAGAATCCCGTCGATTTGTCCTTTTTCGTTTTTTTTTTTATGATAGCACGGTCAAAAATAGTTATTTGTATAACGCGTTACCGTGTTTTTTAAAAGGTAACTTTGAGATTATTTTCTATCGAGCCTAATTATCAGTTTCAGGTTTTGGACACAATAATAAAATCCCGAAGATTATGACATATTTATTTCAGAAGGTATTCTGCATTTTCACTTGAATAATACATACATACATACATAAATCACGCCTATATCCCTTACGGGGTAAGCAGAGCGTTAACGGCCGTAAAACGGATATTAACACCACGTCTGACAAAAGTTTGAGGGTCAATCAGATAACTGTGTATCACTTTAGTGACAGGTTGTCAGCCCATCGCCTAAAATTGCAATACACATCTAACCCTCGAGTCCCTTAGTCGCCTCTTACGACACCCATGGGTAAGAAATGGGGTGATGCTATTCTTAGCCGGCATCACACGGCACTTGAATAATAACCACTTGTAAATGTCGTTTTTAAGTCTACTCGGCCCCTTGAGGCCCTGATTCACCTGAAAATTTGTGCCTTTCATTTGCGCTGCGCAACAGAAAAACAAACACGAGATTTTATGGTTTTTCCGACATTTTGGGGTGGTATGGGATCTATTATACCTAGCGGTCCATCCCGGGCAACGGCAACACAGGCTTGCCTGTGGATAAGTCCGGCTGAACGATCCCACTAAGCGGTGGAAGGCTCCGTAAGGGGCCGCCTGGCTCGCGACCACCATCCCACCGAAGTCTGGCGCCAAGTAGCTTGCTGCGTTCCGTCAGTGTGTGGGAGTGCCAGCGCCTTAACAGGCTTCTTCTTGGTGAGCTCGCTCCATCTTAGACTCTGTCTCTGTGCTATGACCTAGACTAGAGTCAAGAGCAAACCCATCATTAATAAAAAAAAATAAAAAAGACATAGAAACTAGAAAAATACTGTTACAATGACAAATTTAGGTAATCGTACTAGAAAAAGTATGTATCTAAATTATAGCATTTTTATTTTGTAATAACTTTAAATGAAGAAGACCTTATATTGAAAAAATGTTTCAAACAGAGGTTACTTTAGATTTTTATATCGAGTAAAGTTTGTCAAATTGTGTACCTGATAGGTATAAGTTATCTGTGTTAGATCTTCGACAATCAAATATATTTTTCAGAATTTTATGGCAGTAATTGTCTTAATAAAACTGGTTTAAAAATCTTGCTCGCGCTATATACCCGCCTTAATGCGATGCGACGTCGCCTCGCATCCTAATGTCAAAAAACTCATGATAAGAAAACTAATGATAAATTAATCACGAGAAAAATTGTTAGTAAGAAAATTTATTGGAGACAGTAAATGAATTACGTGAAATATTTTTTTCCTCTTTTCTTACGCTTGGATTATTTATGACTGCAAAATCAGTTGCCTAATTGAAGCGGCTCGACCAGCCGCCCTAGTTTCTTAAGGTGAAGGTCCAACTTACAGTACGTACCTCATGGCTTTTAATTGAAATATTATTTATATTCAGCGTAGAAAAGCAGATTTTGTGCTCGTTTGGAGCAGTGGCGTATACAGGGGGAGATATGACCCCACTCCATGAAACAAGAATTCTACTAGCACTGCAGGTGATCGCATCATCACGTTTTGAATCTAACTATTTTCACCACAAATTCAAATGTGAAATGTTGAGTAGTGTCGTGTGGTGTTGCTGTAGCGCAGTGTGGTACCTCTCTTTTCTTTATTAACTTGAAAATTCGAGATCTCTTGGCTCGTAATTCGGTAACTACTGATAATACAGCATTGTTGATCCACTCTCGCCTATTTTAACGTAAAACGTCGAGTCCGCAATGCTCATGCTTTCAACCTACACGAAAAGAACGTACTTACAGAATAATCTTAATATTTTGACTGGGAGAGTTTAACGCCCCTTGAGCCTATGATTCTGTCTTGTGACCAGCATTACAGCTTGTATAATGGAACGTAATACATAGTTGATTTCGAAAAACTCTGGACACCACGGAGCATCGGATTTTGCGCCGGCTCCATCCATCACACGACTAGAAATTGAACACTGTAGGGTGGAAGGTGGCTTAAAGTTCTGTAAAATTTGACTATGAGAAGAGCTTTTGGCCCAATCGTATCGCACCTAGGTTTTTCCGCGTTTAGAAGACAAAACCTAGGGGCAGATTGTCATAGGTATCGGTTACGTAAAACATTTTGTCTCAGTTCTTCTTCCTCGTCAAGATATACAAACACCGTTTTCTGTACACCGTTTTATATTGTAAACAGAAAACGGCTGAGTTGGAGACGGAAAACATTACGTGGACCAACTCGTATCTAGAAAATTCTAAATTAAGCAATTTCGGAAATCTACTAGGAAAATGTTTTGAAAAAAAATCTCTTCGGTTGACTGATGCGGTGAGTGATGTGATGGCATTGCTAGATAAGAAAAGTAAACTTGGCCCAGATGCTGTCAGGTAAATTGAGATAAAAAACATGGAATCACTTCGCTATTGTGGCTAGGAAAATTATAAAATAACCTTAAAGATTAACGATATTTAGTACGAGTTCGCTGTAGTTTTTGCCTCTATAAACTCAAATATTGAGCAATAAATACTTACTAATAAATATATTTTCACGGAGTAATCAGTAAAGGTACCGAAGTTATGAACGTTTGTTTTCAGAGACAATATATGAATGTATTTTACCATAGGTACAAAGTTCTACTTCTTTTGGAATTTTCAAAGTTGTTAATTAGCATAGTCAACAAGTATTTAGTAAATTAATAAAAAGCTTGCGGTGTATCCTACACAAAAGAAAAATAAAAGTAAGTAGGTATTGCAAATTTGCAAGTAGAAAATACAGAAGGTATAAAAAAACTGGAGTGGTGATACTGCAACCCATAAAACTAGACAACATTTGCCGAGGAACATAGGTAGGCGAACAAGTTTTGGACCTCCTATATCAACGAGACGACGCGGTCGACTAGACATCTCCGTGCTAAACTCATCACACGAAGCAAATTATTATCCGTTGTAAGGTTACCTACAATGCAAGACACAAAAACAAGAATAAAATAAGCAAACCAAAGTCTACCCAAATCGCGATTCTGTGAACTTAAAAAACGCAATTAAAAAACAGCGCCCTTGACCGCCAGCGAAACAGTCTTTTTATACATTTTGTTTGTAGTTTTTACTGAGGGGTCGTCTACAAATTACGTGACGCAATGTAGAGGGATTTGACCAGGCGCTATCTTTATACTAATAGGGCGTTACGTCCATACTACGAGGGAGGAAAGGGGGGTGAAAATTTAGTAAATTGCACGTTACGTAAATTGTGGACGACCCCTAAGTAATGCACACAAAGCTTGAAGACACCTTTTAAGCATTGATGTATCTGTTTTTCTTGGTAGATAGAAAGTTCGACAGAGCTATGATGTGATGACTAAGTTCGTCGTCTGCTTTAGGCTATTTAGTTCCACGGCTTGAATTTATTTTAACCTAAAGTGTTATTTGAAGAAAGTTATAGCACACAAACAGCTTCAAAAGATATTCCAACGAACTCAGAAGACACAAAAACAAGATCTAGTTTAGATGATGCAAGAGCAAGTATCAAATAAGTGTTCTAACTGGCCTGCACCTTCAACTTAAAATTAATTTATTATGATGTCACTTAGAAAGCGGTTCCATTGCCAAAACAACCAGCCCAGCCCGCCGACCATACACGCGGCGCGGGTTTCATTCTGCAGAACCGTTTATTTATATTAGAACAAATTCAATTACTAGTTATAGTATTGGAAAGAAGGTCCGTATCAATCAACCGTTTGATTCGAAATGTGAAAGGATATTTAAACGCAGTTTGTAATATAAAAATAACATCCACTTTTTGAAATGTTCTATTCTAATGGACGGTAGACTTATTAATTAGTCTCGAAATGAACAGACATGTTCATACAAAAATATACAAAAATGTTTAGGCCTATGTTCAAATGCATACAAACTAAATTCATAATCTATTGTTAACATTTCGACAAAAAGATCTATCCACTACAATTTGGATGTATAGTTGCAGTCCTAATAAAAGACCCGTTTTATTGGGTTTCATACTCATACTAAAGCAAAGACCCGCATGGTATTTGATACCACTGATAATTTAAGTGAACGAGATATCATACATACAAACATACATGCATATATAATACCTATATTCCTTGCGGGGTATGCAGAGCATAAACGGCCGTAAAAACGAAAATTTACGCCACGTCTGACAAACATTTTAAGGTCATTCTTATCGTTGTCAGCCTATCGCCTAAGATTGCAATACACATGTAAACCTCGAATCCCTTAATCTCTCTCACGTCAAAGAAATATGGTGTTGCTATTCTAACCCCACATCACACGACAAGAAGTAACAAAATATATGTAATGGAGTGTTTTATTTACGTTCTGTTCAAAATAGGTGGAGGTGCCTTACAAAGGCACATAAAGTGAAATCACACTATTTTAATAAATCCACGTGGCCACATATGAGTGTGAAGGCGAACATTGAAGCTGAACAACTTTCCCTGAAGAACAACACGTAGGTCCAAATACGAATAAAACCATTTTGGAACTCCTATACAATTCATGATAGTTATAGGCTAGCCTATTATAGTCGCCTTGTCGAAAATTACACCCACCCCATGGTCAAAACCCATGGACATTAAGCACTATTCATTCAGATGACCACGATTTGTAATGTTTTGTATGACAATGATGTGTTGCCCTTTGACTGGATATTTAGGTTAAAACAATTTTTTGTAGGTGCATATTTTATTGTATCTGAAAATTGGTGTTTTAGTGACAAAATTGTAGGTTTGGATCACAGCGGGCGCGCCAAAGACAGATGGACGGCTCTCGTAATCAATAAACGGCAATATTTTACGCACACATCTAGACGCTGTTTACGGGCGAAACCGGTTCGTCCTGGTATCGCAAGTATTCGATTATTCTTATTAACCAATATTGTAAAGTTAATTTAGATCAATATAGTGCAATACTAAGGTTTAGTTTACATGTTACAGATTTGTTTGATAAAACATTACAATTAACTTCGAATATAGTAGAGAAGGACCAGTTTTATTCCACATTTTCGCTCGTAAAATACTACTGTTTTGGGTAATTTATTTAAGTAAAATAAAGTACGCTTGCGATTCCGATTTACCCTAGGTACACAAAAAAATATTTCTTTCTCCATGACAATAACAACGAGGTGTATTGAAAGAAGTGTAACAATGTTATACTTACGTAATCTTTTCTAAACATTCGGTATGAAAACAGTAGCAACCCTAGCAGAGTATGTATTAATCATCGAAAAGGGGGCGAGCCGTCATTCTGTGAATTCTCTATGTAGTGATGAAATCAGTCTCCATCGATATTAAGACTGATTTAATCACATACGCATGTAGCGTCATCTTATACGTATAGAAAAGAATTACAAGCGTTCGTCATAAGAAAAATCAGGTTCAGAAGTCTATTAGGCGGATGAAAGTTAAACTCCATCCATCATCATCAAAATCATTATTTACGAGTATCTTTGTTTACAATCACTTTGACAATGTGCTCTCTTCAATGTTGATCTTTTAGCTGATTTACGCAATAATGAAGGAGAAAAGGCTCACTTAATGAGCATGACTTATAATCACGGAAATGTGTTCATAAATTGCGTAGATAAAACGCTGACGTATTATGACGAATCTGATAAATGGTAAACGCCTCCCGGAGCGGTCAGAAGAACTGATTGATTCCATTTACGATTGTCCGTTATAGCAACGCGTAAGACGTACAGGGATTGTAATGAATTAGCATAGGTATTAGTAGTCAAACTACTTACATGTCTTACATAGATTGAAGTGCTTCATGGTTTCTTATCGTCACTAACCTACTCATTAAATATTTTATCTTCGCATAGTAGGCGGATTTGATAACCGATGTTATGCAAACGCAGTGCAAATGCGTCTGCTTGTTACGCAGAAGTCTCGGGTTCGATTTCTGGCCTGGAAAAATAATAATTAAATAACAGTTTTCGGGCATGGAGATTCTTTGGCACCGTGTACCTACTATCGTGCTAAAAACAAATTGCACTGGTTCGTTTGCTGACTACAGAAGAAGCCAACTGGCTTTTTGCATTCAAAATCGGAAACTTAGTTTACTAGTTTGGGGCTAGATGGCGCTGTGAGAATTGCCCAGGTTATTTATTTATTTATTTTATAAGACTAAGGTATATGACTGGTTGCGTGTACATATGACAGACACTAGTAAGTCCACTGCTTGTTAGGCAAATATTTATGTACAATGTCAACTGCTATGATCATCATTTTGTGTTTGATTGCTAATTTGCTGTTAAGCACTAGGGTTCCATTTTGCAACTTTGTCTCTGTTTGGTTTACCTTGGTTGGTATAAGCTGACGCCTTGTGTTCGTTTTGTGACAAGAGAACATTATTTTTATCTGCCCATTTATAACATACATTATGAACACAATTGGTATTATCGCTATGCCGACGAGTCAGAAACAGTATATTACCAGTCTGACCGATAAATTGTGAATCAGCGTGTACTATACTGCAAAAATATAAATAAAATATACGCTATTATCAAGTACTATTGGATATAATTCGTGTGACTATTAAAATTACCATCATCTAGGGAAATAGGTTTTTAAGCGTAAGACTTGTTGCATAGAAATGCTACCTATATGATGTGGTTTCTTAAGGAACATTCGTAATAGACCTTCAATGGAGATACAACCTACTACAAACTATCTTCTCTACATAATATAATAAACAGTTATATACAGCGCCGACTTCAAAAATAGCTACAGATATAAGGGCAGAGAGATGATAATGTAATGAAGATAATTTACTCGATAAATGTTTTCGTGTATTATTTTTATTCACAGTAGATGGTCTATAAAAATGGGTTCTAAAATATTGTCTTAACATATCGGTACTAATATTATAAATCTGAGAGTTTGTGTGTGAGTACGAATGTATGTTTGTTACCTCTTCACGCTCAAACGGCTCGGCCGATTTGGATAAAATTGGAACACAGGTTGAGTATAATCTGGAATAACACATAGGCTACTTTTTACCATTGGAAAACCACTATTACCACGAGAAAATGAGTGGCAACGGGTGAAACAGCTGGGCGGAAATCTAGTATTATAATATAATGTACACCGTTTATAATTTATGATATTAACGATATCAATTGTACACAATCCTATTTTTTTACGTGTTTGAACAATAAAAACAACGCGACTAGGTTAAGGTGGACAAGCCACACATTACATCCGTTAGTCATGTCCATAACCAGATGATTGGTTCGCACTATACATTGTTTATCTACCGTACGTATGTATATGGTTGTACAAACGCGCACGCGCTGCCATTGGTGCTCATTCTGGTGGACGCATTCTACAGGTTTAGCACATATTCCAAAGAAAAGGCTTGATATATAACATACAGCTAACATTATGCTTGTAATTGTAGCGTTGAATTATTAAGCTGCGTGATGCCGGCTTAGAATAACATCACCCCATTTCTTTCCCATGGGTTTCGTAAGAGGCGACTAAGGGACGCGAGGGTTAGATGTGTATTGAAATTTTAAGCGATGGGCTGACAACCTGTCACAATAGTGATACACAGTTATCTGATTGACCCTCAAACTTTTGCCAGATGTGGTGTTAATATCCGTTTTACGGCCGTTATCGCTCTGCCTACCCCGTAAGGGATATAGGCGTGATTTATGTACGTATGATGTATGTATGAATTATTAAAATGATCTTAACTACGGAGAGCTCCCAATAGTACACTAGGTACACTACTTAACAATAAATATTGCTGAATTCATCCCTTGGTGGCCTTTTACGAAACTATAGGTTGATGCTATTCTACGCCGGCATAACATGTCACTCATAACAAAGATTATATATATTTAGTTAGATGGATAGGTACCTACCTATCCATCTAACTTATTTCAGTCTTTTTTACAAAGGTTAGCACCAAAAACTGCTTAAGGCTGTGCATGCCAGAATGCACACCATTGCCTCTATTACTCCACCACACGCCACATACACGACGAAGGTTATAAATGTGAACTTGTTATACTTGACTGTACCTGTTCTTAATCATCCTTTCTCATTTCTAGATGTGTTGCAAAATTATAATAAGTGACTATTTTGCTACACTTATATTAATGAATTATTTGCCATGGAAAAAAACAACCTTCAGAAGGTACATAATGTATCAAACCTAACCTAAATCTCAAAATGTTATAAACCATATTAATATGTTTTAATACATTACTATGGAAAATAAAATTGACTATTAACATCACTACACTACATAGCATAAAGTAAAGTCGCTTCCCGCGTCTGTCCCTATGTCTGTTTGTTTGTATGAATGCATGCTTAAATGTTCAAAACCACCCAACGGATCTGTATAGGGATTTTTTTAAATATAGGGGTTTTTATGTATGACGTATGTCAGGAGAAGGTCTGAAATCGGTTAGCAGCGGGTGAAACCGCTGGGCAGGCTGCAAGTATCACTATCACTATACATAGAATAAAGTTAAATCGCTTCTTGCGTCTGTCCCTATGTCTGTGTGCTTAAATCGTCAAAACCACCCAACGGATCTGGATGTTTTTTTTTAGAATAGAGTAATTCAGAGGCATGTTTTTATGTATGATTTATGCCAGGAGAAGGTCGGAACGGTCAGGAACAGACGATCTGTTCCCGTGGTAAATCGGTTAGAAGCGGGTGAAACCGCTGGGCAGGCCTGATAAATTGAAAACTCATCTTTCTGTATGATTCCGAGAAATCCGACAATTCCGATTAGTAAACCCAATGTGCAGACTTATACCACAGAGAAATACTGTGTACTGTGTTACACAGGGATGCGTTCTAGATAGCGTGTTATTAATTTATGACGGGAAGCACTTTACGGGAATATGGGTAATTTAGAATGAGAGAATTAGGCAGTCTATTTTTGTGCCTAGATGACAAACAACAGTCGTTTGTTCTGTAATTTTGTAAAATGTTCTAGAATAGGAAGTAAAAAATACCTGCATTAAGAACATAATTCATCAACCTAAGTAATTCTTACGTATTGTTGGTATGTAAGTACCTGAGAATTTTGGTGTGATCTCAATTTTCCTTCAATGTCGCGGAATAAATTTGCATCATTTAAAACAAATCTTTGAAAAAGCCAACCGTAAATCGGCAAAAACAGTCCGTAAGCCAGCGTGAAAGTCATTACATTACTGCAAACAGGTAGGCCTGATTCTTATCGGTGGGTCAAGGTTCGATATCTGTGTCATATGTCATGTTATGGTAATCGACCATTCGAACACTGAACTCGGCCGGGCAGACGGACTGCACCGTCAAATGGAAAAGAAAAGCCAATAAATGCTAATAAATTACTTCTTAAAAATCTTGTCGCGTATTTCTTAGGCACAAGCTTTTGATCCTAAGAAAATCAAAAAATAAATTAGGCGTCATAACTAATCTTTGACTCCAAACCGTATAGATGCCGTAAAGGTACTTGTCCTTGACCAAAGTCATAATTTGTTAGGCTAACTAAGGAGATCAAAGTCATAGGAGATATATCTCAAAGTAAGTATTATATTCTCTATTTTGTGGATATACCTACTACTTTAGTAAAAATGAGCTAACAATAAAATATTCTTTATGCTCAGAAGTTTCTTCGCTAGTTTCTTTAAATAAACTAGTGTAACTATTAAGTATCAGTAGTTCCTTGAAGGGAAATAAAGGCACTATTGACACCACTCACCAAACCAAGTTCCTTCATCTACTGTATGCAGAACAGATTTTTTATTGTTTGCTGGTTATAAACAAGGATAAATAAGTACTCATTAGAGAAATTGTCGCTTTTTTTCATACTTAATAAGATATAGTGTCAGTGCCAAAAGATTTTTTTAAAGTTGTTTATCATTCAATCCAAAGATTCCATCTTGCCGTTCGTGTGCGCTGGGCTGACAGTAAGCCGCACAGATTGATACTGTATGCCAGTACTGTTAAATCGTGTGTGTTCAATCTAAGTCTTGTTTGATTTAGAGCGGTGACGTTTCTACTTAGAAATATTACTAGTTATGTCAAGAGTGTTGCTAGATTTAATTAATAACAATGGAACTACATTGTATGTATTCAAAACCAATCTTTGAAGGTTATCATAACGATTTGCTGAATACATTTCGGGAAAACGATTTCGGATCTCTCAAAAACATAAAACATAGTAAATTAAGTCATGCATGGTTCATATTTTTTTGTAATGCCATAAAAATAGTGTCACTTGCAACACAGACCAAATCGACATAAGTAAATTATTAATGCATGATAGAGTTATTTGTCTCAAGAAAAAGCCGAGTGATGCCGGCTTAGAATAGCATCACCCCATTTCTTTCCTGTGGGTGTCGTAAGAAGCGACTAAAGGACTCGAGGGTATCATGTGTATTGCAATTTTAGGCGACAGGCTGACAACCTGTCACTATTGCGATACACGACAATGCTAAAACGGCCCTCAAATATGTGTCAGACGTGGCGATAACGACCGTACTTTTACGGTCGTTGACGCTCTGCCTACCCCGCAAGGGATAAAGGCGTGATGTATGTATGTATGTAAAAATTCTGTCACTAGCAACACTGACCAACATGACGTAAGTAAAGCATTCATGCATGATAGTGATATTTGTCTGAAGAAAAATAATGTCACAAACAACAGTGACTTAAGTAGAACCTTAACACATGATACTTTTATTTGTCTCAACAAAAATACTGTCACTAGCATTAGTGGCCCAGGTAAAGCATAAATGCATGATAGTGTTGTGTCAAGAGAAATACTGACACCAGCAACACAGACCAAAGTGACCTAAAAAAGCAATAATGCAAGATACTGTTATTTGTCTCAAGAAAAATATGTCACTAGGAGCACTGACCAAATTGCTGTAAGTAAAGCATTAATGCATGATACGTACTCCTTCACTGTCAATTCGTAGAGTGAACAGATTTCTTGTGAGTAAGGAAAACGCCAGAAGGCAAACGTGCAAGTGAACCACGTAATGAGGATAATTTAATTTATATTTATTGCACACATATACTTGAAACTCGGCACGACGTCTAGAAAACACCTGTAGGTCATTCAAAATTTAGATGTGACTGCTGTTGGATCTATGATAGGTAACGCAATAACCAAAAACTGTTAAATTGAGCTTGTCAGGATAGCTTAGCTGCAATTAATATACTTAGTCCTAGAAATAAATAGGTAAGTAAGGCCACTTGGGGTTCTGTGTGGACTTCCTCCATTTTCGACACTGTCTCAATTCCATCCAAAAATTCTGCTCGTTTCAGAGCTTGACTAATTTACGCACACACATCGAGCTTTCGCATTTTTAGGCAATAGTAGTAGACAGAACAACAACAAATTCGCCAGGCAGGAAACCAGAAATATTAAGTATATTTGCCATAGTAATTCATTTCGTCCTTTATTACTTTGACCTATGTTCTGTAGGGAAAGTTGTTTGCTATCCTTATCATGCACATGCATGCTCTTAAGTAAGTATTACAGGGTCGTTATGAGACACCTTGTACCAGCAGAAAAGTGGGGCTCATGTACTTCAATAAAAACAATGTAAAATTTAACAGCTTAGGCTGCACCCTTTAAAAACAACTGCATACTGCAACAGAAGAAAATATGTGTTATTCATGAAAATCGACAGATAAAACGCAATTGCATAGAAGATTACGCGGTAAAGATGGTGCGATCTCGAACGTCCCTTGAAAGACGAATAATGAAAGTGAACGAACAAAAATATCACGCAACAGACACGAACTCGGATAAAGAATATGTCAGTTCTTCTAAGAAAAGGTAATGTAGCTTCATAAACTACGGTGGATTCGGATGCCCCTCAGTATAAAGGATTAAAAAACTTCTTACAATTGACAGCTACGATAGCCAAAATAACAAACAAATCAAAAACAAATGTGAGTATGGCAAATAACTTAGAAAAACCTCCACTGTATTTCTAACAGACATGACGATAACAAACTACCAAACAACAACGCTAAGATAGGTATTGTAAACATACTAAAATAACAAGTGTAGATACAATCTAGCGAAGGTTTCTGACACACAATCAATATGACTATATTTGACACAGCCAGATACAAACACTACCAAACACGCTCAATTTATGTCAAATTGTCAACACAATAATGCAGAGGACGCTTTATTATTATATCGCCTAATTTAGCTTGTTTAGACTGTTAACTACTCAGCTACAACGTATAAGGCGTATCACACACACAACACCCGATATTATATAGAATTAACCTTAAAACCAACAGAAATAAGGCTGCAATTGATAACAACTACGCTATTAATGGTGTTAAATATCTCGAGTATCCATTGATTGCCTTACAATTGTCGGGTAACATGAAAATATATATTTTACTCAAGGTTCTCGGTGTATGGAACGAATGATGAATTCTCCGGCGATACAATAAACAATCCAATTGAAAACACACAACACGCACGTGGCCGGATTTTTGGCCGGCCGGACGAAACGTCCTTACGCGACGACTGTTCAAGTGACACTGACGCGCCGCGCGATTCTACCGAAATTGCGCTCGTGCATCAAGTACAG
This sequence comes from Tuta absoluta, assembly GCA_027580185.1. Classification (NCBI taxonomy): domain Eukaryota; kingdom Metazoa; phylum Arthropoda; class Insecta; order Lepidoptera; family Gelechiidae; genus Tuta; species Tuta absoluta. Next base: position 33,224,251 of record JAQAHW010000001.1, on the reverse strand, counting down.
GTAAATTACCAATGGAAATTGCATCTGATGCAATGCAACTGGTTGTCAGTTTTTTCCCTTTAGATGTAACATTTTTAGTATTCTGCGGGTGTCAGCCGCCAGTAACATGGGAGGTCAACTGGTGATAGAGTCGGAATGAAACGTGGAACTCTGGCCGGTTTAATGTTTACAAACTTTGAAGTCGTGCCAACAGAACGTCTAGTTCGCATAATTACCGCAAATTAGGCAATGGAGATGAAGAAGTATGATTAAGTTGTAGAAAAATAAATATAGAATAAAAATTATGAAGGAAGATTCTAAAAGTTAGTGATGGCTTTGCTTACTGACATAGTTTTGTAAATAAGACCACGTTATTAGGTACAGTGGTAGATAATTTTTTTACAGCAGTAGTGATGTGACTATCAACACTCATTATCTTGATCATAAACAGCACATGATGTGAGCTAAGCAGTGATAATTAGCTAGTGAATATACAAAAAAGAACTTCTTTTGCCAGTTAAAGGTACCTACGCCATAGTTTTCCCAAATAACCTCAACAAGTAGTTGCTTGACAAACAATATTGAGGGAAATTTACAAAATAAACAAAACAAACACATTAAAATTAAAATGTTCCTGTCTATTCTAATAAAGACACCTGAAATTTCGAAAACGTTTGGTGTTAGTACGGGACTTCCTCAGGAGGGTTATGTTTTTCGAGTATTTATGTATTTATGTATGTGGACAAGTTAATTATTTTACACAGGCTACAGCCCAAACGGATATTGACATATGATGTGTCGTTACATACGTCTCAAGAAAGCGAGTGAGAGTGACAATGGATATTAAAAATTAATGAATATTGAATGGCAGATTTTATTATATTAAAAAAACACGTGGCAAGTGGCAATGGTATGTGTTGTTAAATTCATCATGACAGCAGAAGTATGGCACTAAAATATTATAAAAAGATTCACATTAAAATAATAAAAAGCAACTTTGGCAACCGAAAAGAGAAGCTGCAAGTTTAACCGTTTTTTTATAACTGTTAAACTAAGCTTTGCCGTGTGTTGCCGGCTGATTGCCGTGTGTTGCCGGCTGAGAATAGCATCACCCCATATCTTGCCCGTGGGAGTCGTAAGAGGCGACTTAGGGACTTGAGGGTGTGTATTGCAATTTTAGGCGATGGGCTGACAACCTGTCACTATAGCGATACACAATTTTCCAAATAACCCTCAAATATTTGTCAGACGTGGCGTAAATGTCCGTTTTATGCGGCTGTTTACGCTCTGCCTACCCCGCAAGGGATTATAGGCGTGATATATGTATGTATGTATGTATGTTAAACTAAGGCAAACGGGTATAAACAACTGATTTTACAAACAATATTTGTACAAATTTCGTACATCAAAATGGTTGTCCCCCGCAAATTTGTTCCTTTTTATTATAAAACTTAAGTGCCATACTTGCGTTTTTTTCTTTTCTGTTACCGCAGTCGGGTTCTTAATTTATTAATTATGTATTATGTATATTTTCTAAGAACTCATTAATCCTGATTGATTCAGCAAATACAGTAAATACTTTGTAAAGATCAGCAAGTAGCGAACGGAACTTATTTAAATAAAATTAAACGCGCTTGTGATAGTATAGGTGCTCGGCAGCGTTATCGAACGCGGTGAGCGCCTGACGATTTTTCACTTGCAAAACAAGCTCAAGTTTATTCTTGTTAAAATAAAGTTAATTTTCAATGTGTTCCAACTGAAACAAGTGCATGCCCTCGGACGCTACGGGTGTGCTCGCCCTAAGAAACTACAAGCATGACTGTAAATGAAAAATAAATAGCACAAGTACAGGCGTGGTTGATCTCAAAGCCTCTACATCATCCCAGCAACTACAAGATTAACGTTTTCAACAACATCGTTCCTAATAACATCTATCTACCGACACGCGATCGCTGAACGCTGCGCACGCGACACTCACAAAGCTAATTAATGATAACAAGAAACTCCGAGTTAAATTAGTACATGATGACTCCCTAAACGATGATGTACCCAATAAATATTTTTTATGATATCTTTCTGTACTATTACTGAACCAAAACCTAACAAAGTGTTTATTTTACAGATTTTTTCATTAGTTCGTTTCGACTTTTAAAAAATCTTGATAAGCCTGATATAAGCATCCGCTGAACAAATCGGCAACAATACACGTACAGGCAAGTAGGTTAGTATTTACTATGTCACATTATTCGTAATTTCGTTCAATGAACTAATAATTGTTTCTAAGGAATTCGGATAAAATAGTTTCAACTGGGCAAAAAATAGGTCCAGCTAGGCAATTCTTCATCCAAACAAGGGTATGGCTGTCACAGATATTTTTAAAAATCAGAGCAGAAAGGTTAATTTAGCTGGAACAGCAGATTCGTGTAGTAGGAAAACATATCCTTGAATGGTGAAGAAATGAATCACGGCTCATGTCAGGTCAATGAACTAAATAATGCATTGGATGCAAAATGTAGCATATCATACGCAGATGCTTCTACTCACGTCAATGCACGTCATTGGATTTGAATTGTAATAGTATATGAACTCAAGTCAAGGGTGCTGAATTTAAATTTTAAATCCAGTTTTTACATTTAGGAGAAAATTTACTTGTCTTATTTACAGATCAAGAGCACCTTTTATTTTAGAGTAAAGAACGCATTTTGCGGCCGTTCACGCTCTACCTACTTACCCTGCAAAGGATAAAGACGTGAATATGTGTGTGTGCTATGCAAATGGTATGAAGGGTTTTTTATTTGAAGCCCTGAAGGAGTTAACGGGGACAATAGAAAACACGAAATTACTGAATACTATAAAATTCTACCCCTTTTTAACCTCAATTTAGAAGCAGATTTCGTTCTTAAGTTTTTTATAACTGGTTGGGCATCATTATCTTTAGAAGCGCCAAAAAGTTGTGTTTCAATTTTGATCTAACTAGTCTTCGGTCAACCATCACTGCTGCAAATTGTTGTTATTGAAAGGAGTCTTTCCTTTTTATTTTGAAGTATTACATCATCGGTCAAAAATCATAGTAATTCGATGCTAGAACGCAGTGATTGCATGATACGTAGAAGTCGATGGGTTCGGGTAACTAAAGGTTACAGCCAGGGAATAAGCGGATAAACCAAAGATGTCAAAACTTAATAAACATAATAAGTGTGTACCGCTTATAAGGTTAACCTTCTACACTCCAGTTTGAACAAAGTTTCAAAAAACGTCCGACTACTGAAAACTCTTAAAAATAAACTTGCTGCTATAGTGGATTACAACTAGGGGGTCTAGAGGATTTTGTTTCGTGTTCTGGATCAAATTCCAATAGCAATCTTAATTACATCAGAAACCATTACAATACCATTACTGTATTTATTATAATATATTTTTACATCATATATATATATATATATTTTGCTTTTTTTTCTTCGCCGTGTGATGCCGGCTTAGAATAGTATCACCCCATTTCTTGCCCGTGGGAGTCGTAAGAGGCGACTAAGGGATTCGAGGGAGTGTATTGCAATTTAGGCGATGGGCTGACAACCTGTCCCTATGGTGATACACAATTTTCCGAATAACCCTCAAATATTTGTTAGACGTGGCGAAAATGTCCGTTTTATGCGGCTGCTTACGCTCTGCCTACCCCGCAAGGGATTATAGACGTGATATGTGTGTGTGTATGATTTTTTTTTCTCTATACGTGATGCGCTTTTAAATTATGTGATCTTCTCTTTGTCATGCCTGTGTTTTGTTTGGAAAACAATAAAGTGTTCTAAAATTCTATACTTTAATCCCGCTAACTGCGTGGCCACAGTTTTCTGCGAAGCCTAATTAGATGCGCCATGTTAGTTTACTTTGTGACTAATAAGTGAGTTAGAAGTGTTAGAACTTAGAGCGTCAATGATTTTCCCACCATTGTTCACACATAATATTATAACATTAAATATACTAAGTATACACGAGGATATAATTCTAAATATTTGAAGGACATTAGGTAACATTTGAAAAATAAATTAGTGATAATATTCAGTTGCCACTTCAATTTAATTTTCAGTAAGCTGCAATTTGTAAACCTTTTTTAGTTGCATATTGTATTTTATTTAGGAATTGTTGTGCCAGTGAATAGTATACTAGCCCAGAAAATACTATAGAAACCAAAATATTTCGCACGAATGGGTTTCGAAGTCGCGACTTGCGGCATAGCGTGCAGGCGTTTAACCACAGATTTTTGGTTTCTATGATTTGTTGTAAGTACATCAAATATTTTTCTGTTTTGCAACTAAGAGGGCAATTCAATGACGACGAGTATTCCAAGCATTTATATATTTTTGTGAATTTTCGTACGAGGGTTTTCAAAATCAAATAATACAATTAAATAGTTTATTATTTTTCCTATTTACACGACATTAAATAGCTATCAATCTACAAGAGGTTGAACAATGCTCTACACATTTATCTAAATTGTTCTATTTACATATCTGTACAGCAGTTTATTTAATTAACTTTCTCTTTTCAAGATATGTTAAGTGAAATAGTATTTGAGATAGGATTTTTCTCATCGTTCTAGCAATTTCCGTAGGTACCAACTGTACCAAAACACACTCCAGTAGGATTAGTTTAACAGATTTTCTGTAATGCGAATTGTACACGCAATTTATTGCGTCATTCTAACAAATATAACAAAAAAATTATTTGAGGACTTGTCATTCAGCGACTATACACGCTGGAATTTCACTAGCAACCGATACTGAAATGGTCTGGCGATAAGATAAATTTTTCCCAAGGAACATAAATCTATCGAAATATAGAACAAATATTTTAACTCCCCTATTATCTATCATAAATCAGCTAATCGGCAATTTAACTAAGTTTTATTCTAAATTATTTAGGTAGGTCCATCTAATAATCTTTCGTCGCCCCTTCTGACAAAACCTGATGTGAAAGAAGTTAGGAGAAACTTTTTTGCGGCCTGTGTACCAGAAAATCTCAAAGAAGCAGAACAAAATATGCAAACAAATAATAATTTCCTGTTTGATTCCGATTTACACTTTGATACTCCGATGACGATATGCAGATCTGCTAAAAGCCTTAACCTCAGATTCAATATCTAAGACAGCTGTGACACGTATTACGGAAACAATGATGGGAAAACATTCACAAGTTTACGCTTTTATCAGCAATAGTAGTTTTTTCTTTCTGTCTTAGTTTCTGTGTAATAATAGAACAGAGATTTCAAGTACACTTTACTTCGTCATCATAGAAGCTGTTAAAACAATATCAGAGTGGGAAGTACCTACTTACATTTTAATACGTTCCCTAAAGTCTAAATTACCAATTTAGATCGAATTTGTTCCAACTCTTATGTTAGACAATTCCCACACCAACGAAAGAAAATTATCGAAATTATTTAAGCAGTTCTGATATATGCGAAGGCAAACATGGTTTCAGTAACGACATACAGTTTTTTAAGCTCAACAAGGATCATCTATCAAAATCTTCCGCAATTTTAATAATGTTACATACTTATCGAGCAAATTCGTTATTTTTCATAACTTCACTGATAAAATATAAAACAGGAAAGGTAACATTTTAGTGCTAGGAATAATTATTGATCCATGAAGTGTGATACTGTTAAAGGAGTAATCAGGTAAAAAAAACTAGACTTACATATCGTGTAGCCTTCGATCTTACTTTAAGGATGTACTTAGAATTAAACAAAACAGGACCTAAATCTTATGATGCATTCGGTGATCTTGAAGGCTTTAGTTAAGATTAAACATTATCTTAAGCCTGGGACAATTCCTTGACATCTTACTTAAACAATTTTAAATGTAATATAACATTTTTAAACTTACATACGCGTTACGTTACGATACCATTTTTTCTCAGAGCACCGCACGGGTATAACAACATAACATTTAGTTCGTTTTTCCATTCGAAATTTAAAAAATCTAACAGTCTGGCATGGTAACCATGAATTCCGAGAAAAATAATCCACAGACACGAGTTTGTGTACAATAGGTACTATCAACACTAGCCACAACAAACCGCACATAAAACAATAACAAAACCAGTCACTACAGTTTCAAGCACTCAAGTTATTCTCTTCTCAAACGACAAGGCGCGTACAGCCAAAACACAAGCCGTTAGAAATTTACGATGCATTTTATACATATTTAACTTTGCTTTTAGTCGGTTTTGTGAAGCGGGCGCACTCTAAGCGCGCAAACCGAACGATGTACCAAAATAGCACATTCTAATTCGTCGCCAGACGCTCAGACAGATAGGGCTGGCTAAAATTACTGCACAGTATCAAGATGTACATCTGGATGTGCAATTTCAAGGCTTAACATATTGCTAAAAATGTGACAGCTGTTTGGTTTTATGCGGCCAATGTTTTGACCGGCGTGAGTAACTTCATCATTTAAAGGTTGCTTATCAGAGTAAAAGATCAAATCTATCCGTTATTTTTCACACAATTTTGAATTGCTCACTGCTCCTAGCCTGACCTACCTTGGCTGCCAGACAAGATAGTCTCTATTACGGCTGGATTCTGAATCATTAAATTTTCTTTACAAAATGACTTTAGAACTCTGGCAGTATCGCCTACTTCAGAAGTGGCAGTTCATCAGTAGTTTAAAGACACCAAAAATGACTGTTTCCAACAATTTTAACATTTTAAGATGTGAAGACTGGGTTTTACTAATAATTAAATTTTAAAACGCAAAAGTCTTAGTCCCACCTTGTTACCAGTTGTTGGTTAATGGTAGGTAATGATGCATATACAAGGTGTCGTTAAATCATGTTGTATAACAAATGTTGCTATTGTCTCATTTGTAGACTGTTTGTCGTCAACTAAATAGAGTAATGTTTGCACATAATCTGTTAGTTTTAAGATTTTATTAATGTGAGCTGGTAGTCGTAAGCTGTTAGTTAACCAAACTTTATTAAATACAAAAGTTTTAATACACTCCCCGTGATAGGTTAAATAAATATTGAACCATTTCGCAATTTAATTTAATATACAGTTCTGCAAACTTTATTATTTCAATTAAAATTTTCGAAAAATTAGTAAAGCGTTTATAGTTTTTTTTACTTATTTTATCTTATGTATATTCGCATGTACTTATCGTTATTATGTGAACTTATAGATTTCGGTTTCAGGAATATTATGTACCAATAATTCTCAAAGTTGTCGTGTGATGCCGGCTTAGAATAGCATCACCCCATATCTTTCCCGTGGGAGTCGTAAGAGGCGAATAAGGGACTCGAGGGTGTGTATTGCAATTTTAGGCGATGGGCTGACAGCCTGTCACTATAGAGATACACAATACTCTAAATAACCCTCAAAGATTTGTCAGAAGTGGTGTAAATGGCCGTTTTTTTGGCCGCAAGGGATTAAAGGTGTGATATGTGTATGTATGTATGTAATTCTTAAAATATGTATGATAGTAGTTTGGAACCATTACAATTTTTTCTACGGAAACTTTTCCAGATTTGGACTATTCCATATAGTGTCGTTACAGTTGCATCAATTTTATTTACGAACATATTTTTGATTAATTAACTGAGGTGCATTCATTAGTAGCCTGAGATACAAGCAATTTTATATTACGTAGTACTTCCTTACACACATGGCCAGAATAATTTCAATTTTTCCTGCAAAATACTCGATACATAATTTTCATGCAAATATTACTCTTAGTCATTATGTCGTCAGAAAGCTTAAGTGCTTTTGAAGAATGTATCCAATCTCGTGACCTGTAAGATCGAGATAAGGATTTAGTATAAACTATTTCTATGGGACTTCTCTGATAGTTATTCGAATTCGAATTCAAACCATTTATTTCTAAGTAGTAAATTACAAGGTTTTCTTTTAGAATGTCAAATCTACAAAACATAACATAATACATAATAAATTATTATTTTAGCCTACGTCAAATTCTTGTTTAAATATGATCTTTCCATCTCATGCATAATGTTAATGTGTCGGAGCAACATTTTTTTTTTTGTGTTATGATAATGAATATCAGAGATTCTGAAATAAGAATTATAATTCTTGCGCACCTACATTATGTTATCAAATATGTACTACGAAGCAAGCGTAAGAATGCTTATCTCTTTAAACAATTATCTTAGGGAATAACAACTTCGCAATACATATTTATTTATTTAACTGTTTATTGCACACAAGATAAAACAGAACAATTACATTAAAGAAAAACAACACAACAGGTACTACTTATTGCTAAAAAGAAATCTCTTCCAGCAGAACATACATACTATGGCTCATTTATCTACGGATAAAAAAAAACTTTTTAAACAATCGCTAATAGTTTCAATGATAAAATTCATTATCTATACATATAACAAAACTGAAACTGGTTGCGGTCTGTATATTGCAAATATAAGCAGGAACTAATATAGAGGCTTTTAAAACGCATAAGAACCCGTAAGAATATATTTTCGTTTTTTTTCTGCGTGTTTGTGCACGCTAATTTCCAAAACTACAGGACGGATTTGAATGAAACTATTTGTGCCAACTTAACATATACGATACTTTCTACCGCGGGAAATTTGCTCATTTTCACGGGGAATGCGATTAAAATCATATATAGTCCACTTAGCCCAGCTAAATTATAAGAGTAACAGGAAGGCTAGTTAGTAATAGCATACGTGAAACACCCGAAACCCAACTAAACTAGTCATGCGGAAATGGCTTCAAAAGAAAAGATTTTCAGCATAATGGGTCGCTTCTACATCGAGGGTGTATGGTAAACTTAATGTGGAACACCAGAAGCCCGGCTTAAATATATTTACGACAAAGGGAAATCGATACAAAGGAAAATCTGAACAAAATCAAGATTTGCTTTTGGTGGCCTATTATTTAAGGAACATGGGTTTAAAAATAAAATGTACCACACAAATAAAAAAAAAAAACAAAAACTTAAGTGAAAAAAAGCATAATGAAATAATTTAATCTGAATTCAAGGCCCTGATTTACTTTAAAAGTTTGTTTCTTTCATTCACGGTGCGCCAGTAAGTAACAGACACTCATTTTGCGCTCAGCTTTTCGCAAGATTATACGGTTTTTTCCGACATAGAAACTACAGAAATACCGTGAGAATGTCTAATTTAAGTATTCGTACTAGAAAATCTATGTAGCAAAATTATTCCATATTTATATGCTATAATTTTAAAATTGTAGATGTAATATTTAAAAGGTTACTTTGTTTTTCTCTCTATCGAGTAAAGTTTGTCAAACTTTGTAACTCATAGGTATATGTTATCTGCTAAATCCTCGACAATAATATATATATTTATTTAGAATTTTATGGTAGTAATTGCCAAACTAACCAGCATCATCAATTCACAGGGGCAGGGTGAGGTAGCTGAGGCAAGATCGATTGAGGTGTAATTAAATATCTACATTTTTTATTGAGAATACTGGCATGCAGCGTCCAGTATGCGGTGTCGTGAAAAAGCACGAGTGAAGATGTGGCTCATAGACATAGTATGCTATAGCCCATTCACGTGTCGTATAAACACAATTTTATTGTTACGCTGTAGCGTGTGCTGAAGTACCAAGTATGTACTTACTTGCATCTATCTCGGTCGAAGATAAATTTTTTATCCTTCCAGGAACTCTTTTCTACTGATTTCATATATGTATGTGAAAAACTAGTACAAGTCGGTCACAAAAATATAGCAAGATGTGTTTGTTTTTCTACCACTGGGACTCAACAAGCTGTTTTGAGACTAGATTTAGATTTTCATGTTTTCAAAATTGAAATATCAATTTTCGGCGAATTAATTATTACTGAAAAACGGCGGACCATTTGTACAACTCTAACAAACAAACTGTAATGCACTTTAATTTACGGACATATTTTACGGGTAGTTGCAATAAAACAACGCTTTGATTCATAAGGAAACTTTACTAAATTATACATAAAACTAAATACATAAATATATGTTGGTAATTGTATAGAATAGGTATTTCAATTCAGTTTACCTAGGGTAAATACTTGTTGCTGATCTGAAAGTCAACGTTTATAAGTCTATAATTGAAAAGCTTCATTCGCTCTTTTAATTTATTGTTAATAATCACTTTGTAAGTGTTAGATTTAGAACTAAGCTTAGTCCAACGTGACCAAAATAATTCATTACAAAGTTGTAGTTTATAGGAAGTGCCGGGAAATGCCTAAGCACACAACAATAATATAGGCCCCTTAGTATTTTTATTTATGAGACACGTCTCAACATTTTTTCTCACGCTTATGAATCCGACATTAAAGTCAATATTTCGTGTTGTAATAACAGTAATCGCTACTAGTCATTATTACAGCGAGCTATGTCGCCTGATTGTTACTAGTTTCAACTGGCTGGTCGTAATTGCTGTTTAAACTTCGAACGTTTTGCTTTTTTGTTTGTTTCTGTTTCAACTACTGGACTGGGATTCGAGTAGATTTTTCTTCCCAAGAACATATTGCAATGTTGTAACTAAATTGAGATGAGTTGTTTTGTGACCATAATCGAACGACAAACTTTAGATCAGGTTAATACAACTATGAAAGCAATCCAAAAGACACAAGATGACGTAATTACTACAAGTACTTACCAACGTTTAAAATAACCCGAAGATCTTGCATCTGGTTTTGAACTCGATTCTAAAACCGATTACCTGCTTCTATTTATTTACGTTGCACTGAATTTTTGGCAAACGGCGATTGCAGGCTGAGTAAGCTCTTAGTAAATTTAGACTACGTCGGCCGAGACTAGAATGCTGGGCATAGGCGTGTTCCATTTGCTACATTAATAACTTATTTTTGATGGTCGCAGTCAACTAGAAACCCTAGTACTAAACCAAACCATCTTGTGGCGACAAAAGTGCGTACATATTTCCAGTCTGAGCCGGTTAGCGACGTCATAACACATCACGTCATAGGCATCGGTGAATGAGTGTGTGCTAAATCAGTTTTTGGCATACGTTCCGAAGAATGAGACGCTTTTACTGTCGGGTATGCTTACAATAACGAAACGAAAAAAAAAAAACATTATAAATAATTAAGCAGCAATATATTTGCATGGGCCTCCCCCTAAATTGGACTATTGTGGCTGTTAAGGTAGGTAGGTATATCTGCATGATAGTGATGTAACGAATATTCTGCGACGAAAACACGCATATATTTGGATATTTGCATTCAAGTTTGTGAGAATACGCAATAAAAACGTCAGAAAAAAAATCAGTTTGAAGATGAACAAAGTTGAAATCAAACAAATGAAATTGATTTACTTATTTTATTGAAATTGACATTCTTTATTCAATGTAGGATAGTATTTTCACTTATTGACGTCATGAACCGTCATTGTAAAAAAAGTAATTTGTATCACACAATTTTCTTCTTTTTATAACAATTTGGTTATGTATAATAGAAAACCGGCTCGGGTGGGGCAAAAAATAAATAAAAATAAACGCACTGCCACGGGGCTGGCCAGGTCAATCACACGGCATGTAACATTACGCCACCAGCAGCTGAAAAAGATATTCATTTGATAATTTTTAATAAATCGTACAATTTTAAAGTCACTTGTTTTTATTTACGAGCAGACCAGTGATGTGCATTGGATTGATTCGGGTCTACTCGGCATTTTTTGAAACAAGATGCAAACGGATTGCACCTTGCGCTAACGAAATCGTGTTTGACTTGAGACTGCAGGCAAACCACAGAAAATCAGAGCAAATTATAAAAAAAAAACTGATATCTCTAATGTCGATAGGAATTCGCGTTCGGTAAGATTCCAAAAGTGACATTCGTTACATTGCTACTGCATGTATGCAATTGGCTGACTGGAGTCAAAACAGAAAATTGTATTTGTAATGTAACTACAAAATTTATTGTTAGGGATTTTACCACACTATTAAGTACATAAAAAATTCTGAAAAATAATATATTAAACGAATTAAAATACACCTCACAGGTTGGTTATTAATATAACTTATAGAGAGTACTGAACACGCTTTTGGCCGCTGGTAGTTCGAGCGTATACGCAATTCTGTCGTTATCAGTCTAGTGACGGTTTTACACGTCATCGCGTGTTTTAATTTGTACCGTCAGAGATGAGACGTGTTCCAGATTTATAGTATTTGCTCGTGTACGTATTCGAAAATAGCTGAAATCACTCTAAGCTGATCCCACAGATTAGCAATAGATCCCCTCGATAGTAGCCTGGACAGCGAAATACTAGTACTTATGCTTGTATACTGTGTAATACCTTTTGTTTAAATTTTGAGTAAGTAATTAGTTACCGTTAGATCCTTCAGTTTGCGAAAAATACGTAACAGAAATAGCCGCGGTAAACACATGTCAACTTTAAATCTCGCTATTCACTTGCTATTCACAAACATACCTAGCTACCTCAATGTCAAGCTGACAAAATAAGTCGGTTAGTTCCAATAAAGACCGGCTTTATCCAGTTTTAGTTATCATCTTTTATCGTGACATCTTAGTTATCTTGATCTGTACAATATCTTATTTTTTTACAAGAGTTGTTTTTACTATTTAGATAAAATATATAGTAAGTTTGCTCTATCTTACTTATTCAGTTCCGCATGTCCGAAAATGGATTTGTGATGTAATATTATAATTATTATTTGACTTAAGGCTTAATATTACGCTAGTTGTGAGGAAAATGGTACGAGTACAAGTAAAAACACAAATGCACTGAAAAGGCCACAAGAAAATAAAAATAACCATCTCAGTTATTCATTATATCTATTTAGTGCTTCAATCGTATTGTTTTGAATGCGTGCTCAAGTTGAGAAACCGGCTAAGTACGAGTCTGACTCGCGCGCGAAAGTTTCCGTACCATTATGCCATAAAAATAATTTTTGTTGTATAGACGCCAGTTACATATTAATTTTATCCTGTTTTTATTATGTTGTTATAGCGGCAACAGTAATACATGTTCTGTAAAAATATCAACCGTGTAACTATTATCATTTCATGAGATTCAGCTTACGAACCATTATAGATAAAATCAAGCAAAACAAAAACATTGTTTGTATGGAAACCCCCTTTATTAAAATTGTATTCGAATAGGATCCTGGCGAGAAGTATTTGGGCACTGCCCCTTGGTTCCACAGTAACATCACTCACTACTCTTATATAGAAACTAGTATACGGGGTGTAAGGGACAGCCCTCCGAATACTGATAGGGTGCAGCAGACCATAATACTGAACAACTTTCCCCTAGAAACATATGTCAGGAAACGGAAAAAAATATTCGACCTCCCATACAAAATCACGATCAGCTGCATTTACTATGGGGAGTCAACATTTTTTTTACGTTTCCTGAAATATGTTTCTAGGCGAAAGTTGTTCAGTATTATGGTCTGCTGCACCCTATCAGTATTCGGAGGGCTGTCCCTTACACCCCGTATACTAGTAGTAGTGAGTGATGTTAATATTTGATATTCAATTTATCGCGGTTTTTCATTGCTTCGGCTGCAATCAATCTGTAAAGAATGGTTAAGTCGCTGGGAATAAGTTGCAAAACTATTCCGGTAGATGGAGCCATACTACGCGTTATTGACATTAAATACACTTGCATAATTTCGCAGGTAACGATTGAACAGCGGTGCCTAGATGGAAGAGGCGTAGCTAGCTAATACTGACAGCGAACGTCGCAGGTTTAAATCCTGCCTGAGGTAGAACATTTTACCAGTGTTCTATAATAAAATGCTTTTAATAGTCGGGGACTTTCAATCAAATGGGTCGGTTGGAAAGTATTTATTTTGTGCACTATCCTGTCAAATACTTTGAAATTTATCAGTCTTCGAGCAAGACGTTCTCCCGTCTCGTTCCGATCCGGGACGGAAGGCCGTCGTTGCTCGAAGTTATCGGTCTATCAAAACTTGTTTATAACTCTTGACCACCGTGTGAGTTTTTGATGTAACTATGTTGTAAATGCTTTTATGGTCAGGAGCTTGGATTCAGGCATACGAATTGATTGAAAGGACTGAGAAATAGCCCATAGTCTGTCTCGTCAGAAAGTCGAAAAGTGTTACCAATCTATTCAATCTATATATTCACACTAAAAGAACAATCTCACACTTATTTTAAATTGACACGTAACCCGACTGAGCCCGTTAACTTATAACTTGGAGACAGCTTTAACTTTAAAAACTGCAGAATTATATTTTAGTAGAATTCTCTGATGTATTTACCAGAGATTAATGTTTACTTCAACCATGAACAGCATTCATTCATGATGCTCATTAGAGTGCAATTTTACCTTCATATTCTCATAAGACAGCGTAATAGTAAAGCAGACACTATGATAACTCGCCACGTGTCAGACAGATGGCCATCGGTGATGTATTGCCAACTCTTAATGTCAGATGGAATTAGTCTTACAAGAAATTCGGAAAATGACTGCAGGCCCTGATTCACCTGAAAAGTTTGTTCCTTTCATTCCCGCTGCGCCGCCAGAGAGAAACAGACACTCATTTTGCGCTGAAATTTTCGCGAGATTTTACGTTTTTTCTCTCATAGAAACTAGCGAAATACCGTTAATTTAAATTCAAATTACAGCATATTTCTGTTTGTAATAAATTTAAAACTGTAGATATAATAAAAAAAAAATGTTTCAAATAGAGGTTACTTTGGGTTTTGCCTACAGACAAAAGTTTGTCAAATTGTGTTACTGATAGGTATATGTTATCGATTCATCATCATCATCATTGGCCTCACACGTCTGTGACCACGTGACAGACGATTTAATCAGTGTCTGAGGCAAGACTTTTCATGGCTGTATAAGCCGATCCGCGTGACGCGGGTGAAGTGTCGTCTCCACAGACACTGCGTTGCCTGGGACGCAATTATGGAAAACACAGGGTTGCCCAGGACTTTCGATTAGATCCTCGATAATAACATATTATTTTTTTCAAATTTTTGGCTGTAATTGTCTTAATAAAACTGGTTGAAAAATCTTGCACTATATCCCCGCCTTAAAAGGAAGCTTCTTTCCAAATTTCATAGTTCTAGGTCCACGGTAATTACCCTTTGAATTTTGATTCACTTGAGAGGGTTTTGACCGCGCAACCCTAAGAATGGAGCTGACTTTGCGGTAAATGGCCTAAAGACAACTAGGTATGTATTTGTATGCAATATGTACAACAGCGTAGTTCAGAAATAAGTTTTCTTAAGTTATGTTTTCTTAAGTTATGTTTTCTTTTTATGGCTGTTGTCTATAGCAATGGCACCATACATATACGGTGTGTAAGGGACAGCCCTCCGAATACTTATAGGGTGCATGCAGATCATGAAACTGAACAACTTTCCCCTAGGAACATATGTCTAGGAACGACCAAAAAAATCAAAATCCCATACAAAAATGCAATCAGCTGCATTTACTATGGGGAGTCAATATTTTTTTACGTTTCCTGAAATATTTTCTTATGGGAAGTTGTTCAGTTTCATGGTCTGAATAAACCCTATCAGTCAGGCTGTCCCTTGCACATATAGAGTGAAAGAATCGTCGAATCCTACACATTGGTCTGAATTAGAAGCTGGCAGCACTAGATAACAAGGCAGGCAGGCACACAGAAAGGCTAGATTACTTCAAGGTACGAGTACATGCGTTTACCGTCGCACCTCCATCACGACATGTGGAGTTTTAACTCACGCAATAATGTGATACCTACTATCCTCGTAGCTGGATCGTGTACCTACCTAATTAGAGCGAGTCCAAGTAGCGATACCTTGAAATTGCACGTCATCGTATTTATAGGCACACACACATCACACCTTTATCCTTTGCGGGGTAGACATCAACGACCTTAGACATATTGTCAACAAAAAGGAACTTAGATGCCTGCAATTGTTGGCTAGAATATTTATCATCATATTTCAACCTCTGTTGCGTGGAGAAAATATTTCAGTTACACAATAACGTTCGTTTGCTTTCCTTTCGGGTTTTTATACGCATATTATTACATCTTGCTAGGTTGCTAGCATCTGACCAATAGTAAAAATATTGAGAATAAGGGCTGCTGCAGAGTAAACGTGCGTTTTTGCGAGCGATTACTAGAGCACTTTTT
Organism: Tuta absoluta; assembly: GCA_027580185.1. Taxonomy (NCBI): domain Eukaryota; kingdom Metazoa; phylum Arthropoda; class Insecta; order Lepidoptera; family Gelechiidae; genus Tuta; species Tuta absoluta. The sequence continues at coordinate 33,208,137 of JAQAHW010000001.1, read as the reverse complement.
ATAGAAATCCGAAAATGAACCGTACGTAATGAAAAACGGCTCTGACGGTCACCCGGCGACAAACGGCGGCGTTTGTCATTCTAGGCAATCTCACCTTTTTTTAATTACGATTGATTTAGTTTTGGGATTTTTAGTGAAAAGTCCTCGTGTTGCCGCTCGCAAATACGTGTGCGGCAGCCATAAGTTGACGAAGGATAAATCAATCTCACCCAGAGATGTCAAATCACCCGCGAAATCACTGTAATATTCTTCAAAGACTTCTTTTGCAATAAGTAATGTAATAACGAAGGACAATAAAATATTACAATACACATCCCTCGAGTCCCTTAGTCGGCTCTTACGATACCCATGGGTAAGAAATGGGGTGATGCTATTCTAAGCCGGCAATCACACGGCGCATGGGCTGACAACCTGTCACTATAGTGATACACAGTTATCTGATTGACCCTCAAGCTTTTGTCAGAAGTGGTGTTAATATCCGTTTTACGGCCGTTAACGCTCTGCCTACCCCGTAAGGGATATAGGCGTGATTTATGTATGTATGTATGTATGTAATAAAATAAAGTATAAATATATCATACCATATTCACCTTTTGTGTATGTTTAATCGTCCTGGAACGGAAAACTTACCTGAAACAATATAAGTAATGTACTTAAAATGAAAACATTGACATTAAATATTTTCACACGACACGACCGTACGTACGGCACCCACCGCACTTTTCCGTTTCGGTACGTTCCGTCGCGTAATTTCAATTATATTAATTTAAAAGAACTACCGTGTAGCCTTTTATAAATAAAAACGAACAAATAAAATATATATTGATCAAATTTGTAGGATTTCGCGCTAATTGGAGTGAAATTGCGCAAATTTAGAAAATCACATTGTATGGGATCCGCGTAAAGCAGCACCCGCATACTTATGATATATCATGGACTGAAACAATTGATAATTTAATTAAAATTTTCTAAGTGAGATATAAAAAAAAAAAGAAACGAACGGACCTAAATAAACAATACAATCTTTCAAAAACAAAAATAAAAGATAATCTTTCAAAATGATAGGAAAAATACTCATAAGGATGTATGGTAGGTACGACTGTGTTTTAGCATAACAACTCTGATTGAATCAAAGAGGCCGCTTGTTTTAGTTGATCCAACATTTTGTGTGTCGGAGGATTAAGGACAATCTCTGATGGGATTATGTATGATGGTATGTCAGTTTAGTACTGTTATAAATTTAAAGTGGTTACATCTATATCATTTCAGAAGGTTAGGTACTAATATTGCCTTCTTTCTACCGGTTAGGACGTAACTCGCCCAGCTTTATTTGCGGATAGTAAGTATGTATTATAAATTACACTCCAATCTACCCCTTTTAGAGTACTGGTTAATCAAATGTAGGGAACCAGAACGTATTTATAAATGATTTTTTATTTTCTTATAAGATATGCTGCAAGTATCTGAGGATGGCTTCTATTGACGCATGTGTGACCCGATTGTGCGTCCTTAACCGTACGCGTAACGTGCATTCTAGATCAGTGAATGCGCATACTATTTTATTATTAGGTAAAGGTATGCTTAGGTCTAGCTACTAAGGTACCTTCTTGAATTTTCTATCTGGGAGTTTGGAGGTTTGAGGTTTGTTATGAGTTATGACATTAGTCTCAGTTCATAGCACTGTCACTGCCACTTCCTGCTAAATAGGCTTAGACAAGGATAGAAGATCGCCTCCTAATTGTCTATGATTTAACGCGGTATCTGTCAAAATATCGGCGATTAAAAGTATGGCGGTTAAACATTTATGGAAATTGCGCGGAAATAATTAGACGATTTAAGACATGACATGACCAAAAAAATTGTCTTTGACATCTTCTATCCTTTTCTAAACTCCTAATTTGGTTCAAAATTGCAATCGGTGATATTATATCTCACAAACGTATCCGTTCGTATTGGTTCTGGGCTAGAACCAATACGAACGGATACGTTTGTTCTGGCTGAAATGTATGTGATAATAGCAATGTTTCTTATCAGGCGAAAAAAATAGCAACTTATACCTAGCACACAAAATTGAAGCGGTATTGAGATTTTAGTTACTTTGTGGTGATGCAAGCAATCTAAGTTTAATTAGTTATTTGTAAATATTACAATGTTGTGTGGTGAGAAATGGCATCACTCCAATTCTACTCGTGGGCGTCATAAAAAAACGACTAAGGGGTTATCATCCAGGGAATTGGTGGCGCCGTTCCCTGTGAATGCAACAACTTTCACTGCGCTCGCTAATCCGCCTGCCAAGCGTGGTGAGTATACATACCCCCGCAATAAGGGGAGGCCAGTTTCCAGCAGTGAACTGTAATGGCTGTCAATGGTGATGATGAAACAGTACTGTACAAAAGCTGTTTACCTAACATAAAATAAAAAACTAAAACATTTGCCGCATTTTTTCACTCACCGCTAACGCCATCTACTGCTTATTCGCTGAACTTCAAAGCTAAGCAAGATAAAACAAGACGGTCAATAAAAACGCTAGTTACTGTACGTGTTGAAGCCGACGTTCACCTATAGATAGAGCTACCAATCTCGTTTCAAAGCTATAAATATTGAAGGAGAGGCTATCCATATTTAATCCATACAAGAGATGTCAAGAAAGCACTATAGCGTGGATCTACTTGTCAAATCTATTAATTAACATTTAAAATGTTCAGTTAGATTCCTAAGCACTTTCTCATGAACATGCTCGGTAAGCACTTTCGACGGTCGATGTGGCGCAGTGGTTGTGTGACTGACTGCAACGCCAGGGTCCCGGGTTCGATTTTCGGTGAAACACTCACAAAGTTCGTATATTATCATATCACTGTGAATTTCTTCCTAGTGTGGTTAGGACATAGCAGATGAAAGATGATTCCATGCTTTGGAGGGCAAGCTAAGTCATCAGTCCCGGTTGCTGTATATGATTACTTAGACGGCTGTTGTTACACAACCATGTCAGAGGCCTTCTACTAGTAAGTAGTAGCCGGGTGAAAAACTCTGACACCAGGATTAATCGGGTGGTTGGACGACTCGGGTATACCACTCGAAAAAAATTTACCGTACATATAATCAAAATTTATGTATAAGAGGAAGATAAACATTTTCAGGGACAACTTTTTTAAGTAGGTACCATTTTATCCTTCTAAAATGTACCTAGAATAATATGACAGGTTATTTTAATTAAAGTAAATTAGTTAATATGTGGTAGGAATAAATGATTTCGTATTTTATCTAAATACAATAATAAAATTGGCACTCCGATACTCGGCAACATATTTTGTATGGGAGGAATTATTTTTTAATTTGAAAAGAAATGTTGTTCAGTTTCACGTCTAGAACACGTGCTGAAAATATTTACCCTTCTCCGCCAAATACACTTTATACTAAACAAACATGATCTAAGTCGTAAATAGTTCTGGATGTACAGACTATGAAATATAGGTACTTATGTAATAAATATGTAGTGTGGTGCAAATAGAATGAACCAAGAAGCACAGACTTCGGTGGTGCATGATGCAACATTGTAGAAATGGGTATTAGATAATATTTATCACTTTGTGAGTTTGTTTCCGGATTGGTTACGACCTTACGACACTGCAGGCTGAACCACCTAACTGTCCGTAAGAAAGTTGGTTCGGTGTTTGGGAGGGCACGCTAAGCTGTCGGTCCCGGCATAAATTCTGTATGTGGTCCCGATTGTAGTTTTGTAATAACTTACTACTAAGTTGAAAAACACTGACACCAGGGTTCGTCGGGTCGTGTGTCGACTCGGTGTCCCAAACGAAAAGAAGTACAATAACTTAGATGGTGGTCGCTACACATTTATGTCATAGGATGTAAACATACATAGGTTGTAGAAGTGAAAAAAATCCTATTCAAGCTATAGGATGACAGGTTCGTCACCAGAATAAGATAAGAACTACAAAACATTCCTATCATCTAGAAAGACAGTTATTTTACTATACACAACATAAAGACTCGTTGTATTGGTAATACATTAAAGGCAATATCTTTAAACGGGACCCCTTTAATTGAATAAGATAGTTTTTTAACAATATCAAATGTTTTCATAAACATAAGTACATATAAATATAAATTATAGGGTGGACGTACCGGTCGTAAGGTTAACACCATTAACGGACAGACTTTGCGCCAATATCAGAAAATCTTTCGGTCTAGCATCATTGGCGTACTTAGGCTAAAGGGGTATCTAAAAGGGTTGCCCTAGCAAAGGCTGCCTAGTGCGTATACTTGATTCGCTCAGATAGAGTCGCGATTTATCGTGCATGGAGGTCAAGTAACGCTGGTCGTGACACTAACTAAGCTATACGTATACATACACCCATGCATGTCTCACATTAAAACTACCTGCTTTTGGACTTGTTTAACTACCCAAATTTTATTCTTCTATTGCTAGAGGTAATGTTATTAACGTTGCTACCTATTACATAAACAAACTAAACCTAGGACCTAATGCTTTTTGTTCTACCCTGGACTCCCTAAAGAACTAGAAATTAAATTCTTTGCCACGGAATAAAATATCTGGAAGATGTAAGTTCAAGTCCATTGACCCCATAGATTGACCCTAACTTTACTCTCTACGCTGATTGGTCATTGACTCTTTAGTTTATCAGCGCGCGCCAATCATTTGCGATATTTTGATTGTGCGCAATTCGAACACTATGAGATAGAGCTATTATTGTGTTATGTAAGTTTTGTTTATGTCAGACAGTTGCTAAGTTTTTTCTTCAACATGAATTTTTAGGGTTCCGTACTCGAAACGTGCCTATTTATTACATTCTCGTACAGTAATTTTTTACTTTTGTACCATCTGCATTTATTTTTCGCCTTCCTTTGCCTATCTGTCTGTCGGCTATGGGCAACGCTAAGTCTTCTAAACAAGGCAACGGATTTTGATGCGGTTTGATTAGAGAGCGAGGTTTATATGGGTAATACGGGGAAAACGTCTTATTTCTACGGGAAAACGGTCAGCATTTTTTTGTTTAGTTCTGGACCCTATGATTTTAGCCCTGGGGCTATTAAAAATTATTTAAAATTATTAAAATCTAAATCGTTGTTCTGGGAAGAACGGACTGGACTGAATCTACCCGGCACGTGCCGGTAGTTCCCAAAATGGGGAACAACTGACGGGGACGTCGGTCTCCCCGCTGGCGCGGCGGGGACGTCGGTTGCTTTTGGAGCTTGTGGAGTGTGATCTCCTTGCGATGGCTGCAGCGGCGGCTACTGTGATTTCGTCATCCTCTACCGAATGGACGTGTCTCGGACGGTGTTTAAAACGCAACGTTGGATGGAGGAAGTAGTTGGGCGCGGCAACTATCAGGGGGTTTTTATGATGGGGATCGTTGTCGAAGAAGCGACGAGTTGCTTCCTTCATAAAGGCTTTAATGCTAGGGAGACCTAAGTCGATGTGGAGGTTGGCGTTCCGCATGTACCAGGACGCCCAGGTAGCTATGCGCATGAAACAGTTTTGGCGCATGAAACGGTTTTGCAAAGCGCATAGAACGGTTTTGGAGCACGGTCAGCAGCGAGTGTGACTCTGGGCGGGCAAATAACGTACTATAACGTTTGTTTCCAATATGTATGTAATATAAAACTCAGTACATATCGTTTTTACGGAACCATAAGAAAACCCCTTATATTAGGTATTTAATTTAAAAAATCTTGTTTCACTGGCGGTCTTGAGACGACTCATACGTGGAGCACACTGAAAGTTTTGCGTAATTTATAAATAAAACAGAATATTTGTAAAATGTTATATTTAATTCCTTTCAGAATATTTCCTATTACATTTTAAACACTTTTTCATCCGTTGGAACCATTTTTGAAAACATAAGGACCATTGATCTGAAGGCATGTTTTAACGTGCTAGTTGAAAGCTAGCATAGCCTCTTCTAGCTCCATAAATATCATCCATCTCATCGAATCTTTGCTGTTTGAGAAAATAAAGAAATCATTATAGATCTGGACTCCATACGGAGGATGTGTCACAAGCTCCACCTTTTCAGTCTTAAAATGACTGTGTTCCTTTTGCACACTGAAGCATTGTTTTGCTTTTGATGCAGCAGTATGCTACTGCTAGATCTGTTTTCCCTAACTTTTTCAAGCACACTGGGCAAACAAATGGTGGTGTACCACTCTGCATTTATTATTTTGACCTTCAAGCGGAACCGTGCAGACAGCACCTGCCTTGGAGAAAAAAGGCAATCTTTTTATGCCGACGCTTCTCACCTTCTTCTGTCGGTTTATCCTCTTGTTTGATCACTCACACAGAAGACTATTGCGGTCTTTCTGAAAGGTAAGTATATATCCATGTTTCGTCACCTGTCACGAAATCATAAACAGCATTTGTGACTCCATGATCATACTTGAGCAGCATTTTTATTTAATTTAAATGTGATTGTTAAATTTAGTTACTTTGGCTCATACCAATGCTCAAATGCCCTCGAATCTCCTCAAAGGTGATACGCCGGTTTCCTTCGATAAGTTGCCGGGCAGTAGCCACATTTTCCTCGGTGATCGCAGTTGAGGGCTGACCTTCACGAATTTCTTCGTAGAGAGATACACGGCCAAGATTATATTGAATGTTCAAATGAGGTGCTTCTGTCCCAAAAGCATTCGGAATTCGAAGGTAGCAATCTTGCGGAGAAAGTGAACTTTTAAAATCACAAATTACGAGGGGTGTTCAATAAAAAGTAATAATGGCATTATAATCTCCTTGAATAACAAAAAAGTAAATACTGGCAGGAAAAGCCCAGACATTAAATACAATAAAAAAATGAAAATGACTGATTTTTTTAACTTTTTTTAAAAATAGAAGCTCATTGTTGTACCTTAAAATAAACTTATCGTATTGGACAACAATTTGTCCGTCTTAGATTTTTAATTTTTGTTCTAGATTTAAAGAATTAATTAAAAAATATGGGAGGGCGCCACTGGACGGTCGGCTTACGCTCGACGCAGGCTTAAGTGAGCCCTAGGTATATCAACATCCGTATAGCCGTTTGTGCTATAACCGGTTAAAAAATAATTTTTCAAAGTTATATTTTACGTTTAAAATCCGCTATTAAGATTTTTCGCTAAATTTTAACATAATCGGTGTCACTCGTGCTGCTGGACGAATGTAATGACATCATTTGAGTAAACATCCGTCAAACCGTTCGGGCCATTTCGGGCTGTAGCCCTTGGAAAATAATAAACTTAATTTACTATTAATAATAAAAACATAATCCTCATTTGGAGCAGGCAGTCGGATAAAGAGTTACATGTTACAAGTTTAACCTCAAAAAGTAAAGAACCTTTTCTTTTTAGGGTTCCGTACCCAAAGAGTAATAACGGAAACCCTATTACTGAGGCTCGGCTGTCCGTCTGTGTGTCCGTCCGCCCGTCCTACAGTTACGAGGCTGTATCTTCTGAACTGCGAAAGATAGACAGTTGAACTTTTTACAGATGTTGTATTTCTGTTGTTGCTATAACAACAAATACTAAAAATTAATATAAAAAAAATATTTATGGGGGCTGCCATACAAAACACGTGTTTTTTGCGCGGTTTTATAGATAATGGTAAGGAACCCTTCGTGCGCGAGTCCGACTCGCACTTGGCCAGTTTAATTGCAAGTGATTTAGGGACCTAAAATTAATATCAACAGAGTAAGCCAATCTCAGGCGGGTCGCTATCTAAGATATTTTATACCAGATACCACCCGGAATACATACGTAAAATAAAGTACTCTCTCCAATCGTGGTTCGTTATTTAGCATTGTTTACGTCACAACTTATCTACATGATGTTGGCAATAGAATTAACCACTTAGTTGCTGTGTATGTGAATTGTATATCTACAGAATATTTAACTGAACAAACTGTAGTGTTGTTGCCATGTATCACAATCCTATAAAATATGCAAGTGTCTACGGTACCTTGCGAGCTGGCTTCGTCAAAGGTTGTACGATGTTACCGCAAACGAAATCTATATACATTAAGTATAATGTAAGTATATCGCGGTTACATGGCAGAATTAGGAATTCGGCCAAAAGCCGGAATATGGCAAAGTCGTGACTTCATTCTGCCATCGACCTAAAGAGATCAAGGAATGCGGCCAAAACCCTAGGCTTTTGAACGAGATGCTAAAGTTGTTTAGAAAGATGGCAAAACAAGGTTCAAAATAAGTGTGTTATTTGCAGTAAAGTGAAGCCATGACTATTTTTCTGATTACTGAAGAAAAAAAAAATATAAAAATTTTACTAAGATTGACACAAAACAAAAAATTCAATGTGTTAGTGATAGTTTGCAAATTAAAAGAATATTCAGTAGTTCTTGAAGATTTTCAGCGCTGGAAATAAACCCAACTGGAGCCTTTCATTACAACTATGCGCCAATAATTTACAATTAACATCAATTTAGGATCAACTCATATAAAATTATCTTGGTAAATTTTAACTTAATGATTTATTGTATTCATAAGTTATTGTTTCTTTACGTTAAAGAACAAAGCATAACCATATAATAATCAAATGTTTATTAATAAAATACATACGGGGTGTAAGGGACGGTGTACCGAATACTTTGCAGGCATGATCAGACCATGAAACTGAACAACTTTTTCTATGGAAGCTATGTTGGTAAACGAGAATTTTTTTTCGACCTCCCATACAAAATTCCCGATCAGCTGACTGACTTTCTATGGAAACTCGAAAAAAAAATGTCGTTTCCCAACATAGGCTCCATAGTAAAAGTTGTTCAGTTTCATGGTCTGATCATGCCTGCAAAGTTTTCGGTACACCGTCCCTTACACCCTGTATAATTGAACTGAAAAATAGTTATGACTACATTTGATTGGAAAAAGTAAAGTTTGAACGTCGTTTTGTCATGTTCCTAAACCAGCTTTTCCTAGGATTTTGCCCAAATTTCTAATTCTTGTATATTACTGCGACATATATAAAATAAAGCATTAGTTGGTGGGAAAGCATTACTAGATGAAGCCAAAGTTTAGTTTTTTAATGAGGTATATCTGAGAGTATAAATAGTTATGAATGAACAACCAATGTTATTATATAATAAAAAGAACTATATAATACCGTATAAACATGCTGATAAGGGTATATTTTTGGAAAGACTATTAATGCAGATAAGCTTTAACAAGATGCCACCTTGAATGGAATATTATAAAACAGATTTACTTAATTATTTCGCGAAACTCTTAGGGACTTACCACAAAAGATAGATATGCGTTATACGCGGGTATAAATAAAAGTACCATACAAAAAACAAGCGTTTAACGTATTTTGCTAAATCAGGGAAACAAAAATGTCCATACTTTTATAAAACTGTATAACATAACAGGACCGTCGAAGCCTGCGCTGTGTGTGTGTGTACAGTGCCAGCGATGTGTCTATTCCAATGTCGCAAAAATATCAATAACTGAAATCACATAACTAATTATAATTATAAATTATATTAAAACCTGGGTGCAAGGTCACAAAGTGGTAATTAACAGCGATAAAACTGAGATCATATAGTTTAGACCCTATCGCAGAATATTTACTTAGCGGATACCACAACTAGTTTAAAAAATATGAGGTAAGTACTTGAACTTGTGCACGTTGTTAGCTATTGCAATAGATACCTCAGTATGTTGATAATACCACTAAGATAAATACAGTTAAATCAAAAATATCCCAATTCATGTAAATCGTACACAAACATAAAGTGTGCCCTTTTGCCCTATAACGCCTATGCCTTCGCTTGGATACGTTATGGGGTGATATCATGGGGTAATGGCTCGGAGGGAAGTGATCTATTTATTCGAACATTTATGGGAAGTTGTTCAGTTTCATGGTCTAAATGCACCTATCAGTATTCGGAGGGCTGTCCCTTACACACTGAATATAATAAGTCGCCCATTAGCTAGCATTATAGAAGTTGTGACCTAAATCTCTTTTAACAAAGGGGTGAAGAAAATGCTATTCCAAAAATGCTACTTTTATGAATGATGAGAACTTCATTTAATTCTCATAATAAGGTACGTAGATACAGGGTGGTCAAAAGTGTCTCGAAGCGGTTCGGGTAAATAGTGCATACCGAATAAAATTTAGATTACATACATATATCACGAATATAATCCCTTGCGGGGTAGGCAGAGCGTAAACGGCCAAAAAAACGGATATTTACACCACGACTGACAAATATTTGAGGGTCATTTGAAAAATTGTGTATCGCCATAGTGACAGGTTGGCAGCCCATCGCCTACAATTACAATACACCCCTTTGAGTCCCTCTTACGACTCCCACGGGTGTCGAAAGAACACCGTCAGGGAAAGAAATACCTACTTTTTCGCTACATCATCAGGCCAGTCAATTTACATGTGAGGGTGTAGTAGGATGTACCTATCTACCCTTTTTTGTTATACATGTATATGAATGCTAATAAATAAATACGATGGCGATATTTGACTGATGAATTAGAATATATGTTCTATGGCCTAGGTGCGTTTTTGTGTGTGTTTCTGTGTATGTACATGGCACACCCCTACCTATGGCTAGGAGTGTGATCATGTTTTTGTGTTTTATTTAATACATTCTTATGTGCCTACTTCAATGCCAAGACGATGACGTTCACCGCCTATATTGCCTACCACAATACCGACGCCATAAATTACTATAGAGGCAATAAAATAAAACAAAAGGCAGTGATCATTACCATAATCATCACCAGAAGCGTGAAGACAAACAAGTGACTGGCATAATTCCGTGAAATTTAATCATGGACAAAAGAATAACTAACTACTTTCCGAATGACATGATAAAGAAAATGTGGAGCCTTATGATTGGCATTTGTTTACATATTCAAGATACACATGTTTTATAAGCGTGTAAGCTTCCCGAACAAAATAGAACAGTCTGAAACTACCACCATCTACTACGAATTTTAGAAAGCTAGGGTTTTCAAACCACCTACGACCTCCTAAGACTATGGCGTGGCTGCGTAATAATCGCCCCGAAGATATCAAAACCGGCACTAGCAGCCTGCTAAAGTTATGGTAAAAGCCTAAGAACAGCCACTTTTGGTATTTATTACAGCGAATATTTCACTGAGTTTGCAGGTTTTAAATTTATCTAAGGATAATACTAAATACTTGAGCAACGGAAATTCTGATATATTGTTAGTATAACGATTAAAATATTTTTTTTGGGAGTGGCGCCACTGTCGAGGCCGTTCACGGCTACACTTGCCTTAAGTAACAGGTTGGGCCCTTAGGATACCGGATTTGTGAAAGACCAACGCTTACAACACTGGTTGACGAAGGCAGTTTAAATTAATGTTAAGAACTAAAATTCTGCTATTGAAGTATTAAGCGGAATTTACCGTCATTTTCCGGAAGTGCTTCTTCAAAGAATGCCTATTTAGCGACTTCATTCACAATCGCACTGCGAATGCGGCTCGAGATAGAGTTTTGGCACCCGCCGACTGTTTGTTATTCCTAGTTCTATTTGCGTGTGCGCAAGTTCAAGGGCTACTTTGAATAGTTTGGTGACTGTCGTTGGTACAGTCCTCAAATTAACGATAGACTACAGTCGGTGTAGGAAACTAATTGCAAATAAAACAGTATGGCTGCGACTTATTGTGACATGACATATTCGCATAAATCTGTAACATTTAACTAAACTAGGTGCCTATTTCAAAAACTAGACTATGGATCAGCGTTCTACGGTTCCAGGCCGCAGTCGATACTTTCAGATATTATTATTTTAATTTACGAAACTCTACTCTTTAAATAAGAAGCAGAGATAAGATTATTCGGCCGACTGGTAATTATAAAAAAATTGTGCGTGGTCCAATAAATCTCTTTTTTCGGATTTTTACAGTGATGGTTATGTATAATAAATAATGGTAATTAAAAATCATCAAATGAAATCGAACCAGGGACCTCAGCATCCTGAGACCACCGCTCAAGACATTACGCCACAGGGGCACTTCCTGAAACTTTGTTTGATGTGTAATTGCTGATCATAAATGTTCCCAATGTTCAGATTTACAAATCACAACAGAATGTATAAAATCTTAATGGCTGCTAAAATAGCGCGGTTCAACGAAATCATTTTATGGTTTGTGTGTTTTGCTATGGCTAGCGCATGTTTGCAATACGCGATAAAACTGGGGATTTAATTTTACAGTGCTTTATTTAGCTTCATTTCATTTTATTGTTTTATTCGTAACATATTATCCTAGTGATTTCCTGTCAAAATATGATTTTCAATGTGTGTAAAACATCGGTATCCTGAACGTGTATAAGTGTAGTTATCAAAAATTATATTAATTGGACCGTCTCTTTTTCATAGGGAAAAAAGGAGGCAAAAGTGCAGCGTTTTTGTAAGTTATCCCCATACCTAACTGTTAGAACAATTTAGTAAGAAGAAAGTACATACCAAAATTACAAACAGGAAGTTACGGAATCTAATTACGTACGTTGCTTTAAAATTACCTGTAGGAAGATAGAACATTAATCACCTAAGTATATTAATGAAGACGAGTCACAACACATGCCATATACACGGATACATTACATTTCTTTTGTGAACATTCACAATATACTAGCTTTCTAAAAACGAGATTTTGGTTAAATAATTATCAGAAAAAGCGTCACGATCTTAAAGATCAAGATTTTATTTTGAAAGCATGATCTACCAGAAAACGCATTGCACTGGTGGTCTAGTTAGTGGACTGCGCGTTGCTTTCAGTATTAGGAGGGCGGACAGAAAATTTATATTTGTCATCACACAATTTGTTTTTATAGGGCACTGCAAGCTGAACCACTTGCATGTCCGTGGCTGCTGCTATGTTTACTATAATAGCGGTCGTTGCATCACCAAGTCAACGGCCTTGGTAGAAGGCGGTTTAAAACCTTAAACCAGGATTAATAGGATCGTCCGCCAAATCAGTATCCCTCACGATAAATAACCATGCAATTGGTATTACCACACGCACGGCCACTTAGATATCAGTATGAAACTTATGATTATGAACCTCATGCCTGCTTTTGCGAGCATGTTTCTAAAATGTTTGTTTGTATGTTTCTAGATTGAAAAGTTAGTTCTATATCATAGGAACATACATTTCAGGATCATGGCCTAAAAACCTTTTCTAAGTCTAAGCATAACCGTTGTAAGATCAATTACAATATCCACAACATGTCCTGGCCCACCACAAAATATTTATTCACAATCGCATTCGCTTTTTCATTCGCTAAAGCTGTTCGGGTTAACATTCGCCAAAATGCTTTTTTTGCATTGTCGCAATCGCATTCGCAACAGTTTGTGGGGATGTTTATCGTAGCATATATAACTAAACTACTTTTTACTACGTTTTCCTGTAGAGAAAAATTGTAAATATCAGTGGCTCCGGGGTACATGACCCCCCAAATGAAGCAAGAACTCAATCTAATACTACTATGGCTGAATTCAGATTATCATACGTGTACTGTCGCTGAAAATCATAATGTCGTGCTTGCTTCGCTTGTTATACGTGTAGTGATGGTGTAGCGTTGTATGCCATCGTCGACATCGCTTTGCTCGCAATACGTGTTATGGTGGCGTACGTGTTTCGCCAGTCTTGCTTGTTTTTACGTTTTATATCGAAGAGACCTATGTCAGCAGTAGCAGTGTGCTAATATGGGCAACATGTTCGGTCTTCCTGTAGAGCAGTGTGGCTCCTCTTTTGCATTTTCAACGTGAAGTTTGGCAAATCGGGATGTGTAATTGCTGTTTATCTACTAACTATACTCAACAGCACCAACCTCCCAGCTCCAGTTAACGAATGTAGGATAGATGTCGATAATATTTGGAGGCGCTGATGAAGATCTCTTTACTAGAGCCTTGTTTTACGTAATTGGTCACCTTCACCTGAGTCACAGTTTAAAAACCTCATTAAATTGTTACATTAATTACCTAAATACTTACTCTAGCAAACAGCGGAGAACTTTGGATCAAATTGTCAAACACATATCAAGATTTCACGAGATAAATGATTATACACACTGCGGCGATCACGATGTGGGCATATGATTGCTATGATCAAAACATACTCGGAAGGAGCGCTAGCGTCATTCGTTCCACTTATCTTTTGATATTTGATAATATTTGTTTGAAAGAGAGTAGCGTTTCGGTAGGTACATACATTTCATGCTGCTGCGTATCTCTTAGGATAGTTTTCAGCTAAGCACAACTCCAATATGTTATTAGATAATTTGATCTAAGATCTGATTTTTAACGTCATTGTGGATGACGTATACGCGTGCTGTGCGTGTGGTGAGCGCGTGTTAGTATTACAGTTATACGCGTAGCCTATGCGTTTGCTCGACCCTTGAGTGCTGGGGTAACAAGTGGTGAGCGCGTAGGCTTCGCGGGTAGACTTTGTACTCATACGCGCTCCTACGCGCTTAGCCGTCACGTATCTACGTCTGAATGCGTCCTTCTTCTATCGTGTAGTATTCGCCGAACGACCCGTTGAACCCTGCTATCAGAGTTTTAAACCGCTTACTATTGCTAGTAGGCCTCTGACATGATTTTGTGAAGACCGCCGCCGTACTGTCTAAGTTATCATGGATAGCAACCAGAATCAATAGCTTAACGTGGTCTCCGAAGCATGGAGCTATCTTTCTTACGGATAATCAGGTGGTTCAGCCTGCAATGTCTTATCCAGACTGGGAAAAGTGCTACGTAACAACTTTTTGAGTGCCCCACTGAGAATCGAACTAGGAGCGTTTGAAATCTTAGTAAATATTTCGTTACGATCCAAAAAGACAGATGTCTTGATATTATAATATTAAGTAGTTAGGTACACTGCAAGTACGGTGTGCGACGGGTAAAAAGAATGAAATAAAAACCCGATGCAATGTTCTACACGGTCTTACTATTGAATGCTAAGGAAGACTGCATTGTATTGTCAACATCCGTCATGTAGCGCATAGCTCAATCTATGCTTACATTGCTTCCATTCATAGTCCCTTTAACACGACTTGGCATGGTATGGAATTTGTTACTACTAAACGCACCATTAGATTGGCTGATGGGTTTAAAACCTTAAACCATGTAAATAGAGCTCTTGATGTCTGGTAGCGAGTTACATATTTCTAGCCAACAGATCGATAACATCATTTAACAGTCCACTCCACAATTTATGAACTTTTAGTTTTAATAGACTTACCATCAGGAAGGCCCAATTGTTTGGTATTGCTTTACGGAAAGTCCAAAAGTCATGTATTTTTTTTACTTGTTCAATTGCCAACCACGACGGATACAAGCTTGTTTTTACTGTCTTTATAAATTTAAAATTTGCTTTAAAATAGCAACTCTATTAACCCGATTGTATCTAGTTTCCTCAGTAGTCACTGCCAAAATACCAAGATCATGACAGCACGATTTGTGAACAAAGAAAGCCATATTTACTCGGTATATTGGTTCTTAAAACAAAATGTACCTATGTTTAACGTGTTTTAAAATGTTCAGTCGTTTGTAGTGCAATCTTTAGTAACTTGAAATAAACAATTGGCTTGACCACAGCTACCTGTCTTCCCGTGGTAAAATAAAACAAATTTGGGTAAATAATTGCGCTTCTATATAACTTACGAGTCGCCGATAGGATTTCAAGAGAAATGGAGACACGAGTCATGTAGGTACATGACAACTTACTTGCAGAGTGGGCCTGAATTCCTCTCACATTCCGTTCAAAGAGCATATTTATAGAACCATACTGATTGAGCAGCCTCGTCTTCCAGGAGGTTACACAGGTCGAACAAACCAAACCGTCGGTTAGATCTTTTTCTTAGCACTCCGGAACGTCCTACGATCTACTAGAAAATCTAGTAGTGAAAGCTCCATTGAAGTTACACCAACTTCGGTAAAAATTCTGTTCGCCCTTATTACAGTGATGTCTATTTCTAGGATGGTTCTTTCAAGAGTAAAAGAACGTTATCTTCTTCAAGAGCCCGTTTACCGCTGTTGCCGAGGCTCATCGCCAAAATCACGGATGGAAGCGGATCTTCGCGAGCTTCTGGCAAGCGATTGGCGAGAAACCACACACGACCGAGACAAGTGGCGAAATCTCGTATCGGAGGCCAAGACTCACTTTGGGTCTTCGATTCGAGCCGGCGAAGTAAGTAAGTACTTAGATATTCCCAATAAAAGTAATATTGGGAATTGGGAATGTCTAAGTCACGTATAGCAGTATGGCAGTTGTCGCATAGTGGTACTTTATTATTATGGCGTGCCTACTTATAATTGGTCCATGGTATTAAGTAGGTATTTGACGACTTTTGGAAATAGTCTTTCAAAGACTTCAAGCAAGGTGAGAGGTGAACGACTAGTCATTCCATGTTCTATGAACTCATAGTAAACTCGATAACTCGTAATCGCCGGTAGCAGGGTTGCCAAATTAGTGTGGTGTTATCCAGCAGTCTGCAGTTGGGCTGAGGTGCACTTAAGGGGGCTGGCCACTGAACTTAGCAAAAGCCAAAATTTTTGTCTTTTATACCTCACAGCTGTCCACATCCACCACTCCTCATTGAAGTTCTGCTTCTGGGTCTCCTCGCGAGTTAGATGGATCTGACTACCATGAAATTGAGGGAGTATTTCTCGAACCAGGTATACTGACAACTATGTAATGGTTGCATTCAGCCGTTGGATGCAATCGGTATCAAAATCAATATCTATGATAGCGTCTAGGAAGGCCTCTATGGCCAGCAGTTGTCTTAATGCTGGTGATCAGCCTTGGCTGTTGATGATGATGATGATGGTGAAGTGTTTTACTTTGAACACCAAAATGTCTCATTGAAAAATAGATTTAGGCAATATGGCGCAAAAAAAATTTGGGCTACTTCAGATTTTATACCTCCCTGGCATCTGGCAACCCTGTTCGGCAGGCGCTAAATGACTAAGAAACTGGAGGTGTTTTTGATCACTTTTTAACGTCTTTCAAGGTTAGTCGGTGACGAGAGGAGAACGATTGGTGGTATAAAGTACCTAGGTCAAATTATAATTTTCCAGGCTTTGGTGGTGATGATGATAGTCCCTGCTCGTTGAAGATCATCGTAGGTAGGCACCGTAGAATCCCGTGCGATACCTGTTATGTATGTTGGGGTGGGGATGTTTCATGCGGCGGCAGTGCAATGGCGGCAAAAAAGGCGGGAAGTATAATTTTCGTAAAGAGAGCATCCACCGATAAACAATTCGTAGGTACTAATAAATAATGCTGAGGAATGATGATGGGTTATGTAGCTACACTGGTTAGGTATGTATGTAGGTGATAACCGGTTAAAACTGGAATGATATAAATAAATAGCCGATTTCAGATAAAATTCATGACTAAAGGAGATTTCACAATTAACGCATATAAAAACATGTTTGTAAGTAGAACTGGGGTCTTTGCCAAGTCCAGCATGAAATCAAGGCCAACTCATACTTCGGTGAAATTGTTCCTCGTACGTCGAATCGAATGTGCTAAAAATAATGGCCAAACACAAGACGCGCACGGGCAAAACTTTTTGAAAGTAACTTTCTAAGGATTTATACTAACCTTTCTGGCAATGGTACCGCTTTCGACTTCAGCTCGTAGAACATGAAGTCCTGATGCTGTTGAGCTGCAGTCATCTCATCCAAAAGCTTCTGGTCGACGTTAAAATCGTTCGTCAGAAGACTGGCGAGATCGTAGCCCACATCAATCCCGGACTCATCCATGTTAGAGCGAAAACACAAACACAAACTTTTCACAATTAAAGTACAAGCTTGTTGCGTTACATAAATATATTAAACCATCTTTGAAAACAACAAAACGTGGCTGTTTATTAAAGAATTGGATGAATTTCACGATAACATCCAATTCTCCCAGCTGTCGACTTGTTGCTAATATTTTAGTACGAGACAGATCTAGATACGAGAAATATAACCTTAACCGAACAAATATCACATATTTTCTTTAGACACGTATAAGATGAACGACCTTCTGAAATTGATAGCATGAGATAAAGTTTTGTACAAGAATATTTTGAAAACAAAAGATTTATGTAACTGTCTAAAATAAAATAAGAAATAGCAAATGAAATATTAAAAATTAATATAAATGAATTGTTTTCCATATAAAAACACGTTTTGATTTTAGCTTTAATATAAAAGTATCTAAACAAATTATGTAAATTAATAATTTTATTAAAATGGCAGCCCAGGAAGCACCTGAAATAGAGTGCGTTCATAAAATATAATCAAAAATTTTCTGCAAAGAAGTATTAATCAAATAATTGTAAATACTCCATGAACTAATATTCCTGTACACACATTTCTTACTATTTTCTTTAAAAAATGCATTTTTCTTTTCTAAAGTAGTTATATTTGATTCTTCTAACTTAAATCGGGGTTTGTTGTAATCTAAGTGGCAAGCATATAATTTCAATCAGGATTCTAAACGCGTTTTGTCACTTGTGATACCAGAATTTAAAAAATACTCGATTTAGCAGAAGTTTCGTAAGAATAGTTTTTAGCCATTGTAAATCAACATGTTTTTATGAATTACAAAACTTAATCTAATTCGTAGTTCCTGTTGACGATGTGCAGCGGAATGAAATAAAAGAATCTTTCTTCCATGCCAAGATCATCAATAATATAGAAAACGTCAAATCAAACGAAGCACCAGCGCAGCGTTGCCAACCGTATGTATATTGACATTATGTGTGATAAAAAATAATATAGAGAGTTTTCTTTATATTTGTTTTAAAGTCTTCCCTTGTCGCTGGATAGATAGCGCTGTACTTGGTACGCTTAAGGAACAGAACGTCACATATTTTGTAGATTTTTTTTCATTTGGGCACAAAAATATTTACTTCAATGGGTATATTTACGAAAACAACGTACAAACAGAACAGAAGACTCATTATTATGAAAGTGTTAAAAAACACGAGAATATATTCGGAAAGAACAATTACTTTTTTCTTTATGCAATTTTGCTTTGGCATCTAGTAAATTTCTCAAATAGAAAACGTCCTATTAGGTATTATCTATAGGTACATTACCAGCACACATTGTACAGTGTTGGATGTAAGCGGCTGCAACCACGATGACTGCTTTAATTACCCGAATTTTAACCGTGGGTGTCGTAAAAAGTGAAAAATTGATGAATCCAAGAAATGGACAGCAGTGTTCCATACAACATACAACATCTTGCACTGCGCATACGACAGCCATTCAGAGGTAGACCAGAGATTTTTGGCTGTTGATGTTGAAAGTTTAGCTGGGCTCTATGAGTTCCACATCTAGATCTTTTACAATTAAAGAAACTTATTTTGCTAGGACCCATTTCCATCTACCGTACGGTATAGCCAGGATCCTTATGTTCCACTTCAGGTATTCCAGGCCCTCAAAATGCACGTGTCAATAGAAGTGATCGATTATGCTGAATAACTTTTGCTATAGAGCCTTTTTTGTATCTTTTATAGTCTAGTTGGGTTCCCGGTGTTCCACATAAATAATTTGAGATCTTTAACATCTGCGTGCCAGCAGAAGCAAGACATCATGCTGAACCAATGTTGCTTTTGAGCTATTTCCGTATTTTTATAGTAAAGCCGGGCTCCTGGTGTTCCTCACATTACAAATTCCTCACATTACAGATTATCAATAACTAACTGCTAAAGTGCTAACTGACAAAATAATATTATAGTACTCTGTAGTGATGGGCGATTGTTCTAAAAACGGACAATCGAATTATTCGAATGAATTTGTAAATGGTATTCGAATGATCATTCGTCATTCGAATGAAGATTATTAATTCGAATGATCATTCGCTATTCGGATGGTTTTCGATCGATTAAATTCATTCGAATAAAAATAGTGAATGAATCATTCGAATGTTTTTTTTGTATTTTTCATTTAATACAAGATCTCATTAAAATTTATTGACTTTTACATATTTATGTAGTTTTATTTTTCATATTTTATTTTCATTAAGATTATTCTCAATGTGATTTAAATACAAATCGTCCAAATTCATTCGAATGAGTCGAAATAATTCGAATGATTGTTTTTCATTCGAATAATTCGAATAGTCCTTTTAAACAATCGAATAATTCGAATACCTCTCTATTCGAATGATCATTCGAATAAATCATTCACATTCGCCCATCACTAGTACTCTGTGCACAGACTGCCAACCACAGATCACTTATATTATATATATATGTATCCTACTGCTACAGCTACTGCCAACTGCCAAACCAAAAAAAAGAGAAATAGTTTGACCAAATTCTACAAAATATCCGTGTTTCAAAGCATTTCTAACTAATACAATGTCGAAAGCACATCCTCCAGAACTCAAAAAGTAAGTACTTGACAAATATAACAAATATATATCAATATTTTCTCTAAGCGTCATGTTTGTCAACCGCCATTTCTAACCTACATAGGAACTGGTAGGGAACGCCGCAGCCTTGTTTATCTGTATATTTAGTTATTATGTAAACGCAATTTGTAGGTTCATGGACAAGAAGCTGTCATTAAAGCTGAACGCCGGTCGCTTGGTGACGGGTGTGCTGCGCGGTTTCGATCCGTTCATGAACCTTGTGCTGGATGAGTCCGTGGAGGAGACCAAAGACGGCGTCCGCAACAACGTTGGCATGGTGGTAAGTATCAGGAAAACCTCAAGGCTTGTGTGCACTGTGGGGGCTGCCTTATAATTTTTTTACGATATCCCGAAAGAGCAACCAAGCCATCTTGATTTTAGGTAGTAGATTAGTGAAGCTCATATAACTCATTTTACTTCAGTCTTAGTTGGTTATAAATAAACTAAAATTCTAGCATTTAACGTTTCATAACTGTTTACAAGGCCTGAAGCAAAGGAGAAATTAATCAACTACTGTGCGAGCAATCCTAATCCGTTGTATCATTTTGTGTGGTAATTGAAACAATTTTCTAAAATAAAGCGACTGTTTTTACTTAGTTAATATGATTATGATGTATATTTAATATTAAAAGGAATCCAACAGAATAAATGTCCGCAGAGGGTAGGGTAGAGCTAATTTATGTATATATGCTAACACTTCCTAACATCTAATTGTTCTACTAAAATATATCCATTTAAGTAACCTTTCTTGCATATGATTTTTAACTTAAACCTTTGGCAGCCAGCTTTCAAAGTGCCCTTTCTCCACTCACATACTGCAATACAATACTCTAATTAAATTTTCGTAATGTGAGTCATTGACTAGTGGTGCCGCATTAGAATAAAATCACCTCTTTTCTATCCCAGGGTGATATAGAAGGCCAGTAAGAGATATATCCATTGAAGGTGCAGCAGCCTTCCTTGTACAACACCTTACACTTTGTTACGGCAAATACATACCTCCATTAGGAGGCCCATGCTCACCAGTGGACTGTTGTGGCAGATGATGTTGAGCTATGATATATTAACACTAGAAGTTAATATACATAAACATAGTATATTTTTAAAAAGGGACATTTTGTTTCAGGTTATCCGTGGAAATAGCATCATTATGCTTGAAGCACTTGATAGACTCTAGTTCATTCTCTTTCATATTGCTAAGATACAATAAGTTTTACCTGTAAGTAACTAAAAAAAAAACGTAACACTTATAATCATTCCTTGTGAATTTATGTTTTTATAAAACATATGGAGTGGCTAAAAAAAATTGTTAAATTGAGTTTTCAATACTTTTCAGTTCGTAAAAATTGCTCTGTGGTTTTATTTTATCTTCCAAATGTTTCATTTCAAATTAAAGGACATACATATTTTAATTTCTACAAATTAGTTTCTGTTTGAAAATTAAATATATAAATAGTAAAGTAAAATCTATAGCACCAATACTTACATGACCCACCTTTTTACTGGACTGCTTTAGAAGTAGAGTTATGTTTTATGTTATGCATTACCAAGTTACCAGCACAAACACTTTAAGGTATGTTGAGGTAAGGTTCATTTCAGCAGCCCGCCTCATTTGATTTCGGTAATTCCTTTAAAGGAACTATTGTAAATTTTTAGTACCAATAAATCCTCCAAGGGAACTGAAGTAACTATAGACCACTCACTTAACCAAGTTCACTTAGATGAAAAATTAGTCCTCGCTGTGCGCTAGCAAATCATTTAATTTATCTAGACAAGTTCAGTTAGCTACTGTATGAAAACCGATTTCAAATTGTTTGCAGATTATGTATGCGGATAAATAAATACTCATTACAGGGAATATGGCCTCTTTCGTACCTGAAGAGAGTGTCAAAGTGAAACGTAAAAAATTTCACTTGTTTTTCTATTCAATCCAAAGATTCAATATTATTTTTTCATTTATCTTGAATAATCTAAAAGAAAGTTATGGTCAAACATGTTTCATTAAGGGCAGCTTAGTGCTGAAAAGTAGGCATTTACGGCCTTCCGCCCGTCGCGTAGAAAAGATCGCGCGAGCTAGTCTGCGGTGAACTCACTTGACCCTGCGGTGCGGACCGGGCGGCAAGCGCAGCTTCCACAGCGAGCGCACGCGTTACAGTATACAAAACTATGGCAGTAGGTCAATAACTCCCCAAGATATAGATAATAATTTTATTGTTTACGTAATTTACTTAGGAAAAATATGTTGGTACAATTGTAGGATTGATAAAATTAAACATTGAAGATGTGTTTTTATATTATTAATTTTTAATTATTGAATTATATACTAATTAATAATAGTAATATTATTTAAATATAAATTTAAATAATGTTAGTATTATGTAATGTGCAGTTGAATAACTCATTATGATGAGCTTTGTCCTGTAATTCATTTAAAATATGGCGTCCCGTAACAGTTTGAAATTCGTCTTCCTTGGTTTCCGCTTCTACTAGCGGGAGATATCCACCTCAATATCATCACCGTCGGTACATCTGAAATTTTTCATTAGTTACTTATAATCATCGAAACAATGAAAATCGAAGGACAATGACAAATAATCCTTACTATCCGTACTAATTTTAAATATAGTGTGTGTGAAGAGTGTGTGCAAAAATGCTATCCATGTCTTAAGGCAGCCTCGAGAAGTAACAGACTCGGGATGAACTCGGACAAAACAAATCATCCCCAAGCCAGTCTCCGTCGAAGGTGTAGCCTTTAAAGTTGTTGAAGTATGTGTACTTTGGGCAAACGTTGCAGTTGGGTAGAGACAACTTTGAGGTTGAAAGCACCAGAAGAGTGCAGCTGGGCTGGGCGGCATTTGGGAAGCTGCGTCATATCCTAGAATCATCTTTGCCACAATGCCTCAAGACCATGGTGTTCGATCAATGTGTCCTACCAGTCATCACCTACCTTATCCGCAAAAAAGACCAGTGACGGACATTTTCTGGAAGTGTAGCAAGCTGAAGTGGGAGTGGGCCTTTCCTTGGCAAGCGTAACGTTAGACGTCCTCCGGCCAGAATCCAGATGGACTGATGACTTAAAAAGACGGCTGGTAACGACTGACTGGCGAAAACGGGAGATCGTGCCTTATGGCATACCGAGGGGGAAGCCTACGTCAAGCAGTGGACTGTAATAGGCTAATGAATGAATTTTCGTTACTTACTTATGAGATTTAGAAGTTTATTGAAGTGGAAATGTATGGGAGTCCATAACTTGCAATAAGGGTTGATCATCACATATGCTTGAAGCTCTGAAACATGTTTGAAACATCAATATTCACACAGAGCAGTATTTAAATAACATTAAGAATCGTCATTTCCACTTTTTGTTTATAAAATTACGTATTTCTATCTTGCCTTTTCTGCTTGGGAGGTAATAGCTACATGGTGAGGCTGCTGTATAGAACTACAGTAAAAATGTATGTATAAGTAAGTGAAAATCTATATATAAATATGAAAACTATCATTAATGCTTTCAAAGTCATATTAAAAAACAACTGTTTATTAGCTGAACAATAAAACATTTAATTTTCGTAACTTACTCATTAGACTGGAGAGTTGATTGGCGTGGAGATGTCTTCTTCTTCATCAATACACTCTTAACAGAGCGGACGTGGTCGTCAATCCGGGTTGGTGGCACGCTTTACAATCCGTCGCCATTCCTCACGGATGACTGCTTTTCTGGTGCACTCCGTCACGGAACCTTCTTGTGTAGCAGCTTTAATTTGGTCCGTCTGATCTTCCTCGAGGGCGCGCACCCTCGACCTTCCCTTGGACCACGAGCCGCTCGATAGATATGTCCCCGCGTCGGGCGACGTGTCCAAAGAATGTAAGGATGCGAGCTTGCACGATGGAGGAGAGGCCGAGTTCCTTGAGAATGGAGTCATTGGTGGGGAATTCTATCGATGATATTCTAAGCATTCGCCTCCAGCACCACATTTCCAGTGCGTCTATCTTCTTCTTTTCAATTTCCCGCAAAGTCCACGTCTCTGCAGCATAGAGGAACACGGGGAATATGAGTGCTCTCACGAGTCGTGTTTTGGTGGCTTTCGTGATATTGCGATTTTCCAAACCTTATGAAGCTTGCTCATAGTGGATCTAGTTATCGCCATACGTCTTTTTACCTCGTCTATGCAACCGCCGTTGTTGGAAATCAGCGCTCCCAGATAAACGTAGGATTGGACAACCTCGCAGTTTGCGATATGTTTGACTATGTTGTTTTGGAGATGTATGTGACTCCAGAACTTGCAGAGAAAGTTGGTCATCGTCATGACGGCTTGAAGTCCTGGAACGTTTTTATCAAAAGTACACTAATCTTGAACAGGCGTACCTTTTCTGTTTCACTAAATTATACTTACTTTTCAGTACCTAGTAATTTGTTTGCATGCCTAATACCTTTGTCTCTTAGTATTGAAGCACTGCAAGGATTAGAAGTCCAAGGTTATCGGTACAATATTTACCGTCTAATTAAATATACTATTACATTACAAACAAATTCAGTGGTTGCACTACTGATTTTGTTTTACTGTGTATGTACTTGATAATTACTTATAGCATGGCTCACTAATAAATAATAAAATTACATTATGTAAAATCGTACATTCTCTTCGTATGATTTGAACTGTGGTTGCACCACTGGTTTCATTTCTACTATGTATGTATTATGATGTTTACTTTTAATATGGCAACAGCTTATGAACTACATAATAAATAAAATGACACTAGATCAAATGGTTGGTACAATGTTAGATACTGTGGTTGCAATACTATTTAATTTTACTGTCTGTTGTTGTTAAACCTAAAACTGCTTCTGGTTTAGTTAGTCAGATCAGCTATACAATTTCTTTGTCTACTTACCTATTCACTAAAATTTATACCTATACATACTTACTTCATAGTTGGTAGTTACTTTGGTAGGTCAAAAATTGGTTAGAATTATGTTCAGATACTTACGATATTGTTTGCCGGTCTTTTCGCTTTTGACATATAGGTAGGTACCCTCTTGTATTTATTTTTATTTCCCATTTTTACTTATTTACAGACTATGTACACGTTTATTTACAATAAATTAACGAAATATTTACACATTCACAAAATATTTACAGTCAAAAATATACAACACTTATTTAAAACTTAGTAGCAAAGGCGAGCTTATCTCTTAAGAAGAGATCTCTTCTAGCCAACACATTTGATGTCAGAAAATTCATATCTTATTAATATTACGCGACAAGATGAAAAAAGCAGGTTGCGGAACGCCGCGGTCGATAAATTGGCATAGGTCCTGCTCCGATGATGCCCGGCGGGCGTCTGAAGCGCAGCGCGCGCGTCGTTTGGTTATATAATGGGAATAATGGGGTTTCAAAAAATCACAAAAAACAATTTAAAAAATCTATCCATTATTTTATTTACATCTTGTAATTTCCTACATTTTGGCATATTTAAATTTTTTTTAGTGTTAATAATCTTTGAGTAATACTTGAAAAATTGTCATAAACTTACGTATCTTTGCATTTTTTTATGATCGAGAAAAGTTATAGATATCGTGTTTTTGTCCATTAAATAATCAAGAACTGTTCATTAACAACAACATTTATTTTTTCTGGTTCAAATAAAATAATATATGATGCTTTAAAACTCAACCAAAAATAGGTCGATTCGACATTTTTCACACTAAGACGCCCTTAAGAACTTGATAGTTTAGCACAGTTTCAGAGATAAACAGGATTTTAGAGTTTGACAGCTTTCACCTCAAACACAGATCTTGTAAAGGCCTACAACTTTCCCAAAGAAACTGATAGTCAGACACGCATATTTACGAAGTTTTAGTTTGACAGCTGTCATCCGAAATGTAAATCTTGTAAAGAACTAGAACTTTTACGAAATGAAGGTGTGTTTAGTTTGATTGCTGTCATCTGCTTTCATTGCTGACGGCCGATGTGTAGCAGTGATAGTGCTACTGCCTGCGGCGCAAAGGTTCCGGGGTCGATTCCGGTGGGGCACACATCAAATATTATCACTTTGTGAATTTGTTTCCAGTCTGGTTAGGACATTGCAGGCTGAACCACCTGATTGTCCGTAATAAATATGGTTCCGTGCTTAGTTGGGCAGGTTAAGCCGTCTGTTCCGGTTGCAGTCTATAATCGATCACTTAGACGGCGGTCGTTGCACAATCATGTCAGAGGCCTACTTGTAGTAGCAGGCGGTTGAAAAGCTCTGACACCAGGATCCATCGGGTCTTTCGTCGACTCGGTGTGGGACACGATAAGAAGACTGTTGTCATCTGAAATTAAGATCTCTTCAAGACCCACACACAGCTAGCTTTTTCTAAGAAACTGATGGTCTACCATACATATTTTCTGAATTTTACGTAACATCCCGCATATATTTAAGCCGGGGTGGTCTTTTTGACTAGGTTATTTTGACGACGCATGTTGCTGAATATAAATACTGTACCCCATTTGACGAAGCATGTTGCTGATAATAATTTCGTTTTTATAATAATATTTTTATAAAATAAACTTATAAAGTTTAATAGTATCTTTAAATACCTTAAATAATAATAGAGTAAATCTGTTATGTATTCGGTACAGGAACTAGTAAATAGTAACACTTAAGCTCTCGTGAAGGAACTACTGATACAAAAAAATCCACTAGTTCCTTTGAAGGAACTACTGAGGACCAAGAGCGCGAGTGACACTAGACATAAAAAATTTACGGTTTTACTTCAAAATTTTCTTTCACGTGGAAATGAAATGTGTTGTTGTATCTGTAGATTCGTCATGACTCTAACGCTATAAAAAGGTACAAATAAAAGTAATAATCAATAAACACAATACTTGACTGCAGTAACCAAAAGCTGCAATTTACATCATTGCCAAATAAAAGCGGATCGGGACAGAAGAATGTTTGCATAACAGAGTGGGTGACCGCTGTCGGGTATATTGTTATTTAATTTAAAAAATGTATATCGTAACTAAACTGGCAAATGTCTTAGGATGATGAATAATATGTTAAATTCCTCTTTTCTTCATTAGATTTACATCATTATTATACTGGTCGGGCGCATTATGTCCAATTTGCAAACGGTCCAGCGCGTCCTAAAATACATACAAATTTACAAACTGTCCAGTTAGCAATTGACCTACTTCGCGATAGTCCAATTCGCAAACGGTCCACTTCGCGAACGGTCCAGTCCAAACCCAGGGCGGCGTTAAGGCCCCAAATAGAGGCGCAAAATGACTTTATCATCATGTCCCCCTTCATCGTCATTGTTATCATAGTCATGGTCATCATCATCATCATAGGAATCAGCATAGTCAATATCACCACGATCATAATAATTATCAATATATAGAGTCATTTTACGACTCCTATTTCGTACCCTCACGCACGTAGTACCGCCTTGATTGTACCGAATGGACCGATTGCGAACTGGACTACTGGACCATTTGCGAATTGGACACAGTGCGCCCGACCCCGTACCTAACTAGATAAGTGCTTACATCTAACATTTACCTAGAAGTACTTCTAAATTTGCTCATTTCATTACCTACACTGATAATTTTCGCTAATCTGCAGCTTATTCAGTTAATGTATACTTAGGTCACATATTACACACACTAATGGCTTAGCTACTAGATACATGCATTAGTAGTTAGGTACAGTTAAGAGATAATTAGCCGTGGTGAAAAAATAACTGCGCTCTATATGTGGCTTTTGTAACGGAGAAACAGTAATTTTAAACAAACTTCACCTCTTCGTTATAATCTTATTATAGTATTATAATTTGTATAGATTAACTATAGTATACAGGGAGTCCCTCTACAAAGAAAAAAACTAGGTTCTAGACATTCTCATCATCTGCTTGCCCTTTTCCTAATTTATTTGAGGTCGGCGCAACATGTTTTTTTCTTCCATTCATCTCTATCAGCTGTTAGGCCTTCCTCTCCTTCTGCATCCATCCACATTCATATTCAATACCCTTGATTGATGATTGATTGATTGATACACATGATTTTCATCCCTCCTCATAACATGGCTATACCACAATAAACGACTACTCATCTTTTCTGTAACTGGCGCTACTTTCAAACTTCCTCTACTAGGTTCTAGACATTCTAAGCAAATTAAATGTCTTAGCACTAAGTAAGCATTCGCCACGTTACTGTTTCCTTCGCCTAATTTACTCCAGGCAAAGAACAGCACTACTACAATAGCACATGAAAGCGGTTACCTAAGCTACTAGCCTACCATGTTGCGTAGTATAAATTATTTTCAACGTTCAGCACAAAACATTACCTACTTTACGCTACATCAGCTATTTCAACCGAAACACATCACCACCCATTGCCCTCTTATCAAGCAATCTTGCTACTTCAATATTAACAAAAGTAGCTATGGATACAAAACACGTCGCCGTAGAGTTACGTGCTTGCACCTGGCGGAGCGCCAATGGTCATTCAGTCATGTGCACTACACTCAGACGATTCTTAGTTTATCATTTTACTTCATAATATTTATCGGCGACATAAATCCACTTGAGATTTCATTGAAAACTTGATATGCACAAAAGTATTATGTATGTAGCGTTCCTGTTTAGTTCCGAAGTGTGTGTTGTGGAAAGATGATCAGATTTTGATTAAATCTATTGAGTGTTTCTGTTCAATATGTCTGGCAACAAGGCAAGTTCCGTGTTCAGCATCACACCATTCAAGAAACAAGTAAGTAATTTTTTAAAACTTTATATTGCATTAATTAGTTTTCCTATTGTTTATATAGTCATGGTCTAGATGGGTATAAAGTAGCGGCGAAAATAACGACCGTTTACACCCTGCCTGCCCCGCATAGGATATAGGCGTGATTTGTGTATTCTGCATTTTATACATTTTGATCCGAATGCTAGGATTTCAGCTGTCTTAGTAAAGTTCCGGTCCGTACTAAGTTGTGCGATTGGCGTATTGAAAATTGAAGTATAGTAAGCTCATCTCTAAAAGCAAAATACGCAAATAAGCACAATCCTTTTTGCATATTTTGCAACTCGCTTCAAACTTCAAAGTATGTATAACTTTTAATTTTCGACGTACAAACAGTCACGCCTTTTCCGTTATGAGGTAAGCCGTGCATTCAGAGACCTTAAGCGTAGGCTTATGTTTAACATTTGTAACTGTTTTAGCTATATCTGATTTTGAATAAAGAAAAATATTAGCCACAACAATCCACTGCTGGACATGGGCCTCCCTCTTTTGGGGGGGTATTTCCATACTCACCACGATTGGCGAGCGCATATTTCTTTCATAGGGAACGCTGCTACCCATTCCCTGGATGAGTTTATTCCTTAGTCGCTTTTTTCGCTATTTACGGGTTGTATTGGGGTGATGTGAACAAATATTGAAAAAAGAATAAAATTGCGTAGGTCTCCGGATCTACATGCTTTGTTGAGTAAGTTTTTTGCGACGTGTTAAACGTAACCAATTTCGCTTATTTATAAATCAATGTATTTGGTTAGATATGAATTTATTACAAGACCTTGACGTTTTATTGGAATTATTACTTACCAAGTATATATATATATGTAGAAGTATCGCATTGGATTTATCTGAAGTCCTAGAGATAGCTACGTCTTTTATTATGTGATGCTTTTGAAGATAAAAGATTAGCCTAATATATTAACTTGAGTGTCGGCATTTATTTTTATATCAGAAGCCGTTGACGCTCTGCCTGCTCCTTAAAGGAAAACAGGCATCACTGCAATCTCTGCATTTATGGTGAAGGCTGTTATCGTTTTGCCTACCCTGTTAGGGAACAACGGTGCAGAGCTTCCAGGGCCCACCCTGAACCAGATTAACCTTAGGGCCGGATTATAGAGGTAGTCAGCGGCGCGAAAGCGGCAAGGCCATTTCCCTCGAGATTATAAAGACTTGTGCGCAACTAGTTAAGTATATGAATGAATTTAGTAAATTAATGTATGATACGCAGTATGATTCGTTGCAAATAGGCCGAGCCGCTGACTAAAATCCGGCTCTCAGGCAGATTAGGCGACTGTCTAGGGGTCTCGTATCGACAGGGGCCTAGGCTCTTTGCCATGCCAGGAAAATGTTTTACACTGGCGGCTAGTGTTCAAGCTCTTTGGCTGCTATTAGCGTGAACAGTCGAGCTCGCTTCGCTCGTGATATGTATGGCTTTTAGATTGTTTCACTTCACACTAGTGTTTAGTTTAGTGCTAATTCCAATGGCTAATTCCATCCAATTCCCTTCGCTTGAGTAGGTACTAATTGCATTGCCTAGGGGCCCATGACAGGGGTAATCCGGCTCTGGGCTCACCCAATAAAAGTTTTTAAATGAACTGTTCTGTTAGGTACTAATAAAACACTGTTTTTCTCATGTTTCAGTGTTTCTGTGTGCTGGGTGTGTGCCTCAATATGGCGGCCCATGGCCTGGTGATGGGCTTTGCCGCTATACTGCTGCCTCAGCTGAGAAAACCAGACTCTCACATACCTATTGATGATTCTTCGGGATCTTGGATTGGTTAGTATTGTCTTATATTAGGTATCACAAATCGATATGTGTGTAGCCAAGCGGATTCTATAGTACCTCCGACTTTTTATACCTGATGTAGGTTTTCGAGATTTTAAACTTTTCGCTGAATATTAAACTGAAGGTTTATGCTAAGGAATATACAGGGTCTAAAAAAAGCTTTTTCATGAGGTAAACGAAACCATGAAAATTAGCTCTGGTCTGGTCTGGTCAACACCTTTAAATAGGAGAGTCCTTACCAAGCGAGCAGCCTCGGTCGAGCGTCGCGCCGCCGCCGCTCGCTGCATACCATACGTCGGCATCGTTTGGCGCGGGCGGTGTGGCCTTGCCTCGCCCAAAGCACCCGCATGCTCATGCTCGAGCGAGCGTGCGCACAGCCGCCGCGACAAAAGGTGTCTGAAAAACGGTTTGCTCAAAGGCCTCAGATGTTTGCCACGCGTCATGTCGTGTGTTGTTTTATTGGCGAGCTCGATCGAAACAATGGATAAAAGTCACTTTCGATTAATCGGTTTATAAATAGCCGTAACATGAATATCTTGTTCCCGAACAGCTGTTTGCACGTACCGCGCCATTTTATGTTAGCTGACAACTCAGCAAAAGGGCCTAGCACCGCTCGGGCACAGTATAATTAATAGTACTAGCGTACAGTATGGTCACTCCCTGCCTCCCCCTACAAGCGCCGCCCACCCGCGCTCGGAGGACGCTCAGACACCGGCTAGTACGGACGCGACGACGAAGGTCATTTCATACTGCCGCACATTGCATTCCCGATTCGCGAACGCAAAATGGCGGCAACCCTGACATGCTGTCTCACACACACAAGCATGGTCCTCGTTCACCTACGCGAGCTTAGACTGTGTGCGTAGCAACGCGTTTGATTCATACATTTGAGCGCCAGTGTCCGAGGTGTGGCTCGGGCGAGGCTGCCTCCCTCTATTATTTTATCTAACCGAACTTGCCTCGAGCGTTTGCTGCGCGAGGCAGCCCTCGGGCGTGGCTACTCGCTTGGTGGAGACCCGGCTAAAAAAGAAAATACTCAGACGGCAAAAATTTATTTTCTTTACCTAATATTTCGACCTTACCTCATAGAGAAAGTTATTTATTGTCATTGGCTAGTTAATCCTAT
Organism: Tuta absoluta; assembly: GCA_027580185.1. Classification (NCBI taxonomy): domain Eukaryota; kingdom Metazoa; phylum Arthropoda; class Insecta; order Lepidoptera; family Gelechiidae; genus Tuta; species Tuta absoluta. Next base: position 33,176,018 of record JAQAHW010000001.1, on the reverse strand, counting down.
AGCAAAAGGCGGCAAAATAAAACGCTGATAAGTTGTCCTTAATCTGATGAGGCATTCTTCAATAATCGTACACGATATCTTATAAATACCTAGTATAAGTATATGTAAAGCTGATCGTCAGCTTATCTGGACAAAGATTGAGCAAGGGTGACAAAGGTTGAAGTCTAAATATATAAACAATTCATGTAAGTAGGTACATACCTACGAAAAAAAGAAGGCTCTACTCAATGCATCGAAATATAATATTTTTATGAAGATACATTTTAAGTGACTTTAATTGAGGTAAATAAAGGTTATATAAAGAAACAAATAAAAATTTTAATCAAGCTAAACTAGACAATTAAATAAAATTTGTTTTAGTGCCGTGTGATGCCGGCTTAGAATAGCATCACCCCATTTCTTACCCATGGGAGTACGACTCCCAAGGGCAAGAAATGGCGACTAAGGGACTCGAGGGTGTGTATTGCAATTTTAGGCGATGGGCTGACAACCTGTCACTATGGCGATGCACAATTTTCCGAATGACCCTCAAATATTTGTCAGACGTATGTATGTATTGTTTTAGTAATATTCAAGTATAACCTATTATTACTTTAGTTTACAACGCCTTATTTGACGCGAAAAAAATGTATGCTGTATAGAAGAGTGATGGCCACTCAGGTAGATTCAGTCCAATCCGTTCTTCCCAGAACAACTCGTAAGCCCAGACGTTTGAACAACCATACAAACTTCTCCGGATGAGTTCTAGCTCCCCAACAAATATTCAGGTGTAGATTTCAAGGCCCCGGAGCTAAAATTTCAAAGTCCAGCCCTAAAACAAAACTCTTTCAAAGTTAGGGTAGAATCTGATGTAGGGATTTGGAGAAATTTATGAAATCCTTCTTCCTTAGACGTACCAAATGGTTATTAATGGTGGATAGGTATAAATAATCGTGGTAATACATTTTGTAAATGGTTAACAGTATTCTCAAAGTCACGAACATCGAAATGCAATTAAGTACCTGTTTTTCTTTAACGTAGCAGAAAAGAATGGGACTAGGTACAGACCTATTCATAAGTTTATAGGTGGGACTTATTCATAAGTTTAAAGGTTTCACTTGGCCTTATAATGCTCAAGTAGGCACTTGAGATCTGATCTAGAGATACTGTCACTAACCTGTAGTGTGTTCAAGAGAACAAGATGAATGTTGATCTTGTAAGATGAGACGATATGGGCCTTACCACGGAAGTGTTATTTATTATTAATTCAATGGCCTTACTGCAAACATGCTCAATATCTGTTGCAGTTGAACGCGTGTTTAAAAAATTATCTTCATACAAAAAAAAACTATACCTAAGTCTTCTACTCTCTAAACAATATGGGGCCTATCCGTAATACTAGCGTACTGAAGGAAAGGCGAATGATAATTAAAGCAATGAGTAGGTAAAATTTAATATCAGCTGTCTTGCTGAGTGTAGCTAATGTAATGCATGCGAAAGATCAATCGACGTACAAGGTTACGTACGTGACAATTATCATTGAGTATTGTGCTATGTTTATGTAACTGGCTTCACTAGTAGGCTAGTCTACTACTCAGAGCAACAAGTAGGTACCTGCACACGCGAAGACCTTTACGAAGCCACGAACAACGCTGTGCGCGTGACTGAGTATTGGTCCAAACAAATTTAGAAATCGCCAGAATCGATTCGCTAAGAAGATGAAGAAGAGCAATAAGGACTTTCGTCCCGTTCCGGTCTACTATGTCAGAGGTATTAGGGCCAACCGCAGCAGCCTTGAGCAGGCTGCATGCGCATAACCCGTCCGAATTTAGAAGGCGCATCGTGCCTGAGTAGCTGTAATACGGCTAGATGTCGTCGTGTTCGTACAGGTTGTGCTACCCGTGCCCGCGCCGCGTGTTGGCTTGGCGGACTCGCGGCGCGGGCTGGGTGACGCGTTTCACACAGCGCTGCTCTTGTATTTCACCAAATGCAGCCCACGCGGGCTGCCCGCTCAAAACAGCGTTGGCGCTAAGAGGCTAGGTTAGTAGCAGGAGCTTTATACCTATATTCTTCACATGGTGTCCCACACAACAGGGCAGGCGGTTAGATAAAATTAAATATAAGTAAAACCTGTAAATCTAGGTATATGTTGACTGACTATCTACCAGTTGCAAACAAGGCCCCATGCTGATCACGGATCAGTCATCATGGCTTTACACATTTTCGGTTTCAGATGAAGTTGTTTTGGACTAGTACGATAATTATTATTTCCTTTTTTCCAGCATCAATCCTCGGCTTCGCGCTCGTGGCAGGAAACTTCATCGTGCCCACAATCATGGCGAAATACGGCAGGAAGACCGCCAACCTAATATCCATCATACCCTTGCTCATAGGCTGGTTCTGCATACTACTTGCTACTAATATAACTTCACTGTTAATAGCAAGATTTTTACAAGGAACAGCAATGGGCATGAGCGCGTCGCTGGGCCCTGTTCTGATTGGAGAGTATACCAGTCCAAATAATCGTGGAGCTTTCCTTACTATGATATCTTTGACCATAGCTACAGGGGTTCTTACTGTGCACACCATGGGATTGTACCTAACTTGGCAGGTGACTGCTTTGGTCTGTGCTTGTATAGGGTTTGTTGATTTAATCATAGTGATATATTCCCCTGAATCGCCGAGTTTTCTGGCGGACCAAGGGAGGTATGACGATTGTAAGAAAGTGTTCAGATGGCTCAGAGGTGACAAAGAAGAGGAGGAGTTGCAAAGAATGATTGAAGCTGCTGTGATTGTTAGAGAAGCCAAAATCGATGCGAATATAAACGAAACTTTTGTGAAGAAAATTCGTTCTTTCTTAGTGTATTTCAACGCGACTGTCCGGAAAAGAGAGTTTTATTGGCCTATCTTTATAATGATACATATTTATACATTAGGCCAATGGGCTGGAGCGAATATATTAGCAGCGTATACGGTTGATATTTTCCAACATGTCATAGGAAACGATTTTAATTTGACCCTGATGATTATTACAATGGATTGTCAAAGAATAATTTCGAATGCTTGTGCAGTGTATGTGATTAAGAAAGTTAAAAGAAGGAAAATGTTACTAATCACAGTCATATTGAACCTTTTCGCCTTTTTGGCCACAGCAGCATATACATATTTGAAAGCTCAAGGGAAGTTACCCTTTGACCATCCAGCTATTGGCGTTCTTTTAATACATATTCACATGTTTTCAATAGCAACAGGCACTGTACCTCTACCATTTATTATAGCTGGCGAATTATTCCCTCTTGAATATCGAGCTTTGGCCGGCGGTATAAGCGTTCTATTTCTATCATCAAATCTCTTCATAACCGTCAAAACGGTACCATTACTATTCAATACAATAGGAATTTACGGCGCTTATGTTTTCTATTCTGTAGTTGTATTATACTGTCTTATAATTTCGATGAAATTCCTACCAGAGACCAAGGATAGAACGCTGCAAGATATTGAGGATGAATTCAGAGGTAGACCTCTATCGCCTGAAGAGTTGAAGTCAGTCGAGTCGCTGGCTTCCTGGAAACTACAGCATAATCATGACAGGAGGTGCAGTAGTCCTGTAATATAAAATGTATATTTAGTGACCAATTGGTTACCTCACCTATAACCAAAATACTTAAAAAGAGTACTTACGTACCGTACAAACAAAAGTGATATTAATAGATTATAAGGAATTGAGTACTTGATTTTTAAATCACTTCAACGTTGGATATACAATGTTTGTGAACTTGCAAAATTGTACTGCAGAAGAATTCCAAAATATAAATGTTAAAGAATAACTTACCAAGTAATTTTCACTACTTTAATGTTGTCAACTTAAAAACCATTTTATATTGTGATCCGTCAGTATTTTAGATTGTTAAGAATGTATTTTTATTATGAGAAACTATGGTGTGTTATGAAAAACTAAAAGTAATTTTTTAAAGAATACATTAGCTTAAGTATTTATTATGATTAAGTGTTGACCTTGTAAGCGAAAGAAACATACCATGTTGAAATCACAAAACTGTATTTAGTTTGTAAATAAATGAATTATAACACATATTTGCTTAATACTGCCCTTCGAGATTTAAATTATCATAACTTACCTTAAATTAGTGCTGTCAAAGAGGTTTAGAAAAGCATTGGAGATATTTTAGTCCTGTTATGCTTAAAAATGTCAATGGGTTCTTCGCTGTTTCTAGTCAATTTAGTCGCCATTGGATTCAATTCGGAATATAAATTATCTTAACTCACCTTAAATTAGTGCTGTCATTTTCCGTCAAAAGGGCTTAGAAAAGAATAGGAGATATTTTTGTCATGTCATGTCTTATAATTAGACGTAAAGCACGTGACAGATAGTCAAAATAAGGCGACTATGAACACAATAGCGACTAAATTGACAACAACCCAGTGTCTTTTTAAACATGACTTAGATATCTCCTATCTTTTTCTAAACCTATTTGACGGAAAGCCAAAGTTAAAGTATTCATATCCCGAATTGAGGCCATTGAGGGGTTCAAGTGTATTTAAATTTTAGTCGACAGTCTACCAAGCCAACTTGTCACTCTAGTGATATGAGTTAATTCTGAAATGGCCCTTAAATATTTTATACCCCGCAAAGGATAAAGGCGTGATATGTGTATGCATGCATGCTTGAAAATTATTTTCTATACAAACGTAACGATTTTCGATACGCGAGGATTATTTAGGGTCGATTCTGGGCTATATTATAGCGATTGCGAGTACTGAACATTTTGCGACAGAGAAGGTTCGAAATAAAACACAATATTTGTGTGTACGTCTAAAAAAACTTTCTTCGCCAAAACATTACATTCATCTCATCAATATTAATCCATAATTTACAATATAATCTGTTAACTATCCATTCGCTCATTGCGCTCTCGTATGCTACATTTTCAATTTTAACATTACCCTGAAGAACTATCTCACGCCATCCCAAAAAGTCATATTCGGCAGCTATCATCTACATACAAAAAGGAAATAGACCCTCTGACATAGCATTAGTACGAATTCCAGCTGTCAAATAGGGGTTATTGGGTTAACCTTATTGTAAATACATTCATCATCTTAAAGTACATGACAAATACACAAAATACTGAAGTTGTCAGGTGAAGGTCCCGCACAGAAGTCGTACATTCGACAATCCGTACAATCGATTTGACAGATTGAAAAGTACAGCTGTTAATTTTAAAATTGAAAATGTAACTAACCATACAAACGTCATAATTTAGATTTCAAACAAACGGAAACAAAGTTTATAGTGAAAATGTGATTGATCGTTTATTGAACATGATTAATACTTCATTTATTTAATTGCAAATATTTACTTCAAATTAACAATAAATTGGTGATTTTTAAGCAAAATATTTCTGTTTTATTTATAAAGTCCAATCTAGGCTTATGACTTTAGCAAAAGGCGTTTGTTAGAAACATTAACATCTACACATAGTGCATCTAGATTCATAGTATTTTAATAAATAATTATTTTTATCAAATATTCATACATTTCTTTGCCGCGATATGATTATTCATACGTCACTCGTATAGTCACCGAGGCTTCGATGAACAACCAGCGAGGTGAATACGCGTGACGTAGTTTTGGCGCTTATACACTTTCGGTTAACCACTTATCAAAAGAGTAGTCATTTTATACATATTGTTTTATTGTGTGTTATAAAAAGTTATATTTCTCCACATTCAGTCTTTGTTAATTCTAAGTCAGATATCAGTTTTGAAATCAGCATTTATCCTTGGCTGTGTCTTAACTTGAAATGTACAAGTATTCGAAATTTACTGAACTATAATTTAACCTTGTAAAGAGTTAGCGAAACCAATTAACCCAAGTAAAATTTAATTTCTAAGAAAATTCTTAACATCTGTTTTGACAATATGCAACATGGGATTATTTTACGTGCAACAAATATAATACTCGGTGTATTTTCACACAGATTTTGACAAAATATAACTTCTCAAAGTAACATGGTCTGTTGTTCGTTTCATTTTCGACCCATGGGCATTGGGTGAAAAACTACCCTGTAGCTTACATACAAAACATTGTATGAAAGGTCAAATTCTGTATTTCCACTTCATTTCATGTACATACAAATATTCGTCTCACCACTTATACACAAAATGATAACAAAAAAAACACTAAGGTTACTCAGAATTACCTAATATCTTAATTTTGTGATTTTTCGTTTGGAAAATTCACCCTGTTGACATGTATACAGTTAGACCTATGAGAATGGAGATTACTTTGTAATTTAACGAGTTGGGATAACAGCACTGAATAAAACTTGTTTCCATACAAATAGGTCTAAAGTACAAAACACCTCACCCTGTTCTCGAGATAAAGACAAAGTATAGACACATAGCGGTATCATTAACGTATCAGATATTATAAATGATAGTTGATTGATAACAATTTATTATGTAAAGAAGAAAATGTTTTCATTTAATCATACATTTCAATACAATCTCTATCATTGCTTCATGTTCCTTAATGATAACTCAAAATTCATTATAGGAAAAACAAAAGCAAGATATTTTGATTATTAACTGTCCAAATTGAAGTCATATTCATTTTTACAACATTTCGTAGATAAATCAAAACCAATTAAATAGTTAAAAGTTGAAGTTGATTAAATAAAAACATTACAAGTATGGTCAAAAAGGTATGAGATGCGAACGCCAAACAGATTATATTTTAAGCACCGTCCCACATGAAAACTTATTTAGCCATGTGTAAAACATACAAATCGTCAAATATTACAGCATCACATACTTTTTTAAGAAAGAAATCACAGAGGCATTAAGATTTATTTTTGGGTAAATGTTGGTAAACTCCCCTGTTTATAAGATCGTTCTTTTCAATCATTTACGATGTTTCTTTAAATTTGGTATTAGGGTTTACAGGGCCGTTTGTCGACTCGGAGTCCCGCACGGCAAGAGAGAATTATATATATAATATTATTATTGAATATAATTTATGAAAAAGAAAATGCCTCTGTGTTTCATACATAAATAACTTTACCCTAAAATTTATAGTACATACTAAGATTGATTTGCAAAATTATTTGACAATACTTTCAATTACTTTAGACAAATAAAAAAATAACAATCAAGACACTTACAACATATTATCACTAAAACGTAACGAAACTGATTATTTTAAATGAAGTTATAAAGCATTATATATTTTTTTCTATTTACATCAAGTGATGGTCAAGGTGGGTTCAATTTTGCAAGTTAAATGTCTTTTATTTATATTTAACATGTTTAATTCAGCTGTCAAAACAATTACGTACAGCCAATTATTTTAATAATAATTAATAGTAATCAGATCTTCTTATCAAAAAGAAAAAAAATACTTCATTTATTTTATTAGAAGAAACGATTCAAAATATATCATCAATGATTTTATAATTATAACTACTTTAAGAAGAAATGCATCATTCATTTCACTGGATTTTATAAGTGTGACATTGCGCAAGTAAACGATAGATTATGATAATGACAGCTGTGAGTTTACTCTTAGATTATCAAATTTGGTTTATGTATTTTCATAATTTACAATCTTTCTAGAATTTCATAGTGATGCCATTTTGAATTGGCTATTATGTTGTTTACACAATTATTTTCACCACATCTAAAAATAAGTTCATTTTAATAATTGATCAGAAAATAAATACAAAGAGCTAAAAAATATTATGCTTGAGCTACGCAAAAGTAGAAACAAAAAATGTACCCTTAGAGAGAAATCCTAGCGATAGATAGCCAATGAAAACTGCCATCACTACAACTAGACGACTTAGCTGCGTTACGCGTATCTACAAAATACAACACGCGTGAGGTTGATTTAGCACTAAAATACAAGAGGAGCGCTGTGTGAGGCGCTTAGAACCCATATACATTAAATATACGCCTTGCACTAATAAGCACGAAGCGCTCGTTTAACTCGAGTGGGTTATAAAGGCGGCGAAACCAAACGCGCGCGGGTTACGTGGGTAACGCAGCTTACGCCTTAAACAAAAACATATTGGTCCTTGCTAAATGTAAATATATAAAATATTTATGTCATATCGTCCGTTTGTTTATGGTTTACATTACAGCTATCTAATTTACAATTTAATATATCATCTTGTGAATTTTGAGGATCTTTCCTAGACGCTGTTTCGCGGTCTTCATACCCTTTTTCAGTCTTGAATCTGTAGGAAAGATTTTCACATATTTATATGTTTTTTGTGTATTTAACACATGTGCAGTGCTAGGTATAATCGAATAGCACCTAAACGAGTAAGGTAAAACTAGTAGTCACAAACTATTAAAATTTCTCCAATGATGTCAATTATTTGAAAAAAAAAATGGACAAATCACACACCGCCATATAGCCCCAAACTAAGCATAGCTTGTACTATGGGAACTAAATAGCTGATTTAAATTTCTATATACTTTATTTGTAAATAAATACGTATTATACATGGAAAACACCCAGACTAAACACAAATATCTGAAAATTTACTTAACAAATATTTGTGTCTTGCGTGGATCGAACCTACGACTGTAGCAGGCAGGAGTACTATCCGCTACGCCTTCGGGCCAGTCAATTATGTAATGAAACATGGGTTATTAAAATGGGCATTCGATTTTCTGTTAAGATTATAAAATGTACTTACTCTTATTATTAGCCGCGGGCTGCGCAGTAGCTGGCGGTCGCCGGCTCTTGGTCGCTAGCACCGCGCGCTTTGCATTCTGGAACAAAGTACACAAGTGACTAGCTGTACAATACCTGATTCGCCTCATGTTAGAGGCCCATATGGCAGCATTAATAGCATTGCCGTGTGACGCCGGCTTAGAATAGCATTGCCGTGTGACGCCGGCTTAGAATAGCATTGCCGTGTGACGCCGGCTTAGAATAGCATTGCCGTGTGACGCCGGCTTAGAATAGCATTGCCGTGTGACGCCGGCTTAGAATAGCATTGCCGTGTCGGCTTAGAATAGCATTGCCGTGTGACGCCGGCTTAGAATAGCATTGCCGTGTGACGCCGGCTTAGAATAGCATTGCCGTGTGACGCCGGCTTAGAATAGCATTGCCGTGTGACGCCGGCTTAGAATAGCATTGCCATCACCCCCTTTTTCCTATAGGAGCCGTAAGAGGCGACTAAGGGACTCGAGGGTGTTTATTGCAATTTCAGGCGACGGGCTGACAATCTGTCACTATGGCGATACACAATTTTCCGAATGACCCTCAAATATTTGTCTGACGTGGCGTAAATGTCCGTTTTTTGCGCTCGTCTATGCTCTACCCCGTAAGGGATTATAGGCGTGATATATGTGTGTATATTTGCTCGTGTAATTAATCTGTCAAATTTGACGAGATAAGTAAGTTATAAAGTACACCACCTTGTATAGCAGTGAGCAGTGTATGGTGCGGTATGGTCTCTCTTTTCGTGTGGGACACCGAGTCATCCAACGACCCGATGAAACCTGGTGTCAGAGTTTTTCAACCACCTACTACCACTAGTAGGCCTCTGACATGGTTGTGTTACGACCGCCGTCTAATTAATCATAGACAGCAACCCGGACCGACGGCTTAACACGTTGAACGCCACGCAAAAATCATGGTGTTTCTATTCAGGCCACGAGGCTCACATGTGACCCCGACCATGCTGTACCATTCAGGCCACGAGACTCACCGTGTGACCCAGCGGTAGGCTTCTGTTCAAACGCACTTTATAGGCCATAGGACATCGGTATCAAACTAAATGGTTAAAACAGTGTGCCGCATGGCCCTGTAGAACAGCCCGGTCAGCTTGGTTCTCGTCTATCGAAAAAGACTTAAAAAATATTTGCAAATTTTACCAATCGTTAGGGTCGCTTCAGTTTGCTCCATACAAACTATAAGAAAAACTACATGTTTTGGACATAGTTTTAAGTTGTGTTTATTTTGGATTTTACAATTCCTACGTTTCGAGCTCTTTACAGAGCCCGTGGTCACGGATGACTATTGGTTAGACGTCATTATTTAGAATATATATTATTTTTGTTTTACCGCCATCTATTTCTTAATTGCCTAGCGTAACGTCCGGGTTCCACACAAAATGCTGAAACCGTATCTCGTGTAGTAGGTAGGTCTTACAGTATGTTGGATCTGGTTTTTCTGCTGTGTAATCAGCGGAGTCCACGTTGATGAGATTCCCCATCCAGTATTTCTGTTGAAATTCGGATGTTTTTCAATTTCTATGGCTTCCCGTACTTTCCTAGGAATGAATCTCTTCTCTCTCGCTAGGATTGCTGCCTTATCGAATCTGACATGATGGGTGGGTATCCATGATATGTTCACACACTGCACACTGTCTGTCACGACGGTTTTTTACATCAGCAATATGTTCTTTTAGACGTGTAGATACATTTCTCTTTGTTTCTCCTATGTATGAGAGTCCACAGTCACAGTCAAGTTTATAAACACCAGGGTCTTGGAGAGGGATGTTGCATTTGACTGATCTGATGTACTGGCTGATCTTCCTTGGCGGCTTGAAAATGGTCTTGATTAAAGCTCGCTTCAAAATTCTACCGATCTTATCAGTTACTCCCTTCATGTATGGTAAGTATGCTGGTTGTCGTTCGACTGTTAATGGTTTGGCACGGTTTGTGTGACGTTGACGGGGTGGCTTCAGGTTATTTTCATGGAGTACTCGTCTCACATGCTTGAGCTCATCGTCTAGGTGTTGGAGGTCACAGATACCGCGTGCTCTCTGACACAAAGAGGTACCAACGGCAGCTAATTGGCTCGGATGATGGTGGGAGTTACCACTTAGGTACCTATTTGTGTGGGTTGGCTTTCTATAAACGGAATGACTGATTGTACCATTTGTGTTTTTAATTATAAGAATATCTAAAAAAGCTAATTTATTATTATGCTCTGATTCCATTGTTTTAATATTGGGATGAATTGAATTAAAATGATTCAGAATAGCAGTAACTTGGTCTTGTGGATGGATGCTGAAGGTGTCGTCAACGTACCTCTTATACATCTTCGGCACAGCCGGAGCTTGCCTTAGGAGCTTGCCAGATGTTAGGCACCATTCTAAAAGTTCTGCATATTCTATTGCTATGTTATTTTCCCGGAGTTTTCGTTTAACTATTTCGATACAATCCTTGACTGGAATGGCAGTGAAAAGCGATTGGACGTCAAAACTAACCATTACTTCGTTGCTGTTTACTTGCAAGTTTTTGAGTTCTCCGACAAACTAGGTTACGCTAGGCAATTAAGAAATAGATGGCGGTAGAACAAAAATAATTTCTATTCTAAATAATGACGTCTAACACCTTAGTCACCCGTGACCACGAGCTCTGTAAAGAGCTCGAAACGTAGGAATTGTAAAATCCAAAATAAACACAAATTAAATCCGTTTAAAATTGTTTTATTGTGATGAGTAATAGTTGTGCAAACTCAAGAAAATATTAATATAGTAACAGTCTAAACACAACTGGACGGAACTGGCAGGCCGGCCGGCAAAGCACATCGCGCGGCGCGTGGGCATGCGGGGGAGGCGTGCGGGGTGGGTCGCATCTTGACCCCGCGGCCCCCGCGGAAGGATTTTGTGATTTCCCTCCGCTAGGGCCACGGGGGACACTAGTGTGCCATTTGTAAATTTACTCACTTTTTGGTAGAATAACAGCTAAGTATTTGATGCACAATGTGTTTCGAAGTATTTGCAATCGATCTACGCAATAAAACAAAATCGACTAAAATCAAGATAATTAGGATTTTCTGTTGGCCTCAATGCGTGGTCCTTGGTTGGCCCACATGGTGGGCCGCGTGGCGTTCAACGTATTAACGTGCCCTCCGAAGCACGAAACCATTTCTTTCGGACAATCAGTTGGTTCACCCTACAATGTCCCAACCAGACCGGGAACAAATTCACTAAGAGATAAATATCAACTTTTGTGAGTGTCCCACCGCGAATCGAACCCGAAACCTTTGCGTCGCAGGCAGTCGCACTACCACTGCGCCACATCGGTCGTGCGGTATGGTACCTGTGGTTGGTGCGTCTGCAGCGGCTGCGGCGCGGGCTTCTCGGCCGGCTTGGCGGCGGCCGCGTGCAACGCCGCGCGCACGCACTCGCGCCGCACGCCCGCGCGCGCCGGCCCGCGCAGCCGCGGCACCAGCCGGCCCAGCCGCGCGCGCGGCGACCACGACGAGTCCCTACGTGCAAATGTAAGGTGTTAAAAAGTCGCTGCAACTATTTAAAGGCGTGAAACAATCCATTTCCCCTAAAAAACAAGGGTCAAATATGAAAAATAAACATGGACCTCCCATACAAATTGACCGGTCAACTAGTAATTTTTTTTTAATAGTTAATTTCGACGTTTTTTTTTATATTATTAATGATGGGTTTGCTCTTGATTCTAGTCTAGGTTATAGGACAGAGACAGAGTCTAAAATGGAGCGAGCTCACCCAGAAGAAGCCGGTTCACTCTTACTTTGAAGTATGTTCCTTGGGGAAGATTTTCAGTTTCATGGACTGGTTATTTTAATTTGACGTCATCATCTCTGATGTAACTAAGGAATTATTCTTGAAACAAAATGTAATTTAATTACTAACTGTATTAACAAAAATGGTTTTTTATATATTACACGATATTTAATTGTCCTCGTATTTACTAATATTTAGTAAAAATTACTGTATTTTTGTAAGCTTTTCGCTTAGTCTAAAATCTTCATCAATTAACTTACTTTTCTGACTTTGACTTGGAGTCGTGTCGACTTCTTGAATTCCGCCGTCGTGACGCGGTCCATTCTTCATCTTCGTCCGAACTCATTTCTAGAGATGGATACACTGTGGGCAGATACAATGATTACAAGTTTATAGCATATACCGATACGTATGTAAATAATTTACTATAGCAAAGATAGAGAAAATTGGCACATTTACAGTAAGTATACTAATAAATAATTGGTAAAGATTGCATGAGATGCCGGTTTAGAATAGCATCACCCCATTTCTTACCATTGGGAGTCGTAAGAGGCGATTATGGGACTCGAGGTTGTATTTTGCAATTTTAGGCGATGGGCTGACAATCTGTCACTATGGCGATACACATTTTTCCGCATGTCCCTCAAATATTTGTCAAACGTGGCGTAAATTATCGTTCTTTTTGGCTGTTTGCGCACTGCCTACCCCGCGAGTATGTATGTATACTTATAGATAAAGACCGCGACGAATAATAATTACAGCATACAAATTATTTATTTGCTTGAATACATGTAATCCTTACCATACTCGTCGTCACGATGCACCTCTTTGATGACATCTTCATCATCAGACAATTCTTCATCAGCACTGCCCGCTGCTGCAGCCTTTCGAGACCGCGCTCTACTGCTGCTTGGCGTCCCACTACTGGATAAGATCAAGAATTACCATGAGCTTTTTAAATTGTCACAGTATTCATTACTCAAAATTCCCCATCCTTCATGGGTTTCCCACAGAACAATTAATTCTCCAACATTAAATAGATATTTATGTAAATATTAAGTAAGCTTTAAGTGACAACAGAGAACCTTTATAATAGTCTGTATTTCAAAAACTACAGAACAAGACGGTATGATACCCTACCTATCACTACATAGTATAAATATAAAGTAAAGTCGCTTCCCGCGTCTGTCACTATGTCTGTTTGTATGTATGCTTAAATCTTCATAACCACCTAACGGATCTGGATGAAGTTTACTAATTTAAAGATAGAGTGATTCAAGAGGAAGGTTTTTATGTATGATTCATGTCGGGAGAAGGTCTGTTTCCTGTGGGATATCGGTAAGCAGCGGGTGAAACCGATAAGCAGGCCGCTAGTAGTTCATAAAATATAGCTCTGTGACAGATGTCAGATACATAACATTTTTCTTTTGTCCTTTTCTATCTCATTTGGTTTCCTAACTTGCTGTTGCTACCTGCTGTCATGGGAATCATCCTATATTTTACAGAGTATAAGTAGGAGGTTCTTATGCATGAGGCAGGCGGACCGTCCTTAGTTGTGTTGGTTGTGTAAGCAGCTGACCACCAATACGTATGGCGTTTCTAACTGCGAATTCCTGTGAATTCGCAACGAGACTACCACCCATATCAAGCCGTGATTTCTTTTTCACTATTCTTCAAAACAGCTGATTTTCAAAATCAAATGAAAAGGCAAAAAATTTATTTTTGCTAAAAATTTACAAATAGACTACGAATTGACGTAATAACTTTTGAATTACGTTGCGTTTCACTGTCGGAGATTACCCGGGTTTTAGGGATGGTGGTAGTGAGTTTTCAATATTTCTGCGTATAACAAATAAGTTTCTATGATTTAAATAAAATGGCAATACAGATTTCTACTGTTTAAAAAACTGGAGTAAGTGAATTTGATTTCGTGGGAGGCTGATTTGCAAATGTGAATGTTGGTCAAAATCGTTACTAAAGTACCGCCGTTCCAATAAGTCGTATTTGACAGCTGTCATCTCCGTACTAAAAGAGTTGTCAACAAAGCAAAATGGACACTCTGCCATAGTATTATCACGAAACTGACGGCTGTCAAATGCGACTTATCGGAACGGCGGTACTTTAGTTGAACTCGATTTCATGTAATACCTTTCTGCAACGGGCGATTCTCCTGTTTGAGCCAGGCCGAAAGTTCTTTGTTCTGACGGTGAATGACTAAACCGATGATCTCCGATACTCAGCATGCCTGCTACCGCCGCGTCCTCGCTGTAACCAAACACAAACCATTCACATTTTTATGACAAAGATTTTCACTACGGTTTTTATTGCTTTTATCTACACTCGTCTCATAATGTTCGAATTATAAATTCGAAAACAGTTGTATAATAGTAGTTTATGCAACTGTCGTATAATGGGGGTCATTAGAATGCGAGTGTCTGTTTATCACTCGAGGCGCAGCCGAGTGTGATAATAGTTTGACACGAGCATTCTAATGCCTAATTATAGCAGTTGCATACACTATTTTATCTACACTCTCCAAAAAAACTCAGAAACACTTTTCTAAACGTACGCACCGGCCATTGCAAGGCCCGATACAAGGACAAATTCAATACGAGAACGTAATATGGCTTGATATGAATTTTTAAAAATCTATACTTTAGCAGTTGTTTAGATGTGGAGTCTTAACAATAACTTAACAAAACAACTGAACAACATCTGAACAACACCTGAACAACAACTGAACAACATCTGAACAACAACTGAACAACATCTGAACAACATCGAAACAACAACTGAACAACATCTGTACAACAACTGAACAACATCTGAACAACATCTGTACAACAACTGAACAACAACTGAATAACAACTGAACAACATCGGAATAACATCTGAACCACAACTAATCAACATCT
Organism: Tuta absoluta; assembly: GCA_027580185.1. Taxonomy (NCBI): domain Eukaryota; kingdom Metazoa; phylum Arthropoda; class Insecta; order Lepidoptera; family Gelechiidae; genus Tuta; species Tuta absoluta. The sequence goes on along the minus strand of JAQAHW010000001.1, from coordinate 33,160,594 downwards.
GAACAACAACAGAACAAAAACCTATTAAAACAACTGAACAACATCCGAAAAATTACCGTACAACAACTGTCAGGTGCGGCGGAAGATAGCGATTTGAGTATTGGAAAAAAAACTTCGTTTCATTTCTCAACTTTATCGTATTAAGAGTTTTGTCATTAAGTCATTACGCTTCTGTAATTTATAGTAAACCCTAGTTTTTATAGGCAGAATGCATAAAGTAGATCATTATGCATCTGTTTTCGAATTCATAATTCGAACATTATGAGACGAGTGTATATAATAGTAGTTTGTGCAACTGTCATATAATGGGGGTCATTAGAATGCGAGTGTCTGTTTATCACACGAGGCGTAGCCGAGTGTGATAATAGATTGACACGAGCATTCTAATGCCTAATTATATGCAGTTGCATACACTATTTTATCTACACTCTAAAAAATTAACTCAGTTGAACACTTTTCCAAACGTCCGCACCGGCGATTGCAAGGCCCGATACATGGTCAAATTCAATACGAGAACGTAATATGGCTTGATATGAATTTTTGAAGATTCTTTACTAACAGTTGTTTAGATGTCGAGTCTCAACAGCAAATAACTAAACAACTGAACAACACTAAACAACACTGAACAACAACTGAACAACACTGAACAACATCGGAATAACATCTGAACAACAACTAATCAACATCTGAACAACATCTCAACAACAACAGAACAAAAACCTATTAAAATAAAACTACTGAACAACATCCGAAAAATTACCGTACAACAACAACTATCAGGTGCGGCGGAAGATAGCGATTTGAGTATTGGAAAAAAAAACTTCGTTTCATTTCTCAACTTTATCGTATTTAGAGTTTTCTCATTAAGTCATTACGCTTCTGTAATTTATAGTAAACCCTAGTTTTTATAGGCAGAATGCATAAAGTAGGTCATTATGCATCTGTTTTCGAATTCATAATTCGAACATTATGAGACGAGTGTAGATAAAGACCTGCTTTATGCATTCTGCTTATAAAAATTACAGTTTAATGGAAATTACATACGCGTAATGCCTTAATGAGAAGGCTCAAACTTCGATGAAGTTAAGAAATGAAACGAAGTTGTTTTGCCAATACTCAAATCGCCATCTTCCGCCGCACCTGTCAGTTGTTGTTGTAATTGTTCGGTTGTTGTTCAGTTGTTTTATTAGGTTGTTGTTGTTTAGTTGTTGTACCGATGTTTTTCAGTTGTTGTTCCTATGTTGTTCAGTTATTATTTAAATGTTGTTTCAGTTATTGTTTAAATGTTGTTCAGTTATTATTTAAATGTTGTTCAGTTGTTTAGTAAAGTTATTGTTTAGACTCCACATCTGAACAACTGCTAAAGTATAGAATTTTCAAAAATTCATATCAAGCCATATTACGTTCTCGTATCGAATTTGACCTTGTATCCCTTGCAATCGCCGGTGCGGATGTTTGGACAAGTGTTAAATCATTTTAAATTAGTTTTTATTGTAAAGAGTACATAAAATAGTGTTTGCAACTGCTATAATTAGGCATAAGAATGCTCGTGTCAAACTACGCCTCGTGTGATAAACAGACACTCGCATTCTAATGCCCCCCATTATATGACAGTTGCATAAACTACTATATTATAAGCGGTCATCTCAAGCTAAATCATATAAATTGAATGTCATTATTTCGGCTAATAAGCTAAATTAGTGGCTTAATACCATGGTGAGATGCTAGTTTGAGGGATGTGCAAAATGCTAAGTTTACCCTAGCAATAAAACATGTTTTTTTTTAGTATATGAATGGGGTCTATCGCGATTTGCCGTGTGATGCCGGCTTAGAATAGCATCACCCCATATCTTTCCCGTGGGAGTCGTAAGAGGCGACTAAGGGACTCGAGGGTGTGTATTGCGATTTTAGGCGATGGGCTGACAACCTGTCCCTATAGCGATACACAAAATTCCGAATAACCCTCAAACATTTGTCGTGGTGTAAATGGCCGTTTTTTGCGGCTGTTTGCGCTCTGCCTACCCCGCAAGGGATTATAGGCGTGATATGTGTATGTATGTATGTATGTCTATCGCGATAGTTTTGAGGTAAATTATTGCGATAGAACCGGTCAATAAACTAAAATGTGTGAAAGTAATCGCGAATGCTAAAAAAGTTTTAACCAGTGTAGTTTCAATAAAATGACCGCCAGACTTGTGACTGCCAGAGGTCGAAAGTCCTTAGGTATTAGAAGACAAATACTTTCAATTTAAAAAATGTGAGCTAATAGAACTTACGGTTCATCAGGGGGTTGAACTTCGGCCAATACCGAAGCCTGTATGAGTGATTCTATCCCATTGGTTGGAACTGGTCGCGCCGACGCCGGCCGGTACGCAGGCTGACTGCCAGCTGCAATAAACAAACACACGATTACACATCATCATTAAAGTCAAATACTAGACAATTGGAAAAATTCCTAGGATTTCAGCTGAACTTCTAATTGGCCTAATACTGTCGTATTACTGCGACATACGGGGTGTACGGGACGGTGTACCGAAAACTTTGCAGGCATGATCAGACCATGAAACTGAACTACTTTTTTATGGAGGCTTCGTTGCTAAACGCAAAACATCGACCTCCTATACAAAATTTCCGATCAACTGGCTCATTATCTATGGAAATTGAAAAATATAAATAGTTTTCCAGCTCTAGGCTCTATAGTAAAAGTTGTTCAGCTTGATGGTCTGATCATGCCTGCAAAATTTTAAGCACACCGTCCCCTACAACCAGTATAGACTCATGTAATATTCAATATGTATTCGATGGAATGTACATCAAAGTATAAGTAATTAATTTGTCATTTATATCGCTTACCTGATTTGTTAGTTTTATGTTTCGCCTGTTTAGGCCTTCGCCTGGGGGCGGGTGTTTCGTCTATAAACAGGTCTGCGTCTTCATAATCGTACGTGTTTGACACTCTTCTTCTGACCGGCCTCTCTGAACGACGTACTGGCGTGACTGGCGGCTTTTGTTCCTCTATTACCTGTATTCAAATAGAAGATTAAAATCACAGATACAATGGACGAATCAGTCTCCTACACGAAATAAAAAAAGTACTTTCATTACACGGCTTTTTAGGGATTTTATGTATTGCTGTTAAATTGAATAAAAATCCTATGGCTGAATACGTTATGTTCCGTAAACAAAATTACTGTAGTGTTTTAGTTTTAATGGCATACACTTACATAATTAGTAGTGGCGGGAGTTGTAGCATACTGCTGTGCTATTGCTGCGTCGTATGAGGGTAGTTGGTTGTGATGGTAGGCACCGTTCAGAGGTTCTGTTACCGGCACGTCAGTGTAAGCTCCCGACTGAAAAGTTTACGCAGATATTGTCATCCAGTCATGACAGCTAAGTAACTTTCGTTACTTTTCATATTATATAACAATCATATATAACAAATCAAGATTAGTTATATTTCTTCTTCTTTCTTTCTATAATGAAGCTCACATGTAAATGAAAATTTTTACCAAGCTATCTGCTGTGGATGAGTTAGGCCACCTTAAGCTCAAATTCGATGTCGATTATCAAGTGCGTCATCGTTAAAAAAAACCGGCTAGGTGCGAATAGAACTCGCCAACGAGGGTTCACAAAGCCCTTTCATTTTATATGATACTTATCTTACTCGATCTACGAGAATCAATTTTAAAATTTTGTTCTTTTTCGGACCATTTAAAAGACAATATTATAAAATAAAACGTTTTTGTTTTGCTACCATTAACATACTTAAAAACGAAACTACTTGCCATATTTCATAGTTCTAGGTTTACGGTAAGTACCCCCTGAAATTTCATTCCCTTGAGGTCACAAACAATCAATTGGTTACAGCAAACAAGGCCTATATTTTTTAACGTTAGGTTAGAAGCTTGATTTGATTTTTACAACTACAAGCGCCAGTAGACCTGAGTATATGGTTTTAATTTCACTCAATATCTCTATGCGTTTCCAAGATAAATGGTCGTAACAACAGTCAGACAACAAAGTGATCTTATTAGGGTTGTGTAGCTTTTTCTTATGACGAACGATAAGTTACATTTGTGTTTAGTCTAAAAATCGTACCTGATGCGGTGCTTGGATTTCATACTGATAGTTAGTATACGCCCCATCTGTTCCACTCTGGTATCCATAGTCGGGCTGGTAGGCAGGTTTGGCCGGAGTGTACTGGTAGTCGGGCTGAATGTCCTCTGCTGAATACATGCCTGGAACAATTAATCAGGTTCATTTCGTTGTTCACCGCCTCGGAGTACCACAACATAAGTAAGCACATTATGTGTTTTCATGTGCATTTATCCTAAAGTATTTATGACATTATAACTTAAAAACACGTTTTTTTTAATAATCGTGTAAATGTGAAATAAGGACACCAAAAATAGTAATCGTATTTTGAATCGTACCCTGTGTCCTAAATTCTTGCAATATTTTGTTTATAGTCTGAAACTAAGTGAGTACAAAATGTTGTAATACCGGCTCCATAAGCGATCTCCCTGGGTAGCTGGTCGTTGGTGTACAATATCTGTTGCTCCTGGCAGTCGACGCCGTCTTGCGTGGAGATGGTCCACTGCTGCGCCGGCTTCAGGCTCCGTGTGAGTTGGGACTTCAGAATCGAGTGCTGTTCCGCCGGGTACGGAGGGGGCGGCTGGGCGCGCGATGATGATGGCGAACTACTGTCATATATAAAAACATGTTTAAAGCATATAAATTTAAAACCCTATAGTAGTTTATGCAACTGTCATATAATGGGGGTCATTAGAATGCGAGTGTCTGTTTATCACACGAGGCGTAGCCGAGTGTGATAATAGATTGACACGAGCATTCTAATGCCTAATTATATGCAGTTGCATACACTATTTTATCTACACTCTAAAAAATTTACTCAGTTGAACACTTTTCCAAACGTCCGCACCGGCGATTGCAAGGCCCGATACATGGTCAAATTCAATACGAGAACGTAATATGGCTTGATATGAATTTTTGAAGATGTCGAGTCTCAACAGAAACTAACTAAACAACTGAACAACACTGAACAACAACTGAACAACAACTGAACAACACTGAAAAACATCGGAATAACATCTGAACAACAACTAATCAACAGCTGAACAACAACTGAACAACATCTGAACAACATCTCAACAACATCTCAACAACAACAGAACAAAAACCTATTAAAACAACTGAACAACATCCGAAAAATTACCGTACAACAACTACTGTCAGGTGCGGCGGAAGATGGCAATTTGAGTATTGGAAAAAAAAACTTCGTTTCATTTCTCAACTTTATCGTATTAAGAGTTTTCTCATTAAGTCATTACGCTTCTGTAATTTATAGTAAACCCTAGTTTTTATAGGTAGAATGCATAAAGTAGGTCTTTATGCATCTGTTTTCGAATTCATAATTCGAACATTATGAGACGAGTGTAGATAAAATATTTTATATACACTCGTCTCATAATGTTCGAATTATGAATTCGAAAACAGATGCATAATGACCTACTTTATGCATTCTGCCTATAAAAACTAGGGTTTACTATAAATTACAGAAGCGTAATGACTTAATGACAAAACTCTTAATACGATGAAGTTGAGAAATGAAACGAAGTTTTTTTTCCAATACTCAAATCGCTATCTTCCGCCGCACCTGACAGTTGTTGTTGTACGGTAATTTTTCGGATGTTGTTCAGTTGTTTTAATAGGTTTTTGTTCTGTTGTTGTTCAGATGTTGATTAGTTGTGGTTCAGATGTTATTCCGATGTTGTTCAGTTGTTGTTCAGTTGTTGTACAGATGTTGTACAGATGTTGTTCAGTTGTTGTTTCGATGTTGTTCAGTTGTTGTTTCGATGTTGTTCAGTTGTTGTTCAGATGTTGTTCAGTTGTTGTTCAGGTGTTGTTCAGATGTTGTTCAGTTGTTTAGTTAAGTTATTGTTAAGACTCCACATCTAAACAACTGCTAAAGTATAGATTTTTAAAAATTCATATCAAGCCATATTACGTTCTCGTATTGAATTTGTCCTTGTATCGGGCCTTGCAATGGCCGGTGCGTACGTTTAGAAAAGTGTTTCTGAGTTTTTTTGGAGAGTGTAGATAAAATAGTGTATGCAACTGCTATAATTAGGCATTAGAATGCTCGTGTCAAACTATTATCACACTCGGCTGCGCCTCGTGTGATAAACAGACACTCGCATTCTAATGACCCCCATTATACGACAGTTGCATAAACTACTATTATCTACACTCGTCTCATAATGTTCGAATTATGAATTCGAAAACAGATGCATAATGACCTTCTTTATGCATTCTGCCTGTAAAAACTAGGGTTTACTATAAATTACAGAAGCGTAATGACTTAATGAGAAAACTCTTATTACGATAAAGTTGAGAAATGAAACGAAGTTTTTTTTTTGCCAATTCTCTTATTGCCAACTTCCGCCTGTTTCCAAACGTTTGGAAACACAGAGTTCCGCACCTGTCAGTTGTTGTTGTATGGTAATGTTGCGTTTGTTTTTTTAGGTTGTTGTTGAGATGTTGTTTAGTTGTTGTACCGATGTTGTCCAGATGTTGTTCAGTTGTTGTTCAGATGTTGTTCAGTTGTTGTTCAGTTGTTTTTCAGATGTTGTTCCGATGTTGTTCAGTTGTTGTTCAGTTGTTGTTCAGTTGTTGTTCAGATGTTGTTCAGTTGTTGTTCAGATGTTGTTCAGTTGTTTAGGTAAGTCACTCCACATCTAAACAACTGCTAAATAACAGAATTTTCAAAAATTCATATCAAGCCATATTACGTTCTCGTATTGAATTTGTCCTTGTATCGGGCCTTGCAATGGCCGGTGCGTACGTTCAGAAAAGTGTTTCTGAGTTTTTTTTGGAGAGTGTAGATAAAATAGTGTATGCAACTGCTATAATTAGGCATTAGAATGCTCGTGTCAAACTATTATCACACTCGGCTGCGCCTCGTGTGATAAACAGACACTCGCATTCTAATGACCCCCATTATACGACAGTTGCATAAACTACTATTACAGAACTATGTGTCTACCGCGCTGGAGATATATAACTGTACTTTTAAGACTACACATACACATATCACACACCTTTAGCACTACACATCTCTCAAAAAAGACCTGATACTTGCGCAGATTCCTATTTTTGTACTTATTATAACCTTTTCTATAGTGTTCCAAGTGTTAATTTGATTTAATGACGACATGTAGGAATCTAAATTGGCGTGAAAAGGACAAAAGAAAAATTTAATTTACCTGACAGCTGTCAAAAATCAATTTAAAACTTGGAAAAACTATAGGTAACACATAGAACTCTCGATCCGGCAAATATCGTAGGTTCGTTTGCATAATATAAGGACCGGATTCTGGCTTTTGATATTTTTTGTTGTAACCTCGACCTTAATTTGACAGATTTTGCACCGAACCGTTTTTATAAACTTTCGTGTGAGGTATCAAATGAAAGCAGTTTACGAGACGATTCAAAACATATATCGCGTTAATTAATTTTAGCTACATGTCCAAAAATTAAATGACGTAGCATACAATAATCACTATCACCATTTAAACTTACTTCATGATGTAGGTTTACGCGACTTGTTAATAATTTGGTAGAGAGTTTAGCCCTTTACGTTTCGGCTGGTTTCTTCATGAAGGTCAACACTGTCGGCCGCGCGCGCCATGACGGTAGGTGGCGCTGCTGTAGCCGCAGGTAATGGCTCTTGCGGTCATAAACCTACATAATGAGTGAATTCATTAATTAATAAAATATACTCACTTCAATTTAATTCGAAGTATGTTCTTTTTATCCTCTCCATCAATGTAGACACTCGAGAAGTCCGCAGTAGGATCAGGAACTTGAAAGTTCTTATAGTGAAGCACATCCTTTGTGCACGTGTTGAGACCGTTTAGTAATTTGGTATCCGGATCATGGACGAAATGTGGATTAGTATTATTGTCTTGGTATATCACCTGTGAAAAAGGAAGCAAAGTATAAAAAATCCTCCTTGAATTTGCAAATCGACAAATAGAATTTGTATCTGATTGCTTGTATGTAATACATTTTTGAATCTTCTTCTTCTTTCGTGTTAATGACAGAAATTTATTGTGTAAATAGCACAAAAACATATAAGTACACTGTTATATTTCATGTTTTCTTGTATGCGCTAGGTTTTAAATCCTAGGGTTAATGTTTTAAGACCACGTAAGAGACACAATTTGTGTCTAGTAAGCAGTGGGGTTAATCAGAACATTTTCTCTGTGTACACTAGTATTTTCATCCTCTCTATTAAGAAATCAATTTTTTATTGGCACATAAGTGTACAAAAACTATGTATTTTAGTACCTAGGGATGAAAATAGTCTGTTTCACACTGACCTGAAGTTTATTATATTCTCGGGCAAAGTATATTGAATCCCTCGCTTTACCTAGGACTCTAATTTTAAATCTAGCATCCCTCGTTGCGCCCGTGATTCAAAAAAGCGCCCTCGCCTTGTGTATATTACTTCAGGCCTTTATAATAAAACTACTATTTCTTACCTCCTTGTTATCTATGAAAAACTTGTCTGCATATATTTTTTCTTCAACAAATTCTCCGTTTTGTCCACCACCGACATTGTGCATGATTGGTTTAGGCAGGGTCAACTTGAGTGACTTCTTCGTTTGTGACGGTTTCGTGTGGGCTTTTTTAGGCGAAGTGTTTTTGATCTTGAAGTCCTAGAATATGTAACAATGTGTAAATTTGTATTCGAAATTACGCACGTCCAACACATTTTATTAAAAGGCGTACTTCTTTGCTGTAGTAAATCGATTTTACATGCGACAGATTTATTTACGGCAATAAATGGTATCGAGTAACAACAACAATTCAGCAAAGGGTGTTTGCGTTAATACATTTGGCAAGTTTTAAGGCTCAAGTTTAACCTTACCTTTATATATGTATTAAATACCTTTATATTTATATTTGTATTAGATACCTTATCTTTACTCTGATTAGGAATCTTCCGTTTGTCTATAGTCCTCAGTTCTTTACACAGCTCCCTAACCAACTGGCCTGAGTTGAGGCACTTCGGAACATTGTCCCGTTTGGCGCTATCCGTGCTCTTGAGAGCATGCCATTCCTTGAGCGCATTGGTAAGGATCTTTATCCCACGGAGGAGTAAGGGGGGAATCTGCTGCGGGGGGAGTTGGATGTTGTAATCGCTTAGAGTGAAGTCTTCGTCCTGGGGAAAGAGAAATATAATGACTAAAAATTGCTTAAGACCTGGGAATGGGCAGCTGCGTTCATATCAAGAAGAAAAGAAGAAATCAGTAATTTTTACACACACACAAACACACAGACATTACGCCTATAATCCCTTGGGGGGGGTAGGCAGAGCGTAAACGGCCGCAAAAAAGGACATTTACGCCATGTCTGACAAAAGTTGAGGCTAATTTGGAAAATTGTGTATCGCTGTAGTGACAGGTTGTCAGCCATCGCCTAAAATTACAATACACACTGTCGAGTCCCTTAGTCACCTATTACGACTCCCACGGGAAAGAAATGGGGTGATGCTATTCAATCCGGAATCACACGGCATTCTTTTTACATATTATTGCTATTTTGACGCTTACCTGTGTTTCCTCGTTATGTCGTCTCAGCATAGTGAGTAGATGAGCTCCCGCGTACCAATGCATTGCTTCAAACAATGGATAACGGAATGCTGTTGGAGTTTCTACACGACGCTCAATTTCGTAGATTCTGTAAAAGGTTTTAAACTTTAAAGTCGTTCCTCAAATAAGTGACCAGATTTTCCGCAATGTCTACACATGATATATTTAGGACTGCAACATTTTACTGAGGGTATGTGTTGTTGACACTTGTAACATTTCCATGAAAAAGATAAGATAAAATTATACGAACTGTAGTTGCATCTCAATAGCATAAGAGTGAAGCAGATTTCCTCCAAAGACCAGAGAATCACGTGGGGTGAGTACGGCGTGGATCCAGCCAGTGGGAATGAACATTGTCTGTCCAGCTGTTAATTCCGCCGTGCCATACCATTCCACCTGGAAAAAATACTCGTATAAGAACCGGTGAAGACGGATCCTATTGTATTTATGGGCTTTACAATTTTACGGAGAGTTATCTATGATTGAGAAAACACAATAATTTAAAAATAGTTAACGCTGCAGCTAAAATATATAAGGAGGAACTATAAGATCTTACCATGTCGCCGAAAAATCGTTCATTTTGATTGTTTGAGGCGCTCCATTGCTGGTAAAGAGCCAGGTTTGTGGTCGTTGGTGGGATCAGGTAGAATATCTGGAAACAGAAAATATTCTAAAAACTTCAGCTTCAGCAAAGTCAGCACATTGTGTTATGTAGGCAGCTGTAGACTGGCATATGTAACTATTCAGTTAGGAAAGAAAATAATAGGTTAGATCATTAAATTATTCTTTAGTATGTTAGTCACACATTGGCCTCAATTCGGGATATAAATTCTCTTATCTTACCTTAAATTAGTGCTGTCACTTTCAGTGAAATAGATTTAGAAAAGGATAGGAGATATTTAAGTCCTGTCATGTTTAAACATAACAATGGATTCTTCGCAATTTCTAGTCAATTTAGTCGCCATAGTTTTCATCGTCGCCTTGTTTTGACAGATAACACGTATCTTACGTCAAATTGTAAGACATGACGTGACTAAGATATCGCCTGTCCTTCTCTAAACCTATTTGAAAAACAGACAGAAAGTGACAGCACTAATTTTTATCCCGAATTGATGCCATTGACGTTCTTGCGCCGGTATTTCCACGATTATGACGAGAACCAACGAAAGCTCAATAGATGAGAGCACCAGCCATGATCGGCACAGACATTGGTTCAAATTCACTGGTAGGAACATTTTGTTTTTATATTTTCTTGTTTTGCATACACTTAATGAGTCAATGAAGGCATGCAGTAACAGAGAGAGTCGTTCGCAATGCATTTCAAAATTCGCTAGCAGCAGCGAGACGATAAAGAAATTAACTAATAAATCCGAAGTTCTTGGCTTTTTCTCCCTTGGATACTAGAGCCGTAAGTGTGGCATCAGCGAGTGTAGTAGTGGTCATTTTGGGGCCGCATATGAAAAGCTGATATTATTACTTTATGAAAGACAAACTTTTGGGTCGTTTGTATTTTGGCTACTTTTCTGCTAAGAAGCCTATGTTCTTTCTTACCGTCTAACCTGTCTGTGCCAAATTTCATCAAAATCGGTTCAGTGGTTTCAGCGTCATAGGTACCAGAATTACTTTCGAATTTATAAGTGTGAATTTCGCATTTATAAAAGAAAATGTAGAATCTAATAACTTCACTCGAGCACGAAGACAGACGGCAAACTAGAGCTATAACAAACTAAGCTATTGTGTGTTTTCGGCAATATTTACGATATATGCGTCAATATGTGTCGTAAGCACTATGTACTATAACTGTTTTTTTGCCTGCAAGTATGCTATTTTAGGTTATAACTTACTTATATGATTTTGTTTAATAATACATAAATACAACATTCGCATTCACGCCTGCGTCCCTTTCTCACTAACGGAGAGTGTGAACAGAGCGATATCGCCAAGTTATGACAATTCTTCACTCTTTTGGATATTTATCAGCAAATAAACAAGTAAACAAAAACTGAATGCTATTCATTCAGTTTGTCTAGAAATGTACAAGATTATCGCATTTGCAAAAAATGGCGCGTATTCACTTGGCAACATATGTTTTGCGACGTACACAATATAATATGTACATGTTTAGCAAAAAAATTGTTCGTAACCATGCATCTGACACAAAATTTGCCGCCCGAAACATCCATGAAGTTGCCGCGAAAGATGTGTAAAGTTGTTGATATACAATGTTGCGGGACTAATGTTCCCAGATGCGTAAGCGCCTTTACGTTATTGACACTGTTCAACAACAGGCAAAAAATTGCCAAAATAGCTTTAAAAAATAAATCTATTGAGTAAACTTTCTTTGATCGTGTGTCCTCGCAAACAGAATTTAGGTAATGTGATGAAAATCATTAAACATAAAAATAGAAATATTTGCTCACGAAATGAGTTAAATAAATATCCTGGACCAATCACACAGCGCCAACTAGCCCCAAACTAAGCAATGTTTGTACTTTGGGAACTAGATAGCTTAAATAAGTACATCATATTATACATAGAGAACAACTAAACACAAATAACAAAAATTTATTTGACAAATATTTGTGACTTGTGGGGATCTAACCCACGACCCACGGCGCGGCGTAGCAGGCAGGAACACTATCCGCTACGCCATCGGGCCAGACGAAGATCTAAATTGGGGGATGGCGAGACCAAGGAGCAGTAAACACTATTGTTGTGCCGTGGGTAGGTTTCAGCGACGCTGCGGTGTGACCACAGCCTGCCTATTGATAAAATGCAATATACTTTTGCACACCTTTTGCGGTCATCCAAGTGTCGGCCACACCGGTCGAATGCTAAATTGAATTTAATGAAAGTCTGTACAAACCAGTAGTGTTCCCCGACGCTCTACTGATGCTATGTAGTTGAACAATGTTAGCTCATAAATACATTTTCAAAAACACGAGAAAATAGCATCCGATAACAATGTAGTATTCCATATTTTTTTAATTAAAATATTTCTCGAACCTTAATATAAGATAAATTTACTTTATTGTACACACAATAGATACATCACAACAGAAACATACATTAATCGAATTATTCCGCCTTATTGCTACAACTTAAGTATTTTTTTGTCATTGGATAAGATCTATTGTATCTCACCTTCTTGCCATGCAGAACGTGGTACCACACACTGGTGCCTCCAAAGTCGATGTGGAAGTCTGTGTAGGAGCCCTGCGCTGACATGAGGCAGTATTTCTGAACGGCTGGTCGCGGCGGGCGCTCCTCTGCCGCAGGCCACACGGTCTCGGCCCAGTCCAGGCGTTTGAGGATTGCCGGGGGATCCACTAGTGATGCCATACTAGATTGAATAATAAATAAATTAATTAATCAGTAGTTTCTATGGGAGCGAAGCAATACATTAAATTGAAAATATTTTGTAATGTATTGAAACAATTTCAAAAATTCTGTAGCTGCAAGTAAGCTTCATTACTCCTGACTCCTGACTTCATTACACAAAAAAACAAATAGAAGATCTTTAGATGCATATTTGTGGACAATCTTGCTATTAGGAGTGTAATTTTTCTAGTATATGTAGTTGATCTATCTACATGAAAAGTGTACTTACTTGGTATCACTAAACTCTAAAGACAGCACATTAAGCACTTTCTCATCCCGGTGCTCCGGTGGAGTTTCAAAGTAGTCCACAAAGTCTATGAGCGGCATCCGAAGGGTTGCCTGCTTGCGAACGTCTATCACTTCCACCTGAAAATTATTAAAATTTAACTAGGTGCAAGGAAAATCGCGCACAATTTGTAGACACAAATGGCTTTTAATAAAAGGGGTTGACCTAGCAAAAACTGATTTTAATTTATATGATTGTCATTTGAGCTTTTAGCAATTAATACACAGGATTTCAAGCATCATTGGTTAACACTAAGTTTCTTCAAGGTAGAACGAAATGTAATAAAGATTTAATATAAATTTTACCTCTAACTGTGCCCCACAAAATCTAAGCACAGATCTAACAGTAAAAGTAGCTGCATTGGGAGTCTTCATCTCCAAACCTTCTGGTGTAGCAAACATTATAGGCTTGTTGAATCCTAAAAACAAACAATCTTTGTAAAATAAAATAATCAAAAAATAAAATAGCCATTCTGGCACAAAACAGACAACATAAAAGCACTGACAGATGTTTCAATATGTATGTATTTATTTTATTGCAAAACTCAGGAGAAAATCACAACACAAAATTTTTAAATATATGATGAGGTTAACTAGGCTATAGAACTGAACAACTTTTCCATGATGTACAGGTCAGTATAAGTAGAAAAGTTGTTTATATACACCAGTATATACAACTTTTCTGAACCATCATTCTTTGTAAGATTATCAGTAATTTCAGAACTGTACAATATGGTAGCCTTAATGCTAACAAGCAATTTTCTCCAAACAGACTACAGAGAAATGATGTCAGTAGCTAAAACTTGACTGTGGTTACTGAGCGATGAGCAGTCAGCAGTATGGAAGATTTTTTCTTTTACAATATCAATAATTATTATCCTAAAATCATTATTTTCCACTTATTATCAGACATTAAACCTTGTGATTTGTTGCTCTTATGCTTGTTGCAGATGGACGCACATCAAAACTTGTGATTTGTCAGCATTCGGCTATCAAATTGAAATGTTGAATAACATTTTGGTAAGCATGGTGGGTCATTATAAAAAGGGAAGCCAATGGAAATTGTGTTGTATGGACCCTTCGCCACTGCAGTGCAGTTACTATTTATCTCTAACTTTAGAGTTAGACACATGAGTAAAATCAATAAAATAATATTGTTCAGTTGAATACATACCACTGTCTCTTACAAACTCCTCAGTAAATTGAAGCGCCGAAATTCTATTTAATGCAGCAGAAGTAGGTCGCATGGGTCTTGCCGCAAGTGCCCTCACCCAAGCCGGGCTGCCCACTTGCGACGAACGCATCTCTGCCCCAAGCTCATAGCGGTCAGAACGGTGGTTATTTGTTGGGATTTTCACTGAAATTTTGCTCGTCATTAATATTAATTATAGCTTCTATTTCATTTGTAACTACATACTTTTTTGTTTAATTAATGTAAATTTTGTTTTGATCACATTCAAATAACTTTTTGTATCAATTTTGTATATCACAAAAAAGCACTTAGCTAGGAACCTTGAATAAAGTTGAACATTGACAAGGTAATAAAAGTAATAAAATATAACTTACAAACAGAAGGTCCATAAGTCTGGGCGCATTTAGGACAGTGGTACTTGTCAATATCATCAGAATGGTAAATCTTTACGTCCACACAGCTGGAAAGAATTATGTAGTGAGTAAACCACATGTACAAAAGAAAACTTGGTATATAGCAACAACATCGTTTTGTCGATGTAAAAAAGAGTATTATTGGCCCTATGAGGTTTCATTGCACTGAACCGGTTAGAAATCAGATAAACAGAGAGTAGGTGCTAGGAAATTGTTTATTTATACACAAAGAAAAGCCATCGAACGCATTTTGGAGAACCCTTGGTGACGACATTGTAAACTAAAAACAATGCCCTAAAATTCTATTATTTAGAGCGAAATGTTTAGTATAGAATAGATAACAGTGGTTATAGTTGAATTCTGAAGATATCAACGAAATTATAGTGAAATATTTAGTAAAACATTTAGTCGGAAAAATGATGGCCGAACGGCAAGTAGCTGTCAAACTCAACACATTTTTTTAACACACAAGGGTTACGTATCACAAAAACAATTATTTTTTCCACTTTACCTGCCATGGAACCACTCACGGCAACAATCACATTCTATCATAAATTGTCCAATATTATATGGTTGACCACACAAACAATAGGTTTCCTTCGATGACGCCATTTTGATGGCGAGTCGCTCAAGTCAATGCTCCTCAAGTACGTATATACATTTTTTTGATGATAACGTGTAAATATGAACTCTTGTCTTTTAAGCCGCAATTTAAAGTCTGTTCCCCATTTATCTGAAAGGGTGGGCCATAGGACATAGAGTAGAAATCACATAGAGATGACACTCCCGCTCCAGACGCGCTCAAGGTCAATCCGTCTGGCTGTCTCTTAGCGAACAATTCAGTCGGGAGTGCGCTTCGCCGCGGAAACGTTCGTCGTGCGGGTCGAATTTTCATTTTTTGTGAAAAATTTGTGTCTGTTTTAATCTAGGGTCCACAGCTTATTTCAAGATTCTGCCTTCACAAACCTTTTGTACCCTTGATGAGATTGCTTATTTTGGTAGTGAGAACATTTGTACCGCAAAGATTTTAGAAATATCCCCATTTTACAGTGTCACAGGGTCCAAATGATTTTATAACCTCAAAATTGGAAAAGCTTCAATATCTCTGCAAAGGATTGATCTACAAACAAAATGATCGCATGGATGCCGTTACAAATCGCAAATCTTTATTTGTACCGCTTTTTTATACCTTGTAAATACCAGATAGAGGAATAAAAGGCGATTAACGCTCATATGGCATTTGGTTGTTGGGCTTTCGTATATCTCCGTAATTATAGCGGTACAAATGTTCTGAAAGAAATCCCAGTAACAATACAAGCGGTACATTACATAGCTACAACCAAAAAAGCCGTATCTGCTCTAATTTACGAGAAAACAACACTGTAAAATTTGCAAGAAAATGATATGTACATGACCAAAGCTCGGCCACGGCACAGTATAATTATTAGTACTAGAATACAGTATGGTCACTCCCTGTCTCCCCCTAAAAGCGCCGCCCACCCGCGCTCGGAGGACGCTCAGACACCGGCTAGCAAGGACGTGACGACGACTTGGTGCAGCGAGCGAAGGCAGCGCAGCGTAAATTATACTAAACTAATTAATATTAGAAATAATTTTGTGATCGGTGTGTGTTGTGCTATGTACGGTTGTTTGAGCACTGCAAACGACAAAACTAAAAAAAAAATTCTAACGATTCTACCTGTCTTTACAAATCTAAGTATTTTTAAAGAGTTTTATGTTTTAGTAGCAAAGAATAGGCGCTTATGTTTTATATTTCTTTGAAATTATCCGTTTAAGACCTTATCCTATCAGTTCACGCTGAAAACAAAACAAATTCTATAAGAACAAAAAATCATGTTTTCAATTTACGTAATATTTTGGTGACCGTCATTTATTTACAAAAAAATTGATATTTCATTTATACTATTTGAAATAGGAAACTATTGTAATAATTGAGCATAGACATCCACCTTACAGCATAAGTACATTATGATTCCTATTTATTCCTAATCCGCGCGCAATAAGTTTCGAGTGATTGGGGTCATCGAACATGAACTGGCCGGGCAATGGCGGCGGCCGGCCAGCCATTTTTTATAAGCCCGCAAATCAAATTCAAACTTGCTATTACAAGGTCATTTCATATTGCCGCACATTTTATTCCCGATTCGCGAACGCACCACAAACAAATTAAGGTAAAATGGCGGCAACCCTGACATGTCTTATCTCACACACACAAGCATTTTATCGTTAGCGTTCATCTACGCGAGCTTAGACTGTGTGCGTAGCAACGCGTTTCTTTCATACATTTGAGCGCCAGTGTCCGAGGTGTGGCCACGGTGTTCACTTTTAGACTTTTAGCAGGGGTAATATGTGGATTTGGATTCTGATTCCGATTTGCACTTTATACCGACCGAAATATATTTCAATTTCTTCAAACAAGTAACTAATACATAGATGGACCGTCAAAGAAATAAAGTTTGTGTGGTGACGGCGAAAATTGAAATTCAGTCGCGTCAGTTACAAACCTTAAACGTTTTACACACATATTGCCTTCGGTAATCGTTCCTGTAGTTTCGGAGATTAGCCCGATGAAACAGACAAACAGACAGACAAAAATATTGAAAAATAGAAATTATGAAATTTGTTCTAATGTTGGAAGCGTTTGAGATGTGGTGTTGGAGAAGGATGGAAAAGATCAGTTGGACAGAGAAGAAGACAAACGTAGAAGTGCTGGCACTGGTAGCGGAAGAGCGTTGTCTTCTGAAGACCATAGAAAACAGGAGAGGGAAGATGATTGGCCATACAAACTTTAATCGTTTGACGGTCAACCAATTTATTAGGTACTTGCTTGAAGAAAATGAAATATATTTCGGTCAGTATGAAGTGCAAATCGGAGTCCAGAATCCGAAATCCGCATTAATTCGCTGCTAAAAGTCTAAAATTAGAACACCGTGGCCGAGCTTTGGTCATGTACATATCATTTTCTTGCAAATTTTACAGTGTTGTTTTCTCGTAAATTAGAGCAGATACGGCTTTTTTGGTTGTAGCTATGTAATGTACCGCTTGTATTGTTACTAGGATTTCTTTCAGAACATTTGTACCGCTATATTTACGGAGATATACGAAAGCCCAACAACCAAATGCCATATGAGCGTTAATCGCCTTTTATTCCTCTATCTGGTATTTACAAGGTATAAAAAAGCGGTACAAATAAAGATTTGCGATTTGTAACGGCATCCATGCGATCATTTTGTTTGTAGATCAATTCTTTGCAGAGATATTGAAGCTTTTCCAATTTTGAGGTTATAAAATCATTTGGACCCTGTGACACTGTAAAATGGGGATATTTCTAAAATCTTTGCGGTACAAATGTTCTCACTACCAAAATAAGCAATCTCATCAAGGGTACAAAAGGTTTGTGAAGGCAGAATCTTGAAATAAGCTGTGGACCCTAGAAAAAAATAGACACAAAAATTTAGCAATGCCGAATTATTGTGGTGTGTATGGCTGCAAAAGTGATGCGAGGAAAACTCCGCATCTAAGTTTTTTTAATTTGCCTAAAGATGAGATTAAAGAGAGATGAAATACCTACCATTCGTTATCATACGTAATTGTTGTGTGTACTCCTATTTTTACTTACGTAGGTACCTAGTTTCCATTTTCTAATTTTAACTACCTAGGTGCCTAAGTCATTGTTAGCTGATAATGATAAATAAGCACATTCGTATCGTAGGTATGTTTTGCACCTATTTTAAAATGCTGTACCTATCTATATAAAATGGTAAGGTAAGACTTTAAATCGGGGAAATATTTTGTTCCCACGGGAAAACTGTTAGCAGCGGTCGCAACCGCTTGACTGGCCGCTAGTCTGGAATAAAATTATTGGCACGTGACAGCCCCGACTTAAAGCGTGGGAGAGTGCGGGGCGTTACGGGCTGCGGGGGGAAGTAAGTATTTAAAGCGCGGCTTTTGGGGCCCAGACAAAGGAGTTTCGTTTCTATACGGAGTATTATTATCTATTCTTATGCATAGGAATCGCACTAGCTATAGCGGCTATTATACTAGTCTGCCGATATTGCACGGTTCGACATATAGTGCTAGTTATTATATACGGGTGAGATGAGTGTCATTACAACAAGTTAACCAGCAATTTATTAATTTATTTATTTTTCTAAACTTACAAGCCAAACATGTGTAAACCTTAATTACATCTCAGTATATCATTATTAACTAAGATCTAAATCTACAATGCTACTTCTTATAAAAGTAATTTCCAAGTAATGTCCTGCAGATGCTAAAAACTTATTCTCTGTTGATATAAAAATGTCGACATTAGCATACATCAATGTATGCCGAACCGTGCAGACTAAATGACCAGACTATTTCTTGACTAAACACGCTTTTGGTGGTGTGGCCAAAGATAATCTAATAGAACTAGGGTGTGGCGTTTCAATAGTGTGTTCTCGCCTTAAGCGGCGATAACACTTGTCTGCGCGGTCCGCGGTTCGGCATACATTGCTGGTTAAATTGTTGTAATTACACTCACCCGTATAATAACTAGCAATAAATGTCGAACCGTGCACTGTCGGCAGACTAGTATAATAACTAGTGCGATTCCTATGGCCCACCCCTTCAGATAAGTGGGGAACAGACTTTAAATTGCGGCTCACTTAAGGGTCGCCGCAAACCTAACAGCTGCCGCGCGACAATTGCTCGCGATGGCTCTTGTCATCTCGTGACATTTGTCCTCAGCGGCGGCAGCGGCGGCGTCCTCGAGCTGCCGCGAGCATCCGCGAGCCGGCGGCAGAACTGCGCGCGCATCCGCTGTTGCGCTAGACAGTGTTGCCAACTACATCATATTAAAATTGAATTCGGTGGTTGGGATGCATCCAGTTACAGGAAATAATACCAACACGAATACCTACTCACCACAACTATTTTTATTATGACAAATATTCCAATTTCAGCAGACACATAGGTATTGAACACACTTATTTAAATAGTTTAGATGTAAAAGGGTCTTCCCCACTAGAAAAATTAAAACAATTGAAATGAAAGTCCTGAAAGTTTTGATTATAATGAGGTTGATCTTAAGGTGAGCTCATGTTAGTAATTAATATATTTTATTTTAAAAAAACAGTATCTTTTTATTTCTACTTTGATGGCCACACCAAAAAATTATCGCTGTCGACCTGTCATCGCCAGACGGACACAAGCGCACTCAAGATGCGGCGCGAGCATGCTCGCGCATGCTCGAGCACCCGCGCGTCAGTCGCGCGCCGCCGCTCGCATCCGCGCGAACAATGGTGCGCGTACCTGCCAGAGCACTTTAGCTGTCACCGGCCAATATCGCCCATATATCAATTACGTACGGGTGATTTTCGGATTTCTATGAAAAGTGCTCGAGCTGCCGCTAGCAAAAATGGCGGTTTGGTCTGCGGCGGCCCTAAGGCGGCATCTTCGGTGAGCGGAATGAGGCGCGATGGATGGAGGAGGTGCTAAGCATGAAGCATGAAAGGATAATAAGGAGATTTCTTTTAATTTATTTTTAATCTTCCCTCGTTGGATAGATGGCGCTGTACTTGGAAAATGCATTACTGAGTTAGTGAAGGTGTTGGTATAGACCTTGTTTTATGATGGCATTTTATGATTTATTTCTCAACAACCCACGAAAATTACGCGCTGTAGTTATTATCTTTGGAGGTAGATAGAGATTACCTATGCCTTATCCCTTCGAGTAACTTGGTCTTCCATCTTGTTCCGACCTTCGACCAACGTAGTCTTCCGTCTCGTTCTGGTACGGGTACGGAAGGCCGCGTTGATTGAAGCCTTTAAAAGCTACGGCCATTTCAAGTCAAACAAAAAAAAGCACATCTATGACCGTGCGTGGCCAACACGTCACCGCAGTCACGGTGTGCTTTTACCTTTAGACTCGCAGTTTGCTGAAATACCATGATTCTATGCCAAACATATTAAAAGTTAAATCTGTCAATATTTGACATCAAATTGCGCTGTCGATACTGAGCTCCACTTTGTTTTCGTATTTTTGTGATTGAATAGCCTTGTTTATCCGAAAGTTTTAATTAAAAACATGGAAGAAGACACAAACTTACCGTCTGCAAGTCGCTGTTACAGCTGCATGTGCTTAAACACCGAAAAACGTCTTCAAAGATACACTGTGCAGAGTACAACTTTGCGAGCTGTTTTCCAGGTATCCAATTTAATGAAGTTGTCTTTTGGTAACATTTTATTAACTTCTTTACATAGTAAATTTGCTAAAAATTTCCAAACCTACGGAAACATTGCTTAACTTGTTGAATAGAAAAGCATTCTAGGAATATCGCAGTTGAAACCATGGTTTTGCTTCTGATTTGGCCACATGTTGATTTACTCTTTTCCGAACATTTGCCCAACATCATTCCAATGACGCCCTGGACTCGACTTACTCATGGTTAACCACTCATTGCCGTCAATCATTTCTCATGTTATTGCTACAAATTAAGGTCAGTTCAAAGTCCAAAGTTTAGCTATACTTCAGTTGGAGACTGTACCTAATAATAAGGAACTTTGTTGCAATATAACATTTAATTTCAGATGGATCAGCTTGTTTTGTGCTTCGTTTGTAGAAGGGTGGCCCATCAAAGTGAACAATTTGTTTACAATGTACAAAGCAATCTGATGATGATACAAGATTTAGGAGCAGTGAGTCTTGTTTTTATTTATTTTACTACCTCAATCTACATCTGAATGTCTGTTGTTATAACACTTTGTGTATGCCTAAATAGTGTCCAACTGGCCTGCTTCAAAACTCATACAATTGGCACCAACATCAAGGCACCTATGCAATTGATGCCTCTTGGATTAGCACTTGTTTCAAGACCAAAGTCTACCATGCCTGAAGAGACAAATAGTAGACGAAACTTTTAAAAACTTTAAGTACCCATCACCGTCAGGACTGAAAAGATAGTGATTTGACTAAGTAATGTAGCTTTCCTGAGTAATGTAATGATAATGTTGTGCCACCTATCATCAGGAAGCCTCTTGATGTAAATATTAGAAAATTAAGAGCTGTTAAGCAAAGAGATCCAGAATTCATAAAGACAATTTTGTTTTTTCAGATAACAAACGATGAATATGAACATAGCAAAGCAAATATTACTGAGTTGGTGAACTTAACTAGTTTACTCCCAAAGCCTGAGGATGTTATCCAGCTCAGTGGCTGGGATGAAGGCAAGACAAATAAAAAAATGGAACTTGAAATAGAATATACTCCTGGTAAGTAGAAGAATTATACAATAGCCTTTTTTGAGTTAATGTGAATGCAAATATTAGATTAGGCCCTGACAAAAATGATCTAAAATCACTGCTTCACAAAATTTACTGAAACTGATATTGCATTTTTTTGAGCAAATTTGAATGCTTAGATTATTATAGAACCATGCAAAAAATCACCTGAAATTATTTATTGTAAAGTTTCAGCCACCAACACCAACAGCATAAACCAACTTGTGGCTTCTACAAGTTGGTTGGTGCTGTTTCTTGCTGCAAAAGCTTTTCTGTAAATGGGTAGTAATAATTTACTAATTGGCTTTCAATAAAACAATAAATACCTTAATAATGTAAAAATCAGTTATCAGTAATCAGATGGCCATATTCATAAAATAGTCACACAAGCTTTTGTGAATGCTATTGCGAAAGCAGATACGAACTCATGTAAAGTCTTCGCAAATGTGATAAAAAGTGAAGTAACAAATATTCACTCTCATACTATACATATATATGTCCTGGCCACATCACAAAATTGACCAAATCATGAAATTATCAAAAAAATGTTGGCCACATCATATTCTGGTTACACAATATGAAGTAGCCAACGGTACCTGACCATGTCATTAATGCATAAACATTTAAAAATTTGGTCATGGACGATCATAGAATTAGGGTGTCTAAATGTTTAGTAACAAAAGAGAATAAGTACGACTTGTATTTTCCAGTGACTGAGAAGAGGCGGCCACCTTGCTAAGCTGACATTATTAAGCTGACATTACACTGCTATGTTTCACAAATCTTTGAGGGACATATTCGATAACTTTGTTGTCAGCCTGTGTGGCGGTGCCGCCGTAATATTGCACCATGGCGGTCCGGGTGAGCTCCTGCTCCCCACCATACAGTCAGGTGTAGATTTTAATAGCTCCGGGGCTAACATCATAGGGTCCAGAATAAAAAAATAATAAAAAGGACCATGGCGGCGGCACCGTAACATTGCACCGTGGCGACGCGTTTGTAAAATTTGTTTTGTTTCATTTATTACAAAGTCTCTTAAAAATTAATATGTACAATTAATATGTACAAGTATTCCAAATAATCGCTGCATTAGACCCAAAAATTATTTCTATGAAAAAAGTAATTATAATATTATTATTATTATTATTATTTATAGGACAGGCAGCAATACATGCTGATAGGTCCTTGCAGTGTTGGTTTTGTTAATTAATGTCTTCTTATTATATTTGATCACACACACATGCGCATGTTATTGTTTATTAAGTCTTTATTATTTTTGCACCAATTGTCCAGTCTATTTTTAAAAGAGTTCACCGACGGCGCAGAAACAACATCATCAGGGAGTTTATTCCACACGTTTACAATACGATTTGTTAGAAAGTGATAAGCGACATTGGTATTTGAGTGCGAACGGTTTAGTTTAAGGGAGTGGCCTCGTTGAAAGCGTGATGATTTCAAGGTAATTATCTCTTGCAAAGGGAGGTTATATAGTCCATTGAGAATTTTGTACGTTTCAATCAAGTCCCCTCTCAGTCTTCGTTCTGTCAAGGTTGTCAGATGGAGTATCTTTAGCCTTTCTTCATAGGACTTCTTTTTTAAATTGTATGGGATCTTTGTAGCTCTTCTCTGCACACTTTCCAACAAGTCGATATCTTTGGCTAAGTAAGGATTCCACACCTGGACCGCATACTCAAGCAATGGTCTGACATACGTTTTATAGATTTTTATGAATACATCCGATGTGATATGTTGAAAAGAACGCCTGATAACATACAAGAATGAATTTGCCTTTTTAACGACCATGTTTACGTGATCAGTCCATTTAAGATCCTTTGTCATAAGTACTCCTAGATCTTTCTGTCAGTCCGTTGCTGCAATTTTTTGGTGATCTATGGTGTAATCAACTTGAGGATTGTTCGTGCCCAAGTGTAGCACAGTGCATTTTGCACTATTTAGATTGACAATCCATTGATTGGTCCAGTCCAGAAGTAGATCAATATCAGCTTGTAATTTGTTCGCGTCTGATAACGGGTTTCCAAAAAACTTGCCATCATCGGCAAAGAAGCAGGACTGGGACTCAATGAGACCAAGCAGATCCGTCACAAAGATGCCAAACAGCGTAGGGGCGAGAACTGATCCCTGTGGGACACCACTTAAAACATCTCTCTTGGAGGAAAGGGAGGTACCGACCCTAACCTGGAAGGTTCTGTCTGTAAGGTAGTCTTTGATCCAATTGAGAAGACAGCCGCGAATACCAAAATGTTCTAGTTTAATTAGGAGTCTCTGATGAGGCACTTTATCGAATGCACGCTCGAAGTCCAGATAAATAACATCAACAGGGTTGCGCTTATCTAGTTCCTTCCCCCAGGCATGTACTGAAGTCAGTAGATTAGTCACTGTAGACCTTTTTTCAACAAACCCATGTTGACGAACAGATACAACATTGTGCCTGTTAAGAAACTGTGTGAGCTTGTTGCATATTATTCTCTCCATAATCTTGCAGGCTATGCAAGTAAGACTAATAGGTCTAAACTTTGCAGGATCGGTCTTATCACCATTCTTGAAAACAGGTGTGACAATAGCATGTTTCCACTCCTTAGGGACTGTTCCGGTCTGAAGTGATTTGTTCATTATATTGGTAAGGATTGGTGCTAGAGCAGATACGCTGTTCTTAAAAATTAGTCCCGGGATATTGTCAGGTCCTGATGAAGAATTGACGTCTAGTTTTTTAATTGCCTTTAAAATATCATCTTGAGTAATAACAAATCCAGAGAGTGACGCCTCAATTCGTGCTGACTTTAAAACTTCTGGTTGCTGGACTATAGGTGGCTCACGAGAGTATGCTTTTTGAAATTCTTCGACAAAGGCTTCAGCAATGCCAGCAGGCAATGTAACGAGGTCTCCATTAGAATTCTTAACTGCAGGGGGGACACAGACTTTACCAGTCATGCAGCTGCGTATATGAGAGTAAAAAGGCTTATCACCATTATCAAGTATTCTAGCTTCATGCTGCCCCCTTCGTCTTCGTGTCTCTGCCACACATTTATTATTAGTAATTCTGTATGTTTCGTAATCGCTGGGTGCTTTGGTTGTCATGTAAATATCCCAAAGAGTCTTCTTATTAGCAGCCATTTTCTTCACCTCAGGTGATATCCAGGGTTTGTTGGTGAGCTTCTTTTTTATAACTTTCAAGGGTGCGTGTTTATCAATAGTAAGGACTATTCGGGACTGAAGCCCACTCCAACCAACTTCTACATCATCTACCTGAGGTATTGACTCAAATTCATTTACAAGGTCCTGATTGAAAGAGTCGAAATCTATTTTATTGTAGCTTCTTCTAAGAGTTTCCTGAATTTTAGTTGGTGCAACATGACACTGGATATCAAATTCTATAACACAATAATATGTTCGGCCTTATTTGGGTCAGGTACCTAACATCACCAAAAGAGACGGGAAACTATCCCCCTTCGAAAGATCTAGCAACGCTATGCGTAAACCAAGCGCTCGCTCGTTGCGCCTGTCGTCAGTTTATGTAACTATTTTACGATATGATCAAAAAAGCTTGGCCATTATCATGAAATAATCGCGCATTTGGTTGGTTACGTTGACAAACGAATTTTTATCATTGATCTGGGCAATCCACATCGTGAAGTGAAAGGATCGAAAATATTATGATTGGGCCAATTCGTCGATTTGGCCACGACATCTTTTTCACTATACGGTTCTATTTTACTGCACACTCATAACAACAAATCTACCTTCAGTCTAGTTCTAAATAGTTTTTGTATCTGTAATAGACAGTAGTGATTGTCACCCGTTTGTTTTTACCTAAAAAAAATATAAATTAATCTGTCTGATGTCAGCATAGAATAGAATCACCCCATTTCTTTTCCGTGGGTGTTGTACGTAAGAGGCGACTAAGGGGCTCGAGGGCTACATTCATACATTTATATTGCAATTTAGGCAATGCGCTGACATCCTGTCACAATGGTGATCCACAGTTTTCTAAATAAGCGTAAATGTTCGTGTTTCACGGCTGTTTACGCTCTACCTACATATTATATATATAAGTTATCATTATCACAATAATCTGTTTGTGGTATTCATAAGTAATGTTCAATCTCCAGCTACAGCATCAAAAATAAAGAAGGAAAAATTGGAGGAACAGGAAAAGCAGAAAGGAGATGATGTGGACAGCCTGGACGGTTACGACGAGGTAGTGTCCAGCGAGGTTACCGACTCCGAGCCAGAAGAGGTTAAAAAAATCATCAAGAAAGAGAAGAGATTTCGACAGGAAAGGAAGTATATCAAAGGTAACATCATCATCTGCCTGCCCTTGTCTCAATTTATTTGGTGTCGGCTTAATTTATAAGCCGTCATATTTTCGGAGTATTTTCGTTTCTATCAGCTGTCAAATAACAGCATAATTAATTATCTATGTCAAACGTCTATTGCTTAAATATCAGTAATCGTTTGTAATTTTGAGCTGGAATATATGAATGGATTGTTTCTTGTTGTGTCGGAATAATTTCTCTATATTCCCCGTAAATAAATTCTGAAAACACGATTCTTGTCATACTCAGTAGACAAATATAATTAACTTACATCTAATATTGCTATATGCTATTTTTAGGTATAAACATAAAAACAATAACGATGCCGAAATCACAAGTGATGGAGGAGCGAGCAGAGCAAGCCAAGGACCCGAAATACGTCGAGGCGATGTACAAATGTACAGATTGTATCAAATGGTTTGTCGTCAAGGGGAGTTTCGATAAGCACATGGAACTGCATCAGCCGGTAAGTTAGAACCAGACTAAAGGAGTACGCATGACCTGAACTCGTTCTACTTATTAACTAAATAAAAAAATATTTTACACTTTTACACCAACCAATGAAGGAGATTGCTAGCTGGTACAGCTAGTTTGACGGTGCTACTTTACCCGTGGCAGATTTAAATCTTGCTTATAATATTGTTCAAATATCAAATTTTTAATTTTTCATGCATTATCTTTATGTTTAGCTTATAATTAAACAATTTTTTCAGGGCAGTGGCAGATATGAATGTGATATCTGCCATCAGCGGATGTCTACAAAAGATCGCCTGAAGTCGCACTATTCAAGGCATATAAAGTAAGTTGCGTATAATACAATAATATGATATTAATATTTTTAAAATTACTGCGGCCTTTTCGCGCCGTAAATAAAATAGTATCCGAAACTGAACAAAGTACCCCATCAATTACAGGTCGAAATTTGAAAAATGTTGTTGTCTGTACAATTTAAAAAGTATTGTGACTGTTAGCTTACACAAATTGTGTGGGAGATCCAAAGTTATGTAAATTTTCACTCTATTTCTTTGATTGTGTTTCATGGGCTGGTTCACATAATGTAAAGGAACGCAGTATGAAAACAAAGATTAGGCTGTTGCTATAGTATCTCTTTTCTTTTGCTTATTAATGAAAGTATCAGATATAGCTTAGGAAATGTTGTCACCGTTTATCGTTTACATTGAAGTTAATCATCTCTGGGATGCCTAAGTACATTGATGTAATTTTTGCGCTCTTTAGGTAATTGTTCTCTTATGTTATTTGTAGTTCCACATGTGGATGCTTCTAATAAGCCCGTTTGTACCTAAATTCGTATACTTTTTGTAAATTGGTGCGGTTAACTTTCCTTAAAATAAAATAACTTATCTACCGAACTGGCACAGCCTAGCCCCGAGAGACGTGGAAAAGAGGAGAGAAGCCTTTGGCCAGCAGTGGGACAACACAGGCTCTTAAAATTTTTAAAAAATAAATATGAATGTGTAATACTATTTTTATTTCCAGACGCTATAAGTGCGGCAAATGCGGGCACACGCGGCGCTGCCAGCCAGTCGTGAAGGCGCATTACCTGCGTCTGCATATGGGAGGCAGAAAAGAGTTCTTTTGTCACTTCTGCGGGAAGGGTTACGGGTATGTGCGATTAAATTATTTCTTCTTCTTCTCAATTAATCTCGTGGTTTTGAGACATACGAGATTATTTCGTTAATTGCAAGCGTAGTGTTGGTCGTCTACACTAATATTATAAAGAGGAAAGATTTGATTGTTTGTTTGTTTGTTTGTTTGCATCGAATAGGCTCCGAAACTACTGGCCCGATTTTAAAAACTCTTTCACCATTAGAATCCTACATTATTCCTGATGAACATAGGCTATATTTTATACGAGAAAAAAATAGGGATCCGCGTGAAAATTTCGATTATGTAACCCAACGTGTGAAAAATTTACCAAAAAAATATCTTATATCGCGTGCGCTGTGGAAATTATTGACAATAGAGCAAAGTGATGTACTACAGTTTTATAGTGGACATCAATATCTATAATAATGTCCGCGATACCATATGTCTAACTATTACAGTTATGCCACAATAACTACTTTTTCATTTAAAAATTTACAAACTACGCCACATTATTTGTACCAGTGTAATGATTAAATTTAATCATCACTGTATTAAAGAGTGTCAGGGATAGCCCTCCGAATACTGATAGGGTACATGCAGACCATGAAACTGAACAACTTTCCCCTAGGAACATATTTCAGGAAACGTAAAGAAACTGACTTCCCGTAGTGAATGCTGCTGCTGATTGTGATTCTGTATGGAAGGTAATTTTTTTGGCGTTTCCTGACATATGTTTCTAGGGGAAAGTTGTCCAGTTGTATGTTTCATGCACCCTATTCGAAAGGCTGTCCGTTACTCGGTATAAAAAAGACGATAAAAAACATTAAATAATGCATTAAAAAAATCTACACTAAAATAATACATACATACACATATCACGCCTATTATCCCTTGCGGGGTAGGCAGAGCGTAAACGGCCGCAAAAACGGACATTTACGCCACGTCTGACATATGTTTGAGGGTCATTCGGAAAATTGTGTATCGCCATAGTGACAGGTTGTCAGCCCAGTGCCTAAAATTGCAATACACACCCTCAAGTCCCTTAGTCGCCTCCTACGACTCCCACGGGAAAGAAATCGGGTGATGCAATTCTAAGCCGGCATCACACTAAAATAATAATAATATAATCTACACTAATAGTATTAGAAACAGGTTTTTTTTATTGTTTGTTGGAATTGAATAGGCTCCGAAACTACTGGACCGATTTAAAAAATTCTTTTACCGTTAATTGAAATTGAAATTATTTATTCAATGTAGGATAGTATTATCACTTATTGACGTCATGAGCCGTCATTCTAAAAAAATAAATTTGTATCACACATTTTTTTTTTTTTTATTACAATTTTGTAATGACCTAATAGAAAACCGGCTCGGGTGGGATAAAAATAAAGGCACTACCATTCGGCTGGCCAGGTTAATCACACGGCATGTAACTTTACGCCACCACCATCTGAAAACGATATTTGTTTCAAATTGAAGTCAAGATTTTTAGAATCCTACATTATCCCATGAACAATGATGAACATAGGCTATATTAAACTGTCTTATTACCGGGGGGAAATAGTTAGCGGCGGGTGAAACCGCTGGGCGGGCTGCTAGTATATAAAATGTGCTAACCATTATATATAATAAATATCAATCAATAAAATATAACTTCAAGAACAAACCGATCAAGGAGATTCCGGATCGTAACTAGCGCTCTCATCCCACACTTAAAAATTCACGGCTCGATAAAAACGTAGGTACAACTATCACGACTTTACACCTTGCGGAGTAGATAGAGCGTAAATGGACGTAAAATTCGGACATTTACACCAAGTAATGACGGTCAGTTCATGACGTCAATAAGTGATATGATAATATTATCCTACATTAAATAAAGAATTTCAATTTCAAAGTCTGACAAACATTTGAGGACATTCAGAAAATTGTGTATAGCCATAGTGAAATGTTGTCAGCCCATCGCCGTAGATGGTTTTGTAGTCTGTGGCAAACAGTATATAATAACGACAGGAAAGTCACCATCAATGCACTACACTGTTTATGGCCGACACTGTTTTGTACAACATGATTATGTACGCCACAGTAATTGGTTCAATAACTTATAATTTACTTTTCAGAAACAAGACCTCCCTGTACAGACACAGGCAGATCAAGCATATGCACACGGAGCGAGTAAAGTGCGAATATTGCGAGAAGAAGTACATCGATAAAACTACACTGTGGCACCATTTGATCACGTAAGAATGTCATCACAACATAAATAAGGTGATACCGAACGACCGATTGTCCCGATAACTCTAATCGCAACAGATCAAACTGAAAAATTATGCCCAAGAAAAAATAGGTGTTCACACAAAAATAAACAGATTGACGGAGCAATTTTATCTGGAAAGTATTTTTTAAATGTGTGGATTTATGTTTTTTGGGTAAAGGTGTTCAGTTTAACCTCTTAGGCTAAGCTCTTTCGGAAAAGTCGGCGATTCGGTACCACACCGTATAGAACCGTTAGTTTTGCATAGATCACTAATTCGGGTTTTGGTGGTCGGTCACTAAGGCTTACCTTCAAGATAAGGTAAGGTCTATTATATCGATTAGTCCACAGGTTTTTGTTGTACTAGCCTGATATAGATAGATAGATTCGTGCCACACATTAGTGGCATAAAGATACGCTTGAATAAATGAGCCGCGGTAGCCCAGATGGAAGAAGCGTCGCCAATAGTGATGGCGAAAGTCGCGGGTTCAAGTCCTGCCCATAGTAGAAAAGTTTGCACTTTTTCTAAAAAAACGGTCTGTCTTCCCTGCCACTTATAATGTTCTGCATGTTTATTTTTAGGCACCATGCGGACAAAGTGTCAGCTGATGTAAAGAAAGTGAAACATTCCTGTCCCGAGTGCGGACGCAACTTCGTGAGCCGCGCGACGCTCAAACACCACGATTGCAAAAGCAAGCCTAAAGACAACAAGTACTATTGCGTCGAGTGTGACAGGTGTGTATACTATAAACTAGTCAGCATTTGTAATTATGTTATTAAAAGAGACAAAAGTCTTATTAAAAACTCGATGGGAAGCTTGAGATACACACAATTCAGCCCTTTCGCACCGTAGTCACTACTCAGTGGCACTACCGGTAGTGTCATGGGAGATTTTTCTTTTCTTTGACTCTACAGGTACTACCGGTAGTGCCGTGGGCAAAATTGCAGAGTTAGTTCATGACACTACCTTGATTCCATAGTGTCGCAGGAAGATATATCTCTGGTGAGACGAGGGAGTTACCTAATCATTGTCTAATAATGTTTCTTATAATGAAGTATGACATAAAAAAACTGCTGGAGACGCAAACAAGACGGGTAGTTTTAATAGAAACCTAGAATAAATAAAAACAATGTGTTTTGAGTCCGAACCGGTGCTTGCTTAAAGACTTTCGACCGAGGTATATTATGGAAACGTTTTAGATGTTTTGACCTTGGACTTATAGATGCAGTTTTTGTTTAGGAGGTCTTGTTCAATAAGTGGTTTATCTGAAATTTTTGACTTATTGTTTATTTTTCAGGAGCTACGCGTCTAAGTACAAACTACAAAATCATCTGAACCGCACTGGCATACACATGAGCTATGAGAACATGCGGTAAGTATATAATATGAAACAGCATTAAGTATATGATATGAAATAAGTTATCAATCACAATATCAGTCATTCAACGGGTGTATAATATATTATATATAATTTAGAAAGCCCGGAAATGTTATAATAGCTCGCTTGTTTAGCGCGTGGGCCATGTTTATTGCGGACAATAAGGTGGTACAACCTGCAATGTCCTTGTCTAACTGGGAGCAATGTCACAACGTGATAAAATGAATTGTTCTTCGAGAATTAAAACAAGGGACCTTGAAATCCTGAGACCAAAGATTAGACCGTTATGTTGTACATGAAAAATTTATATTTCAGTCACGAGTGTCCATATTGCGTGCGTCGCTTCGTAAACCGGCGCGACGTGGAGCGTCACGTCAACGGAGTGCATCTGCACATCAAGAGCTTCAAGTGTGACACTTGTCAAAAGGTAATAATACTTTGCAGGCGGTAATAACACTTTACAGACGGCAACAACACTTTCCAGGCGGTAAAAACACTTTGCAGGCGGTAATAACACTTTGCAGGCGGTAATAACACTTTCCAGGCGGTAAAAACACTTTGCAGGCGGTAATAACACTTTGCAGGCGGTAATAACACTTTGCAAGCGGTAACAACACTTTCCAGGCGGTTTTAACACCGTCCAGGCGGTTTCAACACTTTCCAGGCGGTTTCAACACTTTCCAGGCGGTTTTAACACCTTCCAGTCGGTAATAACACCTTCCAGCAGGTAATAACACTTTTCAAGCGGTAATAACACTTTCTATGCGGAAACAACACTTTCTAGGCTGTGATAACACTTTCCAGCAGGTAATAACATTTTCCAAGCGATAATAACACTTTCTAGGCGGAGACAACACTTTCTAGGCTGTGATAACACTTTCTAGGCTGTGATAACACTTTCCGGGCGGTAATAACACTTTGCAAGCGGTAACAACACTTTCCAGGCGGTTTTAACACCGTCCAGGCGGTTTCAACACTTTCCAGGCGGTTTCAACACTTTCCAGGCGGTTTTAACACCTTCCAGTCGGTAATAACACCTTCCAGCAGGTAATAACACTTTTCAAGCGGTAATAACACTTTCTATGCGGAAACAACACTTTCTAGGCTGTGATAACACTTTCCAGCAGGTAATAACATTTTCCAAGCGATAATAACACTTTCTAGGCGGAGACAACACTTTCTAGGCTGTGATAACACTTTCTAGGCTGTGATAACACTTTCCGGGCGGTAATAACACTTTTCAGGCGTTAACAACACTTTCCTAGCGGTAACAATACTTTCAAGGCGGTAATAACACTTTGTAGGCGGTAGAAACACTTTCCAGACGGTAATAACACTTTGCAGGCGGTTACATCGCTTTCCAGTCGGTAATAACACTATCCAGTCGGTAATAACACTTTGCAGTCGGTAAAAACACTATCCAGTCGGTTATAACACTGCAGGCGGTAATAACACTTTGCAGACGGTAATAACACTTTGCAGGCAGTAAAAACACTTTGCAGGCAGTAAAAACACTTTCCCGGCGGTAATAACATTTTCCAGGCGGTAATAACACTTTCCAGGCGGAATCAACACTTTATTAACACTTACAACATAACCTCCTTTAAAATTATTACTTTCTAAAAGCTTACCTATATCGTTATGTTAAAGAACTTATCAATGATGTAACTTGTTAAATTAATATACTTCTAATCAGTATATCTGTTTGTAGCGTTTCGCTGACAAGCGAAGATTGGACTTCCACACGCGCAAAGTTCACGAAGGCTACATCGTTCCGAAGAACTTCTGCTGTCCCATATGCAACAAACTGTTTCAAGTAAGTTATATTACCGTACTAGCTGTTACCAGCGGCTTTGCCCGCGTACTCATATAAACTATCCTATGTGTAAATCCATGTTAACTTCCATATGTGTACCAAATTTCATAACTATCGGTTCAGTAGTTTTTGCGTGAAGAAGTAACAAACAAACAAACATGCTGACTTTTGCTTTTAATATTAATATTATTAGTAATATTCATTTTTTATAAAACTCCATAAACTTTAGTTGTTTAGAATATAAAAAAGGGACTCCTGCTTTAGGCATAAAAAATTATTAAATTCATTACATTTATACAATAAAAGTATTTTGCCATACTCACTACGCATGAGTGAGTGAGTACTCACAGTGCGATACTATTTAGTGTAAGTTATTTTAATTAATGTTAATCCTCGTTACAGAAGAATTCGAATATACAATGGAGCATTGCCATGGTATAAGTTTAAATAAATTACACTAAATGTCATTCGTACGTCACTTCAAGACGTTGAAAATTTAGAAGTGTTCGGTCGAGGCGCCGGTACCCCAGTTGGCATAGTGGTGGGACGGGATCCCACAGGTCCTGAGTTCAGACACCGGCCATCGCAAATCTTATTTCATTTATGAGACTCATAAAAATTCCCTACTCTTACACAGGAGAAGAAATCGCTGGTCGCTCACCAGCGCACGCACACCGGCGAGAAGCCGTTCCAATGCAGCCAGTGCGCCGCGCAGTTCACACACAGCGGCACCCTGCACAACCACGTGAAGCTCGTGCACCTCAACATGACCAGGTGACGTCATGTAGACACTAGTGCGCTCAGCAGTGCAGTGCAGCCAGTGCGCCGCGCAGTTCACACACAGCGGCACCCTGCACAACCACGTGAAGCTCGTGCACCTCAACATGACCAGGTGACGTCATGTAGACACTAGTGCGCTCAGCAGTGCAGTGCAGCCAGTGCGCCGCGCAGTTCACACACAGCGGCACCCTGCACAACCACGTGAAGCTCGTGCACCTCAACATGACCAGGTGACGTCATGTAGACACTAGTGCGCTCAGCAGTGCAGTGCAGTCAGTGCGCCGCGCAGTTCACACACAGCGGCACCCTGCACAACCACGTGAAGCTCGTGCACCTCAACATGACCAGGTGACGTCATGTAGACACTAGTGCGCTCAGCAGTGCAGTGCAGCCAGTGCGCCGCGCAGTTCACACACAGCGGCACCCTGCACAACCACGTGAAGCTCGTGCACCTCAACATGACCAGGTGACGTCATGTAGACACTAGTGCGCTCAGCAGTGCAGTGCAGCCAGTGCGCCGCGCAGTTCACACACAGCGGCACCCTGCACAACCACGTGAAGCTCGTGCACCTCAACATGACCAGGTGACGTCATGTAGACACTAGTGCGCTCAGCAGTGCAGTGCAGCCAGTGCGCCGCGCAGTTCACACACAGCGGCACCCTGCACAACCACGTGAAGCTCGTGCACCTCAACATGACCAGGTGACGTCATGTAGACACTAGTGCGCTCAGCAGTGCAGTGCAGCCAGTGCGCCGCGCAGTTCACACACAGCGGCACCCTGCACAACCACGTGAAGCTCGTGCACCTCAACATGACCAGGTGACGTCATGTAGACACTAGTGCGCTCAGCAGTGCAGTGCAGCCAGTGCGCCGCGCAGTTCACACACAGCGGCACCCTGCACAACCACGTGAAGCTCGTGCACCTCAACATGACCAGGTGACGTCATGTAGACACTAGTGCGCTCAGCAGTGCAGTGCAGCCAGTGCGCCGCGCAGTTCACACACAGCGGCACCCTGCACAACCACGTGAAGCTCGTGCACCTCAACATGACCAGGTGACGTCATGTAGACACTAGTGCGCTCAGCAGTGCAGTGCAGCCAGTGCGCCGCGCAGTTCACACACAGCGGCACCCTGCACAACCACGTGAAGCTCGTGCACCTCAACATGACCAGGTGACGTCATGTAGACACTAGTGCGCTCAGCAGTGCAGTGCAGCCAGTGCGCCGCGCAGTTCACACACAGCGGCACCCTGCACAACCACGTGAAGCTCGTGCACCTCAACATGACCAGGTGACGTCATGTAGACACTAGTGCGCTCAGCAGTGCAGTGCAGCCAGTGCGCCGCGCAGTTCACACACAGCGGCACCCTGCACAACCACGTGAAGCTCGTGCACCTCAACATGACCAGGTGACGTCATGTAGACACTAGTGCGCTCAGCAGTGCAGTGCAGCCAGTGCGCCGCGCAGTTCACACACAGCGGCACCCTGCACAACCACGTGAAGCTCGTGCACCTCAACATGACCAGGTGACGTCATGTAGACACTAGTGCGCTCAGCAGTGCAGTGCAGCCAGTGCGCCGCGCAGTTCACACACAGCGGCACCCTGCACAACCACGTGAAGCTCGTGCACCTCAACATGACCAGGTGACGTCATGTAGACACTAGTGCGCTCAGCAGTGCAGTGCAGCCAGTGCGCCGCGCAGTTCACACACAGCGGCACCCTGCACAACCACGTGAAGCTCGTGCACCTCAACATGACCAGGTGACGTCATGTAGACACTAGTGCGCTCAGCAGTGCAGTGCAGCCAGTGCGCCGCGCAGTTCACACACAGCGGCACCCTGCACAACCACGTGAAGCTCGTGCACCTCAACATGACCAGGTGACGTCATGTAGACACTAGTGCGCTCAGCAGTGCAGTGCAGCCAGTGCGCCGCGCAGTTCACACACAGCGGCACCCTGCACAACCACGTGAAGCTCGTGCACCTCAACATGACCAGGTGACGTCATGTAGACACTAGTGCGCTCAGCAGTGCAGTGCAGCCAGTGCGCCGCGCAGTTCACACACAGCGGCACCCTGCACAACCACGTGAAGCTCGTGCACCTCAACATGACCAGGTGACGTCATGTAGACACTAGTGCGCTCAGCAGTGCAGTGCAGCCAGTGCGCCGCGCAGTTCACACACAGCGGCACCCTGCACAACCACGTGAAGCTCGTGCACCTCAACATGACCAGGTGACGTCATGTAGACACTAGTGCGCTCAGCAGTGCAGCCAGTGCGCCGCGCAGTTCACACACAGCGGCACCCTGCACAACCACGTGAAGCTCGTGCACCTCAACATGACCAGGTGACGTCATGTAGACACTAGTGCGCTCAGCAGTGCAGCCAGTGCGCCGCGCAGTTCACACACAGCGGCACCCTGCACAACCACGTGAAGCTCGTGCACCTCAACATGACCAGGTGACGTCATGTAGACACTAGTGCGCTCAGCAGTGCAGCCAGTGCGCCGCGCAGTTCACACACAGCGGCACCCTGCACAACCACGTGAAGCTCGTGCACCTCAACATGACCAGGTGACGTCATGTAGACACTAGTGCGCTCAGCAGTGCAGTGCAGCCAGTGCGCCGCGCAGTTCACACACAGCGGCACCCTGCACAACCACGTGAAGCTCGTGCACCTCAACATGACCAGGTGACGTCATGTAGACACTAGTGCGCTCAGCAGTGCAGTGCAGCCAGTGCGCCGCGCAGTTCACACACAGCGGCACCCTGCACAACCACGTGAAGCTCGTGCACCTCAACATGACCAGGTGACGTCATGTAGACACTAGTGCGCTCAGCAGTGCAGTGCAGCCAGTGCGCCGCGCAGTTCACACACAGCGGCACCCTGCACAACCACGTGAAGCTCGTGCACCTCAACATGACCAGGTGACGTCATGTAGACACTAGTGCGCTCAGCAGTGCAGCCAGTGCGCCGCGCAGTTCACACACAGCGGCACCCTGCACAACCACGTGAAGCTCGTGCACCTCAACATGACCAGGTGACGTCATGTAGACACTAGTGCGCTCAGCAGTGCAGTGCAGCCAGTGCGCCGCGCAGTTCACACACAGCGGCACCCTGCACAACCACGTGAAGCTCGTGCACCTCAACATGACCAGGTGACGTCATGTAGACACTAGTGCGCTCAGCAGTGCAGTGCAGCCAGTGCGCCGCGCAGTTCACACACAGCGGCACCCTGCACAACCACGTGAAGCTCGTGCACCTCAACATGACCAGGTGACGTCATGTAGACACTAGTGCGCTCAGCAGTGCAGTGCAGCCAGTGCATGGTACCTAAAAATGGCCACTTTTGGTATTAATTGCCATAACTTTAAATTACAGCGAATATTTCATTGAGTTTGTAGGTTCTAATTTTACTTAAGGGTAATACGAAAAACTTGGGCAACGGATATTCTGATAGAATGTTTATATAAATATGATTATTTTCTTTATGAAGTGGCGCCACTGTCGAGGTCGTTGACGGCTACACTCGCCTTAAGATACACTTGCAAAATTCGCGGGCAAGGAACTAGCTGCGGTAGCCCAGATGGAAGAGGCGTCCCCACTAGTAATGGCGAAAGTCGCAGGTTCAAATTCTGCCCGCTTTTGAAAATATATCAAAATTAAAAAAATATATATGTATAACTAACACAGGATGTTTTAAAATTTGGTATTTAACTTACTCATAGACTCATGTGAATATAGAATAGAAACTAATAGATAATTAACTTATCATTTCCAGGAACAGGAAGAAGAAACAAAACGCACAGGCGAATGCGCCAGAAGTGGCCGTTGTGCCCAATCAGCCGTTGCCGCTGATGCCGCAAAGACCCCAAATGCCGCCCACAATGCCCCCGCAGCTGCAACCAATGCCGCAAATGCCGCAGATAAGTAACTTGGTCACTAGCGCCGCTAGCAGTCAGCACAGCCAAAGCAGCCAGCACAGTCTACACAGCCAACACAGCCAACACTCTATGTAGATAAAGCTACGTCAAAACAAAAGCTGAACACAAATATCCATTATGTATCTAAAAAATATCATGATTATCTGCTTGTTAGAAGCTGTAAACATAAACATGACAGAAGTCTAATTATTTCAAAATATATCCAGGGTGTAAGGAAAAGAACTGCGTTCCTTTTAAGGAATGGCCCAGTTCCTTAAGGAACATAGACAAAATATGAAAAAAAATTAGACCTCACATACAACCAGACTTGGTCGGCTGCTAAATTTTGTATGGGAGGTCTAATTATTTTTTTCATATTATTTCGCCCTATGTTTCTTGGGGAAAGATTTTCAGTTTCATGGGCTGGTTCATTCCTTGAAAGAAACGTAGTACTTTTCCTTACACCCTGTTTAATGTAAAAAACAGAGGCATAGTATTCAAATGAAAAAATAATAGTTTAAAAGCTAGACTCACGCTTTTTATTTCAAATGCACTAAAATCAAATAAGCAACAAACAAAAAACAAACAGTAATATACATTAAATTATTTACTTTTTAGTGCATTTTATAAAAAACCACGTGATTTTTTTTTCAATTACTTTATTTTTAATTTGTTGGTTCTTATATGTTTATTATTTTATTATTATTTAAATGACCTGATGATATCGGGATTGCCAGCTATCTGATCTTCCAAAGCCAGCATTTGACAATTTATATATTTTTTAAAATTTATTGCTGTCATTACAGAAGTAGATCTCGTATAGGTCTACACTTTTCCTAATGAAACTGGTAGTCTAGCAAGCATTTTTTCCGAGATAAACAAGTTTTAAGTTTGACAGCTGTCATGAAAAATATAGATGTCGTAAACACATACAACTATTCCCAGGGCACTGGTAATCTAGCATGCATAGTTTCAGAGATAAAAAAACGTAATAAGTTTAAAAGCAGCCATGTAAAATGTAAATATCGTCTAGACTTACAAGTTTCCCTAAGAAACTAGTAATCTAGCATTCGTAGTTTCCGACATTAACAAGTCAAAAATTTTAAAGTGTCTTTAATGAAAAATGTTGATCTCTTTTAGAACTACAACTTTCTCTTAGAGACTGGTAGTCTAGTATGCAAAGTTTCCGAGATAATCAAGTTAGAGTTTAACAACTGTCATAAGAAAATGAGCCCTTCTTGATATTAGGGCTCATTTTGTTCTACCAGCGGCCTTCCAATTCAACTTGCATGTATAAACAAAATTGTAATAAATAAATGAGCACTACTTCCAGGATTCCACTTTCATGTCCTCGTCATCGAAAGAAATGAATCTGTTTTGTTTAGACGAATCTAATGAGCCCAAATTCAACATGTTTATTAGTAGATATCCCAGGGTCCCATCAGCCACATTCAAGCTTCATCATCAGACCAGCATGATGGTACCATATAATTGTATTGTCAACAAGGTTACATACAACCACAAAGTTTCATGATTCTACGGGAAATAGAAGTTAAATCAAGCTTCCATGATTTATTACATAGTTCTTACTTATTTACAAAGTCGACCTAATATAAGTGTGTTAAATCTAATAATTAAATATTCATAGTCCTGTAAAATAAAATCAGATGCCGATTAATTAAAATAAAAGTGATCAATTATCATGACTTCAACTTGATACGCTCCCAACATGCTATGTGCTGCCCCCATAGCTTAAAAATTTATAACTTCAATTTTGATTGATGCACAGATACTGAAGCTTATTTAAAGAATAATAATTAGCGCGTAGCGTACATACATATATCACGCCTATATCCCTTGCGGTGTATGCAGAGTGTAAACGGCCGCAAAAACAGACATTTACGCCACGTATGACAAACATTTGATGGTCATTCAGAAAGCTATGTATCATCATAGTGACAAGTTGTCAGCTCATCGCCTAAAAATGCAATACACATGTAACCCTCGAGTCCCTTAGTCGCCTCTTACGACACCCACAGAATGGAAATGGGGTGATGTTATCTAAGCCGGCATCACACGAGTCAGTTTTGCTATCTGTAACA
Organism: Tuta absoluta; assembly: GCA_027580185.1. NCBI lineage: Eukaryota > Metazoa > Arthropoda > Insecta > Lepidoptera > Gelechiidae > Tuta > Tuta absoluta. The sequence continues at coordinate 33,120,161 of JAQAHW010000001.1, read as the reverse complement.
ACACTGAAGCATTTTTACTTATACGTCATACTGTTAATAATTTCCTCCACCGGATTTTGGATTGGTAAATTACGTTTTTATCGAGTTATGGATTTTTAATTGAGGACGACAGCATATAGCATGTGGTAGCGTCTTTAATGTGTATCTGAAAGAACAATCATGTAAGATAATCATATCAAGGGTGTAAAGGATAGCCCTCCGAATACTTATAGGGCGCATTCTGACCATGTTACTGAACAACTTTACATAAATAAAATCTGGAGACATCAAAAGTTTTTGTATTTCCCATAGTAAATGTAGTCAGCTGATCGTGATTATGTATGACATATGTTCCTAAGGGAAAGTTGTTCAGTTTCATGGTCTGCATGCACCTTATCAGTATTCGGAGGACTGTCCCTTACGCCCCGTATATAATATGTATATAACAAGATTCATTATTACATTAAATTAAAACGTTAGGAATTGTTGTTAAGGTTATAATTTCCGCTGCCTGATTTTTTCGACGGGACCTCCGTCGCCTTTGCGGTATTTAATTATACTAGAAATATATTTGTTAATAGTTTGCATTATATAAATATAAAACCGCGTAATGCCTAAGATACACGAGACTTTTAAAACACAAGGCAGAAAACAAAAAGTGCTAGGTACTATTTCTGATGCCGCACGCATGTAAATAACACGCTTTGAAAATCTTCACTTCAATTTGAAACAAATGTCGTTTTCATATAGTTGTGGCGTAAAGTTACATGCCGTGTGATTAACCTGGTCAGCCCCGAGGCAGTGCCTTAATTTTGATTTTGTTATTCCGCCCGAGCCGGTTTTCTATTAGGACATTACTAAATTGTCATAAAAAAAAAATGTGTTATATGAATTAATTTTTTTACAATGACGGATCATGACGTCAATAGTTCATAATACTATCCTACATTGAATAAAGAATTTCAATGTCTATGTTGGCAAAATTATTAGAAAAATCGTTATTGCAATTTTTTTGCAAGTAATATGAAAACTTCGCATGATGATTCTACTCTATGTCTATGCACAACTTTTTGTTAGCGACCATATCCAAAATCACAAAAAGTAATCAGCTCTGCCATACATTTAGGTCAAGTACATTTTTTTTATGGAACAGCAGATTTATCCCGCGATTTCGGAAATGGCTCCATAGTAAAAGTTGTCGGTAATAATAAGTAGAATCACCCTGCAAAGTTTGTGTACTGACAAAAAAATAACCCTGGATTTACTACCAACTATCACAGCCACAACAGTCCACCACTGGACATGGGCATCTTCCTATTGGGGGGTATTTGCCTTACTCACCACGCTTAGTAGGTGGATTGCAGGGTGTTGTAGATTTTCCAGAGAACGCTGCCGCATATTCTCTGGATTTATACCTTTATCGTCACCCTCAGGTTGAAATGGGGTGATGCTATTCGAAGCCGGTACGACACGGCAAGAATACCCCTGAATATGATTCCTGGCAATGACTATCAACAATAGCAACCCATTAGAAACACGGAACGGAGAGCGCGTGTGTGACAGCTGAAAAAACCGCGCTTGTTTGCTGCCCTGGCCTAAAAACACGCCTCGTGTATCTCGGGCATAATGGTGACAAATGACGTACCTATGTCGTAAATTTTAGAGTTACGCATAAATTAGTGTATAAAGAGTATTCTCAAATAGTTAAGCAATAGTAAGTGATATAAAAGAAAAATTATAAAGATGTTTCTCGTAATACAAATAAACGTGTTAATTTAATTACAATTGAAATAGATAATTATTCTATTTTCAACTTACCTAGTTATAAGGTGGTATTGTAAAAGTTATTATGTTAAAACAGATTTTAATTTACTTAAATAAAGAATATATCTATCAATCAATATTTTGTCTATTGCATATCCTTACAATCATAATACATATATTTTTACTTACCTTTAAGTGTCATCATCCATCAACACATCACATCAGTCCTTACAATCACTTATCATGATTGCAGGCAAAATTGGCGAGCGCAGTGCTGGATTTTGTACAGGCTGTTACGAAAAACGAATAACCTTAAAAAACCTCGAGGCTATACTTAGCCTGTAAAACTGAAAAGATACGGCACCGGTTAATGATATGAGGTGATGCTATTCTTATTTACCACTATACAGGATGTATAAGAATAAATGAAAAAATCTACTTTGTCCATTTATTCTTGTTTATATTTCCAATAATACAAGACGCATTTTTCAGGCTTTGATCCCGGCTAGGAACAAAGGAAGATATGTATGCCTACATGTATAAGATATGTATGCCTACATGAAACTTAGCCAACCTTCTTACTTCCTAAATCCATTCACCAAATCACTGCTAACTTGAATGACTCATAATTAGTGAGTAATTGCTATGGGGTTTTTTTATGGCAATGAATGATAAGAATGATTAGTATTATTGTAAATTCCAAAGCTTGTCGTATGTTGATAATATTATGAGAAATATCAGTGGAAAGTCCGGTTCCTTTGATAGCGCATCCCGTCCCATGTCGCAAAGATTATGGGGATGTAGATGTGCCACATTCAAACACGTATTAGTAGTTAGAGAGAAAACCGACCAGTTTTGTTTTGGTACAATTTTAAGATATACTAGAAAAGTACAAGAGTATCTAAGTATTTAGAATGCCAACGTAGCAGGTTAAGATTGAAGTATATTTTTAGTTTTTATTACATATTAGATCTCCTAAGTCCACTATCATTAAATCCACCCCATTTCCCGTTTTACCTGGCATAAAATATTTAGACGTGATACTAACTGAAAATTTATAAAGTTTGCGCTATATACAGCGTTTAAGGTCATTTCAGGTGAACAACATGGCATGCAACAGCTGAGTGAAGAATCTAAAGTTTAGACTTCAACGCCTAAACTGATTCGAAATACAACCAAAATTGTATAACCAAGCTGGCCGCAAACGGGATAGGCGTAGGAGGAATTTACATTTTATTTACCCACTATCATATCTGTAAACCACTACCGCTTTATTCTATGTCCTTTGCAACAAATATGCGACATAAATGATTTAGTTGGCATAATTCAAAATGATAGTCACAGTGTTGTGACCAGTGCAGTGTTCTTCCAAATTAGGCATAGTTATTTAAAAATCTAATTATTTTTATTCTGTCTCTTTTATTTGTGACAATGTTTTGGAGAAGTTTGTTGATGTTATTTGTTTTGAGTGATATTGAAGGCCGTAAGTTTTATACAGTACCTTTAATTTAGTTTTAAACTGCAATAAGAAGTGGATTGGATATTCTTAATAATACTGTAGTTGTTAAAGTACTCATTCTTCAGAAATTTCGGCGTAGGGTTTGATCTTCGCAATTTTATCACTTTATGTGATTGTTCCCAGTATACTTAGAATGTAGGCTAATTCTAAGATTACCTGTAAAGTAAGATAATAAGGCACTTCAGAAGGCACATTAAAGCAGTTGGGTTAGGAATGATTTCACCATTTCCGAATGAAGGCAGTTACTAATGAAATTTGAAAATTCAAAAATATGGCAAAATCTCAATACTAATACTTGCGTTGCGATTGCTAGTGCTTAGCGAAATTAATTACGGTTGCATACGTTGACGAACAATTCATTTCGGAAACTACAGCACAATAAGAAAATTGCCTTTCTTTTGACCATGTGGTATAAATCTTTATCATAGTTTGTTATTTTTCCGACAGTCTACATCCGTTGTTTAGCTAACCTGTCACTTTCTTATTTATGCAAAAGAAAAGAGATAAAAAATCGCATCTGTCATGTCATTTTCATCCTACAGTACCAAATGTTCTCTAATTTTTCGTCGTTAGGGTTCCATATCCAAGGGGTCAATACGGGAACCTGTTACTGAGACTTACTTTACCTGTGTCAGTCTGTTTATAGGTTATAAGATAGGTATATTGGTAATAGTTAGAAAGATGATATTTTTACAGAGCATGTATTACTATTGCCGCTTTAAAAAAAAAGCTAAAAATTAAAAATGCATATATTACCATAAAACGTGTCTTTTGACTCGTTTTTATCGATAGGTAAATGTAACGGAAGCTGTATCTCATGACCCGTGTTTGATAGACAGTTGAAAAATTCACAGATTGTGTATTTTTATTGCTGTTATTACAACAAATACTAATTATTAAAATAAAATATATATTTAACCGGGCTCCCCATACAACAAACGTATTTCTTTTGCCTTTTGAGGATCTTGTACCTCAAAAGGGAAAAAATCGCATACCTTATAGGATCACTTTGTTGTCCGTCCGTCCGTCTGTCACAACCCTTTATCTCGGAACACGTAGAGATATTTAGTTAAAATAATAACCATATACCTGCCTACTCAGGTCCACTTATAACAAAAAAAAATTAAGCGCATAACCTAGCGTAAATAAAAGAAACGGCCGTTTAAACTACCTATAGTATAACTATAATATACTAAGTGTGAAATGCAGTTGGCAAATGACAGGATAACCCAAGATTGATTTATGGAAATGTATGGCTTCATACATATTCCTCCAATTTAAGTAATAGACAACCCTTAAATTAGCAGTACCTTGAATTGTCCTTGTAGGTTTGTTGTCAAACCAGTAACGGCCTACCCGATAATGCTCAAAGGTGCTGCATGTAATATACATACAAGTATTTCTATAAGTTTTGTGTCTTTTTGTCTGTTATGTTTTTCTGTACAATGAACTGTAAAATAAATAAATATAAAATAAATAAATACTTGCTGACTTATCCATCATATAAATCCAGTGACGACGTGTAGGTAAGTAAACCCAGCTCAGAGAAGCATGGTCTCGCGGACTCGACTTGTGTCACATATACAAACGCTCTGATGCTCTCTTTGCATGCGGAAAACATGCTCCCATTCGGTAGTGCACCCCCACAACTTATCACCGTATGTCAAGAGCGAAAGAACTATGGCAAAGTAACAAGAAGTGCTACATCTCGCGAGACCAGCCTGGATGCACGCCACAGGATAAAGCAGGCGCTAATTAAATTGCCGCAAACTCTTTCTATCTCTATCCTGGCTGACCAACCTGTATCTGAGGCACATCTGCTACACTAATTTCGCTCTTGTTGGTAGAAAATCAAACTATTTGCGATTTCATCAAAAGGCATAGGTACAGTCGCCTGCTGAAAGCAGTCGCACTTATGATGTAACGCGTAGACTCCACCATCACTATAACACCATGAGTACCATAGCTAAATCTGTAATAATTTTTCGGTGGAAATTCTCTTTTTCTCTTATGTTGACTAATAAAGACGCAGTGTAGTTAATATCTGCACAGCTTAGGTCATTCAAGGGTCATGCCCACGCAGCCACACCACACCGAAGCGGTGAAAGCATTTAATACCAAATTTTAAGACACTTCCCGTGTTAGGTATAATTATTTTTTATAAATTGAAAAATTGCAAATCTTGCCCGCTTGCAAATTTTGCAATTTTTCAAAATAGAATGCCTTTATTTAAGTGTAGATAAATACGGAAAAGTAAGATTAATACAATCAGGACTCATTATAACATTTATAACATAATGTAAAGTACTCGTAGTACACCAAAACAGACGACCACTCAGCATTATGCTGTAGCATAATATAATGTACTACAGCGCTGGTCTTCCATGGTATTGGTATATTTTTTGTAGAAAAACCTCTTTTCCTCCAATTTGGAGATGAAAAGACCCTGTATAGTTTTCTGCAAAGCTTAGGTCATTCAAGGGTCCTGCCCACGCGGCCGCACCGGAAGCGTGTGAGAATAACCGCCAAGAGCGCGCATCCGTTTGATAAAGTTATTTGTTTCATATTTACAAAGTTCAAGCGGATTTTTATACATACCTACCATTATTTGCATAACAGGACGGGTAGATATTTCAAACTGGGATTTTTTGAAACACCTTGTGTTACGTAGTTGTATTGTGACACAGACTATAATAATACTAGGGTTGTGTCTGTGTAAAATGCTGATCATTCACGAACCAAACGAGGGCCCGGATCATCTTATTTTTTTACCGTTGCAATGCCAACGACAATCCACTGTCACTATATTGCCACTGTAATTTTCTACACTTCAAACTGTTAGCAGAATACGAAATGACCAAAGCTTTCACACTGACAGGCCATTGACACACAACTGAAAGGATTTTTATTCGCATATATCGAGGCGACTAACAAATTAATGGGATACTACCTATTGGCGTCTAAAACTATAACTGGGCAGTGGTTTAATATTTTGGCTTTTATTACATTGGATAAGCTGCAAATGCAGGGTATTATAAAAAGTTAAATGACGGCTGCGACTTCAAGGTAGTATTATTTTATAAAAGGCGATTGAAATTATAGGCGGGGTATTATAAATCATGGGTTGGCGACTAATATTAAGAATGCGATAACTGATAATATATAATAAAATAATGTAAGAAAAATACTTTCTGGCTTTGATTTACGAGCAGCTGTAAATATTAAAACGGATTCTTTAAATAAGTAATAAGGATTTTTTTTTGTTTTGGAAATCATAATTTTATGAAAATGATGACAGGCACGCCCGTAGCGTAAAAACGAAGTGCGAGTCGTGGCTCGGGGGGTGAAACGGGCTATCTGCCAATGGTAAGCGGCGAGTAAACGCCATGGAGCAATTACTTGTTGTTGTTGATGCTATTCACCAGTAATGAGTGTGAAAAAATACGAACATGTGAGGTTTTTGTTTACTAAGTAAAGATAAGGTATAACAGACTTCCAAAAAAAAAAGGAGTTCCTCAATTTGTCGCGAATTTTATTTTATTTTTCGTTATTAAAAGAAAAAAGAAGTTAAGAAATAAAACAATATTTATAAACACAATATTTAAAATGTATACCATTTTTTGTTTTATTTGCAGCTCGTAAAATGTCTCATAATATTATGATAATCAGATCTCAATCAAATTAATTATACCTCTAATCAAATTAAATAAAATCTCTATTTTACTATTTATTAATACATATTTTCTACTTTTTATGCTGCTGGCAATTTTCCGCTCAACAAAAAATTCAGTAGTCAAAAGAAAAACTCATTGGAAACAAAACAGATTGGATTTTAATGCTGCCACTTTTAACTTAGCACTGTACTCCACCGTTGCTGCCTACCTTTTATATTTACTATCCAAATTAATTATTTTTTAAACCTTGAATCTAATTTCGCCGCGTTAAATACATGCTATTTTTATTTCGCACACTTCGGGACTGTAAACCGATGCGATGTGTAATTATTGCAGGCAACCAAGGAAGGTTACGAAGACCCGAAGCACTGTTATTTAACTTAACACTATGTAGGTAGTCAACAGCACCACCAAATACACTGGTTAATCTAAATAAACGTTTGTAAAACCAGTATTATGTTGATCCCTTTATTGGATAGCTCGAAGTGTTAATGCGTGTTGACCAACCTGATTAGGAACAAACTTATTTTCTAATAGGTTTACAGGTTTTGTTTTAATTTACTTTATAATAATTCGGAATAACTTCTATAGAGGGTGTAAGGGACAGCCCTGCGAATACTGATAGGGTGCATTCAAAACATGAAATTGAACAACTTCCCGTAAAAAAATATTTCAGGAAACGTATTTTTTTTTACTTTTCATATTAAATGCAGTCGGCTGATTGTGATTTTGTATGAGAGGTCGATATTTTGTCTTTTTCTGACATGTTTCTAGGATAAAGTTGTTCAGTTTCATGGTCTGAATGCACCCTATCAGGATTCGGAGGGCTGTCCCTCACACTCTGTATATTTTTTAGTATCATCAGAGCTGAGTCTAGGTCGTACGACATGCTTGCCGCACATAGACCACGGGCGTTTCAAAATGCGAACGAGGCAGAGGGGCAAGCTGTTCAAGTTTCAATGCTTCCCCACGTACCGTCTGGTCGGCAGTAGATACGTCACCTGCAGAGACGATTCCTGGGACGCGCCTCTTCCCGTGTGTGTCAGTGAGTATAGCAAACTATACTTCTTAAACAGATGTCATGTTGTGTCGCACATAGATCACGAGCGTTTCAAGGTGAGAAAGAGGCAGAGGAGCAAGCTGTTCAAGTTCCGGTGCGTCCTCACGTACCAGCTGCTCAGTTGAGACAATTCCGTGAGCATCGTAAACTATGAACTACTTTTAAAAAAAAGTTGTGGCGTGATCAGTCCTACAATAAAAAGAGCGAGAATAGACTGGTTGTTTAACCAACCACATTCAGCGGTGCCTTAACTCTTTACTAAAGAGTCAGGTTTGAGGTCTTGGGGCCGTTTTCTTTAAATATCACCTCATAAAACGTTAAAGAATCACGACTGAAAGGCAAGTTTGGTATGCATGGTATGCGTGGTAACCGTTGATAATCTGATAATTCTTTATAGGGTCTGGGTGCCCAGTGATTCCTCCCATCAACAACGGTCTCAAGATGCCATCGCACAACGGAGCGTGGGTGGTGTTCTTCTGCTACCCGGGCCACCAGCTCGTCGGCTCGCCAACGGTCTACTGCGACGGCAGGCGGTGGAATAGCAGCATACCAGAGTGCGTTGGTAAGTGCAGGAGCCAGAGAAAGTCGCATGTCAGCGCGGTTATAATGCGGCCGTGCGACTTTGATTATCTCTACACCTTTCTGTTGAAATTCTTCACTTGTTTCGATAAAACAAGTATAAAATTCCTGCGCCCGAGACACGACGTCCATAAATGGTAGCACCATCCTACATTGAATGAAGTTAATTTCATTTCACATATCTCACTACGGTGCTCTCATAAGGGTACAGGCACCATTTGGACAGTAAGCAAATTTATTAAATAACTTGGAGAATATCAAAATTACCCCAGTATTTTTCAATTTGCAATCCTTGTGATTTTGTGATTTCATTGTTAGAAAATAAAAAAGGTTTCTTATGTTGTTCACATTCATAGGCAGAATCGTCAAGATCTCTGCGTGTCTTTAATCTCCTGTATGGCATGATTGTGGAAGACCAGGGCAGTATTGTTACCGATTTCTTCCAGACACCAATGACGCGAGCCAGTTATCCTGCGATTTTGAAGATCCCAACTTATGCGGATGGACTCAGGACGAGCTCCACGACTTCGACTGGAAGCGCCTGAACAAGAAGACTCCGTCCGCCTTCCTCTTCACCGGCCCGCCGTACGATCACACTTACGGAGGCAGTAGGAATGGTTAGTAACACATCAGACCCTCTTCGAGTAGCCCACTGAAGCATCTGAATTTCCAGGCAGTTATTATGACGGACATGGACGGACGATAGAACGTTTTCTCCGCCTTACGATGTACGTGATTACAGTTTGTAATAAAATTATGTTTCACTACTCTTAGCTTGTTTTAAGACAAACGTATAGTTGCGAAAAATAACACGGAATATCAAAGTTCTAAATATCACAGTTGCAAAAATTGCTTTGCTTTCATGTCATGTGTTTAGTTTCAGGATACTACATGTACATAGAGAGCACATCACGTCTGGAGAACGACACGGCGCGCCTCATTTCTCCGCTATACAGGTCCCAGCTCACTAAGAACGGATGCTTCAACTTCTATTACCACATGTTTGGCAAGTAAGTGGAAACTGCCTTAATTCACTGCAGACAAATGCATCTCTGCAAGACATGAAAGAATGACCTGTTACACCACACTAATAACAAATTTTCTCTTTGTTAATTCTCAGAAAACTATAATTTCAGAACCACAGGTGGTCTCAGAGTATACCAGAAACCGTCAACAGTGCCCATGGAGAGTCTGCATGAGATGAATGACGACGGTGGCCAAAAGTACCTGTTGTTTGAAAAATGGGGAAACCAAGGCGATGTGTGGTACTCTGGATTTTCTGCGCTGGAGGACTCTGACGAGGACTTTCAGGTAGTTGACAGCGTGAAATATATAAAAGAGCGTCATGCGAACGCCCATAGGATGTACCAGCTACCGTAAATGTGAAAAAATGGGTATTTGTAAATCTTCATGAGAAACCAAAAACGGTGGCCATAAGTACTTGTTGTTTCTCTCGGCACATAAACATTACATTTGATATTTTTACTCTTATCGTTGCATTTCTATATAAAGTTCACCGAGTGAACAGTCGCGACCCTGTAGCACAAAAGTGCCCTCATTAAACCCTGTATGTTCTGCAGTATTAAGTCTTTTCCTTTAAATCAGATCGTGATCGAGGGCATCCGAGGCAAGAGTTTCACGAGCGACATAGCCATCGACGACGTGGCAATTCTGCAGGGGGAAAACTGTACCGCAGCCAGCGAGATGGCCACCACACCAGCTTATACCATGCGTGAGTATAGGCCCGAAGCATTCAAATTTTGTAACGTTGAATACACAGAGACAATTTGCTGTTAACGCTAAGCATCACAACAGGTATTAGACGCCCAAAAGAGCATGTACATATTTTGCGGGCTCTACACGGGTCTTGATTATACAAATAAATCAGAATTAATATGGCGTGATATTCATATTTCGAGTGATAGGTAGTTTGTGAATCATCACAAACTTTTATTTACAAATATGAATAGTTCGCTCAAAATATGAATTTCATTCAATTTTCATGAATATTTCTTTTGAGGTTACTAGTTAGTATGACCGACAGTTGCTAATAGTTCCCTACTTGCAGCGGACTCTTGCTCCGGCCGCTGCGATTTGCCAGCCACTCCGTCCAGGAGCGATCTGGAGTGCGGTTGTGCCGCAGTGTGTGTGATCAACGAGAGCTGTTGCCCCGACTTCTTTGACCTGTGCGTATTCGGTGAGTTCTGACGTGCCTTGCAAGCACAAGTATTTGTTTCATATTGAAATTTACATACATTCATACATATATCACGCCCATATCCCTTGCGGGGTAGGCAGAGCGCAAACAGCCGTTAAAAACGGACATTTACGCCTCGTCTGACAAACTTTTGAGGGTAATTCAGAAAATTGTGTATCACTATAGTGACAGGTTGTCAGCCCATCGTCTAAAATTGCCATATAAATTTAGCCCTCGAGTCCCTTAGTCGCCTTTTACGACACCCATGGGAAAGATATGGGGTGATGCTATTCTCAGCTGGCATCACACGGCAAAAAATTAACAATAGCCTTTTTTTTAGTTGCTTAGCTCGTTTGTCAATTAAAAGCAAGAACACAGTGCTTTGCGTAACATTATGTTTAACATGTATTTAATTCATTTACAGAAGTAACACCGTCTGATGCGGAACTGCCCCAAACCCAAAAACTAGTTTTGACAACCGAAAAATCTCCTACACTCACAACAACTACTAAACCTACCGTGCCAACGTCCCCACCTACCACTACCGTTAAAATTATTATGACTGCACAAACTACAATAAAAACAACAACAATTGAACCGGCTACATCTACTACAACGCTTAAACCTACATCTGCTAAACCAACTACACCCATACCAATCCCGACTACAAGATTAATCCCGACAACTAAAAAAGTCCCACCACTGACTACAAAGAAAGTTGTTACAAAACTAGTAGATAAACCGATTTCGTCAAAACCAACAACACCAAAGGAAAAATATACTACTACTACAAAACGAAGTACCGATGTAAATTTGGACAAGGGAACCGTTTCGACATTCAAGGGTTCGACTAAATCTAGCACAGAACAAAAGAAGGCAGATAAAGAAAGCAGTGCCAAGACGATGCCGTTGGCGAAAGGAGCTCATAAAAGTAAGCAAACCCTTTTATTATTTAAGTTAAAACTAACTATACTGAACGTGCAAACTGAAAGTGCAAATTGAAAAATCAGCCGGACTCGCGCACTAAAGGTTCCGTAAGGTTCCATATAATAAAAACGAATGTCGTCGCCAACTGACTCATTCATCGACGCACAGCCTAAACTACAAATGCTAGAAAAATTAAGTGTGGGAAGTAGGTTTATTTTACTATGTTACCATACGCTAAGTCAGGATTTTTGTTTTTTTTGTATGATAGATCGTTTATATTCGAAAGTTCGTGAGGTGGTCTGATCAAAATTTGGGATTCGATTATGGAACTAAAATAACGATTTTCTAAATTTTAAACCCTAACACACACACATATCACGTGTATAATCCCTTGTGGGGTAGGCATAGCGTAAGCAGACGCAAAGAATGGACATTTTCGCCACGTCTCACAAATATTTGAGGGTCATTCGGAAAATTGTTAACCCAATAAAGTGGGTAAAAGAGGGATAAAAGTTTGTATGAGAGTTCGAAGTCTTTGGTAATTTATTTCAAAATTAGTGATCTATCTTAGACGCTAAAATACTTGAACACGTGTTGAAGGGGTTTTTGATTTTACCCTCCAAAGGTGGAAAAAATAAGGGTACTAATAATTTATTAAATTATATAAGCTACGTATTTTTGTGATTAGATAATGAAGCTAGGATTGTTGAAGACATGTTTAAGGGACTTTTGATTTTTGAATTCTTGATTTTAAAATGGGACTGTATTTTAAAAAATTTACTCGTTTAAGGGTATACAATTAAAATGTACCTACGTATTGAAAAGATTTTAGTGGGTTTATCGGGTTGTATGTTGACTCACTGTTCCGTACGAAAAAATGATTGGCGAGTAAAATCGCGGGCGGAAAAATTACGTTTGTGCTATAAGAAAATCCTAAAATATTAATTTAATTCAGTTTTTTTAATATTTGTTATGCAGTAATACTGGAGTATCCCAGAAGTAAGGGACAAAATCAACCTATCAAAAAATCTATCAATAGCTTTAATAGTCTTTTTTTTATTTAAAAATGTATTTTAATAATCTGAATACCAATTTTAAAAACAATCTGCTAGGTATTTTTTTTTTTGAAAACTTGCGATTTTTTTTTTGAACATGCGACTTTTGCCATTAGTAGTGGCGACGCCTCTTACTCGTTACTGGCACTAAAATACTCTTGCATAATTGGCGGGCAAGGAACGAGTCGCAGGTTCAAATCCTGCCCACGCTTCTTAAAGTTTAAATTAAAAATAAATAAATTATACACACACATACACATATCACGCCAAAAAAATTATAATCTTTTCCTGATTTTGCTAGTACTCTTTTTTCTGAGTACTCTATGGATTCGTATCATCCGTTTCATAATGCACAAGATAAATCTGAGACAGAGACCTATAGACCCTAAACAAATAAAAGCAATCTTCTCGCACTACTTTGGCAGTTCGTGGTGACATACATACATACACATACATATTAAGTAGCTAGACTTAGGCCCAGCTTCTGCTACATGCATAATTGCATATAACATAGGTATTCCTGGGTCTGTTTTATTAGAAAGTTCTTGCCGCCATCCAATAACCTATCCCCCTTTTCAGGTAATTCTTCAGGACTGAAGACGACATCCATCGTCATAACTGGTCTTCTGCTGTGCATGGGGGCAGTTCTCCTGGTGCTGTGGAGTAGAGGTGCCCGTGGCAGAACAGTCATCGCGAGGCTGCAGGGCAGGGCGAGGAATGACCCCGAAGTACAGTACTTGCACACCGCTGATGATGATTAAACATGTACATATTATCTTGTAAATAATATTCGTGTTTTATTCTGCCTCGTCCTGTATGAAAATTACAGTCGCCCACGACCGATAGCGTCGCGCTGTCAATTCATTACCCGCCTACAGCAAAGCAAAAAGGAGGGTTATGATTTTGAACTGTTTAAAATCCAATTTCATTCTAATTTGGCATCGGTTGTGTTGTACCCACAGAGCACCGACACGTCATGCGCTGTCACCCCTACCGCGCGAGTTTTTGGTCTGTGGTTGTGCCCGATTGGTCGCGTCGCGTCTCGGTCACGGTCACCCAATGTCTGACTACCTGACCTGGATATCCGAAAATATTTATTTGGATCACCAAAAATATCTCTCGGCCTAGAATTTTTCATATTTAGACTTTTATGTTCAGTCTTATATTAGGCGGTTTGTCCGACTATGACAGACTGCCGAACGTATTTTTTGTCGCATACGTCTGTCAGACGAAAGAAAATATCTAGCCCCTATACAAAAAAAATCATACCATGGCACACTGTAACGCTGCGAATTGACCTTGGTGTTTGACAGATGCATCCGATGCATCCGTCAGTCCGTCTTACGTCACCGTCGGGTTGCGCCTTAGAAAGACCTCGATTTTTTCAAAACTTTTTGAGTAAAATTCACCAAATAACTAAAATACCTCCCAACCAGCAGTAATATATGTATACTGACAGTATTGAGTAACTGTTTATGAGCAATTACTTACAAAAAAGTCCTTAAGTTCGGCTCAAACTTACTATGTTTTGAAAAGTGTTTTTATTCTTATTTTAAAACAAGTGACAGATATATGATAAACATGATATATTTTGGGAAATGGCGTAGAAAGCCCTTTCATTGGATACCACACACACAATATTTTATTATTTAAGTGATCTGTGCACACATACGATAGGTTTCGGGTTAAATGCCGTGTGACGCCGGCTTAGAATAGCATCACCCCATTTATTTCGAATGGGAGTCGTAAGAGGCGAATAAAGGACTCGAGGGTGTGTATTGCAATTTTAGCCGATGGGCTGACAACCTGTCACTATCGCGATACACAATTTTCTGAATGACCTTCAAATATTTGTCTGACCTGACGTTGCGTAAATGTCCGTTTTTTGCGGCCGTTTACGCTCTGATTACCCCGCAAGGGATTATATATGTGTGTGAAAATCCTCAATTTTATTGAACACCCAATACATCTCACAACACACGTGGCTGGACCTTGGGGACGTTTCTGTAGTTACTATAATCAAATAAATTACAGTGGACCACTTTTTATGATCATTGTTCAGCCATTTGAAATTAAATATGTGTATTGAATAAATTTTTCATATCAGATATTATCTTCCTCCTATATGTCATAGAATAGAGAAAAAAATAGTGTTTTAAAAATAGTCATTATAAGCAATTGTGTACTATGGCTATGGGGTGGGTATATAGATGTAAATCAACCGATTTAAAACGATTTAAATCAAATCTTGAGGTTTTAAACCTGAAAAAAATCTTTTTCAACCGTTTTAAACTCGCCTGGAAAAATAAAAGGCCTGTGTTTTACAGTTTATTAAAACCACTTTTAGGTCAATTACCTACCTACGCAAATCTTTTTCAACCGTTAAAAACTCGCCTGCAAAAATAAAAGCTCTGTGTTTTACATTTTAAGTCAATTAAACCTAGGTACGCAAAGCTAGCCTGCAAAAAACTCTGTATTTCAGATACGGTGGCGCGTGCCGGCCGGCACTTGTTTTGAATAAAATTGGTTTTAAACCAAACGCACACACTCGCAGGCTCTCGTTTTAAACGATGCTCTGCTCACACACACACACACACACACGCGCGCGCGCAATCACCTTTGTGTTGCGCCGCCGCCTTGGCTTTGTCGGCTCTTGTCCGCGATCGCCGCATTTGTCTCACTCTTTCGTATCAACATTCGTTCTCAGTCGTTTTTCGCACTGATAATAAACAAGTGCAGTGTGCCCACCTTAGGAAATTATCCCCGAAATTTAGGGGATATTTTCTCGTTTAGGGGATTTTTTAGGGGACAAAAATATTTAGGGGATTTTAGGGAAAAAAAATATTTTGCGGATTTTTAGGGGAAAAAATATTCAGAGAAATTCAATATCTAACCGTTACCGTTAACATACCCCGACCCCGACCCAGATCCCGATCCCGATCCCGATCCCGATCCCGATCCCGATCCCGATCCCGATCCCGATCCCGGTGCCGGTGCCGATGCCGGTGCTACTAATTCAAGCGTCTTTACCTCGACAGTATCACGAAAATGCATTAAAAATATTGAAATAAAAAAAAACATAGTTATCAGCCAACCGTGGTTTTAAACCGGAAAAAAACCGTTGTTTACGTTTTAAACGGTTTTTTTCGTTTTCAACAGGTTGGTTTAATTGGTTTAAAATCGGCCTTACATCTATAGGTGGGTACAATAGGTCAGCCTGATTTATACGTGATTCATCATGATGATCGACATCATGATGATTAAAAAAGATAATCAAGAGTTATTAAAATAAGTTAATCTAATCAATAAATGATCAAACTAGACAAAAATATAAAAATAATTCTCGATTGTATCAAGTTTTAGATAATCTTAATTTCACATAACTCTTAATTCCCTGCTTTCGACTAATATGTCTAACTATCAATAGCACTGTCACTTTCAGATAAATAGGCTTAGACAAAGATAGAAGATGATCGTTCCTTAAATAGTATATGATTTTACACGTTTTAAGGCGGTGTCTGTCAAAATTAAGCGGTGATTAAAAATATGGCGATTAAACATAGGTACAAGGAAATCTGCGATAAGGTGTGGAAATCATAGGACAATTTAAGACATGACATGCTTATATTAATCTAAGACATGTACTATCCCTTTCTAAAACTATTTAGCGAAAAGTGACAGTGCCATTTTTAATTAGGTGTTTTAGCCAGTAACGTGACATCGAGACAAATGTTTCTAAAATTAAGGAAAATTAGGAAATGTAACAGATTCACAACAATTAAACATTGCGCCAAATATATTTTCAATCCTTTTTGGCTAATATATATTTTTTAAATTATATATTGTAATAATTTTGACCTGCCTATCTTAAAATTTTAATACATATTGATACATTGTGCACCATTGAGGTATGCGCCACACAATAATAAGTTAAGCTAAAATCATGTGTACTTATTTGTTTATACATTTTCACTTTATACCCTTTATGAATGTACCAACGTTAACTTAAAAATATGACAGGACCAAAAATTTTACTGCCCAATACCCCGTATTTGTAGGATTGTTTGTGGGTCTCTAAAGTCTACCAGATAGTCAGATACCCGCGCTTGGCCTCTCCAGCTCTCCACCCAGGCCAACACTACACAAGATACCAATAATAATACTTTAACCATAAATACTTATATATTTTTGATTTATATTTATAACAATTTTTAAATCGGCTGTGCAGTTACATCCACTTAGCTGCGAATAAACTAATAGTTCTTAAAGTGTATATTGTGGCAGTTGTTGCAACAGTTGCCAGAAATTTCAGACAAAAACACAGACTAAATTAAATGGGATACAGAAATGTTATCTCATTTATATTGGGACTATTCTTAATTATTAACAATAATTATACAAGGGGATAAAGACGTGACATATGTATGTATGTATGTATTATACAAAACCGGTAAATGGTTGTTGAAACCTTATATAGGTAATTCTATTACAGATACATAATTATGATACTTACTACATTTTAGAAATTATGAGTCAGAAGGAAAATTGATGTTGCGTAAGTACCTACCTACCCATCTATAAAAAATGCGGTTCATGAAGTAACTACTTAGCCAAATTATAGGGAGACCTTAGAGCACCTTACACGCAGACTGTGGTCAGTCTGTAAGACAAACTGATCACGGTTTCTTCAGGCATTTCCTGTGACAGTTTCCAAAAAGCCAGGTTTCAGATTCAATAGGTGTCGCTTATCATTTTTAGTAAGGGAGCCCTTCAGGCTAGAAGTGAAGTTGCAGAAGAGCCGCTGTCGCGTCGGAACTGTTATAAAATATATAAAAAACAAATAAGAATACCTTAGTTTATCTTTAATTTCTGTTAGGGCCTCGCCATATCGGTTAAAGGTGTAGGCGCCGATTAATATTCCGTGCGGGGTAGGCAGAGCGTAAAAGGCCGCAAAAAACAAACATTTATGTCACGTCTGACAAATATTTGAGGGTCATTCGGAAAATTGTGTATCGCCATAGTGACAGGTTGTCAGATCATCGCCTAAAATTGCAATACACAACCTCGAGTCCCTTAGTCGCCTCTTACGACTCCCACGGGAAAGAAATGGGCCGATGCTATTCTAAGCCGGCATCACACGGCAACTATCGCATGGTGTCTTCCCTATCACTTATATCTTTATTATGCTCCGATATCCTTCTACATTACTCGCTAATTACTGATGCACGAGAAACACCCTAGAGGCTGCTAAAGCCTGTAGTCTGTCTGTCCAACCTCCACATCGGCTCACCAGCCTACTTCTAACCGAGATGGTGAGGCCCTATGCTATGCAGCTACCCGAAGGAGGCTGAAATAATTAACAATAAACCATTATAATCTGAATTTATCTTTAATTTATGTTAGGGCCTCCCTCACCATCTCGGTTAGCGTGCCTACTTACAATTGAATTACCTACATACATCATCCATTACAGTATAAAAAAGGCACTTCTCATGTATGTCTGTCTAATTGTCCCTATGGATCGTATCTTTAAAACTACGCATCGGATTTTCGTGCAGTTTTCAATACATAAAGTGATTCAAGAGAAATGTTTATATGTGTAAAACATGCTTATTCCTACGTGGATATAGTAGCAGCGGGCAAAACCTCTGGACAGGCCACTTTGATGAGATAGTCGGAGGAGCTATATTAGTTACGTATTCTGGAATGCAAGCCGATATCACACCGCGCTCGAATGCTTAATGAAATCCTCTACTGAGCTCCTCTACTACTGCGCACGCCAAAGAAGTTACATAACCTCAAGCCGGCAATTTTTCCAGACAGCAACACACAAGCCGTCAGCTGGTATCACCAGTCCGGAAAACCGCGCTAAAACGAAACCGTGACCTCGATACACAGCACCCCGCTTCCACAATGTCAACTGTGTAGGGGCGCAGCCTTCATAGCATCTTATCACGGAATATCGACCGGCAGCCATCTTGTACCGCGCATGCTCATACGAGAATGCGGACCCGACTGACGTTTTCAGCCAGTACAACGGCAACAATCCTCGCGAACCTCTCGCGAACTGTAAATAATATTGTAAATAGAATTTTAAATTAAAAACGTGATATATTTTATTTTTGCGCGTCGTCCTTTAGCGTTATGTATAAATCCAGTGCGTAGACTGAAACGTAGGTAATTGTTATTTTAATCGAAGCAGTGAGCAAGGTAAGTTTTTAATGCCTCTTGTTTTTAATCGAATTATTTGGTATTAGTACGGATACAAATTGGATTTAAAGTTTGCGCATTTGTAAAAGTTTTGATTCCATATAAAAATCATAAGCCTGAAGTCTTGTAAAGTACTTTTATATAACAATGCTCTATAGGAACTATACTTATGTATGTGTGTAGGTAAGAACCTATTTAGGCATTCGTGTAAAAAGCACTTGACTCTAAAAGCATACGCTGATAAAACCTAATTAGGGTTTGAAACGGAAGTAGGTAAGTAATGAGTAAAGAAATATGTACTTATGTAGTTGATTGTACAAGTTAATACACAAATTACTTTAACTGTAATTATTTACCGGGTTTTTAAATAAAAATATTTTTAATTCGTTTATATTTCCATTCGTTCTTCATTCATACTTATTTTCGTTTGTTTTTATTTTCATCATTGTCGTTAGACGCCCGCTGTCTGGGCTCAGGGCTCCTGGCGCTTTTATATAAGTATTTTTAGGGCCGACTGCACGTAACTGCTGCTGGCAATGAGACCGTCCCTCGCTGCGCTTTCCGGATTCTTCAAGCTATGCTAACTTCCTGATTTATATTTAACTTCTAAATAGGTACATTATTATGATTAATTGATTAGGTTATACCATTGCTATGTAGCCGTCTCCAGGCGGCTCAAGGCCCAGCTGATGCGATTTCTATATCTTATACTAACTTAATATGTACATTTTATAGCAGATGGCTGATTTTATGTTAATCTTACATGTAAAAAATGATAAGAATATTTCAAGGTGTAAGAAAAGATTTCATTCTAATTTAAGCTTAATGTTATTCTTTGATGTTCTTACGAGTTTTTAACATTTTTGTACATTTTTTTTCCAGTAAACATTATGTTTTTAAAACTCCAGAATTACCGAAATATAATTGAACGTTGTTCAATAACATTTAGTAAGTCATAGACAAGCCCAATCGTTGAACCAAGGGTGAAACCTGCATTGAAATCAAATGGTAGGCCTAGTTGGTGTAAATAAAGACACAGGTAAAAAAGTGTACAGGGTGTAAGGAACAGCCCTCTGAATACTCATAGGGTGCATGCAGACCATGAAACTGAACCACTTTCCCATAGGAACATATGTCGGAGTACGACAAAAAAAACAAGCTACCATAAAAAATCACAATTTACTGTGAAAAGTAAAAAAAAAAATTACGTCTTCTGAAATATTCTTTTTTTTATTAAGTATGCGTTTGCTCTTGACTCTAGTTATTTCATGGTCTGAAAGCGACCTATTAGTATTCGGAGTACTGTACCTTACACCCTGTATATACATGGTGTAAAAAAATTAGCTGAGAATATTTTAAGGGGTGAACCAGTACGTGAAACTGAACAACTTTCCCCAAAGAATATAGGTCGAAATATGAAAAAAAAATTGGCCCTCCCATACAAATTATCCCGGCCGGGTAACACACTAAGTATGGGAGGGTCAAATTATTTTTTCATATTTCGACCTATGTTCCTTGGGGAAAGTTGTTCAGTTTCACGTACTGGTTCACCCCTTAAAATATTCTCAGCTAATTTTTTACACCTTATATACCCAAATTGTTGTAAAACTTAATAGTTCGTTCTGGTGCAATTTATTTTCTTGGACTTCCTGTCTACCTTTTTGGCGAATTCACAAATATTGGTTCTTATATGTAAGTCCTTAAACTCAAAAATCTCAAGAAAAAATACTTGATATTGAATTAGTTACGAAAACGAAGAATAGTTAGGTACCTATTTCCACAGTATGACCGATACCTTAAGTATTTTTTTAAACATATTTCAGTTTCATAGAAATATTTTTTTCTTGAAATATTAAAAAAAAATACTTATAAAACAGTTTTTCACTAGTTACACTAATTTAATACATTTGTTTTAATTCATATGAAACTAATGAGACCGGTTTTAAACATCATCATCGGGCAGTTGATGATTGTATTGTTGATTCGATAATTCAACATTTAATTTCGATCAGCAAATGGCTAATGAATAATCTCAATCGTCATTATATCACCATCATCTGGTTTCAGTCAGCTTTATCGACACCCATGGGTAAAAATGGAGTGATGCCTACTAATTAATACATCTAACTGCAGTCGTATCCGTTCTAAAAGTAGCAGTTTATTGATTTTTTATTCTGACTTGCGAGCATAGGTGGCGAGGTTTAGTTAAGCCGAAAATACATCCACAAGAGAGTTAAACTTGGGACCGACGCACACCCAGACAAGTATGGCGCCGGCCGAAGTAGAACCAATTTGAAAATAGATAGTTAGATGAACACTTTTTAGCTTACAACATACACAACAGAAACAAAACAATTCAGAATACTTAAGACCAAAAGTAAGCAAAGGCGGCCTTATTGCTTGCAGCGATCTCTTCCAGGCAACCTTTACATTAAAATAAAGACAATAAAGAAATATTTTCAAGGAGTTGCATTAGCAAATTTTCAGTAAAATTATTAAATTTTAAAATAATACTTATGTACACTTATTCATACAAATATATTTAGTCAATTCACTGTTTTGTCAAGTTTTGTGAGGCGAGGATAAGCCAAACCGTACCTTGACTAGCAATAAAAGATCGGCGCGAGTTGTTTTCCGTAGCTTATCAAAAATAAACTGTATTGAAATTGAAATACTGTCAACTATAGCTCTGGTGTAGGCTACTAATGAAATTTATGCAAACACGAAAAAATCCTTTGGCAATTTCTACGTAATTGATCAAATCGTTTCTACTTCCTTTAAAACCTTCCATTACCGGAAATATAGTGTTACCGGATGCGGAGGGCGCCATTGGCGCATCAGTTAATCCCGAGAAGCTGTTAATCCATTAATCTTTGGCAGTTGTCTCTTCGCCGTCAAATTCAAATATACATTTTATAAAGATAGCCAAGTTGGTTTATTAGGTTGTATTAACTGTATTGGGTGTATGATGTATTGTATCCGATACGCTCTTAGCCGGGTTTTACTATTTCACAATGCATAAACAGTCCACTGCTGAACATTGGCCTCTCTTTGGGGATTACAGAGTATTATCCATACTTAACACGCTTGGAAGAGGATTGGAAAGCATCAATAATCTATCTTATAAATACTTTTAAGGAGCAGCTCTTGTATTTATTTATTAACCCGCGTTTTCACTCGCGCCATCTTTTGTCATACGCGAAACCGAGTCAATCAACAACCCGAAAAACCTTCAAAAACTAGACACTTTCAAATATGAACGTACTTTTCATAAATAATTAGGATGTTGGGAACGGCATAGATTAAATAATAACACTACCGTGTGCGTACTTTGGGCTCCAACGATTTCTAATTTTTAGGGGTCGAAACTTCATCTATTAACGATTCATTCTTCAATAATGATAGTTCTATCCATTTTTTTAAAGTTGTTTTTAATGAACAACGCCATCTATTGAGGAGTAAAAAATTAAAATACCGAGGAATCTCGGTCAACCAGTACTAAGAGTTTAATGAGCAACTCTTTAGTCGAGAATTCAGACGCGTGTCGGCAAGAATCGAGGCCGCACTATACTCGTACTTAGGTACCTACTTACTATGTTAATTTTATATTGTCCTCGGCCCACATACGACGATAGCGAGACAAACGATAAACGCTTACTGACATCCGCACGTAGGTACATACAAATTCATGAAAAGTTAGTACATACACATTAAAATAAATATGGACAAAAAAATACAATGATTCCTTTTATGGGTATAAGCATGAGTCGACTACTTATTTTTTTTCGTGTGGGGCACCGAGTAGTCGAACGACCCGATGAACCCTTTTGTCAGAGATTTTCCACCGCCTACTACCAGTAGTAGGCATCTGACATGGTTGTAACGAGTGCCGTCTAAGTAATCATAGACAGCGACCGGGACCCACGGCTTAACGTGCCCTCAGAAACACGAAACCATATTTATTTTCAGATAATCAGGTGGTTCAGCCTGCAATGTCCTAACCAGACTAAAAACAAATTCCCAAAGGGAAAATATGAACCATGTGAGTTCGAACAAACTCGGAACCTCTGCGCTGCAGGCTAGCGCACTACCACTGCACCACATCGGCATTTTCGTTTGGGACACCGAGTCGTCCAACGACCCGATGAACCCTGGTGTCAGAGTTTTTTCACCACCTACTACTAGCAGTAGGTCTCTGTCATGGTTGTGTAACGACTGCCTTCTAAGTAATCATAGACAGCGACCGGGACCGACGGCTTAACGTGCCCTCCGTAACACGAAACCATATTTATTTTCAGATAATCAGTTGGTTCAGTCTGAAATGTCCTAATAAATTCACAAAGTGATAAACATCAACTTTGTGAGTGCCCCACCGAAAATCGAACCCGGAACCTATGCGTCGCAGGCAGTAGCACTACCACTGCGCTACATCGGCCGTCAAATAAAAGTAAATAACGGAGAAATTATTAAAAAGAAATTAATATTTGAAGGAACATGGAAGGCTATATGTTTCAGTCATGTAGAGTAGCGTGGGGGATTTCTCCCGCTTATGCTCATCGAAATGTACTGATCGTAATATGATTATTATTATTGGTAATTTCATGATAAACACGCCTGTTGCATTTTGATAAAACATATTAATTATTAATAAATTTTTGCGTTGGGCCGGATACTTATGATGACCAGGCTGTTAGGGTCGATTTATATGAGGTAATTTATATAGTATTCGAACGGCGGCCGCGGGCGGGAGCCGCAAATGATTAAAATATGGAGCGCTGCATACACGTTCACCGCCAACCATATCTTTAGGACGAATTGCATGACATAATATACGATATAAGAAAGCAAGTATGATCGTGTGTGTAGTTGTATTTAACTTACGTACAAATAATAAAAATATATTTATTATTTGTACGATATAATTACTGATTTTTAGCCAGATCGGATAGTTAAAATAGTGGGATCAATTGAGTCGAAAGGTTCTTGAGTGTCATGGGGTAGAAAGATTCTAGACTGTACAGAGTTAAAAGGTCCTAGGGTGTCACCGAATGAAAAATGACAATACCTAATTTTTAAAGTTGTTTGTAGATAGTGATTATTTTGGAATGGCCGAAGGCGTCATTATTTGATGAGGTTGTGGTCACCCTATAGTTCCTTGGCAAAATCAAAAACTATAGGTACATTGTATAGATAGACCTATAAATACCCTTTTTGTGAATACCTGTTTCGAGACCAAAATCAGAAGATTATCCAGATAAGAAAGGATTAAACACCTAAGCCAAAAAACCAATCTAATATCAGAAGTTCTTTTGTGAAATTTTCTTATTAGTTTAAATAATATTACCAAAATATATGAAATATTTAATCAATTATGAAGCAATTCAAATAGTGCTAGTGATTTTCGTCATTGGAGGGCGAAAAGGGTTTGAAAATTTAATATTGTAATTTTAAGGGATGCGGCTTCTATAGGGGAGTCTCTTGCGAATGTATTTCTTCAATGACCTTCTCCTATGACCTAGACTAGTGTCAGGAGCAAACCCATCCCTGATAAAAAAAAACCCAGATAATACACAATAACTTTGTTTTCCATCGGTCGTGGAAAACAGAAATGTCTGTGGCCAAGGCGCAATGTATATCAATGTTTACGTTTTGTTTGGGAAAAGACAGCTGGAAGAGACTCGGCTTAATGCTTCTCAAAATATTGTTCAAAAACAAATGATCGGTGCGAGATTTCCATGGTTATAAATAAGTATGGCCGTAGTTGAAAAGTTGCACATAAGATGCACTCGATGACAAAAATTCACCAAAAATTCAAAAATGTTTTATAATAAAACAGTGTGCAACCAAATGTTTGCTGAAAACGAGGTAGTATGTCTTGGACCTTGGATCACAATACTAACCAGAATTACCAAATATTTTTGAATGGCAATGGAAAACAAAAACTATGTTTGCAAGTTCGCTGTAATGTGTACGTAATCATGGACAGAACCGGTACCGACAGCTTAACGTGCCCTCCAAAGCACGAAACCATCTTTGTTACGGACAATCAGATGGTTTAGCTTGGAAAGTTCGAACTAGACTGGGAACAAATTCCCAAAGTGATAATACCAACTTTGTGAGTAGAGAGGTACCCCACCGCCCAAGTAACATAGTTCTCCTATATCACCCAGTTTACAGGCTTACAGCACTAGTAACTTCCTCTTAGTGGTTCCAGGTTTTACTACCAAGCTTATAACAGGTTACACTGAGTTCGTTTGGTTTTATAGTACATCTGTGCTCATAAGTTGACTTATAGTAGCGTACAAAACTAAACTATAAGCGCAGTAAAGGCTAATGGGGCCTATAACAGTGTTGCAAAGGTGTAAATACACTTAAGAGAAGTTGCTCTTGTAAGTAATAGTTATAATCACCTACAAAAAGTAATAATAAATCCTCTATAAGTGTCATGCGCTAGTAACAGTAATGTATAGAACCACATGTACTTAGAACCATTTGCGTTTGTTAGTTGAGCTTATAGGCGTGTACAAGTCAACTTTATATGCCAGTCGTAAGTGAGTTAGTTCTATAGTGGTTTTCCTTAAGAGAAAGTTTACTTGGTTTTATTGTGTACTCTCTAATGCTGTTATGGTCTTAATTTATCTATAAAAGTTTTCTATAAAACTATTAGGATCCAAAGCTATCTTCAGGATACCAATTTAAGATGACATTTGCCTATAATATTTATCGCGTGTATGGAACCCTAATTCGTCACAAGATGGTTGCAATAATTTTGTTAGGATTAATTATTATTTGTAAGCACAACTTTTTAAATATGCCGAGTTCGAAAGGCGAACAAAAATTGAGATGTAAAATACAATATATTTCACCGAAAACACTTACGCGTTGGCCTTGCAAACACGTATGCACGCATATTATTACATGCAAAGTACTTGTTAATACATTTAATATTAAATAGATGAACGTGCCTTTTATTTTATACTAGTTTTATATATTTTTCACCTCCACGGCACAAACACAACACAGCAAAATTCACAAACGTTCGAAGTAGCTAGTAATAGAAGCGTGGAGTACGTTGTTTACAGATCTGCCTGGTTCTATCAGATGCTCATAGGCGGCTTCACGGGAGCAGAAAGTTCTGCGTAGGCCAAATATGAGTGTAATATTAGCCCAAGTGGTGCTGGCCAAGTCTACTATGAATGTGTTATCAGCAAAAGTACGCCTATAAAATGGGCCCTTTTCCGTGGTTATAAACATTTACTAGCCACTTATAGGCCTGGCCCCGGAACCACTACAAGACCACTTTTTGTTACTTGGGCGGGAATCGAACTCGGAACCTTTTCGCCGCAGGCAGTTGCACTTGCACTACGCCAAATCGGTCGTTAAGTATTGTATTATATCAGTACCATATTCAAACATTGTTAAAAATAGTATAACAGCTATAGTATATCTATGACATGCTCATACACCACTACTGAATTTCATTCAAATTTCGAACCTTCCAGCAGACCTTTGGAGGTAGCAGCTAGCGGTGGGTAACTCACGAATGAACGAATGAAAAGAGCGCGCTCTTTACAAAAAGCTCACTCACTCTTGCATTCAGTGCAATTCATATTAGATCTTGCGCTCTTAATGCGCTCCTAGCGCTCTTCAGCTCTTTTCACCCGCCCGAGAGATCGCGAACGAATGCGACGCAAAGCGAGCGATCAACGAGGACAGATGCATACGTTACTTTGTCATGAAAGAGTAAGAGCGCTATAGTGCTCGATGTGCGGCGCCAAGCAGGCGACTCGCGAGTCTCGCGACGCTTTCCCGCGGTTTTGGCACATTTGATTTTTGAGTTTTTGGATTGTGGCTGAAATTTGGTTACGTAAATAAATCAATTCAATAATAAAAAATTTCTATAACTTTTGTTTGGATGAGTGATGAATTGACGATTGTTTTAAAGGTAATTAATTTAAGAAATAAATAAGTCGCGCGGGCGCGAGCTTCACCTTGACCTTCGACTATTATTTCATTACGATTTTTGTGTATTTACTATTATTTTATAAAGTAAAACTTTAATTCATTCCGCCTGTTAATCATAAGATCGCTAACTCATATCAGTCACTCGTAGATACGCTAGCTCTATTAGCTTAAACACATCCTAAAGATCAAAATACTCCGCTGAGCGAAAAGAGTTACTGAGCGCAAAGAGTGATGCACATCTTTAAGTACCAAAGATTCAAATCGCTCTGCTCTTTTAAGTGAGTTGTTTTTCCCACTACTAGTAGCAGCCGTTTTTGACTTTAGCTCGTAGGCAAAAAATACTTATAAAATTGTTTTATTAGTAAAAAAAAACAACATAATACATAATAATGTGCCTTGTAACGTAGGTCTTCAGCGACGGACTCTACGTCGTAGACATGCTGTAGCAATTTGCTACAGATGTTTTCTACAAGTGTTTTTTTTTTTAAATTGCATCATATTAACCATTGAATAATACATATCTTGTATTTTGGTAATACATATGTAATGACCTGTTGTGGTTGTCACTGTAATGTAAAATGTACATAGGTAAGGGGTAAAAAATATACTCTTACGAGAATTCAAAAGTGTCTTGACGTACGTTGTTTTGCTAATAATATTTGTTGCTAGTCATCATTATAAAAGTAATAACCTTTTTGGAACTGTCTTGATTAGGACCTCATCTTCAGATACTATACAATAGATTTTTTTTTGTAAAAACTAGAATGGTCCTTATTTGAGTAATTATTTATTCTTCAGCAAAGTATTCGAGTAGCACACATAAAAAATCATAGTACGGGTCGAATTGAAAACATTCTATTTCTAAGTTGGGCGAAAATATACCCCGCTGAGTTATAGCTTGTCGAACCAATATAAATGACGGTAAAAAAGGGGGTATTATATATGAGTGCTGTGTGTTTAATCGAGTTATTGCGTGCTGGTGTATGCGGCCAATTAGAAACGTGATGGTGTAAATAATTGTTAAGCTAGTGGCTCAGCCTTTTATGCTCTCTAGTTTAAAACGTACCAAGAAGTATTGTTGTTCGCTTAGGACCGAGACGGGAGACCCCGTTGCTCAAGAAAAAGTTACGACTATTGTGTAAGTACCTGCATTTAAAATCCAGGATGGGTTTGGCCTAGTCTACCGAGCATATCACATGCCATTTCATAGAATTGAGTTTCTCAACATTGTGTTAGGCTTCCATTATTTTTGCCATTGCTTTACCGATCTGTGAAAGAGATACATATTGTAGTATACGAGTATCTTAAGTGAGTAAATTCAATTGAAATGCAATTGCATAGTACGTCATAAATAATCAATATCTATTTAATATTATAATAAAACTGTAACGGATCGCTGTTGCTGTCTATACATTGCAAATAAATGCGAAAAACTATTTAGATAGGCCATTATTATCGCAACAAAATCCGATAACAACAAAGATATTTTTGTCTGTTTATCTGCGGGTTTGTGCACTGTTATCTCTAAAACTAAGAATTTAGAAAAAAACTTCTGGTGTATAGCTACGAGTACTAAGTCAACTTAAAATCAAGGTTTCTTTTTACCGAGGGAAAATCGCTCAATCTGAAGAGAAATATGATCAAAGGAATATTTTGACCACCAAAAGTTGATCAGCTTAATAGGCCGCTTCTATTGGTTTGGTACATAGACATCGAGGGTCAGAAGTACTCAACTTGGAGCACCAGGAGTCAAGCGAAACTAAGTGAGATACAGAAATTGCTTCCAAATAAAAGTTCAGCTATCAAACTGACATCGTGGGTATACAATACTTAATGTGGAACGCCAGGAGCCTCGGCTAAAATAAACGTCATACGGAAACAAATACAAAGGAAAATCTGTACACATGATG
Source organism: Tuta absoluta (assembly GCA_027580185.1). Classification (NCBI taxonomy): domain Eukaryota; kingdom Metazoa; phylum Arthropoda; class Insecta; order Lepidoptera; family Gelechiidae; genus Tuta; species Tuta absoluta. Next base: position 33,091,322 of record JAQAHW010000001.1, on the reverse strand, counting down.
GACCGCTGCCGGCTTTTATTTGAGGAACATGTAGTGTAAATATAAAATATACCTACACAAATACAAAAAAACAGAAGAAATAAAAGCAAAATGTTTTTTTTATTAAGACCCAAGTCGCTTGCGGCGGAAACCGCGGCGCTATTCGAACAATGTCTAGAGGGGCGTTATTAAATGGCTGTTTATTCCACCGTATTCGGTTTATTTGGTACATATATTTTATAAATGTACATAAGCTGTCTAGCTAAGATTGGTTCCAAAGATGTTAAATCATCATTAACACAAACTATTGCTCGACTATTGTTCTACGCATCATCGCCCACTGCCCCGCGCGTCTCTGCCTCACCCTGCGGACCAACTCGCGGATTTTTCGTCAGATGGCGTGTTATGGCGTCACAGAAGTTCAGTGTGCGTCTGCTCTTACGCGTTCGTGGCGTACAGCAACTGTGTAGCTGCTTTAAGATCATGTGACGTAGAAAGGGATAGCATCACATTAGTGTGTCTGCACCTTTATCCTTAATTTAAATTAAAAAAACTAAAATCGAATTCACGCTGTGCGAACCAAGTCTTGGGCACCAGCTATAAAACTATAATGCAGGCTTCACCTAAAAACTGAACTGTTTAATTTAGCGTTGCTATGCTGGGGTACGTTAGGTATTAATGACGGTCTATGAATGCGCCGCGATTTCGCACGCGTCGCTCTGGGCGTGTGTTGTCCCTTTCTCACTCGCAGGGCGAGACTGGCGACGTGCGCGCAGACCGCCTGACGGCGCCAAGCGGTGATTTTTGCACCGCGGTCAGTCACTCAAAACCGTTCGGACAGGAGGGTATCGCGTATCGTGCGGATTTCCCGCCACGCGTTTTGTGATGCCGCGTGTAATGGACGATTCAATTTGAGATCGCGCGTGTTGATGCATCGTATTATTGTGTTTCTCCTGGGTTGTACTGGAATGCCAGGCTTAGTGATTGTTGGATGTCTCGACGTCTTCCACGTGAGCGTCGCGTTGAATAGGCATCAGGTGGCCATTTTGGCCCGCGTTTGTACGGCCCAAATTCGGGTTGGGTCACGCGTAATGACTAATATCAAAGTGAAATACGAACAGAAGCTGTGAGTGGTTTGAAGTGAATAACGCGCCAAGGCTGTAGTGGAATGCTGGGTGTCGATATCTTTTCCACCCAGCCCTGTAAGTACCCACGGAATTCCTCTTTGATCCATTCCCTGTACTTCCTTTCTCCGTTGGGTATTTTATGCATTTGGACCGGCACGTTGACTGTAAGTGCTAAACCTGGTTGTTTAGTATAAAACTGTTTATTCGTGTTAATGGTGTGTTCCCTTTAGTCATATTTGTTGTACCATATCATTGTGACTCCTTAGTACGAATTGCGGAATTCGTGGGGTGATATAATTTGGAGGTACTTACTTATAATCTAGTGCTAATACGTGTGACGTAACGCCAGATCGGCAGACGGTATTTACTACCGACTTGAGTTATGTAAAGGTCAGAACACATCATTTGCCAATTTCACTCAACTTAGTTAATTAAGTTAAATAGATTTAGGTTCACGTTTAATTCATAGTATGCGCTGCTATATTGTGCAGCGTATGCTATTTAGCGCTGCGTAACGCGGCCATTGTCTGCCTCCAGTTGAACTCCTGGTATTTTGTTCGAAATTTACCTGTGTAAATCGCTTCCACTGCGGGAGTTTAGCTTGGAATTAGACAATTTTTGGTAGCAGAGCGTGGTTCAGAAAACCACTAGATTTAAGATTATTTTAGTATAAGATTTTTAATCTACCTACATAAAAAAAATATATTTATTGTGATTGTAGTGTGTGCCCTGTGTAGAATATCCTATCGGTAGGATCAGGGCCAATCAATTAGTGAATTGCTTGTTATTATCGTTGTGTTTACCCTGTGCGGATATCCTAGCGGTAGGATCAGGGCCGATTGTCTATTTTTTTTTATTGTAAGGTTCGGTGTTACTTTGAGTTGGTACCATGGCTCCCACAATTACACAGCTTCAGGCAAAAATTAGAACGCACCTAATTTGGTTCGCGACTAAGCAGGCGATGGTCGGTCGCGGGGACCGAGAGGACGCACTCATCGCTTGTGCGCAACGGATTGACGAACGGGTCGCGGAGGTGTTGGATTGCCTCACTGGATGCGAGGAGTTATTTGATGGGACGCCTGATGAGGAGGTCAAACTTACGGTCCGGGCGAATGTGACCCAGTGCCTGGAGATAGGGCAGGAGATCCAGCAGGCGGCTACTGTGATCACCAGGCGTAGAGCTGGGGAGCCGGACCCACCCCATGGTCCGCGGGGACCGGGGGTGCAAGTGCCCCTGCCGGCTGTGGCGATTCCGGTCTTCCACGGGGACTACACGGATTGGACCCGATTCCAGGATCTGTTTGACAGTGTGATTCATAACCGCACTGACTTGCAGCCGGCATATAAAATGGCACAATTGATGGCCAAGCTGCAAGGTGAGCCCCATGAGCTGGTAAAGCATCTACCAGTCGATGATGCAAGTTACGAGACGGCTCGCGGTTTGCTGATCGAGAGATACAGCAACAAACGTCTCATGATTGACCAACTCCTGGAACAGTGGCTCACCGTGCCGACCATCACACGAGGGACGGACCTCAGGGCCAAGGTCCTCAACCCTGTCTGCGTTGCAGTGAACGCTCTTGAGAGACAGGGGATGCCGGTGTCAGGCTATGATTATATCCTGGTCCACACGTTGTTGCGCCGCCTGCCGAGCGACATGGCCGCTCGTTTTGAACAGTCACACGGAGGTAAGACATCTGATTACCTCCCGACCTTCGAGGAGCTCAAGTCCTTCCTCGAGGCCGAGTGCAGGCGGGTAGATGCCCAATTTGGAGAGTCGCCTCACGCGGAGTCTGCGGCCGCTCGCCGCCCGGAACGGCCGGGTGCACAGGCGCGAGACGGTAAGAGTAGGCCACCCAGGCGATACAATGTCGCTAATTTGAAATCGAGGTGTGCCTACTGCAGAGAGGCGGGGCATCAGGTGACTGCGTGTGAGGAGTTCGCTGCACAGCGGGTGCAGAAACGTCGTGGTGTGGTGCAGCAACGGCGTTGGTGCTTTAGGTGTATGGGGCCGCATCAGGTGCGAGAGTGCCCATCAAGCACCAACTGCAGGTACTGCCAGGGTGCCCACCATCAGCTCCTATGCATGAACCGCAGCGGAGATTACGGAGGCAGAGCTGACGCGGGTCAGCGGACGGAGTCTGCCCTACCTAGACGGGAGCAACGCTCCCCACCCCCTCCAAGGAGGAGTCCTCTTCCACCAGGGTTTCAGGGACGAGGCCAGGGACATCAGCAGGTGATGCCCCCTTCACCACGCGCGAGACAGTCACCACCTCGGCAGCAGGTGCCGGAACAGGGTAGGTGGTCACAGGTCCAAGGTCAGGGGCACCCATCACAAGTACGTGATGCTACGGGCGGGTGCCAACACCAGGGTCAGTACATGCAGTACTCGGCGGGTCTGAACAACATGGTGAGTTCCCATGACCCACGCATGCCTCTCCCCTTGGCTGAGCACCCGCGGCTACAGGCGCGTCCACGGTACGCGCGCCTGCCGCAGGGTTATTATAGGCTGCCAGCCATGGCGTACAGGACCAGAGGTCCCTATCAGCAGGAGTGGGACCCACTCGAAGGTGTACGGAGAGAGAGGACCCACCCGCAGGACGCGGACACTCCGCGCTTAGGTTCCTGCTAGGTAATCGCCGCCTACACGCCAGCTTCGGCCCCCCGGCCAATTACGGTATTGTTGCCTACGGCAATGATTTGGGTATGGGGATACGGTGGCCGCAGCATACAGGTAAGAGCCTTGTTAGATACAGGGGCTCAGGGTTGTATTGTGTCTAGTAAGCTGGTGAGTAGGCTACGCTTAAATATAAGGCCCACAACGGATGGGGCTGTAGGTATTGGAGGTGTAGATGTGCCTGACGTTCGGGGTCAGGTGAGCTTCGAGTTCACATTAGGTAATACAGGTACAGGGGTCAGCTATCATGCCTCAGCAGTGGTGCTGGATGATGTGGTAGGGAAACTTCCTCAGGTTCAGTTACCGTCAACGGTACGAGGGTTAACCACAGGCTTAGAGTTAGCTGATCCTGAATTTGATACTCCTGGTACGGTGGACGTTCTCCTCGGGTCAGACGTCCTCGGGAGATTCTCGTGTGGCAGAAAACGGGTACTTCAGCAAACTGGTTTAGTGGCCGTTGATACCACAGGGGGGTATGTTATTTTTGGCCCAGTTTGGAGATCTCAGGACCTACCAGAGGGCGATACGGTTCTCTATGGTAGTGTGTTGTCGGAGGTGCTGCAGAGGTTTTGGGAGTCTGAGGAGCCACCCACAGCGGATAGACGGAAGCCAGAGGATGACGAGTGCGAGCTGTTCTATCAGTACAACACTGCACGAAGTTCGTCAGGTAGGTTTGTTACCAGGCTGCCATTTCTCCCAAACCGCCCCTCCTTAGGTAGTTCGCGACAGATCGCGGAACGGAGACTACTGGCTATGGAGAGAAAGATGAAGCGAGATGCAGCACTTCGGCAGAAGTATATCGAATTCATGAGGGAGTACCTAGAGTTAGGCCACATGTCGGTGTCCAGCATAGATTGGAGGTGTGTCGAGCATTACTATATACCACACCTGGCTGTTTTGAAGTCACCGGAGGCGAAGATACGGGTAGTGTTTGACGGTTCTGCTCCTACATCGAATGGTGTGTCTGTGAACCAGTGTCTGCACGCGGGTCCCAAGTTGAACCGGGACATTGTGGACATCCTCACAGATTTTCGGTTGCACCAAGTAGCGTTCGTCGCAGACGTCAAAATGATGTTTCGCCAAACAATTATACACCCAGATGACCGTCGGTACCAGCTGATTTTGTGGCGTGAGAGCCCTGACGAGCCGATGGTCACTTATGAGCTTAACACGGTAACGTATGGTCTGAAGCCAAGTCCGTTTTTGTCAGTACGCACGCTGCGAGAGTTGGCCGCACAGGAAAGGGTAAGATTCCCTCGAGCCGCAGCAGTACTGGATCGCGACGTCTACGTGGATGACATCTGCACGGGTGCAGATAGCGTGCAACAAGCACTGCTACTACGAGACGAGCTGATCGCGATCATGGAATCAGGAGGTTATGAGTTGCGGAAATGGCTGTCCAGCTGTCCAGAGCTCCTGGCCGGGTTGCCAGGTGAGTTCCAGCAGGACCCGCACCTTTTCGAGAACCCGGACAATCCAAATACGTTGAGCATCCTAGGGGTGCAATATAGGCCAACGCATGATGTCTTTACGTATCAGATCGAGCCAGACCTTTTGCAGAAGACTTGGACGAAGCGTTCGGTATTATCGACGATCGCCAGAACTTTCGATCCTAACGGGTGGATCGCACCGGTGACGTTCATGGCGAAGTGCTTCTTGCAAGGGTTGTGGATAGCAAACTTGGGTTGGGACGACCAGCTCTCCGGAGAGCTGTTGAATGATTGGACCAAGTTTGTGACCACCTTACCAGGGATCGTACGCATCGCCATACCTCGCAAGTTGCTCCCATCGGTGGGATGTAAGGCTACCCTACATGGGTTTTGAGATGCCTCGGAGCGAGGGTACGCGGCAGCTGTCTATTTGCGGACAGTCAGTTCAACGGGAACTGTAGACGTGCGTCTAGTTATGGCCAAGAGTAAGGTGGCTCCGGTTAGGACAAGATGGACCATTCCAAAGTTGGAATTGGCGGGAGCAGCGCTTCTCACGCGCTTGCTACATCATGTCGCTAGTAATCTACGCGGTACCATCAATTTGGATGAAACGGTGTACGCATGGACCGACAGTAGGATAGTTCTGTGCTGGTTACAGACGTCGGTACATACTCTTGAGGTTTTCGTGGCAAATCGGGTGTCACAGATTAAAGGATCGGAAACTCCGTTGGTATGGAGACACGTACCGGGAGAACAGAACCCAGCGGACTGCGCCTCACGGGGATGTAGGGCCCCTGATTTGGTAGGTCACTCACTGTGGTGGGGACCTCAGTGGCTGACTGAGTCACCTGAGAGATGGCCATACAATGAGTGCGGGTCGCCGCTTGGGCCACCTGATCGAGGTTTGCGAGTGAACGTAGGGCAGATCGTACCTAAGCCTAGTGCGGCTTTGTTGCTGGAACGATACAGCTCCCTCGACAAACTTCTAGGGGTGACAGGTTGGATCAAACGGTTCGTGAACAACTGTAGAAAACCTCAAGCAGAACGGAACTTGGCACCTGTCCTCTCGCCTGCGGAGCGGAATGCGGCTCTAAGTTTATTGGTTAGGGTCGTCCAGGCGGAACATTTTGAGGAAGAGGCCAGGCTGCTCAGGGATGGCCGTGGAAAGCTGAAGGGAGGTCTTGTGCGCCTCAACCCGTTCGTGGACGAGCATGGAATGCTCCGGGTTGGAGGTAGACTTCGGAACGCTAACCTGCCCTTTTCAGCACGGCATCCGCTGTTACTCCCAAAGAAGGGACCTTTGGTAGAACTTATAGTTAGGGATCGTCACCAGAAAAACTCGCATGCGGGCTGCAATGCACTTTTGGCTATTCTGCAGCGCGAGTTTTGGATCTTGTCTGGACGACGTACGGTACGGAGCATTGTGTTTCGGTGCTTGCCTTGCTATCGGTTGAAGGCAGCCACAATGCAACCTCAGATGGGAGACCTCCCACCGGACCGGGTGACGGAAGCCTGGACGTTTGCGGGTGTGGGAACGGACTTTGCGGGGCCTTTTATGGTAAAGGCATCACGCCTTCGCAACGCGAAGTCAATCAAGGCGTATTTGTGCGTGTTTGTGTGCCTAGCAACCAAGGCTGTCCACTTGGAACTCGTGGCCGACCTCACTACGGAGGCTTTCTTAGCAGCTTTAGATAGATTTGTGTCGCGAAGAGGGCGACCAGCGCTGATCAGGTCGGACTGTGGTACCAACTTTAAGGGCGCTGATCGATGTATGAAAGAAATTATAACGTTTTTATCGGAAAACGAGGAAGCTATCGGCACGAGCCTCTCCCGTCAGGGCATTAACTGGGTGTTCGATCCACCAGGATGCCCCCACTGGGGTGGTATATTTGAAGCGGTTGTAAAGTCCGCTAAGACGCATTTGATGCGCGTTATAGGTTTAACGATATTAACCTTTGAGGAGCTAGCGACCGTGTTTTGTAAAATTGAGGCCGTTCTCAATTCACGTCCTTTGTGTCCGCTTAGCTCAGATCCGAATGATCTGGAGGCCCTGACACCAGGGCATTTCTTAATTGGCCGACCACTTAACGCCTTGCCAGAATACCCCTACGCAGAGGTCAGTAGCAATCGTTTGACGCGTTATGAGTTGCTGCAGCAAATGTCTCAGAATTTTTGGAAGCGATGGTCGCTTGAGTATTTGCACATTCTGCAGCAACGCCTTAAGTGGACGGACAGAACTGAACCCCCTCGCATCGGAGATCTCGTTCTGGTTAAGGATGCCAACCTGCCGCCACTGCGATGGCGCAGAGGGCGCATTCTCAACTTGTTCCCAGGTAGTGATGGCACTCCTCGAGTCGCGACAGTTCAGGTAGGGGATTCAGTTCTTAAGCGAGCAATAGCAACGCTATCTCGTCTCCCCAGTAGTGAATAGGCCTAAGGGATTCGGCCTAGGGCGGGTGAATGTTTAATTTAGCGTTGCTATGCTGGGGTACGTTAGGTATTAATGACGGTCTATGAATGCGCCGCGATTTCGCACGCGTCGCTCTGGGCGTGTGTTGTCCCTTTCTCACTCGCAGGGCGAGACTGGCGACGTGCGCGCAGACCGCCTGACGGCGCCAAGCGGTGATTTTTGCACCGCGGTCAGTCACTCAAAACCGTTCGGACAGGAGGGTATCGCGTATCGTGCGGATTTCCCGCCACGCGTTTTGTGATGCCGCGTGTAATGGACGATTCAATTTGAGATCGCGCGTGTTGATGCATCGTATTATTGTGTTTCTCCTGGGTTGTACTGGAATGCCAGGCTTAGTGATTGTTGGATGTCTCGACGTCTTCCACGTGAGCGTCGCGTTGAATAGGCATCAGGTGGCCATTTTGGCCCGCGTTTGTACGGCCCAAATTCGGGTTGGGTCACGCGTAATGACTAATATCAAAGTGAAATACGAACAGAAGCTGTGAGTGGTTTGAAGTGAATAACGCGCCAAGGCTGTAGTGGAATGCTGGGTGTCGATATCTTTTCCACCCAGCCCTGTAAGTACCCACGGAATTCCTCTTTGATCCATTCCCTGTACTTCCTTTCTCCGTTGGGTATTTTATGCATTTGGACCGGCACGTTGACTGTAAGTGCTAAACCTGGTTGTTTAGTATAAAACTGTTTATTCGTGTTAATGGTGTGTTCCCTTTAGTCATATTTGTTGTACCATATCATTGTGACTCCTTAGTACGAATTGCGGAATTCGTGGGGTGATATAATTTGGAGGTACTTACTTATAATCTAGTGCTAATACGTGTGACGTAACGCCAGATCGGCAGACGGTATTTACTACCGACTTGAGTTATGTAAAGGTCAGAACACATCATTTGCCAATTTCACTCAACTTAGTTAATTAAGTTAAATAGATTTAGGTTCACGTTTAATTCATAGTATGCGCTGCTATATTGTACAGCGTATGCTATTTAGCGCTGCGTAACGCGGCCATTGTCTGCCTCCAGTTGAACTCCTGGTATTTTGTTCGAAATTTACCTGTGTAAATCGCTTCCACTGCGGGAGTTTAGCTTGGAATTAGACATGAACTGAAGATGGATTTTGATGCAATTTGGTTAGGTGATAGCTGAATGTCCTGATCAACAACTCTCATAACTTTTGTAAGCACTCGAGGGTCTGGAGTACCTGACGTAGAACACCAAGAGCACGGGCAAACAAGAAGAGCTACAAAAATGGCTTTAATAAATAATATAACAAAGAAAAAGTTGTTAGCATGATGTGCCGCTTTTGTGTGCACATAGACATCCCTTGGCGAAACGAATTTCGCGGGCACGAGCTTGTCTACACTAATATTATAAAGAGGAAAGATTTGATTGTTTGTTTGTTTGTATGTTTGTTTGTTTGCATCGAATAGGCTCCGAAACTACTGGCCCCATTTTGAAAATTCTTTTACCATTAGAATCCTACATTATTCCTGATGAACATAGGCTACATTTTATACGAGAAAAAATAGGGATCCGCGTGAAAATTTCGATAATATAACCCAACGTGTGAAAAATGTACCAAAAAAATATCTTATATCGCGTACGCTATGGAAATGATTGACAATAGAGCAAAGTGATGTACTACAGTTTTATAGAAGACATCAATATCTATAATAATGTGCGCGATACCATATGTCTAACTATTACAGTTATGCCACAATAACTACTTTTTCATTTAAAAATTTACAAACTACGCCACATTATTCGTACCAGTGTAACATTTAATCATTACTGTATTAAAGAGTGTCAGGGATTGCCCTCCCAATACTGATAGGGTACATGCAGACCATGAAACTGAACAACTTTCCCCTAGGAACATTTTTCAGGAAACGTAAAAAAACTGACTTCCCATAGAGAATGCAGTCAGCTGATTATGATTTTGTATGGAAGGTAATTTGTTTTGGCGTTTTCTGACATATGTTTCTAGGGAAAAGTTGTCCAGTTTTATGTTTCATGTACCCTATCAGTATTCGAAGGGCTGTCCCTTACTCGGTATAAAAAAGATGACAAAAAACATTAAATAGTGCATTAAAAAAATCTACACTAAAATAATACATACAAACACATATCACGCCTATTATTCATTGCGGGGTAGGCAGAGCGTAAACGGCCTCAAAAACGGACATTTACGCCACGTCTGACATATGTTTAAGGGTCATTCGTAAAATTGTGTATCGCCATAGTGACAGGTTGTCAGTCCATCGCCTAGAATTGCAATACACACCCTCAAATCCCTTAGTCGCCACCTATGACTCCCACGGGAAAGAAATGGGGTGATGCTATTCTTAGCCGGCATCACACTAAAATAATAATAATATAATCTACACTAATATTAGAAACAGGTTCTTTTTATTGTTTGTTTGAATTGAATAGGCTCCGAAACTACTGGACCGATAAAAAAAAATTAATTGAAATTCTTTATTCAATGTAGGATAGTATTATCACTTATTGACGTCATGAACCGTCATTCTAAAAAAAGAAATTTGTATCACACAATTTTCTTTTTTTTATTACAATTTTGTTATGACCTAATAGAAAACCGGCTCGGGTGGGATAAAAAAATAAAAATAAAGGCACTGCCATGGGGCTGGCCAGGTTAATCATACGGCATGTAACTTTACGCCACCATCTGAAAACGATATTTGTTTCAAATTGAAGTCAAGATTTTTAGAATCCTACATTATCCCTGATGAACATATGCTATATTAAACTGTCTTATTCCCGGGGGGAAATTGTTAGCGGCGGGTGAAACCGCTGGGCGGGCTGCTAGTAAGATATAAAATTGTATCGCCCCTCTCGTACGGTTCTCGTCTACATCGGACTTAGTTAGCTCCGTCCGTTTGACGAAGGTAAAACGCGAGCTAGGTACCCATTCTAGGCAGGTGCCTTGTTCAATCCCCCAGGCGACGTTAAGTTACCCCACCAGCCGGTTGGCGCAGTCGCTATGAGATGAAAACTTTGGTTCACTCAGTCGGGTAAACGTGCCTTCTAGCACCGTGGAAACTAATTTAAAACAGCATTTCCACACCGCAATAGGTAAGTACAACAACAAACGCAATTACGGCGGCGAAAGGTACAACTTTTAAAATAAGGACTGGTATTTCAGTAGGTACCTATTTGCGCTGAGAGCCTTAGTTGGCTGTTTACTTGTTTATACCATTTAACGCCACGATATAATACATTTATGTATTATGTCGATATTTGTTTATCGTGACCATGACTCTTATGGCCAAAGAATACTATACCTACATAGCCAATAGCAGATCTGGCTCCTTTTGACATTACGCACCATATGTCATCTTTCACCTTTTGACATTTCATGTTTAGCGATATTTTACGCTTGGTGGTGGTAGCACCAGCATCTATAAAACATTTTTACAAAATTAATATCTATCCAACGACAAGATACAACCCAAGTCTACTTAAAATCCAGGTACGTATACAACAACTACAACAGTCCATTGTTGGATAAGGGTATTGAATTAAAATAAAATCGTTGACATTTTGTTCTAATTGATCTTTTGCTTCTTTTCTCATTTTGCACCTAAACGAAAAATTATTTTAGGCCATTGTGTGTGTTGGCCGGAATAAATATTGATGCTATACGCCCAAAACATTTTGAAAAACAAGCTCGTGAAACTTAGACGAGAAAGTTTAACATTCTCATATTATGAAACCAATTGTTAGTCTAATGTTAGGTTTAACAAAAACAAACAAATCGTCTATGCAATTTCATTCGTAATCTAGCGAAAATATGTACTAACAGTTTAGTGCTGGCACAGAGCTATTTCGAGAATTAATTTTTAAGTCAGCGGCTCGCGTGACTCGGGTCACCTAGACCGATTTGAAAGCATGTTGTTTGTAAAACCCATACTATTTACAGAACTAGGTATTTAGTAAACACCTAGGCAATTTATACGTTTTTTAAATTTTTTATTAACATCTTTCGTGAATAAAAAGTCATGACATAATTTTTGTACCATAGAGCTACATTTTGTACTAGAATGGGATAGTGAGAGTATAGTATTCTTTGAGTGGGATGCTGAACTAGTTGATAAAACTTGTTTTCCTTTTCGTTGAAGTAAACAAAATTAATGAATTCAATACAATCGTTATTTATAACTCACCCATTCTTTTCTGTTGTGTCTAGGGGTTTTTTCGCCCACTTAATAAATAAAAAATAAACGTTTTAGTAAATACAAATACGCGTTATATAATGTCACATTTGGAAATGTCATAAACTTAAAATGCCAAAGATGTGAAAAGTTCTAAATGCATTGAAAAAATACGCATATACCTACATAGTTAAACGCGCATATACATTATACATAGTTTTTATAACCTATAAATAAATTTAAATAAATATACATTACCTATACATAATCTAAACCTATATCATACATAGAAACATCACGACTTTATCCCTTGCGGAGTAGGCAGAGTGTAAAGGTCCGCAAATCATATTTTATGCACAGAATTCGGCTATATCATTATTCTGTGATTTAATGCGAAATCTTCTAGACAATCTTCAAGTACTTAGATGGCGCTGATAATGGTAAATAGTAAAAGTAAATAGATGAATGTTCAACTTACCACAACTCTATCTAGTAGGAAATTATGTTAAAGCTCGAAAAACTGATAGAAAAGTCTCTAATCAATCGAAATGCGGAATACAAACACACTTTAAAACTTCGTCTACTTGTTGAGTCTATGCTCAATGTTTGCTATCAAAGTCAATGTCAAAAAATAATATGGGTTGGTCCCACCGAAATTAGAACCCAGGCTATACGTAAAAAATAAATAATAAATCTGTAGGTTTGGCCTTAAAATGCAGTTTAACTTAATGGTAGGATCGGGCCTATTTGTGGTTTACTTAGGATTTTCTTAAGATCAACAGTAACTTACTTTGTTTGGTTGTTTTGTGTTTGGTTTTATGAGTAAATATAATAAAATCATTTATTTAGAAAAGCTCTCCATCATCTGAAAAAAAGTTAATGTCGTGTCGAATCTAGAGCCCAACAGTTTTATTAATATCATCTTTGGAGCCCAAGTTGCTGGCGGACGGAGAGTAGGATATAGCTGGCGGATAGAAGCAAAGGGGATATACAGTGATACCTGTTTAACTGAGATCTCATGGTGCAAATATTTTTTTTTTCTCACTTATAGAGGCACAGTATAGAGGTTTATCACTTACCAAGTTTCCCAGTTAGCAAGGTTTAAGTTTAGAATAATCACATTTGTAGAAGTTCTCACTTATAGAGAAAATAAACCAATTTATCATTAAAAGAGGTCAGTAATTTTTATAAAAAATTACCAAACTGCCGGTGCGGTAGAGACGTGTGCATTGAAAATCTCACTTATAGAGGTCAAAATTAACAATGTCTTATTTAAAGAGGTCAGCGATTATTATAAAACTGAAACTTCTCTTGCAAGATAAGGATGGATATATTAGAGCTGTTAAAATATGAATAATTGTCTCAATTACAGAAGCTATTTGAATCAGTTATTGAAGAAAATGGTCAAAAGTAAATCTCAGATAATGAGGTTATTAATTCTCAGTTATAGAGGTAATTCGATGCAATAGTGCCGGGTCCTGGCGGACAGTATCAGTTAAAGGGGATTTTCAGTTATCCAGGTCCCAGTTAACCAGGTTTTACTGTAAACTAGCGGATAGAAGGACCGCAAAATGACAAACAGAAGCGCAAGGAGTGACGTAACTAAAGGTTGCTCCGCCGTTCTCTGACTAGAGGAAAGCTGTTAAGTAAATAAGGTGATCTAATAGAAATGGTTATTTAAGTAATTTGGATCCCGGATATTGCAGTCGTAAATATATATTCTGGATAGCTAAAGTTTTGGCTAGGGAGTCGTTTGTAACTGGATTACATCACATTGTTGGTGCCAAAAGCGAAATCGCCAAAATATCTCGGATTTCTGCCAAATGTTGGACAGTTCGTTAATTTGCTGACCTAATTTACCACAATTCCACATTTTGCAAACAATAATAGCTATTACGTGTAGCGTTGCGTAAACAAGGGCCCTTTCACTCATAAATCCGATCAGAACCCAAAAAATTGCGGTAATAATAGGAGTAGCAAAAAGGGTACAACGAGCTAAAATGAGGTCAAAGTATTTCTGAAACTGAACAACTTGCCCTATTGAACATAGGCCAAAGTATTGTAAAAAATATTGGACCTTCCATACTAAATTGCCGATCAGCCGTTTAATTTACTATGGAAGGTCCTTCAAATATTTTTTTATATTTAGTTGTTGAGTTTGATGAGTAGGTACCTTGACCTTCTTTCGGCATGTTATATCTTCACTGTTCCTTCCTTCTATGGAATGCATAATGTTGTAGGTCCTCTACACTTAGTCCAAATAATTCCTCTAAATTACACCAGCAACTGGGAGAGCGGGGGTTAATTAAACGTCCCGTTGTTCAGTTTCTTGATTATAGCTCGTAAATGGTGCGTCTTAGCGACAGTAAGTCTCAGAAACAATAAAAGTGCTTTAAATTTCCCACCGCTTTGGTCTTATCCACAATTAGTACCAGATAATTCATAGTTTTTAGGTTATGATTTGATCTTTGCAATGTCGGTAATAAGTATTTCACATTTTTCTATCGTTAAAAAAGGGGGTTGAATGTTGGTGGGAAATTTCGCTTTGATGCAATCTGTTTCATGTGAGTAGACTAAGAAGTTATTATTAGATTACGTAAGATATGGTGGTAGGTGGTAGCCATATGGTACCACATTAACTGCATGTCGAAGTTTTTGACTTTCCGAGGGTTAAATTGTGGGTTCAATAATGTAACACCCGCGGTACGTATACTTTACGTATCGAATATAACGTAGGCGGAAAAAAAGGAAATTAAAAAATAAGATGGCTGTAAGTATTTATTATTTAGTAAAATAGTAAAATCAAGACGGAACTTTAATTCTATTGGTAACAAAAGTAATATTAATAGAATTTGAAAGAATATAATTATTTATGTAAGTAGATATTTGTATCGTCATGAAACTACATTCGTGTAGGTATTATCTTATTCATCTGTGGTGTAGGTACACGAATTTTCTTTTTCTACTATTTGTGTCAATGTCAATATATTGAGTACTAGCGACCCGTTCAGCGGTTTCACCCGCTGTTAACTGATTTCCCACGGGAAACAGACCTTCTCCCGACATAAATCAAACATAAAAACCTTCCTCTTGAATCACTCTATCTTTAAAACTTCATCAAGATCCGTTTAGTGGTTTTGAAGATTTAAGCATACAAACAAAAAAAACAGACAGGGACAGACTTGGGAAGAGACTTTACTATACTATGTAGTGATAATCCGTCTCGCTTCATTAACGCATTGCTGGCTATAGAATGTAGATAAAATTTTGTATGAAGCCCAGATAAGAGGTAATTTAAAGACTTAATATTGGCAAGATGCATTAGCGGAGGTGGACGCTAAAATTGTATCACTACATCAAACTACATAGTATAAAATAAAGTCGCTTCCCGTTTGGTGTCTCCTTATATCTTTAGAATTACCCAATGGATTTTGATGCGTTTTTTTATTAGATAGAGTAACTTGAGAGGAAGGTTTATAAGTACCTATAATTTATTCCGGGAAATTGTCACATTCCCGTGGGAAAACGGGTAGCCCAACTGGTAGTAAGCTTTTGACCCCCTTTTGACACCTTTAAGGATTAAAATTTCAAAAACGCTGAAGCATGTGTTTTATTAATTTAAGTCATACGTCTTATCACTAATTTTGAAACGGATCACCTAGAGAGTTATAATATAAAGCAACTATTATATATAAAATTCAGTGTTTTTAATCCCCCAAGGGATGAAAAGGGGGTTAAAACTTTGTATGAAAGTTCGTTGTCTTAAGTGTGATCCGTTTCAAAATTAGTGATAAGACTTATGACTTAAAATAATTAAACACGTGTTTCAGCACTTTCAGCATGATTTGAAATTATAGCAATTGATATGGTCAAAAGGGGGTTAAAAGTTTGTATGAAAATTAGTTTTTTTAAATAAGTGTGATCTGTTTCAAAATTTGTAATAAGACTAATAACTTAAAATAATTAAACACGTGTTTCAGCATTTTTGAAATTTTAGCCCCTAAATGGGTGAAAAGGGGATTAAAAGTTTGTATGAAAGTTTTTTATCTTAAATGTGATCTGATTCAAAATTTCTGATAAGTCTAATAACTTAAAATACTGAAATACGTGTTTCAGCATTTTTGAAATTTTAATCCTTAAAGGTGTCAAAAGGGGGTCAAAAGTTTACTACCAGTTGGGCTACCCGGTTTCCCATGGGAATGTGACAATTTATCGGAATAAATTATACTTATAAACCTTCCTCTCAAGTTACTCTATCCAATAAAAAAAACCGCACCAAAATCCGTTGGGTAATTCTAAAGATATAAGGAGACACCAAACGGGAAGCGACTTGATTTTATACTATGTAGTGATTAGCGCCGCCGCCAATACTTACTTTGTGGTACTCTATGCTTTGTGGTATTATTCCGAGGAACTAATTTCTTGAGGTTTCTCTTCACGTTTTATTCTATGGCATGAAATTCGTACTGGCCAGTTCGAAATTGAAAATAAAATCAAAGGAACATTTTTCGATTTTAGATATTGATTCGAAATGACATCCAATGTTGTGTAAAAAAAATAAAACAGAATTGACTATCTATGTACACCGACCTCTATATTTGTAATAAAGAGATCAAGGTCAAGGTTTTTAATGACTTTAATGAGAGATCTATTTTCAAATTGCATAACCTACCTAGCCGGAAATTAAAAAATAAGATGGCTGTAGGTATTTATTATTTAGTAAAATAGTAAAATCAAGACGGAACTTTAATTCTATTGGTAACAAAAGTAATATTAATAGAATTTGAAAGAATATAATTATTTATGTAAGTAGATATTTGTATCGTCATGAAACTACATTCGTGTAGGTACACGAATTTTCTTTTTCTACTATTTGTGTCAATGTCAATATATTGAGTATTAGCGCCGCCGCCAATACTTACTTTGTGGTACTCTATGCTTTGTGGTATTATTCCGAGGAACTAATTTCTTGAGGTTTCTCTTCACGTTTTATTCTATGGCATGAAATTCGTACTGGCCAGTTCGAAATTGAAAATAAAATCAAAGGAACATTTTTCGATTTTAGATATTGATTCGAAATGACATCCAATGTTGAGTAAAAAAAATAAAACAGAATTGACTATCTATGTACACCGACCTCTATATTTGTAATAAAGAGATCAAGGTCAAGGTTTTTAATGACTTTAATGAGAGATCTATTTTCAAATTGCATAACCTACCTAGCCAGGTGGGTTTGCTAATGGTTTGCTACCTAGCTTCAAAGCCTCCACGGTAAATGTACCGCAAGGGTTTTGTGGCAGATATATCAAACACGTGTTTCAGCATTTTGTAAATTTTAAGCCCTAAAATTGCCCCTTTATATTGAAGAGGTAAGAAGTTTAAAAGTTTAACTTTGATGCAATACTTTAGGTAAAGTATACTAGAAATACTGTAAAACGGGACATATAATTACCCCCCCGTCCCCACTCCCCACTGCACGTGTTTTCGAGAGGAATTTATTGGACGTTATAAAGAGCACTAACACTACAAAACCCCACAACATTTGGTACTCCAAATATATTTACTAGCATTTATTCCTACCTTATCTCTATTGCCCAGATAATGTAGCCTTTTAACGGTGAAACATTTTTAAAAATAATTCCAGTTATTTCGGGGACACCTACGGACAAAAAAACGAAAAACCAGACATTCTTTCCTCTTCACATATTGTAACGGGTATATAGGGCATAGAGTGATGTGTGGTATGATAGCCTGATGCAGTGAACTAATATGCTATCTGCTAGCGCAGGTAACTAGATTTGCAGTACGCGCCCGAAGCGATGCCGCCATCTCGTCTAAGCGTGTTGTGAGAGGTAGTTTGTACGAAATTCCGATACAATCCGGCTAAGCGTGATGAATAGGTACCTAACCTAGTTCGTATGAGACACCGATAGGCTATCTTTCCTTGCGGTGTATATTCGCAAAATACACGACGACGTGTGATATCTACCTTTAGATTTTAGCTAGCCTAAGTGAATACCATATTCACAAATGTATTTTTGAAGACAGGCAAATCGATAGTATCTTGGCAGAGTTTGCAGTCGATGTAGTAACTTCAGCGAATATAAAATACAATATAGTACTGAAAACGTGACTTGCTAAAGGCAAGTGAAGATTCTAAAAAGGTTTTGCAATTAAGATTTTTTACCGGACTTGCGTTGAGTTAGAAAATGAAAATTGCTTCTATTGCTAAAATTGTTTTATGTTATTTTTCATTCTCCATGCCTGGATTGGAGGGATTCGTTTGAAATTCAGACTATTTTATTGCCCGTTCGCGAAATTTTAGAGCAAATCATTTTTGCTTTGAGGAGTTACTTCGACTAGTCACGCTGTGAATCCAGTCACATTGTTTTGTTGCAGAGCCTGCACCATGATTGACCCCAGCTCCTCGGAAGAGGACACTGATGACGAGCACAAGAAGCATCGCCCGGCGCCCTCCGCCAAGCTGCCAGGTCTGTACTGTACATAACAGCTACACCTGACCCAATCAAATAGGCTCCAGTGACAGTGCTAAGTTGAACCCTGGGCTATGGCGTTAGAGAATTGCCAAATCGGACTTTTTGACCTGGCTTAATGTGATGCCATTAGCTCAGTGTACAGTTCACAATAGATACCTTAGGATCGTCTAAATCTACCTAATAGATACCTTAGGTATCTATTAGGTAGATTTAGACGATCCATCTAGACTGTTTAGATCCATTTTAAAAACAGTTGTAGAACTAAGCTAAGGTAACCAAACTTGTAGGTAAACAGGTAAGGTAGCATCATGATCATAACTTTTGTTGTAATAAGTGGCAGAACACTGCCAATTTTGTGGAAAGGTACCACTTAGTGAGGAGATACTTAAAACCTTATCACGGACTGAATTTGAACTTTTAAAATGTAGTATTCATTCATTTAAAGTAGAATAATTATGGTTACATACTAGTTACGAAAGTACCCTCACCAGCATAATTTAAAGTATAAAAAAATGAGCACTAGGCACCATGATATATAAATTATCATATACATTCAATATGTTTGACCTTTTTGTTTCTATAGTTATGAAAAATCATTTTTAACCAGGGAGTAAAGTTTTTACTATATTTTGAATTAGTTAGCAAAGTATGCATTCATAATCACAATTTTGTGATATGAAATTATTTAGACTAATTTTTTTTTTTTTTTTTTTATAATTGCATCACATCTTTATTACAGATTGTGCTAAAATTATTTTGATTAGATAGTAAAGTTCACACCATTCAAAATTTTAAAAGTAAAATTGAAGCGTACAGTAGCTTAGCTAAGTAAACTAATTTGTAGTAAGAAGCGGAATAAGCTTGATTCTTCATGTTTTTTTGCCGTGTGCTTTATCAGTAGCTAATGCTTGGTCCACAGTGGCGCCGCCAGGGTCATTGGCTGGTGCTCGGCCGTCGTCGGTCAGGGGCAAGCCGGAGCTTCCTCGTGGGTCCACTGCAGGGCTACCAGGTAACACATCTAACACACCCGTAGGACAAGATACTACTGATCTGTGATCACTTCTCGACGTTACCTAAGGAAAATGTACCACAGAACATGTCTGTCTGAATCGCGAGGATAACAAACAAGACAATCGAGCGTGTTGGTATTAAATGTCTGCAACAATTTTTATTGCAATGAAACCTCTTGAAATAACTGTTTGATACCCTGTACTGGTCATCACGCCTAATATAAGTGGCTAGGACTAGGGGAGGCGTCTTCGTGATGCGTTGCGTTGTGCCTTACTGCGTGCGATTCTTCATACAATACTGGCATTTACAAGTATTTTCACGTCGCCTGATAGATTTTTTTGTTATCTATCTATATTTTCGACATAACGACATGCTGTACACGATTCTGTTTAAAAATCTTTGATGCAGCGGCGGAACTCTGTTATCTAACGTTTTAGCTAAAGCAGCATGAGTGTTCAGGTATGTACCTAGTAGGTATGAATTATATATAAGGTTTATCGGAAGGCTTTAATGATTTTTTGTTACTTTATTGTACAAACTAGGTACAATAGCCGGTGATACGATACCAAATCGTTATCAATGTACTAAGCATGAGCTAGCTTCTTCTACGGCGATGTAAAGTACCCAATAGAAGGGAATGTTTTGATACAGGTCCAGCGCCAAACCTAACCGCTGCGCCGATGGCTGCGCCGCTGCATCCGGCCACCAGGCAACGTGCTGAAGCGGCTCAAAGTGCGCTGGCACCACCCCCGCACGCGTAAGTACCTATTTTGACCCCTGTCCTTCTGAAAGAAATACCGCTAATTATAAGTATTATTACATACCGGGTGGCCCGAATAGTGACGCCCAAAGACAAAACTTGAATGCCTTATACTGAGGGGTATCCGAATTACCCCCATGTATGTTCCGCGATTTTTTGTAACTTCCGAGTTATTCAACTTTTAAATTTGTATGAGGAAAATTTGGGTGGCTATTTTCCTTTTTTTGTTTCATGAAGATAATGTCATAGTCTCATAGAAATAACCGCTTGAAAAGCCCTTTAACGGAAATTAAGAGAAGAAGAAAAAAGCCGGCTAGACGAAATTTTTCTCATACAACCTTAAAAGTTGAATAACTCGGAAAGTACAAAAAATCGCGGAACATACATGGGGGTAATTCGGATACCCCTTAGTATAAGGCATTCAAATTTTGTCTTTGGACGTGACTATACGGGCCACCCTGTATATTTATAATTAGCGGTATTTTTATATACAAGATCAGTGTTACATGTATTTTTATATACAAGATCAGTGTTAAGTACATACAATATTAACAGTACAAAGTACTATGATGCACCACAAAATACGTCTTCTAGAAATGAGTAAGTGCTACGCTGGGGACAAAAGAAGATACTTACACAGATATTGAAACTTACTATATCCATTACATTTCTCTTCTTCAAATTTAAGAGTCAAACTCTTGTCGGTGGAGTAACTTCCAATCTTCTCTCCTCTCCGCCAGTGACTTGACCTCTTGATACGACACGACATTGACTTTTTCCTTTATCTGGGTAAAGTAAGTGCGTCTAGGTCTACCTCTGCCTCTCTTTCCTTCCACCTTCCCTTCAATAATGTTCTTAATGAAGCTGTCGTGTCGTAGCAAGTGGCCAATCATCTTCCCTCTCCTGTTTTCTATGGTCTTCCATTAAATTTACTAAGGAATTAATAAATCTTAACAAGGGTAATAGGATATTATATGTATACTCCTTGTCTACAATGTTTTGTACTCTAAAACATAGCCTTGTCATTTGGGCCTAACCCAGGGGACTTAATTTGTGGTGTTCATTTGACTTACTTAGTAATTTTAGCTTGGAACTTTCTAGATCCCCCTTAGACCCTAACTAATTGCGTATCATTATAATATTATTTGTCATGGAAATGAATTAAATAAATGACTCCAAGCTACAATTAATAGGTATACATAAATATTTCATTACTAAGAAACAAAAACTTAGTAGGTAATTAGTTCGGTTATGCTTTTTTTACCTACACTATTGAATTTTTTCAATATTTCACGTCCATTTCAATTCACAAAACATTTTAGTTAGGCTCAGCTTAGTAGATGTTTGAACATTAAAACTACAAAATTTCTAAACACTATTTTAAATCATGCAATGCTTAAAAATAAGTAATACGCTTATAACAATGAGTAACCTGAGTAAATTTTTTTTATAACACTTCAACGTGAACGGTATACAATTTTTGGAGAACTTTCAAAATTTCACCGCAGTTGACCGCAGGCAGTAATATAAAAGCGATATTCGCAGGTTTAAATCTTATCTACGGTGTCGTTTTGAAAGTTCAAAGTCAAAGTAAACAAAAAGTAAATGCATTTCGTCCGTGGTAAATGCTTACAATCTTGACGTAATATGTACAAAAAAGCAATCTTTGTCAAGCTTTCATACAGAAATCTGACTAAGTGTGTAAATAGTATCGTGGTGTTAATTTGAATTATTTAGAATAAAGGCTCGTTGTTTTTTACTTTTACAATAAATAACACGAGACCAAAAACTACATTTCGACACAAACGAAGAACCACTCATATATTGATCTCGTTTTTAAAAACTACACAATGATACTCCACAAATAATATGAATACATGTCAGTTTTATTTTCCGTGGTCTTACATAATAGTAACGCTCTGGCTACCCTGCAAGGGATAAAGTAGTGATATGTGTATGTATAACTAAATTAACGTAACTTTTTATAGAGATAATATTATTTGAGAAATTTTAAATAATACTCTATTGCAGAAAATAGGAATAGTCTTTTATTGCTTAGATTTGTAGTATCACTACATTTTCATAAGTTTACACACACTGGCTAATACAATGACAAAACATTGCTTTTTTATCATTCAATGATGCCAAGGTTTATTTGTCAAAGCCAGTTTGTATGGACCGTGTTCACTTACATTGCCGACTTAATACTATAGATCGTGTAGATCTTTTTTGCGCAGGACGTCGACCGGCAGCGCGTCGTCCGGCGAGGCGCCGGCACCGTCCCCCAGCCCCTCCGGTGCTAGCCATTCTGATAAGGACCAAGACCCTCAGGTGAGATATATGAATGTTTGATGAAAATCGAAGATTTTTATTGAATTCTTTAGGATCACATCATTTTGTTACGAACCTTAAGAAAACAACTTTCAAAATCTACTCAACCTATTTCGTGTTTTTTTTAATGGCCTCTGTCTACTGCCTGTAAGTACTCTTATCACAGAGACAACTCATAACGTTGGACCAGTCAACAAATATTTAAAACTAACAAGGAACAAATTGATTTTTTTTTCTAGGTAACTACACAGGAGAAGATCGAGAAGTTAGAAGAAGACAAGAAGCGCCGCCTGCAGCTGTACGTGTTCGTGTCTCGATGTGTTGCTCACCCGTTCAACGCTAAGCAACCGACAGACATGACCAGGCGACACACTAAGTTAACGCCGCACCAGCTCGACACCATACAAGCCAGGTTTCAGGTATTATCATTACATCAAAGTATATGCTGACCTAAACAGAAGATATGGATGAAATAATTAGCTCCTTAGATAAAATTTATAATTGGGGTACCTCAAGGGAAAATACTTCGACCAGTTTTCTTGATGATATACAAATTATTTCTTAAACGGCTATTACCTACCACCTTTTATAAGTATGGTTATTGATCATATAGGTTGTTATTGCTACTTATTTATACAACTATTAATATTTTACAGGCTTTTCTGAAAGGCGAGACCCAGATCTTGGCAGATGAAGCTTTTCAAAATGCTGTTCAATCCTATCACGACGTGTTCCTTAAGTCCGAGAGGGTCGAGCAGATGGTCAAATCTGGAGCGTGCTCTCATCATGACTTTCGCGAGGTGTTCAGAAACAACATCGAAAAGAGAGTCAGGTGTGTTACAGATTTTTATGAACTCTGTTTTTGAATATTTGCTCTTCGTTCTTGTTATTATAAAAAAATGGGATGCTGCATTTAAAAATATAAACTTATGGTCCTCATGCTTCTTGGCAGGTCTTTACCAGAAATTGATGGATTAAGTAAAGAAACAGTATTAACATCTTGGCTTGCTAAGTTTGATTGCATCATGAAAGGAACAGGTAAGTTGGAAGACATAAGAGATCATATACAAAATATAATAAATCACACATCAGGATTACTGACAATTACGCTATCAAATATTTAGTGGTCATACATAAAATGATCTAACACCAGAAGTACAACAATACATTAGATATCAAATACTATGCATAAAGAGCGCAAGGTATTAACACAGTATTATTTTACATAGATATAATATTTGATAGTGTGATAAACAATATATATGAGCCACGACAACAGGCAGGGCAATTAAGCATGCAGCAGAAATTGTGTGTGTCGAGGCTGTGTCGCTTGCAAGGCATTTGAATGTTTGTGTTCGATATAATCTAATCACTAGCAACGCAATACCATGGTCTTTATAGGGTGGAATGCAATATCCATCCTATACCTTCCAGAAACTATTGGATAAAATCTAAACAAAATTTCACATTAACTATCATTGCCTGAAAATCGTCATTGCTAAATGTGTACATTCATGATAATTAAAGTGATATTGTGTCGTTTTAATCATCATTTATAAGTTTGTTATTACCTTTATTTACAGTTACATAAACTGTAAATGCTCTGAAAGGTTCTTCGAATGCTGCAATATCACTTTTATAAAACATTAAAAACTATCAATAAGTTTGATAATTATAAATTTTTCAGATTTGTATCCAGGCAACTGATTCAAAACAATGAACAAATAACTCGAAAAATAAATATAATCATCAAACTTAAATAACGATTAATATCACATTGTTTGTTAAATGTATCATACCATTACCTACCTTAGAACCTACCAAAAATGAAAAAGAATCAAGCTTGCTACGTCATTCTAATCACAAACATCTTATACACGAGTAATATTATATACTTTCTGTGCCTTTTTAGGGGATAAAAGATTTTTATGTAGCAGCAGGCATGGTTTTATTACAGAAGTTAATGTTATATGTACCAAATGTGTGTCGCCTGCATCTGTCTCACTGTCTATGTTTCTGTCCCTTTCTTTCACTACATGTCTCTCTCACTCATCCCGCAGGAATAACAGGTATCACACGAGAACTGTTTTCATTTTGTTCTCTCCTTTTTCCTATATCTTTACCATTTGCTGCTTTTGTTCTGTGCGATTGCTTTTCTAATTATGGTGCTTGATATGTTTTTTTTACAAGAGCCAATAAGGAGTGAACTATTTCTTCCATGTATCGTTGTTTGTTTCAGTATATAAAGTTGTATTTATGTTGATATTAATGACTCCTGTAACTAAACAATATAGCGGAAACACCTTTCTTACATCGAATTAGATCTTGAAGTCTATTTAATTAATTACGTACAAATTCTTTCATACCAATGTAACACCAATATTATAAATATGATTAAAATACCATAAATTGCTGCGAACATTATCTTGATTAAACCTGGCTTCAATTCCTTATTTGATATTTTTATGTAATATGTGTTTAATTAACGTGCTATGGATAGCATGGACACAATTCAAGGACACAATTATATTATAACTGTCATTTATTACTTTGGCACATGATCATCTCTACATTTTGTACAATTTTATAATACAACAAATACTTACTATGGTATAATTTTTGTTCTTCGGAAATAATTACTGCTAGGAGAACGTTATTCATAAATATATCATGCCAAAGATGTCATATTATGGCCCCAGTAAAAAGGTTAATGTGTTAGTGATCGTTAAACTAGGTACTTATTTAGTTTTTGTTGAGGTAAGTAAGTAGTGAGCTACATTTAAACTTTTATACCCGCTTTTATTATTTATTATTTTATATCCTTGAAAACATCCAGATAACTGTGATGGATTTACTAGTATGTATCTTCCACAGAATTACCTATTAGAAGAAAAGTTTATAAATTGTAACTTATATTTATGTATCTTCCCACTATTAGTATTGTGTTGACTAAACTTTCAATACTTATTTTTGTAAATATCATTCAAAATCTTGTGCACCAGGACCCCGTGGTCAGTAGCTACAACAAAAATATTTGTTATTAAATATGATGTTACTAAATAATATAAAAATAAATTATTTATTAACATCAACTAGATAATTTCTTAAAAATATGCCATGATATGTCGGCTTAGAATTGTATCACCCCATATCTTTCCTGTGGGTGTCGTAAGAGATGACTATGGGCCCCGAAGGTTACATGTGTTTTGCAATTTTAGGCGGTAGGCTGACAACCTGTCACTATCGCGATACACAAATTTCTGAATGATCCTCAAAATTTTGTCAGACGTGGCATAAATTTTTCTGCCTACTATATAGGCGTGATAAATTATGAAATAACAAATAGGTAGTTGAATTCCAATATTATATCCTAAAATGTTACGTTCAAACAGGTATACCTGGAGACGATGATACGAAGAGGCCGTCTCGGGCACAGCAGCAGAGCCTCAACGCGGAGTGTATCCTGAGCAAAGAGCAGCTGTACGACATGTTCCAGCAAATCCTGTGCGTGAAGAAGTTCGAGCACCAACTGTTGTTCAACGCGTTACTGGTCAGCATTTGTAACTATACTGTAGAAGAAAAGAAGAAAAACCAACAGCTGAAACGCGAAATAGGCAGCTGATTATCTTCAAAGAGCGTATTTTGCGTGCTAGATTGACTATTTATGAATGTGATATTAATGCATACCTATTGAATTTTTTAGCTGGACTCAGCAGACGAACAAGCCGCAGCCATCAGAAGAGAACTGGATGGAAGAATGCAGAAAGTTAATGAGATGGAAAGGGTATGTACCTACTTAACTTCTTCTTATCTTATCTAGCCTGCATCACCCCACTGCTGGGCAAAGGCCTCCCTCTTCTCCTTCCATCTAGTTCTGTCTTGGGCCTCTATGTGCCAGTCCTTCCAGAATTTATCAAGCTCATCGCGCCATCTACGACGGGGTCTGCCGCGGGATCTATTTGTGGTGGGTGGCTTCCACGAAGTAGTTGTTTTGGCCCACAGCTCTTCCGGCATACGGCAGACGTGACCGGCCCAGTTCCTTTTCAGCCTGGCTACAGTTCGAGCTAAGTCAGAAATCTGTGTTCTAGAGCGCAGTATAGTATATCTGACGCGATTAATCAGCTTCAGACCTAGCATACCGCGCTCCATTGCTGGCTGGCAAATCTTGAGGCTGGACCTCTGTGCTTCCGTCAAAGACAAAGTCTGAGCACCGTAGGTGAGGATTGGGAGAATGCACATGTCCATGAGCTTCCGTTTTAGCGAGATTGATAAATCCCTTTTCATGTGGTTTTTCATGGACCAATAGCTCTTTCAGGCGTTTCCGATGCGTCGAGCAACTTCTTTATCTTATCTCGCCTGGAAAGAGACTATTTGGCCCAGATATAAATATTCATTGACATATTCCATTCTCTCGTTCTCCACCATCACCCCATACTTCGTGCTGTTCGTCATAACTTTAATCTTTGACATGGTACGAGTATGTACCTACCTCTATAAAAATAGTAGGTGAAAGAAATATCAAAGACAGGCAGTCTAGTTCTTCTTTTGTTATTTAAGTAGACCCTCTGCTAATTGAGAGGATAATTCTATAGCTATGAGTTAGGAAACCACCTTAAAACCGAAGGTAGTAAGACTAGGAAAGGTATCATAGTCCCATAATGTAAAGGATTACGATGATGATAAAACTAATTTGTACTTTGCAGAACCGCAAACTGATGCCGAAGTTCGTACTCAAAGAGATGGAGTCCCTCTACATAGAAGAGCTCAAGAGTTCCATCAACCTGCTGATGGCCAACTTAGAGTCGCTACCTGTATCCAAGGGCGGAGCCGACTCCAAATATGGCCTGCACAAAATCAAGCGGTATAATCACAGGTCAGTTGCTTAGGAGTATCTTGTTAAGTTTAATATATCAACAAAAAATGTAAAAGTGTCCATAAAGAAATAAAGGGTGCCCTGCAGTGGGACACAGAACAGAATGTTATTTACTTATTGAAAACGAAAATGAAACTGTGGCAAAGATTAATAGAGAATGTAAGTGGTCATATGCTCTTTGAGTCAGTCATCAAAAAACATTTTGGTCAACTCCTAATTTAGACAAACCTTGAAAAATATCAAAAACTGTTAAAGTTGTTAGTTATATGCGGACATAAACAATCTTACGTACACTTTTGAAATTTTGCACACAGTCGGTTTTTAGTCAAAAACCTGAACTCGTCTAGGCTTTTCATCAAATTGAGTTTATAATGTGCCATCTGCCGGTCTTTGATCAATAACCTGTTTTTATATTAAAATATAGCTTGATTATCAAGCATTGCCACAGTTCTGTGGACACTCAGAACAATCTCAACCGTTGGCACTTCATGAAAAACTGTTGGTAGTTTGATCGAAGACTGACCCGTGAATAAATACTCTAAGCAAAATTTCAAAACTTGAAAGATAGTCTATGTATATTGTTTGTATATTGTTGTATGTGTTGTTATATCTATATGGTCGGTGTTGCTTTAAATGTATCTGTTTCTAACAGAGTATGTATCAAACTACCTAAATGCTATTTAATTGATGTGTTGTTTTTACAAAATTGGTTTAACTTTGACCATTGTCTGCCTGTTTGTATTTAAAAGCAGTGTTATTGACTCAGGTTGAATTATCATGAATAATATTTGTTTGTTTCGCCCTTATCTACTGCGAATTAATTTTGCTTTACTGCATATTAATTGACGCAGTTAATGGTCAAATACTTACTTAAATTTACTTCTTTACTAACATTATATATTTTTTCAGCAGTTAGGAAAATAGGATACCTGCTTTCAAACATTCAAGATTATGAAAAAATTAATTGACAAGTCGAATTATAATCCGTTCGAATTTCTCAAACAAATATCACACAATATTAGTTTAAAAATTAGAAAAGTAATAAATACCTACATCTTTTAGATACCTATAAATTTTTGTACCCTTGTCTTTTTTCTAAAGGGTGACAGAAGCATTTTAAACTTAGGATAGAACTATAAGGTCTATAACCAGAATATGCTTGAGTACACTGTCTAAAACGAAATATTTCGCATTATTTTCTTGATATACCTTCTTCAGTCCGCATTCGCATGCATCGTTTTTTACTTTATACATAATATATCTGTACGTACTCAATCATCTTCTACGCCCATTCTATCTCTAGTCGTTCATCCTGTTCATCTCTTCTTTGGTTTTCTCTCCCTGGCACTTTTCCGGAAAAGAAGGAAGTACAAGTAATGAGTACAGAATTGATCATTTACGCACGTGTATGCGTAGCAGGCTCGTGTCTCCACTTGGCCTGTCTTGTTTAAGAATCAAGCCCCCTGTTGTCATTGAGACCACTGTAGACTCATAGCTGCCCTTATTTTTCTCTGTTTGGACTCTTGCGCAGTATATTTGAAAATGAAATCTAGTATTGATGTACAAACTCTACTTTACTCTGGATCTCTTTGTCTTATTATTATGTATAACTTTAGAGTTATAGAGGTGGCATGAGTTTGTTTATTCATATTAAATTATTTTTCTTTTGTACCCAAGTTAATTCCGTCCCTACTTGCCAATTTGATTATGCGCATTTAGACTCGTTTGATACTGAGTTTAAATGCTGTATTTTCAGATTAGCATAGTATTATGGACAGAGATTAAGAAGGAGGCTATGCTAGAATCTATAGAATAGAAAGCTTAGCATTAAATAATTCAGTAGTAAAAATTTAGAACGTGGTCATATTATTTAAAGCCGCAATAGTCTTATTGGTCTTGGAACCTCTTCCACACTTACATAAAAAAGATTAGATGAGATGTCATATTTGATATAGAATAAATAAATTGTAACGAAAATATCTTGAATAAATATCATACTACCGTCAATCAGTGTGTTGAATAAACCTAGACGAACACTTCAAAAACATCTACAACATGTTGACCACTCAATTTACTTAGAGCTGGAAAGATGTT
This sequence comes from Tuta absoluta, assembly GCA_027580185.1. Taxonomy (NCBI): domain Eukaryota; kingdom Metazoa; phylum Arthropoda; class Insecta; order Lepidoptera; family Gelechiidae; genus Tuta; species Tuta absoluta. Next base: position 33,061,902 of record JAQAHW010000001.1, on the reverse strand, counting down.
TCATTACAAAATTAATTATTGAATTGATTAGTGTTCTAACTTAACCATTAGACTATTGAGGCAAACTTTTTCTAGTAAAGCGCTTAGAGTGAGGATGTACAAAATAGTTACGCCAAAACATTGCTAATGTTTGAACAATGTCAAATGACAACATAGGACATACAGCTTCCACAGACACTTTGCCAATTTAAAAGCTTATTTAGTCTATTAAATGACGTAGCGATTTACATTAGAAACACTTAATAATAAAATCTAGCTATTGCCATAGAATTTGATAAAATTATTTTGGAATTTTAATAAACATTCAGATAACTTACTTGATTTAAAAATATAACTCAAGTGCTTTAGACACAGCTTTTCTTTACTTTGTCACATCGTCCACTTCGCTTTATTTTATTATTTTTCATATTTTCTTCAACATTGAGTTCACATTAAGAGCAATCAAGTCTAGGAAGAAAAACTTTCGCTATTTACAAAGAAAATTAAAGCTTTGCAAAAAGTAGGGCTTCGCTTGATTATGTACAAAATTATAACTGTTTACCAAACTTATACTACGCTGTGAACTTCTGCCAATATACGAAACTGTAAAGGAACAAAACTATAATATCGTGTTTGGTTAATAATGCATGATCTGTCAAACAACAGACTAAATAAATACTGTCTCACTTTAAGTACGAGATTACTAATCCTTTAATATTATATTTAATATTATTATAGTTTTGTATATTGACAAAGCATTTACTTTCACCTTAAAACACAGTTACCACTTAGTTTAGATCTAGATTTGTATGTAACAATATCTTTGTAATGTTTCCTTTGTCTTGCTTAATCATTCTTGCCTTGGTGACGGACCCTATTGTATTAATATGCCTTTAATACCACCATGCTTTTATGTTTCTAACCTCATGTCACTGGTTGTGGGCTTCCATATTCCTTTACCTATAAATTGTTGCCTCTGCCTTGGCCCTTTTTGGATGTATATAATGCTCCTTGATTGGATTCATTGACCTTGTAATCTGCGCATCTGTACTTATTACTCTCATAATGATATATTAAAAACAATTGACATAATTTTGCCAATGTTATTGAAACCAAAATTCCTAATATAATGTTGAACTTTTAATGTTAATTTGGCGGTGGTGTAATTTGAAATTATTGGTATCGAAATTTTGGTGGTGGTTTAAACAATGGTTATAAATAAAAAATATAGAAACGCGGGACCAGATCCAAGCCCAAGGCTGAGTAAGCAGCTGTGTTTCAGATCCCAGGGTTCGTTGGCCAACAAGTTGACTGGGGAAGGAGAGGGCGACGTCGATACGCAACTTACCAAAATGGATGTCGTATTGACATTTCAAATTGAGGTAAAGAGTTTGGTAACTGAATAACTAAATGAATGGTAAATATGCATGGCAATCTACGTTTTTTTTTGAGTTCTGATAGAGTTCAAAATAATCACTTGTATTGCAGTATATTTGTTTAATTTTTAGAATTGTTTAAACTTCAAAAACATGTGTTGAAATATAGGTGGTAGTGATGGAAGTAAAGGGACTGAAGTCACTGGCTCCAAATAGGATAGTTTACTGCACCATGGAGGTGGAAGGTGGTGACAAACTGCAGACTGACCAGGCCGAGGCTTCCAAACCAATGTAAGTTGGACTGAACTTAAAGATGAGGAGAGAGGAGAAAGTAGATGACAAAAAATTATGTCAATAAAATATAATAATAAAATATTTTCTAATTTATCTGCTCTTCTGATGATTTTTACTGAGAAATCTGTACAGGTGGGATACCCAAGGAGACTTTAGCATCACCCAGCCTCTACCAGCAGTTAAAGTGAAGTTATACACAGAAAATCCTGGTATGCTGGCGTTAGAAGATAAAGAATTGGGGAAAGTAGTGTTGCGGCCTACTCCACTTTCAAGCAAGGTAAAAAGAGCTAAAACCTTAATCATAAATTCTCAATGTCCGTCACTTTGTGTGAAAATCGATTGCCTGATTTATTCAATGTATTAGGCGCCGGAGTGGCATCGCATGACTGTCCCCAAGAACCTCCCAGACCAAGATTTAAGGATCAAGATTGCTTGCAGAATGGACAAACCTTTGAACATGAAACATTGTGGGTAAGTGTTTCGAAATTAAATAAGAAATAAAAGCAATTGTGTCTATCCCGTCTATCTAATTCATTTATACATAAAAACTGGATTTATTTTATTGTTAATAAAGATGCATATGGCAATTTCAAAACCAAAATATTATAATTCCCCCAACAAATTGATGTAGGGACTTGCGTTTATGCCCTTTATGTCTTCCCTACCCTACCTATTTGAGCTAGATATACAGGGTGTAAGGGACAGCCCCCGAATAGTTATAGGTTGCATTCAGACTATGAAACTGAACAACTTCCCATGGAGAAATATTTCATGAAGCTCCTATTTTTTTTACTTCCCATAGTAGTTGCAACTTCTCTGCTGAGGAAAAATTGATCAGTTTCATGGTCTGCATGCACTCTATCAGTATTCGGAAGTCTGTCCCATAACCCCATATTATTAGTAATTTTTGAAAACTTGCGAATTTTATCAGTAGTTACTTACAATGCGCAGATATCAAATTCAATTTGGGCGTCATCACTATTATCTTGTCTGTGGATCTCCTGTGTGATCTCCTGATCTCCCATAGCGATTCACCCATCAAAACTACACAGCGTATCTCCTGTAGGTATCTGCACATGATCGGGAAGGCGGTGTGGCGCAAGTGGAAGCGGCGCTACATGGTGCTGGTACAAGTGTCGCAGTATACGTTCGCGCTGTGCTCCTACAAGGACAAGAAGTCGGAACCGACCGAAATGATGCAGCTCGATGGGTTCACTGTGGACTACATTGAGCTCGCTAGCGGTAATAGCTTTTTAAGATTATACAAGTTGTGAGGTAACTTTAGCACTCTCGTGGGCTCAATCAACCTTTAAAAGTGAATAACTTAATGTTCTCTTCATCGTCATTCAAATTTAAGAGCTTGGCTCTTGTCGGTGGAGTAATTGCCATTTTTTTCTATCTTCTGATATGACAAGGCATTAATCTTCTCCTTTACTTGAGTGAAGAATGTGCGTCTAGGTCTTCCTCTTGCTCTCTTTCCTTCGACCTTTTCTTCAATGATGTTCTTAATAAAGTTGTCGTGCAGTAACAAGTGACCAACCATCTTCCCTCTACGGTTTTCAATGGTCTTTAGTATACATCGCTTCTCTCCAACCAATGTTCTCTTAAATTCGCTAAATATTTCATTGGTTTTCTGTACAAATTAGTCTGATCCGATGATCATTTTTGTATGATAAAGCCATAAAAATAAAGTTAGTCTAAAATTTGTGGAGCCATGATAAAAAAAAAAAAATTTCTTTTACAGCTCAACTCATGGTTGGTCAAGGTAAGTGAAATTGAAAACAACGCGATTTACTTTTGTCAAAGCAAAACAAGTCTTGCATTACTCTAAAAAAACTGACCATTCCAGAGCTGGAAGGTGCGAAATATTTTATGAACGCAGTTCGTGACGGAGAATCGGTGCTAATGGGTGTGTCTGACGAAAATGAGTGTCATTTATGGGTGATGGCACTTTATAGAGCCACTGGGCAGAGCCACAAGCCTACACCACCAACTACTTCTGATACGCATCACAAGATCATGGGAGGTAAGGGTATGTGATCCAGCAGATTATTGGCATGTTTTGTGATCGTGGACACTGTATTCTCGCATCGCACGATCATTTGTATACAAGCCAACTCTGCGTCGATCAATGTGTTATCCTAAGCATGTTTTCCCCGCAGCCAAAGTCAAATACTTCACCCACCACATCCGACAAGCCAAAAGCAAGATGCTGTTGTACTATTTATATTTATCTGTGTATATATTTGTCTTTTATTGATATCGGCATGTCTATATTTGCAAACACAATGTTTTTAAGTCTTGGCACCGTCCTAACTGGATACCTATCAATAATGCTGATATGTAAATCACGTTGGTGTATCTACAATATCCCTGACAGCATCCTTTTTCGATTTGGCATGTTTTTTGACAACCTTTGCTTTATCTGTGTTTAATTAAATTTACCTTAAACAGGAATTTCAATGTAATCTAAAAAATACCTTGTAAATCAATGGATTTCTCAAGGAAAACACGTGGACCACATGTCTGCTATCGTTCTAGATGCTGACAAAGCCCGCAAGCACGGTATGGAGGACTACATCCAGGCGGATCCTTGCCAGTTCGACCATCATCAGCTGTTCTCCATGCTCCAGTCGCAGACCCTGAAATATCGGCTTCAGGATCCTTATTGTTCTTTGGTGAGTATAATTCTATATCTTTGTGAAGTGTAGAATCAATTAAAAGTATAGAATCAGTGCTAATGGTACAGTAATACTCGAGGAGTAGAGACTATGCAACTTTGTGTATCATTTTTGAGTAATGTTATAAATTTAAAAAAGCGTGTCTATAATTATTTAGTCCTGAAGCTGATTATCAAAATCATGTTTTTTTATAAATGATCTTTCATAATCATCATCATCAACATCAGCCCAAATCCAACTACTGCAGGAAATAGGCCTCTTTTCTATTGCGCCAATTTTCTAATACGCATTGGAAAGTACCAATTCATGAACACCTTCCTTAATGTTTATTTAATACTGTATTACAATGGATTCATCCTCTATCTGTAGGGTTGGTTCTCACCCGGGCAAGTGTTCGTGTTGGACGAGTACTGCGCCAGATACGGCGTGCGGGGCTGCTACCGCCACCTGTGCTACCTCTCCGACCTACTGGACGTGGCCGAGAGTGGCCAGCAGACGGTCGACCCCACCCTCATGCATTACTCTTTCGCGTTTTGCGCCAGCCATGTGCATGGAAACAGGTGAGTGAGATATATTTTGGTTGATAACCAAGTAATTAAATCAAAAACAGTTATTATAGAAAAGTTACTGAACCTTACTGGGAATTTGAATCACAGCTTTTTATAAGTTATATCATAAAAAATATTAATTTTGAAGGAATTTAATCAAAATTTAAATAATTAGGTAATATTTTAGTAGGTCAGCCAAATTAATTCTCAACCTTGTGAAAACTTTACCTCAGACTGTACAACAACCATGTGTTGAAAATAAATATTATATTATGTATCAGGTGGGTGTGTAACAAATTTGATGTGCCTAGAAGATCGATGTAGTAGAAATTGGTGTACCTTTAGGAAGCACAATAGGCCCTATACTTCTTATTGTCTACACAATTGATGTTAGAAATAGATTTTAATTAATACTTATCTACCTACTTAGAATAAAGTTTGTGTTTGAAAAAATATATATATATATTTCTACTGTCGACTTAACTCAAAGCTTTCAAAAGACTGAAATAGATTAGATATTTTCATTCGCCTTCCTAACATTTTTCAAACACAATCTATGAAAACCATGACAGATTGTCTAAGTGTGAATACACCTTAATATTAAAATTAGCCCCACTTCGATGTGAATTAGCTTTGAACAAAAATTTGGTGGCCCCTTCGATAGATCCTACGTACCTATATGCAGAGACGTGTGTTGTGAATTTGCTGCCCTTTTACTGACTGCTGAAAGACTACCAGGAACTGACGGCATTTATAAAGATTTAATTTAAAAATAAACTTAGTATAGAGAGCTGCAGAGAGACACAATAAAAAAATAGTATATTATAGGTTCTATTATTATTCAGTTCAAACAACACTGTTTATACACAATTTATATGAAATGGTTAAAAAATATTGTAAATACCAAATTAAAGATTTTATGCTATAAAATATTAATCAGTTCGAGTAATGTGACATGATATCAAACATAGATTCATACCAGGTATTTGAACAGCTGCAAACATATACTATACAACTTATAGAACTGCATGTTTTATTGTATCATAAGCCATAGTTCCTGGCAAGTCTTTAATCGCCCATACTCCGGCTGAATTGTAAATGTGTGCTTACTGACTCTAGTGCTTCCCTTTACTAATACTTTCTGTATGTGGTTGTGGAGTTGGCAACTCAAATGTTATAATTTATCTAATTGAGCCTTGCAAACCGATTGCAGACTGTTAAATTTTTGAGAAACAACTTGCAAGAAAAAATATAAATTAAACAATGATAGTTTCATTCCCGATCACAAGAAGAAGAAGCTTCATTAAGAGATGTTAACGTTTTTTTTTGTAAATGAATCAAATTGAGCTACCGACTCCACAGCCATTCCTTCCTGCTTGTGTCCTACTAGAGTAAGCTCCATAGAGGAGGTGGTTTACAGTACGGCGACATTGCCTGGCAGGCCGGATGGCGTGGGCAGCATCACGGTGCAGGAGAAGGAGAAGTTCGCCGAGATCAAGGAGAGGCTCAAGGCGCTGCTGCAGCATCAGATCACCAACTTCAGATACGCGTTCCCGTTCGGCAGACCGGAAGGCGCACTCAAGGTGGCTCTTGTGTTTATTTATTGTGTCGCACGAGCTGTTGTTGCACACTTACCAAAACTTGTTGACAAGCGACTTGATTGATACTCAGATTGTATTAAAGAGCATCCCGCATTTCTTTGAATATATTCTCCTAATCTGATTCATAATTTTCAGGCAACCCTATCGCTTCTAGAAAGAGTGTTGATGAAGGATGTGGTAACGCCCGTAGCGCCGGAAGAAGTGAGAGGAATGATACAGACGAGTCTTGAAAACGCTGCCTTGTTGAACTACACGCAACTCAGTCAGAAAGCTAATATTGAGGGTAAGACCTACTTCGGTTTAGTAATTACATTTATGGAGAGAACTGGTCCGGGTGGTTAGTGTTCTGCAAAAGATCAAAGAACTTTTAACATGAAATAACATAAATAATAAGGTTGCGGTTTGAAAAAACATGCCTTTTTACAGAAGATTTGAGAGGCGAGACAATGGTAACACCAGCAAAGAAACTAGAGGACCTGATTCATTTAGCAGAGCTGTGTGTGGACCTACTGCAGCAAAACGAAGAACATTACGCCGAGGTAAAGTAGAACCCATAAAGAGTACAAACAATGAAGAAGTATCTATTACATATGCTATACAACACCAGCGAAATTATGCGAAGTAGTTAGTGTCAATCAGACTATTGTTGTTGTAAACAACGAACACGACGTAAATGTTTTTCTCGTAAAGTCTGTGATCCCATTTGCTTTCGTTGGTGTTCTAAATAGCTGATGAACCTACAATGCCACTCAAATAATATTGGCATGTACATCGGGAAATATGAAATCTGGATATTGTTACATTAATTTAACTGCATAACCACTGACAATATCGAGATTTTGCAGAACTAATGCCAGGAATATATATCTTGGAGTACTTGTTTATGCAAATTATATTAAATAAGAAGCAAGCGGTGACAAACTTAGAAAAATATAAATCAAAATTTTCACACTAGTAGAATTTGTCTCCGGTAATTTTGATTTGATGACTACCACCGGATTAAAAAACAATCAAGCTTTCATTACTCACCTGCCTAGACGTTAGTTAGTCTCCATTTTAAACAAAGATCCCATGAAATCGTTAGACGAACTTTAATATTTGTCTAATATATATATTTTTATGCAAATAAATACCTACTCCAAAATGTATTATTATTATGTCCATCCTGAATGTTGTAATTTCTGTAAGGTAGTTGAGTCAAATAAGGCCCAGCTAGGAATAAGGCCCACTATTAAATTATAACAGTTAGGGTAAACCCGGTAAACCAATCCGTTCAACAATTTGCACACACCAAAGTTGCAGATATAGCAAGCTGGCAACGTGACTTGCATTTATGCGCGCCGCTATCAAGTCAGGTGCCTGAAGGTTTTCTGATTAAGTTCTATTGACCGTGACATGTAATAGTTTAAAAAAAAACACTGTTTACAGTGTTCATGTATAATTTTTTTCTGTAATACTTTTTAAATTTTATTCGAGTCTTACAATTTTAAACTTTTCATTCAGTTAATAACGAATTAAAAGTTTGTGTGGGCTCAGTGCTGTGGGCCCAGGCCCAGAAATTATATTAAAAAAAACTGTTAAATATTAACAACAAGGCTTATTTGAAACAAATCAGGAAATAAGTCAGGAAGTAAAAAATGCCAAGTGAATCGCTTCTTATCTAGCATTCATCAGAGTTATGGTGCTTTTTATAATCTTAAAGCCTTTACTGTAATAACTACTGTGTGATACCGGCTTAGAATTGCTTCGAGATGCTGGTTTAGAATAGCCTCACCTCATTACAAAACGTATGAGGAATAAATTCATCCATATTAGCAGCGCTACCTGTAAAAGAAATACCTTGCATTGCGCTCACCAATCCGCTCCCAAGCGTGGTGAGTGTGTAATGACTTCCCAAATGGAGGAGGCCAATTTCCAGCAGAAGATTGTTGTGGCTGTTAATAAGGCCCGAAAAAATTCAATACTTTGAGAAGATTTAATCATTATTTTATAAAGTTTTAGTTGGTAGAGTATGAATCTACCTTATGTTTTGATTAATTTTTGTTAAGCACTTTGGAGTAAATAGTACGTTTTTGAGTTAATTTTTTTAAATAAAGCTCACGGTCGTGTTTTTACCAAAGGTTGAACAATTTCTGGATGTTAATTTTCCAAAGGTCAAATTGTGATATGTCTCGTGTTGAAAATATGCTGAGCATCTCTCTCACACAAAATATTCAATTCTTTAGTGGGCCTAAATGTACTTAAAGCATTTGATGTTTTAAAACTGATGAAAAATGCTTGTTTCCGTTATCATTTCCCATATGTGTCTGCTTTCCAATGATATATATTAAGTAATAGAGATAAAATAGCAAGCGTTTTTCTTATTAGCTTAATTGGACTTTAAAAATATTGGAATAATAATAGTGGGCCTTATTTGACTCCCGTACCTACCTTATATTAAAACCTTACAAGATAATTTAACTTTAAATGATACTTTTACGACTGATAGATTTCAGTGAATATTTTGAAAAATTTTACGTGATTTTACGTCATGATATTTGATATTTGTTAAATTATCTTCGAAAGGTTTTACCTAAAGTCAATGTTCACCGAATAATAGCACCCTTCTCCTGTCGCTGCTAGTGTGGAGAATGAACAGCGTTATTATTTATTTCCAAATCATCAAGTTGAAAATACATTGTATAGACTTCAAAGACAGACACGTTCACTGCGGATTACCCATCGGCGGTTCGCCCTGGCAAAAAAGATCTCTCTCGCTCGTGCAATCCTATTTCCTGGATATTTTTTTATTTTTCTATTTATAAGGTACGTCAGGCATAAAACAGTGGAGATTTGTAACTAACAATCCGTTTAAGGACCCGCCGTGAACTCTCGCCGTGTACAAATAGACCAATCAAATAGAAATCTATCGAGCAAACTTTCTTTAGTCGTGTTTTCCTGCAATCATAATCTAGATAATATGATGAAAAATCATAATATGTAAAATTGTATGCATTAAAAAATAACGAATTGTTCGCACGGCAGGCTATTTTTGACTGCCGCCGCACTGAACGTAAAAACTTCATCTTAGAGCAGGAGCGAGGCAGCAGACTACTGGTGGACCACTGGTGATCTGTTGCTGCACTATGCAGTTGCGTGTGCGTCGAGCCGCCAGTAGTGTTGTGCTTGCTGTGCAAGTACCTATATGAGCATAGAGGATCTTGACTTCACGCTAAACTCAGAGAACACAGCAAAACTAAAGATATACAGAATTGCTCCTGTTTCCATCAACAAAGACCGGCAAATGAGCCAATGTCTGCTAAAATCTGCTTCAGAATCAGCTTTTTTATGTGATAGACATTACCTTACTTACAGAGCATGTAAAAAGAAATCTGGAAGTATTTTCATTTTGGTCCTCAAGTACATTTACAAAATCGAAGACACTACAGAAATAACACTTTAATGCGGTCCATATGGACCTGCCATTTTCGATTACTTATATCTCATTTTCCGTTTGGAGTATCCGGGAGAGGGCCAGTGGGGCAAGTGATTCATAAGGGTTTTATACTATAAAAATATCACATGTTATAAGCATTGACTGAGATAATCGAAATTTAATACCACCCAGAGGGTCGTTCAGGCCTGCCACGCCACGCACAGTATGAAAGTCCAGTGCGTGCTTTTTCGGACCGCCACCGCACCAGCTTAATGTCCATGTACCTATTGTTTATGCAGTGAACGTGTTAAACAATTTTCCTTCACAGTATCCCGAAACTAAATGCGTATTTTCATATTGATGTAGTACATTACGAAACGAAACCAATCGTTTGTTATGTACAAAAACAGAAAGATTATTAGAAACAATGGAGTAGGTTTTTTTATTTTCTACATTATTTACATATATATTTTATGTGGCTTAGTCGTCAAGTGAATTTATGTCGACATCGTTGTCTTAGAAAAAAATCTTAAGATCATACATTTCTTGTATGATTTTCTATATTGTGATGAAACAACATGAATTCATTTGTCGACCTTGGATGTTCGCTAAGTTAAGTACTCTATTATGACTTTAAATCCACTTCTGTCTTACCTTTTATTTCTCCGCAGGTTTATAACACAAAATCGGATCCTAGCGGTCAACCAAATGTAACTACTCATTTGATAATAAATTGCTCGGCTGAAAAAATCACTTTTGTCAACCGTTCGTTCACTTGGTTTCGATCATACTTCACTTTGGATCAATCACGTTAAAGAAGAGTAGACTCAAAATAGTTCGACCACTCGCTTGGGCTTAGATGTTTTACGATAGCATTCAAACGTTGCATGAGTTTCAATTTTGAAATAGTTTTAGTCTCGCAATACATTGGGACTTGAACTTTTCATTCCGGAGAAATTATGGATCAAAATTTTTACGTCAGATATTATAGATTGTTATTTGTACAAATATTGGCAGGGATTTGTTTTTTTAAAGTCTGAAATGAAAAGTGTACTGTTTTACTGACAGTCTACTCTGGAATAGTTCACAACATAGCAACAATACTAAACAGCAACTTAACATTAACAGTAGGTTTTACAAAATAAACAACATCACAAAGAATTATGCTTGTAGAATGCTCGATTCTTAAAACGCTTGCTTCACTTAGATTAACAGTAGACTCAATTTTATAAGCCTTCAGCTAGGCATTAAACTTTAGATGGTGGTTGCGAGCGCACTACATTTTAAATTATCTGAAATAATATACACATTGAATTGAATGAAGGGTTATTTTCGTAAAAATATCTGTTGAATAAGTTATCAGTTAAAGTAGGTCCCGACTTAAGCACGTTATTTTTAACAGAATTCAAAATATTATATTTTTCAAGTGTTAAATACAGATTGTCTACAGTTAAATATATTTTATTGAGTGTCATATAACAAGTATCTAAGCGGGCAAATAAATACAGTCAAAACATTTCATTCAGAAAAGTTGATCTTATTACGTCCTAGCTACGTGAGTAGGTTCAACAAAAATAATAATACTTATCTGCTAAATCACAAACTGTAGGTGTTTCGATGAATGCGTTATTTAAAAAGACAAAGTATTATAGCAATTACAACTTAGATTTGTCATATCATAAATATTCACTTCGCATTGTATTTTTCAGATTAATGTCAATAAAGCTGTTGACCTTTCAGATTTCTATCTATACCACACATTACACAACTTTTTACTACCGCTTCCTGAGTCGCTTCCTCCGTAGATAGTACCTACTTTTTATAATATTTGCATGTCATCTTTAGTAGAGTTTGTTTTAGTTTCTAGATGTGAAACTAGTTACAAAATTTACTTCGAAAAAAGTGCTTCATTTAGCCTCGAAAACGTACCGTATTCGGCTGGTGCAAGACCCCGCTGGTCTCATTGTCACCACAACTTACATTACTTATATATTTTTTTAACTTGCTTGTATTTGGGTATTCGTTCACCCTTTTGTTATAATATGTATAACAACTTTTTCTTGGTCATTCCTATTCCAAGTTCTGAAAGGGATTTGTATTTGAACCTCTAAAATGTAATACATGAACTTGCAAGTATCTATACAAAAATTTGAATATTTCGCGACCACCTAGGAGATAATAATGCTAATAAACAGAGATAAAAACGAGACGACGTATGAAACTAGATTCATAATAAAAGGTAATAATATTAAATTCACAGCAAATATTTTTTGTGTGACTTCTACTCGTGAAACTGATCCTTTTTTCCCAAGGAAATATAAAAATATTAATCTCCCATGTAAACAAAAATGTTCAAATAATGTGGGTCACATTCACTGACCTCTATATATACAAGTGTCACATTGTATGGAAAGTAATTTTTTTTCAAATTTCGACCTATGTTCTTTAGAGACTGTTTCACGAGTAGAAATCACCCAATAAATATTTGCACTAAATTAAATAGGACCGTAAACGGGGACTTTCAAGAAGTAAAACAATCCGAAAGGAGGTCAAGGTTATCATGAAACTGAAAAACTTTCCCCGTGAAACATAGGACAAAATAAAAAAAATACCTGCCATACAAATTTGCCGATCAGCTGGTTAATGTACTATGGGAGGTACTCTTTGTTACTCCTTGTCTAGTTAGTCTGTGGAAAGATTTTCTCACAGACATCCACCTGCTAAGTATACGAGTATATTAAACAGCTGCAGTTTTGTGTAACTTCTTATGCGTGGGCGTAGGGACACATGTTTGAGAATTTTGGGTGCTGGGGTTCAAAATTATAACTTACATTTAATTAGGTTCGAATACTTTCAGGGTGACTTCTGCTCATAAAACTTAACAAAGATGATAATGATAACTTATATTTTTTTGGAAATATGAAAAAGACATTGGAGCTTGCTTACAAAGTAAAAAAGGTTACACCATTTTGTTAAAAAAGGTTTTTTTTCAATGTTCGTATTTTCCATGAAAATGTTCATATGAATCTTAGTATGAGAGGCGCAAATATATTTCCATATTTTGACAAAAATAAAGAAATAAAAATTTTCAGTTTTATGAGTAGATTACACTCTGAAAATATTGTGTACTTAATAAATAACATGTGGTTAATGTGTATTATAGGGCTGATAAACAGTGATGTCAAAAAACAAAAACACCCCTATTGTATGTTTCGCAAATATTTTGTAGTTTCCAATTTATTAATTTTTTAAGTTGTATTGGAAAATTAGACATGAAGTATTTTGTTATTAGGTTCCGTACCTCAAAAAGGAAAACGGAACCCTTATGTCACTCCATTGTCCGTCCATCTGTCTCAGTCACGACCTTCCTGACCACGACTTCTAATTAAAACAACCCAGGTCTACGGCTGTCTGTACTTGTAAAAAATACAGGTTCTAACGTTAAAAAAGAATGCGACCGTTTATACTATAAAAACAAAGGGAATCAAAGTTCATAGGGTACTTCCCGTGTATCTAGAACTATGAAAGGAAATTAGCTTCGTTTTGAAGTGCAAATTGTAGCTACATTTACGTACAAACATGGACATATACTTATATCACACCTATATCCCTTGTGGGGTATGCAGACCGTAAACGGCAATAAAAAACATAAAATTTAAAGGTCATTCAGAAAATTGTGAAGCTACAAATGTGTGTCTTGTTTTGGGGGGCGAACAAGAACATACTTGTAATATTAGGCTAGTACTAGATATCATGGAAGGGCTTGATGTGCATATTACGGAACCCTCGCTATTACTTTTTCTAGTGGCAGTTTTTGTTGTAGTATCTTCATGATTTTACTTTCACAAGAAAATAAAGGCAGTTATTTAGGCCAAAGAATTAGCTTGACCATCCAAAGAGGCAATGCTGCCAGTCTTTTGGGAACTTTGCCTCGGTGCGCCGCTCTGGGAGAAATATTTTATTTATAGAATGTAAGATTAAATATTGTAAATAAAAATTATAATAATAAAAAAAATAAAAAAATAAAAATGTTCCTGCTAGTCGAATTTTATCTATTCAAGTTTAAAAGTTGGATAACTCGAAAACAAAAATTCGCAAAACATACATGGGATTTTTGACGTCACTTTATGGTCAACCCTTTATACATTATAAAGGGTCCATTACATTATCTGTTTCATAGTTGTAAGCCCAACATATTAATGTACCTATGTACATTCAAACTGGTGTACCTATGCCAGGCCCCACATATAAACTTTCGTTCCCCTTTAATAAAATACCAACTAAAATGAACTCCCGTACAGGCCTTCGCGTGGTTTTCCGAGCTGTTAGTGGAACACGCCGAGATCTTCTGGGCGCTGTTCGGCGTCGATATGGACCGGGTGTTAGCTGAACAGCCGCCTGACACCTGGGATTCGTTCCCGCTCTTCCAGATTCTGAACGACTATCTGAGGAATGACGGTGAGTGGGAGCAAGGTTTGTGGAATCGTATTACATGTTTCCAACGTCAGCGATGTTTAGTTGGTGTGTTTATTTGTAGGTTCAGTAGGTATCTTTCAAGACTCCTATCTTTACTTTATGTCTAATAAAGCATGATAATTACTCTATATTAAGAGTCAACAATATGTGGAAGCATGTAATTATTGGCTTATAATTTTGCTTGCTTACTTACTTTGCTTCATAAATTAAAGTTCCTGTAACCGTTGGTCTTACATATGTCGCAGATATATAGCAGAATTATTAATTTCCTTTGCATTTTATTCTTTTTTATTGAGTAATCACAAACTAGTCATGACGATACTTAATTGGAAAAATGTATCTTTGAACCTCGTTTTGCTATCATTCTAAACAAAACTATAGGAATTAGGCCAAAATGTCATTAGAAATGTTTCAGTATGAATCCACCATCTTGCCTTATTCCGGCTTTCGGCAAATTCCTATGAATTCGGTCAAATTCCTAGTTCTGTCATATTACTGCGACATATTATTTAATGTAATTTTAGATTTTAAGTTCAAGTGAGTTCTACTCGTGAAACTGAACAACTTTTCTTGATACAACTATTTCGAAATCTGAAATAAAAATTGGACTCCCCCATACAAAAAAGTTCCAAAATATGTCACTTTGTATAGGAGGACATTTTTTTTCATATTTGGACCTATGTTTCGTGGGGAAAGATGTTTCGTTTTAAAAGTAGAACAATCAAATGTTTTTCTCATTGAATTAAAAATGACATTAAAAATAGTGTGGCTCACAACAAGGGCAAATATTTTACGGGGCGAAATTACCCATGAAACTAAACAGCTGCATTCGCAAAGAGGATCTAAAGAGTTTTTAAGAAACGTTCCGCCTTGATTGCTTAGAAAATATTGCTGAATTAGGCTTATTAAGTAGAATTTATGTGCTTTTGTGTATTTTTATCTAAATTGCTTCTTCTTTTTAACTTTTGTTAATTAATAAACAAAAATTTTAGAAAATCTGAAAGGAGGTCGTTTTCATGAGCACCTGAGAGAGACGTTCGCGCCGCTGGTGGTTCGGTACGTGGACCTGATGGAGTCCTCGATCGCGCAATCACTGCATAAAGGGTTCGAGAAGGAACGGTGGGAAATCAAGGGGTAAGCCATCGATATCGATATGTAGCCGTCTGCCCAAGGTCCAGCTGATGCGATCAGCTCAATACTCGATCAACAGAATTTCACAGCAGACGTTTATCTCCTCGCAAATCACATCACATTTCACATTACAATCGATTTTAATCTCCGATACTACTGAAACGAGTACCTACTTAAGTGTTTTTCCTCTGTCACAAAGCCACAACACAATAATGTAGGTAATACAATTAAATGTGATTTTATATAACACCAAAAGAACGATTTTTTAGAATTAGTTGAACATTTAACACATTGGGGTACAGGTAGGCGGCTTTATTGCTATCAGCTTTTAATATTTTTAATGGCTGGACTCTTCGATCTAAGCCTCAGGGCTTTGAAACCTACACCTGGTTGGCGGGCTGGCTTAGGAGTTGTTTTGGGAAGAACGGATCGGACTAAATTTGTCCAGTACATGCCGGTAGTTCCTAAAATTGGGAACAAGTGAGGTACCCTTGCGCACCCGCGGGTGGAGGCGTCGGATCGGAAGAGCTTGTACAGTGTGATTAACTCGCAATGGCTGCAGCAGCGGCTACTGGAAAGAACGTGTCTGAAACGGCATTAAAGACGTGAGGTTGAATAGGGAAATTAGCGAACTTGGCTACAACGAAGAGGAGCGTTGATCATATAGGCATTAATGGTAGGGAGACGTAAGTCGATATGGAGGTTGGTGTTGCGCAGGTACCAGGACTCCCCGGAAGCATCGCATATGAATCGTTATGGATGACCTGCAACATTTTCAGATGTGTATTGAAAGTGTGAGCAAAGGTTATGCTGGCGTATGTCAGGATAGAACTGACGCAAGTGGTGTTAATTCTGACCTTATTTATAAGGGAGAGTTTGCTCCATTTGTTCAATATCGGATGTAATCTTCCCAAAACGAACGCCGCGCTGTTACGAACTTTCGTGATGTGGGTATAAAAATTGAGTATCGTGTCGAGGGTGACTCCAAGGTATTTGGTCTCTTTAACCCAGGGAATGGGTCGTCTGAAAAGCTTTATAGCGGGTACATTCAGCCAGTTTGAGCCCCTACAAAAGTGCACAGCTGCACTTTTTCGGGATTGACCTCGATTATCCATTTGCGGAACCAGCTCCCGAGGGAGTCTAGTGTGCTCTGGACGATACTAGTTTGTCTATACTAGTTTGTCATGGTTACGGTTGACATAGCCAACTGAGATCCGGGAGTTTTGCGGACGTCACGAGTGTATATCGTGAAAAGTAACGGGGACAGGATGGAACCCTAGGGTATTCCTGCCTTTTCTGCGTGGAATGGGGGGACGATAGAGTTTCTTCAACTTTGCAGCAAAAGCTTCGATCCGACAGAAAGTTACGTACTAAAAGCACGAGACGATTGGGAACAGCGGGCTGGTACAACTTGTATACCAGTTCGTTGTGTCAGCTCTATCGAAGGCTTTCACCACATCGGTAGACCGATCGAAGAGTAAGAAGAAGCAGCGGGAACATACATTATTTTGTAACAAAAACCCAACTATTCATGAGTAACAGAGGCTAGCCCCGGTTAATTAACTAAAATGTGTAAAAATAATCGCGAGTGCTTTAAATGGTGGGCTAGTAGTACCGTGGGAAAACGCCACTTTTCTACTGGGAAATATTTACCTGGTGAAACAAATGGACGGGTTGGGAATGATAGCATTGCAAAGCCCGCAATTTGAGGCTAGATGGTGCTGTGAATTGTCCAGGATATTTATTTAAATGAATATAGGTACTTGTGTGCTGAATTACCATGTTGTGTAAGAAAATTTTGCCTGAAGTACAGCGACCGGTTTTCATCAAATTACCACAAACGAATGAACGTTTACTAATCGTCTGCTTACTTGTAGCAATGGCTGCTCAACTAGCGAAGAGTTGTTCTGGAAACTGGACGCGCTGCAATGTTTCATCAGGGACTTGCACTGGCCAGAACCTGAGTTCCGATCACACCTCGAGCAGCGGCTCAAGCTTATGGCCAGCGACATGATGGAGACATGCATCCAGAGGACCGAGGCTTCTTTTCAGGTGCGTTCAGTACAACGGTATAGTTTCATGATAGCAAAATATGAATATAAAGTCATAAGCTCCTAATGTTTGCTTGATTTACCTTACCTTTGTCCAGCTACCTTGCGAAACCCGATATTTTTTTAAATTATTATTAAACATGACAGTTGTGACACCGCACCTGTATTTACATTGATTTTCAATGATATCTGTTATTACAATGGGCAAAATCGTTTTTATATGATTCTCGTTAAAAGACGCGGAATATCCACCATTGCTTACGAATAGATTTGCACTAAGCATGAAAATACGCGATTGCAACTTTGTTTTTTCCTTTAATTTCGCAGTCCTGGCTGAAGAAGAGTGTAACATTCATGTCGACGGACTACATCCTGCCGGCGGAGACGTGCGCCATGGTAAACGTGGCGCTCGACGCCAAGAATCAGGCGCTCAAGCTGTGCGCAGTCGAGGGGGTTGATATTGTGAGTTTGTACAAGATGTTTGACTACAATATAAGTACTAAGTATAGGAGGGCCGAGATAGAAGTATTTTTTATCGTGTTTTAGAAAACTGTTGCGTTTCCAAAGGAATGCAGAAGTTTTCTTAAAAAGATGCACAATTGCTTAACCATTCGGGTCTTGATTTGCCTCTGTTGTCTTTTTTCGAGAGCTATTTTTAAGGACAAGCAATAGCTTCTGAAAGCTTTATACTACAACTTTTTCACTGGTCGACTGACTTGATTTTCGTTTACCAGTACCAATATCACGCAAAGATGGACGCTCAGATCGAGTCATGCCTGCAGGCGATGATGACAGGCATGACGGCGCGGCTGTCCGCGGTGCTGGAGGCGACGCTCACCAAGATTGCGCGGTTTGATGAGGGCAGGTAATTAGCAAATAATAAAATAAATTAAAGTAGGAGAGGAGAGGGAAAAAATTGCGTTGTTCGCCCAGATCGATGCGTGTCTAACTGTTATAGTTAATAAAGAAAGGGAAAAAATTGTGTTCTACGCACAGATCGATGCGTATCTAAGAGGAAAAAAATTGTGTTCAACGCACAGATCGATGCGTGTCTAAGTCTTATAGTTAATAAGTTTCCAACCCATATTAAATTTTTGTTTCAGTTTGATCGGCTCTATCTTGACGATTGCGAACGTGTCTGGTTCGGGCAAAGACATCGGCCAGGGCTACGTCAACTTCATGAGAAACTCTATGGACCAAATCAGATCTAAGGTAAGCTCTTCTCCTTCCATCCTTTGATCTCTTTCTTTTTAGCTTATTGATCACCGTCAACCTACTCGTATATAAACCTGCACAAACCTAACAATGGAATAAAAAGTTCTATACTAACTTCCAGCTCTTTATTGCACCCCTTACAGTTTTTGAAATACTTTCTTAGCTTCCTTGCACCATTTAGCGACATTTCATTTTCATAATGTTGGAATGAGAGTAAATATTTTCAGACGAATTTAGGGCAGCCGCATACTCATCGTAAGGTTTTGCGAGCGACACCAAAAGTACTTTTCATAGAAGTCCGAAAATGAACAGTACGTAATTGGAATAAAGGTGACATTGCCTCGAATGACAAGCGCCGTCGGTTGTTGCCCGGCGAATATGAGAGCTGCTTGTCATACTAGCCAAAATCACCTTTAAGTCAGTTATGATAGAGCTCTTTCTTGATTTCTAGTAAAAGGTTCTAGAGCTGTCGCTCGCAAAAACGGCTCTTACCGTACAGCGGCCCTTACTCGTCTTTAACACTTGGTTAAAGTAGCTCTCGTCTCTCAGGTAACGGATGAGCTGTGGATCCTGCAGTTGTTCGAGCACTGGTACGGCATCCAGGTTGGGCTGGTCAACACGTGGCTCAATGAGCGCCCGGCTCTGCACCCCCAGCAGGTCGCCTGCTTGTCCATCATACTCAAGGTACGCATCTAAATACATCTTAGCACTTCATGGGATTCCTTACTGTGTGTCGTGGGGTGTCGAAAACTTGAAGGCGGGCTAAACTCATGCTAGAATCTACCCAACCCCCTCAAGACTTTTCTATAATCATTGCTTTTTCTATTTTAGAAAATGTACAGCGACTTTGAGCTGCAAGGTGTGATCGACGACAAGTTGAACTCGAAGATATACCAGAACGTGGCTTCCAGGATGCACACGGAGGAAGCGACGTGCAGTCTGCTTCTCGCCCAACAGGACGCCGCGTGAGTAGTACAGAGGGCAGCCAAAAGATGGCGCACATGTGTAGTACCGAAGACAGTCAACAGATGGCGCACTGGATGATGCGATATGCAAGAGGTTGCTGTCGTATCTAGACTTTGTGCGTATTATAGGAAACCTAATAGCAGAAGCAGTCAAAAGATGGAGCCCACATTAACTAACTACTTTCATAGAATCTACTAGACAGGCGTTTACCCGCTCTTCATTTTAATCTTCTTTCAAAGAAGTAACAAATGACCGCAGATGCTTTTCACAAATTAAATTAGGTATGGTTGGTGCGTTTTGAACTTCAGAAAAAGTTCATCGACCTCTCACAAGCTGACCTATCACGTCATGATTAACGTCAGTTTGTATGAGGGTCGATAAACTTGTACCCGAGTTTAAAACGCACCAACATATATTTATTTGTTTTTCAGAGGAGGGGAGGAGGGTTTAGAAGAAGGCGGCGCAAAGGCTGGAAAGTCAAAACTCGAGGCGCTCACGGAAGATGCCAAGCTTGGGAACGTAACGGCTGTTGTTGGAAAAGTATGTTGTAAATTCTTGAAGCTATGATAAAGTTTCGCAGCATTTAGTACTCTACTAATAAACTTCAATGTTTGTGATAATTATATAATCTGACTTATATATCTTTTCGTCTTAGATGGGCAACATGTTCGGCCGAGGCATAGGCGAGCTGTCAACGAAGCTAGGCGGAGCGTCGTCCTGGTTTTAGCGCTTTTCAAGTCCCAATCTCTCTCACATAATAATTTACATTCCTTATTTTGCCTATAACGAAGTATTTAGATGAGGATTCGAGCCGCTCTTTCTTCCTGCACCAATTTTTCTCAACAACTCTTTGATAATAATAATAACTACCTAGTTCACTTACATTTTGCTCACGGTGCAGGAGCGAAGAAGCGCCTTCTTTAATATTTAATGAAACTTGATGTTTATTCATTGTAGTTGTTGACACGGTTATATTACTGTTCGTGTTTTATTATTTGACAAGATAAAATCTATCTTATGCAATACTATATTGATTACCTGATAGGTAACTACAGTAGCTATCAGTGTAATCTTATAATACAAGTATTGAAGGAAGATTTTACACAAGCCCAAGAAGTGGAACATTCCTAACCGTGTACACAACTGCAATGAATGCATCTGTATTCACTGTGATGACGATAAGAAATATTATTTTGCATTAATTCAAAAGTCCGCCATTTCGACAATTTATCGAAATACAAAGTGGTAGGACAGTACGCGCTAGAGTAAGTATAAGTGGCCAGTTAACGCATAGCTTAGTGTGATTAAACTAGTATTAAAGGAGGTATAGAATTTACTTATTTAATATGCTTTATGTAAAGTTAGAAAATATATTGGTTTCGGAGCAAGTACCATGTATTAGGTGTGTATACTAAGAGTAGTATTTGATAATTATCACGATTGAATATAATAACAAGAAAATATATACCTACGTTTGCATGCAATCGAGGCTTTGGATGACCCGAGGGCTGGTCGTTATTTCGGTCAAAGACTTGGTTTGGCGATTCAGAGAAGAAATATTACCAGCATCTTGGGTACTCTGCCCCCGTGCGCCGCTCAGGGAAGAAGTTTTTTAATTGCATTAAGTATAATATACATTAATTTTGATTCAATTTTAGTTGTTTACACGATTGATTACCATTAATGTTTCATTCTTTGACAAGGTAACATCTATCTTATCCAATACTATATCGATTACCTGACAGGTAACTACAGTAGCTTTCAGTGTAATCTTACAATACAAGTATTGGAGGAAGATATTACACAAGTCCATGAAGTGAAACATTCCGAACCGTGTAAACAACTGCAATGACGGCATCTGTAGTCACTGTGATGACGATAAGAAATATTATTTTGTATTGACTCAAAATGCCGCGTTTCGTCGATATGTTTTTCATAAATGAAAATTCTGTGCTTTTTATGATATAATAAAACACTATGCTGCGAATGCAACAGTAAGACATATCGCTTTCGGAATCATTAATGAGCAAATTCAATTTTCAATGACAGCTAACTATATTGTTTTAAAATGTATATTTAAAGTACTTTATAAAAATCGATTAAATACAAATTATTGCGTGCGGCGCGTGATGAATTGAATCCTTTATAGTTAAGCTTTTTTTGTTTAATTAATGTTTGATTGTTACATGTTTAATTGTTAAAACATTCACTATACTCGTATATATTTTGTGTGTCGAAGCACAGTTCTAATATCTAGTGCAAATTTTCAACACAGTCTTTCTGTCCTACTTTTAAGAGAAGTATTTTTCTAACATAACAAATCCACGTTTGAAAATTGATTAAATTTTACTATTAAGTATCTCGAGTTTACCTCAATCTGGCAAACGACAAATATACATTTTTATAAAATAGTATACCGATTCATAAATCAATACCGGAAATAATACCTATGAGGGGTTCACCTTAAAATAGCTTTGATAAATTAAAGCGATAAAATTATAACATAATCGTCAATCGTTTACTCGCAATACGAGAACATTTTATAAATTTGCATTGGCATTCCGCAGCCCGCATCTATGCAACATGGTTGACGACTAAGGACTACCGCAGACCAATGTACGTTTTTGCGAGCGACAGCACGAGCACGTTTCTTAGAAATTTAAAAAAAGAACCGTACGTAATTGAAACAAACGTGACATTGCCTAAAATTACAAATTACGCCGGATGCCGCTGGGCGACCGTAAGTACCGTTTGTAATTCATGGCGATGTCACCTTTATTTCGATTATGATTCGAGTTCATTTTCGAATTCCTAGACAAAAATGCTCGAGATGTCTCTCGCACAAACTGCTCTTGCCCTGCAGCGGTTCTAAAACATGCCAGTATTATAACAATCATCTTATATTTTTTATAAAAGTGTATAATTGTATTTTAATAAACTTTTGCTATAATGTAATTTCTCTCTATGCTATTTAGGTTCTAACTAAAAATCTAGTGATTGATTAAAACTTTACCTTGAGCTAGTCATCATAAAACATAAACTATTTATAAAAAATATACTATTATAGCTAAATTTGTTAAAAAAAAGTATTCTTCTACGCTAAACACCTTACAAATTTTTGAACTAGAGAAAAATAATTCTTAGAAAAAGTTCTTAGATAAATTATAGCGAATAGTCGCTATGCTAAATCGCCTTAATAATGTCTGGTGGGAACGGCGGGGTTCATAGAAATCATTTTGTTATAGTTCTTTCTCTTCGCTTCTCTTCATCAACGTTGGCGTTTAATTAGGGTTTATCAAGTGATTTCAAATAATAAAGATTCGCATACCTTCGCCCGCTATCATGATTATTTTTTAAAAGTTTGTTTATTGATCATAAAATTAATCACCGAAGCGCCACTGTAGTATTTATACTGGATTCAGATGAGTTTGTTTTTGCTTACTCTAGAACTGTAAGATGTATGAGTATATACGACACACATAGGGCAGTCAGTATCGGCACAGTAAACTGTAAAGAAAGATAATGTATAAAATGGAAGTAGTGCTCATCTAATCATTATTATTAAAACAAAAATATATAACTAGTTGCTTAAATCGTCACTTCTTTTGTACCCATAAATTATTTTGTGATCTAATCATCATTAATAGCTTATTTTGATTTTAACTTCCTACTTATTACAATCGCGTTACTGAGTTACTTGTTATTTCCCACTATAAGAAAATTGTTCTTAAAATTTCAATAGATTCGTTTAAATTAAGGCGTATGTTGTAATTATAGTTTCATAGTTGCATCAGTTCTTTACAAAAGTTGCCACAATGTTAATATCCTGGCGTTTTTAATCCCTTGAGTAAATTTAACATGTTATGAAGTGCTCTTTAATAAGAGTAAAGAATGAACAAATCATTACAAAAAGAAAATATATTTTTTTACTCTACGTTGTATTGCATTGCTACTTTTCTTATTTTCACCGATTGTAAAAGTTGGATGTGAAGCTCAATGGATGAAAAAGTCAGTCTAGTAGAGTTTAGTGGTAATAAGTGCGTTATAATCTGACTGAACAAGGAAGTAATTAGAAGCTTGTATTATTTCTACACTGTAGGCCACAAACGAACACTATTTGCCATAGCAAGAGCCTGTAAACATTTACGCAGTAATTTAATTTTAAAAAAAGGTAACACAGTAGATAAATCGTTGGACAACTTCAAATCGTATCGGAAATAATATAAACAGCAGCGTCTAAATGCAAACTGTATGCAAGGGTACTGATGGAAAGATTTATGAATGAAACTGATGAGAAAGTCTGGGATGCTCAAGCGGGATTTTGAAAGGGGATGGGATGCACGGATCAGGTCTTTTCCATGCAGTGCATGGCAGAAAAGTCTTTG
This sequence comes from Tuta absoluta, assembly GCA_027580185.1. Taxonomy (NCBI): domain Eukaryota; kingdom Metazoa; phylum Arthropoda; class Insecta; order Lepidoptera; family Gelechiidae; genus Tuta; species Tuta absoluta. The sequence goes on along the minus strand of JAQAHW010000001.1, from coordinate 33,037,784 downwards.
GCGAGAAACCAAATTGTCCTTGCACATTCGTGGATCTAGAAGGCCCGTGATAGGAATAAATTGTGGTCAGCCCTATCCGTGAAGGGGGTGAGCAGTATCTTGGTTTAACATCGGAATAGGTGTTAGACAGGGATGTGTTGCGTCACCATGGCTGTTCAATCTATTCATGGATAGTTGTTTGACAGATTTTAAAGAGTGTGAAAATGAACTGAGAATGAATAGGTAACTCGTCAAATGTCTTCTCTATGCTAATGACCAAGTTATCCTTGTGTCATTGGCTGAAGAGTTGAAGGTAAACATTAAGAATGAGGCTTTAAAAAAGAAAGGAATGAAAGTGAATGTAAGTAAGATGAAAGCAATAGATTTAAAAAAGAGGAAGGTATGACGGAGTGTAACATTATGATAGAAGAAGAGAGGGTGGAGCAAGTGAAAGAGTATGTATATTTGGGATCGAATGTTACTGGATAGATATAAGATGGAAAGTGTGAAAGTGATATTGAAAGGAGGGTGAATGCCGGCAACATGGTGAAAGGAGCGTTTCATGGCTTTATGAACAGCCAAAAAGTGTTCAATAAGGCACGTCAGGCTGTGCCTAGAGGAGTGCTAGTTCAAACACTTATGTATGGGAGTGAAAGTTGGCAGAAAAAGCATCAAAGTAGAATAAATGCGGTAGAAATGAGAGCGTTAAGAAGTATGATTGGAGTGAAATTGAGTGTATATGGCGAGTGTGGATGGGAACTCTGGAAGGGGAAGACCTGGATCAGATCGGGGACGTTCTAAAGAAAGGCCAGGTCAAGACTACCCTAAACCTAAACCGACGTGCATGCATGAAAAAGTTGATGCATGTCGAAGAAGCGAAAGATGTGTGCCAGGATCGTGTGGAAAGATGTAGTCTCTGCCTTCCCCTCCGGGAAAGAGGCGTGATAATATGTATGTAAGTAAATGCGCGTCCTACTGTATTAATGTTTGCACCTTCGACGTCGACACCATGGGTCCCTGGAGCCCGACTGTCAAAGCAATTTTAAAAGTCATTTCGGGACGGCTTATCGAGGCTTTGGATGACCCGAGGGCTGGCACTTATTTCGGTCAAAGAATTAGTTTGGTTTGATTCAGACAGGAAATATTGCTAGCATCTTGGCTACTCAGCCCCCGAGCGCCGCTCTGGAAAGAGTTATTTTTTTTTTTTTTTTTTTACATTAATACTAAAATATTTACTAAGTTATTTATTTGCATTAAATATTGATACATTGATTTTAATGTTTATTCATTGTAGTTGTTTACATGGCTTATTACAATTCATGTTTCATTCTTTTACAAGATAAATTCTATCCAATACGATATTGATTACCTGATAGGTAACTACAGTACCTATCAGTGTAATCTTACAATATACGTATTGAAGGAAGATTCTCTTTTTTACACAAGAGTGGATCCACCTAACCGTGTACTCAACTGCAATAACTGCATCTGTGATGGCGATAAAAATATTATTTTGCATTGGTTTAAAACTATAATAGAATATTAAATATTGTTATTTTGTCAAAGCATTTGCATTAATTTATTTATTGTACTTATCCATTAATTTTATTTTTACGAATATAAATTAAATCTTGTGAATTTTGTAAAAGAATAAATCAAATTAATATTTGTACCATTCGCATGGTCCCAGGGGCCCATGCCAAAGCATTTTTAAAAGACATTTCAGGATGGCTTATCGAGGCTTTGGGTGACCTGAGGGCTGGCAGTTATTTCGATCAAAGAATTCCATCTCTGAATTTCAGAGATGAAATGTTGCCAGCATCTTGAGATCTCTGCCATCGTGCACCATCCTAGAAGAAATTATTTATTTGCAGTAACTATTGTAAACATTTATTTTAGTTTTTGTTAATTGTAATTATTTACACGGTTTATTACTAGTCATGTTTCATTATCTCCACCTATCCAATACGATATTGATTACCTGATATGTAACTACAGTACATATCGGTGTAATCTTACAAGTATCGAAGGAAAATTTTGCACAGGCCGGAGATGTGTCACATTCTAACCGTGTACATAGCTGCAATGACAACATCTGTATTGAATGTAATGACTATAGAAATCTTATTTTGCATTGTTTTAAAACTATAAAACTAATAGGTACTTACCTACCTACTTACACAAAACCTCACCGTCGTGATTATATTATCTCTTACCTTATTTCTTTACGTAATTTAGCGGTTACTTAAACCGCAGTACGTATACAGAGGGTAACAAAAAAGGTATAACAAGCAAAAAGGTAGTCAAGGTACTCACAAAACTGAACAACTTTCCCCATGGAACATGGATCGAAATATTAACAAAACAAAGAGAGGTCTATCTTTCAAAAAAATTTCATATTTCGGCCTATGTTCCTATGCCTATGTTCAGTTTCATGGGTAGCTTGACCTTCTTTAGGCTTATATTCGGGTTGTACCTTTTTACTCCGGTATAATACTATGTGTAGATGTACTGTGCTTAAACTCATAAATCACTCACATGCAAAATTGTTAAAATTCTAGGAACTCTTTCATTATAAGTTACGCATGTTAGATTCTTTGCTATGGTAAATGTTCAGCAAGTAACTTTAGCTTTGAAAAAGCCGTCGAGTGCATCGCGAGTGTATAAGGGATACAATAAAAATATTTACAATAAAAATGTTTACTGTTCCTTGGCTCTTTTATTTTTTTTACCCCTATCCTATAAAATATTATACATGTATATAACAACCTATAAATAAATGCATAGTAACTCAGTAATTTGAATAAAACGTAATTTTTCATTGGCGTAGATTTTAGGATTATAGTTGTGGCTACAGAAGCTAGTCATGATTATGATATGACAATACATCGGTCACCGTCCTGACGTCCGAACTGCAGCTCTAAGTATATGCTTTTCTACTTTATATACTAAATACTGAGCTACGTTTTATTATAAGTACTAATATGGTTAATTTCACTCCATATCTCTCCCAATAAATATAAGTTTTCCATTTCCGGTATACTTTTCTTAATACTTACTATACAGTAAAGTGACAAGAATGGCTAAGAATTAGCAAATCCTACTCAAATTGGATTATTATTGGTAAACTAGAACTAAGTATCGTGTGAGTAAGGTGTCGTGTGATGCCGGCTGAGAATAGCATCACCCCATTTCTTTCCCGTGGGAGTCGTAAGAGGCGACTAAGGGACTCGAGGGTGTGTATTGCAATTTTAGGCGAGGGGCTGACAACCTGTCTCTATAGCGATACACAATTTTCCGAATGACCCTCAAATATTTGTCAGACGTGGCGTAAATGTCCGTTTTTGCGACCGTTTACGCTCTGCCTACCCCGCATGGGATTATAGGCGTGATATGCGTAGAACTAAGTATTCTTCTAAAAATGTTTTGTAATCAAAAGACGTACATATTTTTGGACGTATTGTAGCTTTTCTAACATGAAGGTGATATGCATTATTGAAATACTAAATTTACTTACCAGTCGCATTAACACCATGACAAATGAAAAGAAAAGCTTTATTTTAGGGATAATATAGAGTTACTTAGACAATAGATTATGCCAAAAAGTACATTAAAATAGAACTAAATGTATTAACAGCCTGTTAATCCCATGTTTATCCACGGATTACTATAGTAAATAAAGTCTAGTTATGTCAAACTAATTAAAACCTCTTTTCTAAACTTTTCTTTTTCTTTCTAGACATCAACATCTACAAAGTGGGAATTAAAGATAAAATGTTTATTAGTTTACTAATTGGTTCACACACCAGCGTTGGTGCGACTGAGATTTGTTTATTATTATTATTCTTAATTTGTCTAAGTATATATTTTAAATGTTCAGCATACAGCAAAAAAGTTGAACATGGAAACATGTAGGTATTAATATCACGAATATTTTTTTTCGTGTGGGACACCGAGTCGTCTAACGATCCAATGAACTCTGGTGACAGTTTTTCAACTACCTATTTCTAGTAGAAGGCCTCTGACATGGTTGTGTAACGAACGCCGTCTTATTAATCATAGACAGCAATCGGGACCGACAGCTTAACGGCCTTCTGAAGCACGGGACCATCTTTCTTTCCGGATAATCAGGTGGTTCATTCAGATAGCAATGTCTTAACCAGACAGGGAACAAGTGATTAATTTCAACTTTGTGAGTGTCCCACAGAGAATCGAACCCGGAACCGGAGCAGGCAGCCGCACTACCACTGCGTCACATCAGCCGTCAAGTTTGTTAAGTAATAATTTATAATCCACTTTGTCGAATGCTTGTTCGAATATTATTATTCTCAAACTGCTACAGTAAAGGAAGCAGCAGTAATTAGTCAGATTTGCCTTCCCCTTATCTTTTCGCTGCTATTTGACTTTGGGACCAAAGTGCCATGTCTCCCGTGTTAGTAAATACAATAACAAATCATTATCTCATTTTCATGATATGTTCGGCACGTCGTCGTTAGAAACATGATAAAACATGGCGATTCGGACCCACCGCAACATGTACATTAGTTATGTAAGAATTGTTTGCATTCGCGTTCGCAAGTATTCGCATACTTCAATATGAACTTTTGAGAAAAAACATATCAGAAAAACATCACACATCGCATTAATTAGGCTTATAAGATAGAAAATAAAAATTCGCATCGATTTAGCAATTTCCAGAACATTATACAAACGAAACACACCTCGCTTCTGCTGCCAAGCTATCAATTCGCGCCAAATTCGCTACAAAAAATAAACCCGTTGAGGACTTTCCAAATTGCACCGCAGGTAGGGTTTGAACCTGCGATTCTCGGTATCAATACTACCGACTAGGCTACCTTGGCTCAATTGCCATTGGTGAAATTATGCAAGTACTTAAATCTTAACACCCGATTGTTGAAGTGTTTCAAATTGTTACACTAGTAACTATAACCTAATCAGTGGTAATAATCACTTGTTACACACATTCGCAAGTATAATGCAAGATTTTCGCAAGCAGACAAAAATACATTCGTTTCATCACTACATTGATCCGCAGCGTCATGTTTTTCGTTTAGCGCAGACAAGGATGGGGTTGTATTCCGATTCAGGCAAACATTTAGAAGAACGTAAAACATGGAGCTACCGATCTAGGTTTATAACTAAAAGATTTCTCTAGTCTGTATTCGCTATAGTATGATTTTTTATATCTTATGTCATTCGCATTTACACTCGCTAAGTTATTACAAACATAGATTTTATTGTTCATGAATGAAGAAACACAAAAGTGCAGTAATTTAATAACCGCTATATTAAAATAATTGCTTATATTCAAGTGCACAGGGGGTATATTTTTGGATGAAACTATTATAAAGTAGAGGAATAATCAATAAAACAATAATTTAATATTACAAATGACTATAATTTTGTCACAATTTTTGCCATACAATGTTAATAATAACTTTTAACTTACCACTATTTATAATACATTACTTAACCATTGAATTTATTATTTAATATTCATCCTGTTTAATTACTAATTACATTCCACGGATCAATTTCAAATGAGATATTATCAATTAATATATTTTATTTAAATAAAAACTCACAGGACCATACAAAGTTTTAAAAACTATTTTTCGAAAACTCGAGTACTTTATTATTATGTTATGATACACTAAAATGTAATTCGATTAGATCTTACGTTGCTAAAAATATTTCTTGCTTAGTTACCTACGAGAAGTTATCGTTTAAAATCTGTACAAACGTTACATTATAAAGTGGAGACGGCGCGAGCGCGCGACAGGCATCCGCGGCGGCGTGATTGTACGCACCCCTCTCTCCGCAACCGAAGCATCACAGATATTTGCAATACATCATACCTGCTGAGTATCTCCCATTCCTGTCTTATCTCCAGTTTATGTATTGCAAACGTTTATGAGCGGTTGCGTAATCGAATGCAATACGCCGCGGAGCGCGGCGGCAAGCACATGGTACCTAATTGACAGATTATCAGACAAAGATCCGCTTACAAGACGTTACGCAAAATTTCAAGGAAAAGTTGAGTTTTACTAGAAGAGACAAGTCAATTCAGAGTCGATAAAAAGGTTTTATTAAAATTGTCAAAGAAGATTTCTGAATGTGGCAAGCCGGAGCCAATTTTGGAAAATTAAACATACCGTTACTTTGGCACAAAAGCAATGATGGAAGAGTTATGCTACATCATGATTACTTTAAGATTAATATCATATTACAAAATGTAGCATAGCGCAGTGCCGCCGCCGCGCTGGAGCCGTTTATAAAACAAAGCACCGAGTAAAATGCGAGTCGAATGAGTGAAGCAACCCCGACTGGAAACCTAACTGCGCTGGCAGACTTAGACACTGTACGCCATAACCTACTAAAAGCAAATGTTAAAAAGTACAATAAAACCAATAACCATTTAACACGCAAGTTATTTCATGAAACACGTAAGTTTAACCACTATACACGAATCCTAAACGGAAAGACACACTGATTTTAAAACATACATGTTTCATCATTAAAACCACTCTTCTTTTCTTACGCTATCCACAAAATGTATGAAATCTATCCGGTTGTGTTCTATTGTACTTTTTTCACATCATTTAATATCCACTAATCACGTTTCTCATTTTCTATTAATATGACCATTTCCGCCAGCGCTGTGGTTTTCCATCTATGTCGGAAATAACTACAAAATTGTAACAAACAATATTTTAAGTAAAAATTAATAATTATTAATTAAGTATCAATAAAATTGAGCTAGAACCGTACTGACTGATCTCTTACAAGCTGATGCGGCCTAAATCGTATATCGCGGGCACTATCAACCATTTTGTATGACATTCTTACAAGTCCTATTCCAACCTATAAGAAATACAGCTAGCTTTGCTATATGGACTGCAGTAGAAAATATTTTCTGCGGAACTAATACAGATTATTTTACTGTAATTCATTATTGGTTCAAATCTGATGATTTTATCGTAAATTATTTTACGATAGGAAGCAAAATAAGAATTTTAATTTTAGTTAACTGTATTTATAGCGGATCCCAAATAAAACCAACTAGAATTTTAGTTCTTTTGAGCCATTCTTTCTTAGTGTTAGAAAGTTAAGTACATTGTATTGTATTATTGCTTTTAAGTCGGAGACTATTTTTTTATTGCTTTGCCCCTGCGTTTAGTGTTTTGGCACGACAATACTGATTTTAAATGTACGCCTTGGCCTCCTATTTAGAACATTGAAATTGATACTTCCTTTTCTTTACTTTGGTTTATTTTATGTAAAGTGAACTGTTGAATAAATATGTAGGGTTTTCACTTTTCAGTCAAAATTGCTACCGAAACGAGTGCCCAATGTCACAAAACTGTAAATTTTCATCATCTAGGCCAAGACGTTTGGGCACGGTGACGAAACGTTCTCAAGAGCGCGGCGTGGAGCTAAAGCGACACTACTCACAACCAGGCGGCCCGCGCGCCTCACTCGTCGAGACATATGACGTCACACAAAGCGTTACACTTTTAAAAATCTTAGATATCTTGCCCTTAATATAGCCTAAAATCCTTTTCCATAACGTGCCGCTTATTTTTGAATAAAATAAATAGTTTTTATCTGAAACATATTACAATGAAAATTGAGATATGTTACGACGAGCCATGTATTTTTTTAAATAAGTATCAATTTAATTTTAGATAGTTGTATGTTGATCTTACTTTTATTAAACCGACATATGCCTCACGAGTGAAAACAAAGAAAAATGTATAAGTAACAATTGTACTAAGTTTTTAATTAATTAGAGATAATTTTTAAATTTTCATAATATTGCCACGAGTTAGAATCGAATGTTACAAAAATATACATACTGTACAAACAGTTGAGCGATACGGTGGTCACTGGCTGATACAGTAACGCGACGCACGCCTCGCCTCTTCTACGTTCTCGATTATCATTGCTTCGAAATCGATTTATCAAAGTAATTCCTTATTTCGATTGATACAAATTTAATTTCAATTTCGCTGTTGTCGTACCATGAAGTAGCGAAACGCGCGTGAACCAGCGACGCACAAAGAACGCACATAGTAAACTAACACTAACTCGTTGATAAGGACTTACTACTACAGCCGCCCCCCCCTGCCCCTCCGCCTGGCGGCGGCCGCGTGACGCTGCGAACATCCCTTCACTAAGTACTCACACATCGCTTTATAAAACATCACCTTTACCTACTGGTTACGTAGTAAGAAAACATTGTAGAACACAAATGTGCGAGCACGACATTGCACGGTATAGGTAAAACCGAGTCTTATACGAGAAAGGAAACTTCAACCAAATACGACTAAAAATAACTATCACAAAGCTATTCGAGAGTAATATTGCGATGGGTTACAGATTACAAAACACACGTATTTTAAAGAAAGCACGCAACAGGCAGACAATTCAATAGAAAACGAAAGGTTATTTGACCAAATGGTTTCGGCCAAATGTTGATTTAGTCAAACGAAAGTAGTCTGATTCATACAATGCTATGCAACCAGTTTAAATGTTGAGTACATTTCAAAGTGACGTTCAGCAATTTATAACTCATCGGAATAAGCAATTTCGCCCAACCGCATAGACCACTACTGTTATGGTAAAATTTGGGTATTGATTTGGTTAGGAGGCTGTGGTCGAAGCGACCGAGCGGCGTTAAAAGTGTTAAAAACGTCTGGCTTTGGAAACTATATACAACATTCCATTTGATCTTATGATTTTAACTAGTATGTCAGTAAAATAGCAAAATATACAAAACATCCGAAATAATAAATAGTTCATCCTACGACTAGGTCTAGTTTCAAAACGACTAGAAATATAATTTAATAAAGACATTCCGCACAGTCTCAAATAAAATGGTCTGACTTTACTCATAAGGTTAACTTAAACCAAATCCTATAGTTCAAATTAACTTAGAGCCTGTAACTTTTTACTTTACTTTATAGTAGTGATGAGGTTAACTGTTTGCTATAGTTTATAAAGCCAGACGTATTTCTAGCACCAGAAAACTACTGTCTAAACGTAGGCCTTAAATTCGATTTGTGGTGCAGTGGTCGCCCGTACCAAGAGGTATACAAGCTCGATAAAAACAATATTTCAATAAATACGATAACTGTCAATAAGTAAGGAAAAAGTAATAATTTATGCAAATGTTTAGATTTCCATCACAGATCAAGTGTTAACTGTAGGTAGATAAAATATACTTGTAAAAGCACCGTCTACCGTTAGCGGCAGATGAACTATCCCCACTGGCCACTTGTTAACATCACAGCTCTAGAATATGGTGCACTTGTAAATAGTTTCGCTTTCTGACAAATGAACTGGTATTTTGTCAGAAGCCACAAAACCCTAAAACTATATTAAAAATACTTAACCCGGCGACCACCGCCACGTGAATACAGAAACAGATAAAAAGTGCTCAATATTGTGATGCAAGCAAAAATTTGTATATAGAAGATTTTAAATAATATTGAGTATAAAAAGCGTAAAGCAATTAGCATGTACAATAGCGTGATTGTGCAAACGACGCGACGTATGCTACGCTCTGTTTGTCGATTATATTTAAATGTTTTAAATAACCTTTCGAACTTGGATACTGTATTTATGTTTGCAGAAATTCAACAGCACAAGAATATGTCAATAAAAACACTTGCTAGGTAACGAATGTCGCGTATAGACAGGATTGTTATAGATACTTTCAAAACATTTGGCTTGCGGATAGTGAATTCATATTTATCTAAAAATCGTCTTGGTAAGCTCGTAGCACACATGGCGTCACCGACCAAAAACCAGTGTTAAGTCGATAAACAATATCAGTACAATTAACGCTAACACAACTGCGCGGCTGCGCCAATAATAATAATAAATACAAAATAATATTATAATAAACTATGCGATCTTAAATACCCTGTTTATTTCATACAAACCACCGAATCAAACGATGTGAAAAATGTCTATGTGGCGCCATCACGCGGTGAAAACAAAACACGACACATTCGTTGGACTCCACAACGATTTGCAATTTTTATTTTGCGGTTTATGTAGCCTGGTGGCGCCACCTAGAGGCACATAAAGAACATAACGTAACCGCAGAGCCCGCGACCCCCTCCCCCGCATAGAATGAAATGCCCAAATTCGTATAAATCTCTTCAACCATTATTCAGACTGAATTATTAACTACGCATGGTAAGTACCGGCGTCACAGATCCCGTACAAATAGATTAAAACTACTAAATAATTGAAGGTTTAAAACATTTACACGGACTTTACACTTCGCTATACGCCTACTATCGCATTTTAGCATAAATTCTTTCTTTATCATTACCTTATCGTTAACGTATATGTCTTTATTACGTATGTTATTTCGTTTCACTTATATTTAACACCTTTTGTGCAAAGATAAGTAAGTAATAAGATTTAAAACTTGTTTGTACAAGAGTACTTCACTTCCACTGCACTGAAACAAATGTGTACAGTCAGTCAGTTGTCTGACTATCGTCGGCCTATTCCGAGTTCGATTTAATCAGGTATCAAACTGAACAACTTTTACACAACAAACACTGAAAACATGTACGAATTTGTTATTAATGGACAGTGAAATAATTATGTCTAGTACTCGATTGTTACCCAAAAGATTGTTCAGTTCTATGATTGTTCTCTCCACCACTTTTAATCTTAATATAATCCAAAATACCGTAATCAGATCGAAAAAAAACTCGGACTTTCAACCTTAGAATAGATAGTAAAGTTAGTAACAATAAGACTTAGAACGCTAGGACACGTTCATAATTCAAAATGGCGGTTAAATATGCATAGTATCAACAGAACACAGAACAATCGGCCCGCAGCACCTCGCATTATCCAATATTAAAACCACGATTAAAACTATACGCAACGCAAAACTCCAATGACGTTTGTATATAAAAAGTACATTATCTACATTATAGAAAAAAACTAATTTATAAAAGTAACAAACATTTTGAAGGTAGAGTCGAAGTATTAAGTACATCAATGTGCCTATAAATGCAGCTTATACACTGTAATGGCGGTTCAGAAGTACAGGCGCCATAGCACCCGTAGTTCGCGTGGTACAGGCGTCAAAGGAGCCGTGCGCGCGTTCCGGTACAACAAGAGTAAGAGTAAAACGGCGCGAACACGCAACTATAATAAAGTGTACAATTATGCTATCACTAGCGATCCGAAGCTATGTAACTGATCGGGTAACATGTCAAATGCACGGTCTCATGGCAACACACAAAGTTCACAAGCTTAAACATTCTATCCACGATTTTTCTTCCGCTTACTTAATATAAAGCCCCAGAAATGTCGTAGCTACAATTGTTCAAGCTTGAAAATAATGTAAACTTATCATTTGTTCAGTACCGAACCAAAAGTGAGTTCAGGTATGAAATAATGTAGAAGTTACATCTGTTATTTATTACACCTACCGCGGCCAGTGACTTTAATAAACTTGTTAAGTACACGAGTACTAATCATGATACCTTAGCCAATCGAACAGACCGATTTGACAGCTGTGCAAAGCATACTAAAAGAACGCCATCTAGCTAGAATGGAATATCTTATTATGGAATTAGACAACTGCCAAATCGGAATTCATGACTAGGTGTAACTGAAATAGTCACATAAAACTCGAGGTCACCGACCGCCACGACAAAATGGCCGCCAAACAACGGCAGTATAAATATTGAAGATAATGTACAAAAAAATGCTAAAATCGAATTATAAATAGCGTCACAAAATCCACGTTATAACTAAAAAAATCCAAAAAAGTATACACTCTTGTAGGCCGTTGTGACTTAGATAAAAAAATATATCCGGCTTGGGTAGCGGGTGCGCAGGGTGGTAAAACTTTTTTTTCATTTCATTTTGACTAGCCCACACGAATTAGTAAGTGACTAGAACGCGAAACATTTCATTGGCAAGACTTTTAGTTAGATCCGTGGCACAACCGACTGAAACTTACTAAGCTTCAAATCTTTGCAAAACTAATAACCGTAAATTTATGAAACTAGAATATAATGCATCTTTTATAAAATAACTTGAGTTTAGGTAGGTCCATCCATATCGATACTGTAAGATTTATAAAATCTTGAGGTTACAACTTAAACTAGCGAATTTTCGAACATATATGTTTCTCTACAGCATCACAGTCCATTATTTTGATATACTTACTCCGACTCTTAGGAAGAGCTTCCTTCAAATTTCGCATTTTTCAATACATTTTGTCATAGTACTTTAGCTCATAGATCAGTCGTGAATAAGTCGTCAAGCCCCCCTGCACACGCGCCCGCATCCCTCCGCCGTCTACGCTAAAACCATGTGATGGACCGAAGAAGGAATACATACAATATTTACAAATAAAAACCTAAAAATTAAGCTCATTACAGTTTTTTGAAAAAGATTAAATTACATCACTAACGATTGCTTTACATTACGCTCGCGGCGGACGGTTGGGAAATTTTGTTACGACGACATAAAGACGTCATTACAGCGTCATGATACAAGGTAGATTATTGACAGCTACCATTTTTTTACGTGTTTTCTATTGGCAGCAGATAGAAATAAAAATGAATGCAACTGCATCTCCCGCACGTTTTCAATAAGCTGTCGTAAAATGGCGTCTTAATGTCGTCATCGTCGCAGTTTACCAACCACCCGCATCCCGAGCCAGCGCTCAGTCCAATTTCGCTACTTACAACACTATAAAAATCGAGACCTTTTACAAATACAGTGTACTTTAAAAACCCAACCTATAATAAGTAAGATCACACGTATGTTATGTACTTAAAGGAACATACAGACAGTGGTAACGCAGAGATTCAAAACGGTCCGCACTCACACTCTCACCGTGTCTGTACACACTCCCATAGCGTTTCACGCCCCCCTCCTTCGCCCTTCGCCTCCCCGCGAGCTCCACACCTAGTGATGTCATCAAGATGATCGGATATCGCAAACATATTCGAGTATACTCATATCTACCAAATAGTGAAAATTAATAAATAATTCAATATTTAAAGTAGTTACAACCCAAAATTGATTTTAATACCTTAGGTGATTTTGAGTCGATAAATAAATACTTAAATATCGAATAAAATAATATCCGGACAATATTTTTTGTGCGAATTAAAGCCCTATATTATGCTTGTATAACTATACGATCAAAAACTTTACGCAGTCCAGCTGCGCAACATAAATTACACCACTAGATATTAAAATCAATATCCCACTTACGATATCCGACGTTTAACGACGTCACTTTTACTCGGAGCGTTTGACCGATAGATCGATCACGTCATCCCCAGCCACAGATTCAGCCGTTTTTTCAGCATTGTCGACCAGCGTTTCGGCAGTTTTGGCAAAAGTCTCACTAGCTTCGACAAAAGTCTCACCAGTTTCGACAAAAGTCTCACCAGTTTCGACAAAAGTCTCACCAGTTTCGACAAAAGTCTCACCAGTTTCGACAAAAGTCTCACCAGTTTCGACTATAGCTTCCGCATGCCCAGGCGGTATCGGATCAACTTTAGTCGAAGTTTCTACCGCCTGGTCTAGGGACACTAAATCAGTCGAAGTAGCTATTTCGGCCGGATCCTCGAAACTTTCGACTAAAATCTGGTGACTTTCGACCGTCGGCAGGAAACTCTCGATTAGCTGGTTAGCATCGACGCTCGGCTGCTGTGTGTTCACAGCTGGTGGGTAATCTACCGGCGAACAAAATTTACTATTTATTCCCAAATTATTTTGATGACATGTGACACTAATAAAAAAATAATTAAGAATCGCAACAGTTATTCTTCTTCTTCATCAAGTCGAATGGTAACTTTTTAGTCTTAGCCTTGGTCCAATAAAAGTTATTTCAAAAAGATACAGTCATTTTTGAAGAAGAATTCTTCAAAATCTAAGATGTGCGATTAAAAATTTAACGTGCGATATATTCCGTTTTAGTAATTACTCCTCGGTCTGTAAAACTGATGTAATTTTAATGAATAACTACTTAAAATGTACAAGTGGCTGCAAATTTACAGGAAAGCTCAAAGTTTAATGCAGACAGCAGCAGGCACGAGTTAGCCTAAACGCACTTGTAAAAAGTATCTGAACATTGACACATTTTGACTAACCAAAATAAATGGCACAGTCGAGAGTGTCGTCATTACTTCCCCAGTATTAGTGTTCCCCAGTAGTGATTAAACTCGAAAAGAAAAGAAAGTAACTCGAATCCATTCATAATGCCCTTTAGGACAGTGGCAGGATGTCAAGAAAAGAGTACAAAGTGGACTTGAGGTGGTACCTGTGTCGTGCATGAGCGGTGTGTGGCGCGGGGGAGGCGGCGACTAACAGAACCCTCCGAAGCCGACCGACGGCACGGAGGGGACGGCGGGGGACGAGTGCTCGCCGTTCTTGTGCAGCTCCAGAAGCGGCGGCGCTGACAGGTAGTGTGTCTGGAAACATAAAGTTTTAGTTTTACAGTCATATTCGAGGATTAATACATACATAAATCACGCCTATATCTCTTACGAGGTAGGCAGAGCGTTAACGGCCGTAAACGGATATTAACACCACGTCTGACAAAAGTTTGAGGGTCAATCAGATAACTTTGTATCACTATAGTGACAGGTTGTCAGCCGCCTATCGCCTAAAACTGCAATACACGGTTAGATAACCCTAAAGTCCCTTAGTCGCCTCTTACGACACCCATGGGTAAGAAATGGGGTGATGCCATTCTATGCCGGCATAATAACGGATTAATACACTGACCATACCGAGGTTGGTATATCTGAAACGTTACTCATTACCAGTGATGTGTTGTAATTTAACAAATATACAGTAACAATAAACTGTTATGTTGAAAAACTGAGAATTTCGACCACTATTCATTAAAATCTGGAAACTTTTATAAAAAAACTATTAGCTGGGCGCTGCGATGGCTCCAAATTATAATAGAAAACATTAATCTTAATAAGTGAAATAGCAAAAAAGTTTTTTAAAACAAGATTTTATTTATTTGAGTGCACTATGGACCCTGGCTAACATGTATTTGAGAGTGGTTGGCAAGATGATTCCAACGAGCCCAAACTCGATAGAGGTACATAGTTTCATCTTTGAGATGCTATGACCACCGGCTCCATCAGTATATCAGCTTTTTGACATCATTATATTGCATTGTCACCCAATTGACATGTCTATGCAAAATTTTAGATCAATCGGAAGTCGTTAAGTGGCGCAAATTTTGCTTCCAAGATTTGACCCGTACAAACTCACGAACACGGCAAGTCAAATAAAAGCTAGTAAAAAGATATGTTTATATTTTGGAAATCAGTTTTTCGTTCATAATGTTGCCCATATACCTGTGCGGCGTGCGCTGGCGGCGGCGTGTACCCGTTGTAGTAGGGGTTGTTGTAGTAGGGGTTGGCCGGCACGCCCGCGACCGACGGCGAGTAGCCGTACTGCCACTCGGACAAGTAGCCGGGCGTGGGCCGCATCAGTCCGCCCACGTAACCCCCGCCGTAGCCCACGAACGGCCCGCCGTAGCTACAACATAAGTATTCATTAAGAGGGTCCTGAACGAAACAAGCACCGCCATCACCTGAAATACATTACTTAATGAAAACGCTGTTTATCCGTTGGTCGGAAGTTCAATGAATTGAAGATTTATTAAGAGTAATGTTGGTCAAAATATGCGAAAAACTAGCACTTTAACTCTTTTTCTATCTTTAACATTCCACTTTTTATTACAAACAAATACGGCAGACTATAAATAGGCAAAACTGAATTTCGATATTATGTTTTTACAAGACGAAGGCTAACAGCATTATTAAATAAAATGCTCTCAGAAATCAGAAAAATAAAGTTATCATAAACACAATTTAATTGATGTAATAAAAAATGCATATAAACAAACTAATAAATTCACACCTAGTAATGTTGTAAATTTTTACAGTACAATTATTTACGAATATAATGTGTAAAACATCAATTATTATTCGGTTTATGGGGTTTGTTCATTCACAGACAAAAAGCAGTCTTCATCAAGTAATAAATTTTTAAGTGATGAGGGCCGCCACAAATCGCCAGCGAACCATCTATGGCGGCACTTTTTCTACAATCCACCGCGAAATGGAATAATAATGTTTGGAAATTTTCATTTGAAGAAATCTCCAAAATATATTTTTTTATTACAACAAGACATTCGCCAAGAACATTGAACCCAAGAACTGGATTTGATTATTATGTCTACAGAAAAAATCGCTATGTACTTAAGCTTGATTTTGAGTCATTTTCAATTTTATACAGTTTTAATACACCAAAATATACAAACATAATTTATACCTTTTTTTTTTTCAAACACCAAATCATATTCGCTTAGCGGACATGCCGTTTCACAAGCAAATTCTTAGCGTAGCGAGCAATGTATGTCGCAAGAAAGGACAGGAAATCTCATTCATCCAATAATTATGTCATTAGCCAGCTAGACTGATGTTTCTTTCGTTAATTAATAATCAAAATTAGACAGCATATTTACAACGTGAGAAAAAAATTACAGCTGGAGATTAACTGTCTTTTTCTTTTGATTTATTTTCAAGAAGAGTTAAGGAAGTTTTCTGTCAGAATTGAAGCCAAATTTACATTGTAGGCTTAAAATCCTGATACATTGCATTGGAGGGATTTTTAATACATTTAAAATATTCAATCATCAATTGAAAATTCTGATACATTGCATGAGTACCTATTGTTTCCATTGTTTCATAGACAACATCCAGTAACTTTAAACATACATACCCGTAGATTCCAACACAAGCCGGCAGCCGGCGCGTTTGAAAGTACATTAAGCTAGTAGGTCACGCATTTAAAGAGAAGCATTCCGCCACCAGGGGCGCGGCGTGCCTGGAAATCGCGACTCACTGTCAAATCTAATTTCAAACACGCTGGCCGCCAGCTTCGGTGACAGCTTCGCTAGGCTAAAAAACATGTTAATACTTCGCTTCGTATATGCAGGAGCAACAAACAAAGTCATTCGCATTCGCATTGTTAATATGGGAGAAATTGAGGAATTTATACACTATTTTTCTCTTTTACAATCAATACATAATAAAAACTCTGCAAAATGTTACGCTCAACTTATTTTCTGAAATTGAGCATAACGTTTGTTTGGTAAATCATTGAGCTTTATGAGTAATGTTCGAGCCTTACATTTACTATTCTGTCTTTCTTTTAAGTGGGGCGCCACAGTATTAATTGAATTGTTTTAATTTCATAAATAAGATTTTGTTATTTCTAAGATCACTATAAGAACTTATTTTTTTACATTGATTAAATCTGATAAAACATCAAATTTTAATCTTTTTAGATCATACAAAAAAGCTTAAAAGGATTATCAAAGCAATTCATTCGCAGGCTGATTTCAATGGAGTTAGTTAGAAAATACATGTTAATAATAGTCATGTATTCACTCACCCATTGTTAGCGTAGGCAGCAGCGCCCCCATACGCGCTGTAGGGTCCGTAGAGCGTGGGCGCGTACTCTGGCAACGCAGGCACTGGCGCCGACGTGGGCTGTTCAGATGTGGCCACGCCCACACCCACACCCACTCCGCCCACACCGCCCACCCCGCCCACGGGCCCCGTCGGTCCCTCGGCTATGGAGGGGATCTGGTCAACGAGAGATTCCAGCCCCGACAGAGATTTGGAGGCGACGTCCTGTGATTTAGGCTTGGCTTCGCCGTACGCCGACGGGGAACCTGTCGCGTGTAAGTGTTTAAAATACAGGATTAACCTAGCTCCAAAATAAGCAAAACTTGTTTAAATATGACCTACTTTGCTGATCTGAATACTTATGTATACATTGTTTGTCATTAAATACATATTATACATAGAAAACACCCAGCTTAAACACATATATCTCAAAATTTACTCAAGAAATGTTTGTCTTGTGGGGTTCGAGCGTACGGCGTTGCAGGCAGGAGTACCTGGCGCAGGTCAGGACATACAGTGCTTTAGTTTATTAGTGTTGTAGTTTGCACGGACACCATACCTGGATGTTGCTGATGCGGGTGTGGCGTGTGCGGCGGTTCTGGTTGTGACCCCGGTGGTCGGAAGCCTGCCTCCGACCCATTGTCCGGTGTCGATCTGAAAATATCCCAATATGAGCGTCATTCGCATTGCGTCAACTTTTTATTTAGTGTCCAGGTGCAGGTGGCACTGATAACATTCTGATTGTAGCATGAGTGAGTTCGATTGTGCCACTAAATGTTGAATGAACTGTACGTACCTGTTGAAATTACTGGGATACATGGACTGGTGTTGGTGCAGGGAGTCTAATCGTGGACTGTCGCCTACGCCCGAGCCTTGGCCTGCAACAATGACACATATAAACAATTTATTCTATAAAAGCACACACAGCAAATAACATAATAAATTAACAAAGGCTGGCTCTGGTGTTAGGCCATCTCAATAACCTATATTCTCAGCTAGTTGTGCTAATGCTATTGCAGAGACTCCATTTTCTTTAGTGACATATCTTTTAGTATGACAGTTGTCACATATGACTTAAATAAATAAACCAGTTTGCCACGAACGTGGCAAACTGGTTAAACTCTGGGTCTCTTCTCTTTTCGTGTGGGACACCGAGTCGTCCAACGACCCGATGATCCCTGGTGTCAGAGTTTTTCAACTGCCTACTACCACTAGTAGGCCTCTGACATGGTTGTGTTACGACCGCCGTCTAAGTAATCATAGACAGCAACCGGGACCGACGGCATAACGTGCCCTCCGAAGCACGGAACCATTTCTTTTCGGACAATCAGTTGGTTCACCCTGCAATGTCCTAACCAGACCGGGAACAAATTTACAAAGTGATAAATATCAACTTTGTGAGTGTGTCCCACCGAGAATCGAACCCGGAACCTTTGCGTCGCAGGCAGTCGCACTACCACTGCGCTACCAGTCACCCATCAAACTCTGGGTGACTGGTAGGGACAACACCAGATTGGACTGGACAATTCACACACAGAGCCATTTAGCCCCAAACCAAGCAAGGCTTTTACTATGGGAACTATGCAGCTTAACACACACATTTGACACTCACATTTCACACTCAAAATTAAAATAAACATTTGAAAATTTACTTTACAAATGTTTGTGTCTTGTGGGGATCAAAGCCTCTCTCGGCGCAGAAGGAAGGTTACATACCCTGTTGATCCTGTGGATAATGATGGTATTCTTTCTCCATGTTGTGGGGCGACTGTGCGTGCAGGTGGTAGGGCTGCAGCCGCGCCTCCGCGTCGTAGAGGGCGCCACCGAACGCGCCCACGCCCACGTTCCCCCCGCCCACGCTGCCCACGCCCACGTTCACGCCTGCGGGGGACATCTCGCTGCCCGCTTGCGAGTTCGTCTGACAAAATGGGGCATTAGATAATTTAGAATAAACGCACCAAGGCATAGTTTAATCCCAACTGTATCTTACCTGAAGAGCTGAATAGAAAGCGAAACAGTTGCCAATTTACTATAGCAAATATACTTTTCATCTTTCGTACTCTTTACTGAACTTAAATGAACTAAACTACACATATTTTAGAATAGTTTGAGAAAAAGAAAGAAGTAAGAACAGTGATGTTACAAGTGGTCATTCATACATACATAAAATTGGTCTATTTCGTTTTCTTAAAATACTGTTTTTACGCAGTGTCACTACTGTAGATCGAGTTGCGATTTATCCTAGTTTTTACAAAAAAGGTACTGTTGTTTTTCAATCCTACTAATATTATAAATGCGAAATTTTGTTAGTTTGTTACTTCTTCACGCAAAAACAACTGAACCTATTGTAATGAAATTTGGCACACATATAGAAGGTAACCTGGATTAACACATAAGATAGTTTTATGAGTACGCGGGCAAAGCCGCGGGAAACAGCTGATTTATATGTAAATCTATGATCTGTAACAGTCCCTATACTTTTATGCCCAAAATATTAAGCGGGGTTGTTAACGTCAAAGAAGAGCCTCAACTTGCACATCGAGATAGAAAGCTGAAAATCTGCATGAAGATACTTCTTGACCTACTAGTTAATACTGAGATGGTGTTTGGTAGTGCGTAGTGCAGTATTGATCAGTAGGTCAAGAAGTACCTTGCTAAACTAACCCGGTAGATGGAGCCATGCCTCGCATTATTGGCATTAGATATGATTGCTAAATTCGCGGGTAAGGAATGGAAGAGGCGTCGCCACTAGTGATGGCAAAAGTCGCAGTTCCAAACCGGAAAAGGCGTGCGTCAAACGGCTCCAAACATACGCCGGCCCAAAGAGGTTTGCAAGTCACTCCTATTGTCGTAATCAGTTACTCGATCACCAGAAACTTACCTTATTGTAGTCGGAGAGGCTGCTGTTGGAATTGGAGCCGGGATGCATGTCTGTGCTGCCGAGCGGCGAGTCGCGCGGCGGCTCGAAGTCGACGGCGAGCGCGGGCGAGACGGGCGGCGGGGAGGAGATCGCGGCCCCGATGTCCGATGACAGCTCCGCGCCGAAACTGCCGCTGCCGGCCGAGCCGGTGCTGCCGCCCTGCTGGACATAACACGATTGTAAATTTCGTAATTTTAAACATATCCGCGGCATACCCCGTCGTAGATAACGCGACGAGTTGGAAAATTTCTCACGAAACTGGCATACGGAAGCCCAAAATAGAGATGAATGGAAGGAGAAGAGGGAGGTCTTTGCCCACCCAATGACAAGATTTGAAACATTATTTTTTAACACCTCCATTCAAAAACTACGTTTTATGTAGTGCGCCTATAGTAGGTTTTTAGTCTCGAGTGATTAATATTTGGAAAATAAGCAATCAAACTCAAATTGACAAGAAATGGGACACTTTTTATTGAAATACTAACTAGTATCTACTATTTTAATAAGTATTTAACTCCTAGTATTTACTCCATACCTACCGAAAATTAAAATTAAAAAGTAATGTGTAAAATTTTTGTGAGAATAAATTAAAGATAGATTATTCTAAATATTGGATGTTTTAACTCTAAAACCTCTAAGAAACTAGGATCAATGGATAACAACACTGTACATGTAAGTAATGTTGAAGGAACTTTGTTTTTCTCATAGGGAAGGATGAAAACTAGTATGTTTCACTTGGACCTGAAGTAATTTATTTTCGGGTGACGTACATTGAATCCCTCATTTCTCTCAGGATTCTTCTTTACTTCTACATACATTCCATTTGTGCTCGTGCTGACGGTCCTTTGACTCGCGCGCCATCAACCGACACTCGCGGGAGCACGGGAAGTGGTAGCGACTTGACAAGTAGCAGCGCGAGTAAATTGTTAACACTTCCCTACTGCTTGCCGAGCCCGAGTGTGTAAATGAGTTGTAAGGTCAAAAACAAACCACATACCTGTGTGTAGTGCATCTCCTTGGTGTAAGGTTGCGGCTGCGGGCTGGAGTGCTGGCTGTAGGGCGTGTGCTGCGGAGACGGCGTGTACGAGTGCGGGGTGCTCCCGCCCGCGGGGGCGAAGCCCGGGCCCGACCCGGGGGCAGGCGCGGGGGAGCGGCTGCGAAGAGGGAACGAATGCTGTCACATACCATGTCAAGGAGGATGGAAACCAGTAGTTATAATTATGGCGAACCTTTGCTATTTTTTGTAGTTGTTCATAAGTGTGTCTTCGTCTTCATGTTGGACACCGAGTCGATGAACCCTGGTGTCTTACTTTTTTAAACGCCTACTTTCGGTCGCTCAAATTGAGAACTATGACCATCAGGGTTCATGACCCAGTGGCACATACACGAAAAGAAAGATAAAAAGTTGACTTTTTTCATTGGATAAGATGTTATTGTGCGTTGTTATGTGAAGAAGAGTGATTGGTGGTAGCCAGGTGGCTCAATACTACATGATGGTAAAGAGGATTTCACTCCGAGCGAGATGTTAGCTCGGGGACCGCTGCGGAACTAGTAGGACGTGGATGTTGTATTTATGCTAAGTCTTCGACAAACTTCGTAACCGCGTTTGAGGCCTTCGCCTCTGATAATCTTCTATGACGAGTATGACTTGTCGTGTTTACATTCTGTAGGCGGCGTGGTTGTTGTCGCCTCGTCTGAAATAGATGCATCCAGCGAAGTCAGTCTGTATGCGGCGCGCGCTTCATAATTTCATTGCAACCCGCACCGCTACAGTTTGATTGTTCGTTGATTTATTTATTGCTTTTTCTGTGGTTGTTTTGCTTGTAGGGAGCGTGTGCCAAGCACTGGTTTAGTTACCTGTAGGGGCGGGGCTGCGGGTCGCGCTGGTACTGCGGCGAGTGGTAGCGGGGCGCGGGGTGCGGGGAGTGCGGGTAGGGCGCCGGCGACGCCGCGTACAGGGGCGAGCGCGCGAGCGGCGGCTGGTGACGCCCGCTGCTGTACATCGGCACGTTGCCGCCCGGGCTCTGCGGGAACTGGAACAAACGTGCCTCGTTAAAAACAATATTGTCAGATAACTGTAAGAATCTGACACTATTGGAAAATCTGAAAGCGCGGGCAAGTTGAAGAAACGACGAACTTTTGAACAGCATAAAATTAACAATGTTCATACCGTGAAATGAACCTGACTGGACTTGTATTTTCTGCACATTCACATTACACTTTTAACAATATGAGTTGCCCAATGTTTGTTTGTCACTATATGTGTGTGTGTACCTGTGGCTGCGGCGTGGGCTGATGCCGCGGCGGCGGCGGCGGGCCCGGGCTGTAGGTCTGGCTCCTCGGCGAGTGGTAGACGGCGCGGGGGGAGGCCGCGTAGCCCGCCCCTCCCGCGCCCCCGGCGCTCCCGCCGCCCCCCACCCCGCCCACGGGCCCGGGGGACGCGTAGCCACGCTGCATGCCGCCCATCGGGGACATGTCCATGCCGCCGCTTGTCTCCATTTGGTTGCCACCTGATACAATAACTTTAGTTAAACTCTAAGCCCGAGATGCACTTATTGAACAATCTGGTATTAGCATGAGTTAAAATAATAACAAGATGTAACAAAAAGGGTATGACAAAACGAAAGGAGGTCAAAGTACTCATATATATGAACAAAATTTGTTCAATGGCGCATAGGTCGAAAAATTATGTCAAAAGGGACCCTTAGTAAATTAACAAGTCAACGTCCAAATTTGTTCTCCGACCCATATTCCATGGGGAAACTCGTACATTTTCATGAGTACTGTCGCGGTGTTCGCGAATATACTATGTGTGTACTCTTGGTTGATACAACTGCGTATAATATATTATCTCAGATCCGTAGAAGCGAAGAACACATAGAAGGAACACAGAACCTAAAAAATCGTCGCCACATGTACCTTGACCTTCTTTCGGCTTGTTACTCCCTGTATTTAAAAAACCTAACTAAAAACTATTTTAAAAAAGTATTTATGAACAGGCAACAGATAGTACAGTCGGTTATAGCACTTAAGGTACCAGGGGTACTACAAAAGAACTGAATTATTTTTATCCCAAGTTAATACATAATAAAAATTTAAACTGATTCTTAAAAAAAAGTGATTTTCTACTAATACATATTCATATCAAGAAAAAAATATTGCTGGGAACCAAAATAATTCAGTTCTTTTGGAGTATCCCTGGTCATACAGCTGTAACGTCGGTGGTACCTTATGTGCTACAACCGACTGTACATATATGCCAGGGCGTCTCCGAAAGTCATCTGTTTGGATTAAAAGGTTGGTTACTGAAAACCTTTAAGATTATAGTGTACCTTGTTGGTGCTGCTGGTAGTACTGGTCGTGGTCGTACATGGCCTGCTGCTGGTCCATGTTGGGGAACTGCATCTGCCCCATGTACTGCTCGTGCTCGTGGTGCTCGTGGGGCAGGGGCGCCATGCCGCCGGCCATGCCCGGCTGCTGCAGCGACAGGTTTGTTTGCTGCAAACATACAACTATTGAATGCCCGTTTTGAAACGCAATAAAGTATAAGAACAGTACCGGCAGACAGTTCGTCTGCAGAATATGAGGCTCATCATGGCCAATATGAGGCCAAAAGCCAGAATCCGATGATTCTGGCTTTTGGTATTTGTTGTTGTAACCCCTGACTTTAATTTTACGTTGCCAGGACCGCAAACATAGCATGTTTGACTGCAGCTGTAACATTATTTAATTTTATACATGTATCTTAAATGTATTGATGCGATATACTTTTGACCTTTCATTTGATACTCCACACGAAATGCAAAAAAGCCAACTTGTACAGCTTTCATAATCATACTAATGCTATGACATAACGTCTACTTTTCTTTTGTTCACATGTCTCCTAGAATGGATTTGAAAGGTGTCAAAATTGTCATTTAGACAGTGGCCATACTGTACGCTGTTTGTCCCTGGGAGCTGCAATGCGTCACAGTACGCATTACGCGTACGTGCACGTAGCACAAAACGTAACGCAAGCAGTGTGCAGTTTCGATTGCAAGCAAAGGGTTGAAAACCTCGAAGCTTATTGCAGATGGCAACAGGACTGATACAGCGACTGTGCCTAGACAGTGACCTATAAATCTATAAGTAATAACTGAACTTTAATAAATTGACTTATTTTGACAAATTGGCAACCAATTATAGTAAACTGGCACAGTTCTGAATGGCACCATTCCTAATTGTTATTCTCATTCGATGGAAACAGTTACCTGAGTTTTTTGCTGCTACTGCATGAGTAGCAGCTACTCTTCAAGGCGTATCTTCTTTGTCTGCCCCTCTTCATCAGATGCCTCCTCATACCTAGCCGTAGCTGTATTTGTACCACTTCCACTTTCTAGACCACCCGCTACTTGCGATTCGATCGATAACAGTTACCTGACTGACTTGCTGCTGGCATGAGTAGCAGCTACTCTTTGGGGCGTATCGTCTTTGTCTGCCCCCTCTTCATTAGATGCCTCCTCCTATCAAGCCGCCGCTATATTTGTACCAATACCACTTTCTAGACCACTCGCTACTTGCAATTCGATCGATACAGTTACCTGACTTTTTTGCTGCTGCTGCATAAGTAGCAGCTACTCTTCGAGGCGTATCTTCATTGTCTGCTTCTTCTTCATCAGATGCCTCCTCATACCAAGCCGTAGCTGTATTTGTACCACTTCCACTGTCTAGAGCACCCGCTACTTGCAATTCGTTCGATACAGTTACCTCACTCACCTGCTGCTGGCATGAGATGCCTCCTCTTCATTAGATGCCTCCTCTTATCAAGCCGCCGCTATATTTGTACCACTTCCACTTTCTAGAGCACCCGCTACTTGCAATTCGTTCGATACAGTTACCTCACTCACCTGCTGCTGGCATGAGATGCCTCCTCTTCATTAGATGCCTCCTCTTATCAAGCCGCCGCTATATTTGTACCACTTCCACTTTCTAGAGCACCCGCTACTTGCAATTCGTTCGATACAGTTACCTCACTCACCTGCTGCTGGCATGAGATGCCTCCTCTTCATTAGATGCCTCCTCTTATCAAGCCGCCGCTATATTTGTACCACTTCCACTTTCTAGAGCACCCGCTACTTGCAATTCGTTCGATACAGTTACCTCACTCACCTGCTGCTGGCATGAGATGCCTCCTCTTCATTAGATGCCTCCTCTTATCAAGCCGCCGCTATATTTGTACCACTTCCACTTTCTAGAGCACCCGCTACTTGCAATTCGTTCGATACAGTTACCTCACTCACCTGCTGCTGGCATGAGATGCCTCCTCTTCATTAGATGCCTCCTCTTATCAAGCCGCCGCTATATTTGTACCACTTCCACTTTCTAGAGCACCCGCTACTTGCAATTCGTTCGATACAGTTACCTCACTCACCTGCTGCTGGCATGAGATGCCTCCTCTTCATTAGATGCCTCCTCTTATCAAGCCGCCGCTATATTTGTACCACTTCCACTTTCTAGAGCACCCGCTACTTGCAATTCGTTCGATACAGTTACCTCACTCACCTGCTGCTGAGCCTGCTGCTGCATGAGGAGCTGCTGCTCCTCGGGGCGTATCTTCTTGGGGCGCCCCCGTTTCTTCTTGGGCGGTTCTTCCCCGCCGGGCCCCAGGACAGGCGGGGGGCGCGGCTGGCGGGGCGCGCGCGGCGTCGGCGGGACCACTTCGCCGTTTTCAAGCTTCACCTGGGGACGAGATTTTGATCATCATTCTTACTACCCATATCTTTCCCGTATGTATCATAAGAGACGACTAAGGAACTCAAGAATGGCATGTGTTTTGCTATTTAGCAGTCTGTCGCTATAGCGATACACATTCTGAATGACCCTCAAATGTTTGTCATACAAAGCGTAAATGTCCGTTCGATACGCTCTGCATACCTCGCAAGGCGTGATATGTATGTATGTACTCCATTCGTAAAATCTTACAGTCACTAAATCTAGACAACCTGACAGCGTAAGATGACGCGAGAGAACTTGGATCACGTCGACTAATGTCGATTTTATGACGACATTAAAATTATTTAGGGCGTGTTCTAGACGTGAAACTAAACAACTGTACTTATTAAAATTTTACGGATTTTTTCGGCTACTGCTACTACTACTAACCTTCTTGGGTCGTCCGCGCTTCTTCTTGAGAGGCACCTCCGTGCCATCCTCCAGTATGATAGTGTCGCCGGGCTCCGGCTCCATAGTCAACCTGCGGACAGAGCGAAGGGTCACTTCGATACCACAACTAACAGGGTCACATTAGCAGTTAGTACGTGTAGCATCAACATACAGAGTAACCTTCAGCGTGAGGTTAGGTTAGATTAGATTTAGGTTAGACGGCCGATGAGGCGCAGTGGTAGTGCGACTGCTTGCGACGCAAAGGTTCCGGATTCGATTCTCGGTGGGACACTCACTAAGTTGATATTTATCACTTTGTGAATTTGTTCCCGGTCTGATTAGGACATTGAAGGGTGAACCAACTGATTGTCCGAAAATAAATGGTTCCGTGCTTCGGAGAGCACATTAAGCAGTCGGTCCCGGTTACTGTCCTTGATGACTTAGACGGCGGTAACACAACCATGTCAGAGGCCTTCTAGTGGTAGTAGGCGATTAAAAAATTCTGACACCAGAGTTCATCGGGTCATTGGACGACTCGGTGTCCCACACGAAAAGAGAGAGAAGAGCGTTAGGTTGAATCAAGTATCAAGAGTGTAGAACACCGCTTGTTGTGGCCTTCAACGTATGTATTGCCAGATCACTGGAACTTATCGTATCTAGTATCGTAATTGGGTACATACGCGTACCTGCGAATCTCCATCTCCTCGTGCGGCCTGCGCGCGGTGTTGTCCGGGAACACGAGCTCGCTCTCCTCCACGTGGGCCACCAAGCCGTTGAGGTAGTCGCGGAACTTCTTGAGCGCCGCGTAGAAGGGCACCTTGTCGGCAGCGCGCGGCAGCTGAGCGCAACGGGCGGACGACGACGGCATCACCCACATGTACTGCAAACACGGGAACAATCAAACATAGGCTTATGCACAAGTACAGTAAACTGAAACCTGGTTAAGTAGGACCTGGATAAGTGAGAAACATCTATAAGTGATACATTGTACAATTTACTAGTAGAACTCAGAATTAAGAATTCTTTCTTTGAGATTTATTTTAGTAATATTGAGACATACCATTGAGACAATGATTAATAATTTTTCCAATATCTTAAATATTTGTCTGTCTTTCGGAAAGAATTAACAATTTTTAAGTTATCGCTGACCTCCTTAAATGACAAATGTCTAATCTAGACCTCTATAAGTGAGATTTTCAATAAGCACACACACACAGATTATATAGTTAAGTTTAGGCGGAACTCTGACATCTTTAAATTATAAATAAGCAAATTTTATCTCTGTGAGAACCTCTATAAATGAGCACCATGAGGTGTCAGGTAAACAGGTTGCACTGTACATGTACAAGCTATATGAATGTGTTTATGCATATACAATGTTTCTGATAGTGTTCTACTGACCGTGTTAGTGCCGGCGATGGTGTCTGGCTGTTTCCCGAAGCAGAAGTCCTTCTTGCCGGAGAACACCTCGTAAATCAGTTTACCGTTGAACACAGCCACCTGCATTTATAAAACAATTTATCAGAATGACCGTTGCCCAAGTTTTTAGAGCTAAGCCGTTATATGAAATATTGTTTTAATGAAGTACTCTCCAAATTTAACGATCTTAGTTGGCAATCGTATAACACAATTTCCCCTAAAGGTGGACCATTTTTGGGCAAGCCCCCTATTTTTATTTTTATTTTATAATACAATACTTAAATTAGTAAATATAAAAATCTAAATAATGTTGGTTGTTGATAAGTCGATGCTCCGGTATATCAGTTGGTACAACAGTAGGACAATACTTGTACTTAAGTAAATGATTTTTTACCTTGGGTCTGTAGGTCTGCAGTTTCTCCAATAGCACAGCAGAGCCTTCTTTGATCTCGCGCCTGGTGAGGTCGGCGGAACCCTTCGTGGGGCGAGGGACCATGTTTGTGAACCCTATGCCGAAGTTTAGCAACTGAAACAGAGAAAATTAATTAGTAACATGGTATGGCTGATGCAGGTACAAGACGAAACACAAACTTCATCATGGAACCTGCCAAGTATCAGTGGGATCACAAAAACCAAGGGTGTTTCAATAGTATTACGTCCCTTTCAAGGGTTGGCTGTTAGAAATAGTACTGCGCCATTTTTCAAAGAATATGTCCATGAAATCAGTTTAGCCTGTGTCGCAATATGTGCAAAAAACAATATCGTCCTGCACAAGATGATTCGATTATCTGACACAAATTGTGTAGAGGTCGCAGATTTTCTGGAACAGGTAGAAATATCTCCCAGTGTAAGAGTTCCAGGTTAAATAAATTTTCAATGTCCGCATGAAATCTACGTGAGGTTTTCAGAAAATGGAAAAGGGTAAGATTTGAAATAATAAATAACGGGAGGTGTGGTTAAAAGAAAAACGGGGTGGTTAGGAAGAAAATTAAGGATTTGTCCAGTCAGTGGTGCAAAATACTACCTTGTAATCCTCATCAGCGCTCATCTGCTCGCGTGTGAGCCCGGACAGGTACAGGCACTTCCAGAAGTGGTTGCCGGGGCCCGCGTAGTGGTGCCCCTTGTATGCGGCGAACAGCCCGGGGTTGATTCCGATCTGTTGTGGAAGCAACACTTTTAGCACGTGCTAAAATGACATCATTACGCACAGTAAGATTAATCAAAGAGTAAGGGTATTACATACCATTTCGTGGGTTGAAAAATCTTAATGGTCGGTCTGGATTTCATTTCAAATATAAATAACGGAGATCTTTAGGATAGGCATATGCCCAACAATGGGCGAACTTTAGGAGAGGCATATGCCCAACAATGCTGACGAAGAAGAAGAAGATAAATAAATACAACTTGGGTTCTACCATCACGCTGACCTTGTACCTCTATTTCGCAGGATCTTAACTATCGTGCTGTGTGCTGTGTAGAGGGACAGCTAGCGTACTGGTTTGCAGTCTTTCAGTTCGATCATTTAGTAAGGTGTAAACTTCACAGTTCGAGCGTGCGGCAAAGAGGATACGGCATACATTTTTAGTTAAAACGTTTTAAACGACACAATGCCCGCGTCCGCATCATGCCGCATCTTTGAACTATAATCTGATAATATAAATCTTAAATATGGAGGTGACGATCGTACTCACAATGATGATATCGAGGTTGTCGGCCAAGTGGTCGGGCAGCGTGCGGCGCGCCACCTCCTCCTCGCTCATGCCGTTGAAGCGATCGTGTTTCTTGCGCTCCTTGACGGGCCGAGGGATCGCACCTTCCATGCCAGGGTCAGCTTTTATCTCCATCCTGGGAAAATAACAATATATTGAGTATTTGCTCAATTCCCAATTCTGCCTGAGGGTGTCGCGAAAAGGGAATGGGCAGCAGCGTTCCCTATGAATGCAACATCTTGCACTGCGCTTGCCAAACGGCCTGCCAAGCGTGGTGAGTATGATAATACCCTTCAATAGGGGGAGGCCCATATTCAGTGGTAGACTGCTGTGGCTGTTAAGTATTTCCTTGAAATTTAACGGATGTTGATGGACTTCTGGCATTGTTCGTTCAAAGAATACTAACAGATATTGTGACCAGGAATGACAGATAAAGGAGTGCGTGTATATATACATAGGCATAGATGTGTGTGTGTCGGCTCGTTCTTCAATGATACGAGGCTAGCTATGTCCTTTTTCCTCGGGGCTTAGGGCTACAATGTTCTTTTCGCAAAGAATGCTAGAATATATAAAAATATATAAGAACATGATATAAAGTTGTTTAAATTTATATTAAACATAATATTACTCATAAATAAGTATTTTTCCGTCACTTGTATGTTTTTACTGAATCCGCCTGCATCAAGGCAAATCATCAATACTCCATTCTAAACGTTTCGTGAATACACGAGTTTCATACAAAATAACGTTCTGTTCCTCTGTCCGTTGTAATTTTGCACTTCAGAACGGAATATTTTA
Source organism: Tuta absoluta (assembly GCA_027580185.1). Classification (NCBI taxonomy): domain Eukaryota; kingdom Metazoa; phylum Arthropoda; class Insecta; order Lepidoptera; family Gelechiidae; genus Tuta; species Tuta absoluta. The sequence goes on along the minus strand of JAQAHW010000001.1, from coordinate 33,007,287 downwards.
ACGCTGTAAGTTAACGCAGTTCTAATTACGTTCAATTCCTATGAGATTCATTGGGTTATTATTTTTGAAATCAAATATATGGGTTAAAGGTTACATGATGCATATTAACCTAAATCAAACAAAAAACTAATAACTAAAATAAATAACTTAAAAACTAGTCGAAGAAAACTACTCCTTAGCGTCCCTGGCTCGAAGGTTGTCATTTCTCCAGTCGCTTTACTGCGCTAAATGGCGAGCGATATGAGTTGGGGTAAGGTTCGCTGCATCTCGGAAATCTTCCAGCGTACTTCACGCAGCTGAGATCATGGTAACATACTGAGTCATCTAAAGCACTACAACGGTCAAGAAGCGCCTTCATGCCGAATTTTAGCTGATCAGCTCAATATGCAAGGTTAAGGCTCTTCTTTGACGCTAACAACCCCGCTATAGAGAATATTTGCTTAGGTCATCCCAGGCTCTCTATGATTCCTGTTTCAAAGGTTACCGCCCAAGCTTACATTTCATCGCTTTGAAAGGGGGTGCTGAGTCTGTCGCCTTGTAATTTAAGAATGTTAGCTACAAGACCAGCAATCCCGTTAGTTGAGCAATGCAAGACGGTAAACCAACGGCCCCAATGCTCCTTAGGTATACCCAATCCACTGTATCTGATAGGCAAGACAGCGCCACTAGTTGTCATCGAGCGAGATGTCCATGAAACTCGCATGTGTGTTGTGATGTGTTGCATTGTTACATGAAATATTACATGGGTTAGGCGTTTAACGGATTTATTTGAAAAGATGCCAGTAAAGGAATTCCATACAACTTCGCTGGCGCGTTCAAAGACACGTGACACACAAAATGTGAAACGTAGCGGTTTTCTTTTCTTGTAAGAAAGTAATTAATTTATTAGCTTGTATGAGTTAGATATTTTATTCAGTCTGAACCCACCTGAACAAAGTTCACTTATTTCCGAAGCCCATTTAAAGGTTTTATCATTAACTAGCGACCTGCCCAGCCGTTTCACCCGCTGCCACCCGTTTTCCTGAAGGATCAAAGCTTTTGCAAAAGGTACCAATAAAACTTAAAAAACCGTATCAAAATCCGTTGCAAAGTTTTATAGATCTAACCATACAAAGGGACACGAAAAGCGACTTTATTTTATATTATGTAGTGAACACTATGCTAACTGAACTTCAGGTGGGAGTTTATGAGCTTTCATATTTGAACTGTATCCTATGACTACAGGTAAATAGACTCGATTCGGAGTTTGTTTTACCTGTTCGTTTGATTTTCCGGATACGCTGTATTTCAACCGGGAATACCACCAATATTTGATTGTGAACATAGTAAATACGTTTCATGAAATGTTTTTCCGAAAAACTGTTTTAATATTGGCAAATCGTTTTAATTTCGGAAAGTTTTGTAAACAAACAGAATAATTAAACTGAGATCAATCATATTAAATTACAAATTCACAAATATCAGTTGACCCATCTAGTTTGATCAACAAACCGGAAATTTTGGTGGATGAACGTTTTGATGATATAACGAGGTAGATATAGCTAGGTATAATACAACAAGAACTATACTGATGGTTGCCTTAGTGACAACTACAGGGCGCAAACTGGCTAATGTTTCACAAACATTATCCTGCCATTGTTATCTGTTAGCCTTGCTTCAATGTTTGTAGGGATAATCTCTTTGGCAAGACAAGGTTTCAAGATGATTTCGGTGACATTTGATTGAGTGCGGGTCAAAGATAGGGTTGGTTCACCCATAAGCCTTTAAGCACTAGAATCACAAACACAGCGACGGAACAAAGGGCGCTTTATGACGCTATACACTAGAGTACTACTATTTATTCTATGTCCGTACTCTGATTGTGATGAGATACAGAACCAAGGTACAACCGCTTCAAATGTGAGTACAAAGGTACAAGCCCAATAACGATGGTGGTGTTATCGGCTAGTTAGCCCGGTGTCGATGTTGACCACTAAGCGCTCGATTGGATACGCGTGCTCTCCAATCTAAAGTCGGAGGTCATCTCACCAGCGATAATAACCGATATAGTTCGCCTTAATAATTTCTAGGAAAATTGGAAATGTTTTATTTTCCTTCTTTATTTCCTAGCGTTTATAATTCTCTTTAGCTAGGCCCTTTCGTTATCTGTAGTTCTCAGAATGTCTTTTTGCCTTAACCTACCTTCGCAAGTGAAATCAATCGATGCTATGAAATTTAAGTGTACGATTCGCCGATCCTTTCGTAGATATAAATTTGACATTTATCCATTGCATAGACAGAGTAATAGGAAGTCTACATTAATTTGAGCACGTTTTACGTGCATCGGTGAGCATGTAGCACTGAAGCACGCTGTGGATGCACGTGTTAGCTAGACATAGTGTTGCATAACAGTAACATTACGCTGATAAGATAGCACAGATAATTTGATTGACTGACACGCATACTGCAACATTTGTAGTCGCAGTTGCGACTTTAGATACTTTACTGAGGATCGTAAATATAACTTCCTTTTCCTAAAGAACCGCAAGAAAAAAAACCCGGGCCAGAGCGAGTCGGACATGCCCGAATATAGGATTTTGTGGTAATTAAATATGAATCGAACTTTATCTCAATGGCTTAAAGAACATTTTACCTTTACAGGTTTGGTACAATTTTGAAACCCCGTTTTTTCACAATACCTCAAAAACTATGAGAAGTATTTTACCAGTATTATTTAACTTTTTTTGCAATTATACTTTAGGATTTACAGCTGGCAAATTAAGGCTGAAATACGCCCAGTTTTAAGACCAAATATCTCGTGACAGAAACACTATTTATTTTCTAAAAATACCTTCTCTATGTTTAACATGACCTATTCTACGATCAACTCAATATTGTAGAGAAAAAATACCCCTTTGCACTTGTATCGGAAATGTTTAATTTAGGTAATTTTTTGCCAACATTTTCTTATTTGCGTCATTACGATCTATATTCCCATATTTCATTTCACTGGTGCAAAACAAACTTATTAAGGCGGAAACTTATACGGATAGTCAGGCGGACGTACAGACAAAGTTTGACGAAATAATAAGGAATTGTAGTAGACTACAAAACCCTAAAAATATTATCTACCGAAAAGCCGTTGCCAGAAACCACATACAACTGAAGATTGAGTTTTAACATTTTTGAAGATCCCGGATAATATTGAAAATTAAATCAAACTTCATAGAGTGTGCAAAATACTAAGATTAATTTAAGAGTTTACCTTTTTGTTTGATAAAACATTACCTTTAACTTCAAATACAGTAGACATGGAGCACATTCTTTTCAAACAGTACATATTTCGCTCCTAAAATACGACCGTTTTAGCAAAGTAAAATTAGGTACTTAGGTTTCGCTAGTGATTTTGCTCAGAAAAAGAAAAGCTTTTCTTTCCCGTGACAATAATTACGAGGAGTATTGTAAGTAGTGTAACTTATTTTATACATAGGTAAGTAATTCTAAACATTCAGTAAGAAAACAGTGGCAACCCTAGCAGAGTAGGTATTAATAATCGAAAAGCGGCCTAACCGTGTCCTTCTGTAAATTCTCTATTTTGTGACAATACAGATCTTTATTCAATGTTTAAGACACTTTTCTTCACTGCTGTTTAATAAAAGGAAAGTGGTCTACCGTGAAAGCACTAACTGTTCAGACTGACTAATTAAACTGAGTTATACAAGATTACTAAATGCTGTTGTAAAGAGTTAACTTGCAAACAGCTTTCACTTAGAAACACGCGTCAGCAGAATCGGCGTTTTGAAAAATAATTAGCATACATTTCATTCAGTGTATCCAACCTTTTTGTTATAAAACCAGATTGGGTTCATTACAATAACAATTTGCGGTTAGAAAAGCATCACCTCATGTCGTTGCGTAAAATCGACATGCGCCTCAAGGTTTTCAGACAGTGAAATGACCTTCAGCATTTGTCTGACGTGGCAAAAACAGCTTTTATAAGGACGTTGACGTTTTGTCTATCCTGCAGGGTAGTTTTATAATACCCCGTATTTACGCACTGTGTACGCCTCAGTTTTCGCTTAGACTGCATTAATATTCGTGGGCAAGGGTCAAGTTATCGGCATTTCGTTTCCAAGATTATCGCATTTTAGTGAAAATGGAATTTTCAGGGTTACATCTTTAGATGCAAGTTTATAAAATTTTATAAGATGTAGTTTTTTTAGGGCTATTCCAAAACTTTTCTTAAGTTAAGTATTTCTTTTCGTGATATTTGCATTTTTATGAAGTTGAATTTTCCATAGTTACGTTTTAAGAAGTCTGTTTAAAAGTGTCAGGATATAGAAGTTCATGATGATTCTAGATTTCGGAACTGGTCTTTCCTCAATACCCCACAACTGGACCCATTTTTCGCGGAAGCCCACATTCAAGCAAGTTTCGTTTTCACACGCACCATTCGAAAACTGTACATTTGAGTAATGAAAGTATTATGTGGATCACTATACATATTTTGCAATTTGCTACTGCAATGTAACTGTCTCGTGAGGTTTTATACCATGGGAGTTGGAATTGGTTACACTCTCAATTCGGTTCAATTCTCGCGGAAATATGCTATTTGATATTTTATCCCTTTTAATTTTGTTCCCAGTTATGTCAGTTTGAAGTCTAATAAAAAATAAACTACGTGCATAATTATTATACAAACCATACCGGGCAAATCGATATTGTACTAGTGGCCTGCACATCGGTTTCACCTGCTACAACCTACCCGTTATTACGTAAGAATCGGATCTCTGCCCGTAGTAAAGACTCGATTACTGTGTTCCACGTCAGGTACTGTAGACCCTCGATATCGATGCGCCAACAGTAGCAACTAATTATGGTGCACAACTTATGCTGTGCAGCTATTTCCGTATCTCTCATAGTTAAGATGGGCTCCTGGTGGTCCACATCAGGTACTCGTACTCCAGACCCACAATGTCCATGTGCCAACAGTAGCGGCTCAATCATGCTGAACAACTTTTGCTATAAATACATTTATGAACCTCGTGTAGTTTAACAGTGCTCCTGGTGTTTTAAATTAGGGATTCTAGATTCTCAAGTGCTGATGCTGACAAAAAGTAGTTTCTATTCGTCTCCGATATGCTAGCAATCTCAGTGCCAAACGAAGAACTGTTATAGGCGGTTTGGCCGCAAAAGAGTGCTAGCCCAGCCAGCCCACCGAATTCCTCATTGTTACCCCTTTTCTCATAGAAATAGGATGTTTCACTTGGTTAAAAACTTGCCGTATGTTACACAGGGATGTTGTAGCTAAATATTGAAATCGGTATAGTTGTTTCGAAGTTTATCGATTACATACAAATAAAATAAAACAAATAGTGTAGATTTAGCTTTCATTGTATGTGTTATCTATCGATTAAGTAAAAACAGACGTACCCTGCAGTTTTCAGAGTGGCCTAATAAGCGTCATCGTCACATCAGCCTATAGCATTCCACTGCTGGACGTAGGAACTCTGGGCACTCCATAAGGAAAGCGTAATCAATGTAAAATCTTTAGCTATTCTGTGGCAGTTAAACGGCCTGCAGTAGGTAATTTACATACGGAGAGCTAGCCATCGGTTTCTCATCTTATTACGACTTTTAGTGTACAATTATAAGTAGTTTCTATAAAGAAAATTACAGTCTTTTGTTGCCTGCGTGTTTAACGCAAAAAGGGTAAATACTTAAAATAATATAAGTAATTATAACAAGACATGCAATAAATATGTACCTCCTTTACTTATATTTCTTTACATAATTAGATATCGCTAAGGCAATTTACTGACCGAATCATTTGGACGGGTCATACGGACAGAAAGACAAGATCCTGAAAACGTTATTTTATTAGTCTGTGTAGATAGATGTCTAGTACCTAGACTAACGAAACACTAGCGGCATCGTCACTTGAAAATTCATAACTAGTAATTAATCGAAAATCTGCTTTAGTCAGATTGAAGTACAGATGCTGAAGCTTACTTACAGAATATTGTTTAATTAATAGTAGTGTGTCAATAGTAACTAAAACCAGTTGACCGGGTGAAAACGATAGATGAAAAAGGGCCGGAGGACCATTTGTACGGGTAGCTACCCGTGTCTTAACGAGTGTTGTAATTAATTATTCAATTCGTCATCCTTCGACTTCGAATACCATCACTGATTTCGGCACAGAAGGGAATTCATCGGGTTGTTCGTCGACTCGGTATCCCACAGGAAAAGAGAGAGATAGAAACTATGACGCACACTCCTAATTAAGCATGTAGGCACGCGTCCTATTTGTTTACCCGACGGGCCACCTTGATCCGAATCCGATTGTGATACCCATTCGCCGGCGTCGGTTCCGGTACGTACAGAAATAACCGGCGTTACCGCGCCAGCGCTAATGTGGTACAGATATGCGCATTCTAGACGAATTCCCTCAGATGCTATGACTTCAGTTCGCCTAGTCAATTTGCTTACTGCAGCCACGAGTCTAAAATAAGACAAGCTACGATTGGCAGGCGATTGATGAACGGCTAAAATCATAAACATCCGTATCTTTTTATATGTCAAGCAAAGAGTTTAAATTTTTCACATCTACAAGCAGCCGTTTAAGGTTATGATTTTAACTCAATATCTCCACGCGTTCCCAAGATTAAAAATCATGACAAACAGACAGACAGACGGACGGACAGCAAAGTGAATTCAGTTTTTTCCTCTTGTTACGTTAAAAATCAACTATATTACAGATACGTGTACATCAAGTCATGCCTCAACTGCATACGGGGTAAGCATAGGTACAAATATGATATCCGTTAAGAAATCGTAAGCACTGTCGTAGGTAGTAGGTAATGCCTACTGTGTCGCCAGATTTAACGGCTGAGTGACCGCAATACGTGTACTTAGCGACTCAAAATCCTCTTCTCTTCACGGGGTCGAGCATCAAGTTCTACAGCCTTATATAGGTTGAAATTTCCTAGTGACCGATAGCGAAAACTTAATCCGGGCTGGAAATAAGGAACAATTTTACTCAAGGAACATCGGTCGAAATATGAAAAAATAATAATTGGACCTCCCATACAAAGCTGATAAGGTGATTTGTGTTACTATGAAAGTATATATTTTTTGTCATATTTCAAACTGTGTTCCTTGGGGAATGTTGTTCCTTATCACCAGCCCGTCTTCTGTTATCAGTATCGGGCATTAGTCAAATTTCATCTTGTATAAGGAATCACAATTCTTCCGTGGAGTCACTGCCTTGGTAATGGGGTCCCACTGTCTCGCCAGAATTAGCGACCGACCCACTTACCAACCTGCGCGAACGCCGGGGTCAACGCCCGCTAGACCACCAGCTCAATTATATTATACAGTAGGATTATTATAAAATTGAATATAATTTATCTGCGAGTTTTTGGAGATAAATAAAATCAAAACTATAAGAAATCAAATGGATATATAATAATAATTACGTGAAAAATTTTGCATTCCTATGAAATATTTTCTTTTGTTTTGACTGTTTTATGTACACCGGCAACTTATTGTGCATTTTTGTAGCCATTAAGGGCTGGTCAGACTTGGTTGAGTGAAAAGCTAGCCTTGAAGTAACATTAGCCTATTCTTGTTCTTCTTCAAATTTAAGAGTCAAACTCTTGTCGGTGGAGTAACTTCCAATCTTCTCTCCTCCTTCTTGTTACGAAATGTATATTTTGTTGCTGAATCCGAGCGTTTAGTGAATAACTGTGAGCGTTTTCATACGAACTTGCATATTTTTATAACTCACGAGGAAAGGTAAATAGTTCATTTTATAAAATATAATTTGCACCTCAGGAGCCGGGCTTCAGCGATAAAGGTCCAAAACAATTGAGGCGACAATGACGGAACGAATTTGCGTAACGTATGCAAATAAAAATTAGCACTCCAGAAATTAGGAAACTGCTTTGCATTTGACACAAACACTAAGTTTAAATACTTATTGACAAAGAAATTATATTTTTATCAAAATCTTCAGTAATTGTAATTTTTAAAGTCAGTTATAGTTAATTTAATATTACAATGTTTCTTGGGTATTGCAAATCATAGCAAATATTGTAAGATTTGTATTTTTTGCAAAAGTATTTAGTATCTATTATTACAATGGCTATTTGTAATTTCAAGAAATGATTTCAGTACATTGCAACATTATCTTTTGTAATTGAAAGTAACGTCTTCTTTATAAATACTCAAGATTTTCTTGAATAACTAAAGTATTTGTTATTGCGCGTTGTAGCACTTGTAGTTGCGCGCATGCGCTCCATACACAAGCCCTAAAACGCGCTATTGACGTTTATCTGCCAGTCAGCATGTAGGTAGACAACTACCAAATCTATCTCACATCGAGTAGTTAGGATTATGGGCCTTTCGCTACTTAACCGGACTTGACTTCTGCCTCGGGCGGGACCTCAACGCAAGGACAATGAGGCAGAGAACCCACAGGTCATGAACTACCGTAGGGACGAGCCGCCGTTGGTTGGCAGGCACTAGCTGGGCATGCCCTATGGGCAGTCATGGGGCTGGTCGACTTGCCGCGGATTACCACCGCCCATGAGGCTAAGCTTTGAAGGTGCCTCCCCGCGTTTTCTTACATACATGCACATGTCACGCTTTTTATCTCTTGCGGGGAAGGCAGAGCGTAAACAGCCGCAGAAAACGGCCATTTACGCCACGTGTAACATATATTTGAAGGTCATTCGGAAAATTGTGTATCGCTGTAGTAACAGGTTGTCAGCCCATAGCCTAATTTCAATACACATCTTCGAGTCCCTCAGTCGCCTTTTACGACTCCCACGGGAAAGAAATCGGTTGATGCTATTCTAAGCCGTTTTCTTACATTACTAATAATCTCTTAAAATTACAAAACAATATATTTATACCGATATTACTATAAAGAATTTTCTCTTGAGATTACAATAGTGTAATGTAAATCATCATCATCATCACACGATATATTTCGTTTACCTCGGATTAATTAATATTTTAGTAAAAACTAGATTTCCACCCAGAGGTTTCACCCGTTGCCACTCATTTTCCCGTAGTAATAGTTGTTTTCCTGCGATAAAATCTCTAGGCCTATGTGTTATTCCAGGTTATACTCTATCTGTGTTCCAAATTTCATCCAAATCGGTCAAGCCGTTTGAGCGTGAAGAGGTAACAAACATACATACACACACAAACTCTCAGATTTATAGTATTAGTAGGGATTAATGTATTTTTGACAGATTTTCGCTCAGTGTAGTAACTTATTACACAGTACCTTGCAATCATATTGTAGTTGTAAACCCATGAAAATATGTCCCTTTAAACAGCACTCTATACGTAGTATTTTTGATACAAAGCAGTTTTAAATAACCATACAATCCTAATCTAGGATCTATCCCTATTATCTACAACACAAACTATCCCCGAAACCATATTTGATACTATTAGGGAGGCCAAAATTTACTGTTTACTGTAAGACCTAAAGTAGGTTATTATGAGCCAGTAATTTCGCAGGCACTCACTCTTTTCAAACCGAAACTCAGATGTGTGTTTTTTTCGGCTTGGTGACAGAAATAAACGCGGCAGTTACCCTTCCCTAGGCAGGTTAGGCACAATACCTTCCCACCTTCCTGCTAGTAACTCCTAATAACCTCTACAGTAACCTTGAATAACACATATTAAATCAAATTCGCACAGTAGGCAAACCAGTCTAGCTGAACAGATATAACGTATTTACCACAAAAGTGTAAATCTTGAGTCGAGCCGGCTATCAAGTGGCCGAGGTTGCGAGGTCGCAAATGTATGAGAGCATCGACAAGGCCGCCGCACTAATACTTGCAACCAGGAAGTCTGTAGGCATCGCGACGACACGTTGATAAGCCTGTTTACTACTCAATGCTGTTTAAGTGTACACAAAGGCAGACTATTATCCTGTAAGTCAAATCAACGGCTCGCATTTATTCCTTGTGGACAGAGTCGTCAACGGCGTACAAAAATCATATTCAACAGTACAACGCTAGCGACAATTATCAGTATTTGGCCGTAACCCATAGCCATGTTGTATGTATGAAGCTTACGGGAAAAATCCAAGGCATATTTATTTGTTAACTTCGTATCACAAATAGGGTTGTGTCAGCAGTCAGACGCGGTATGGCGTTGTGCTACCACGATCTACGCTGCCAACATTTGATCCCTCGGGTTGCTACTACTTCAGGGGTAACAGGCTTTTGTCGTACCTACCTATGCTCGAATAGAATATTCTTGACACTTGAATTCTCTCCGTTTTCATCCATCACTCTCAAACCTCTAAGGAAGCAATACTCGTTTAGTAGAGACCGAGCGATGTAAAGTGAAGTGGCATTGCGGTCGCTAGAAATAACATGCGAATAGTGTCATCCTTCGACCAACACGAGCAAGTTGGCAGTAATTAATATGACGTGATTTGATAAGCCTACAAGTTTGGTCTACAGTTTTCCCTGTGGAAACAACCTGTTGCTAATTTGAATTTACATATTATACACTCCACGCATATTATTATAAATTCTAAGTAGGAACATCTATTTCTGTCTAGTTTAGATGTTATCATTTAATTGCTTTATAGCCTTGTGGGATGTTGGTCATCATAATCATCATCAACAGCCATAGGCTAGTGTGGTGGCAAGCTGGTTTATGCCTGAGGATTTGGTGTCGCTGCACAAATAAGCCGCTGTGTGTAAGAAACTGTATTGAGGATTCTAAACTTACCCATTCTCATCCTTGATCTTCTTCTTCCGGCCTCGCTTCTTGGGCTGTGTGAGCATCATCTGCTGGTGCATCATGTGCGCGTGCTCGTGCGGCGGCGCGTGGTGCCCACTGTGCGCCGCGCTCAGCATCAGCGACATCGCCTCCGCGTCATCCACGAATGAATATGGATCATCGCATTCCCGCTTCACACCGCCGTTATACATATCCTCGTCGCGTTTAGGGTATTGCTGGTGCTGCGGGTGATGCGACATGTCATATGGCGCGTCCGGCTCGCGCTTGAAATTGTACGGGTCATTAGCATATTTCGGGAACGGGAAGTGCTGTTGGTACTGCTCTTCTGGTTCGAACTGACGGTAGGGGGACTGGTAGTGCCGCATGAGGGGCTCGAATTGATCTGGCTGTGGTTGTTGCTGGGGCTGTTGTGGTTGCTGCTGCGGCTGCTGTGGTTGCTGTGGCTGCTGTGGTTGCTGCTGCGGTTGCTGCTGCGGCTGCTGTGGTTGCTGCTGAGGCGGCGGGGGTTGTGGCGGTGGTGGCTGCGGGGGCAGCAGGGGCGGGGGCGGAGGCGCGGGGGGTTCCGCGGGCTGGGGTTCAGGTTCTGCGCGGCGGGCTTCGCCACTGTTACTTTCATAGCCGTCGTCCTGACTTTCAGTGCCTTTTGGCTTCTCCGGACCCTCCTCCCTGGTGAACAAAAAAGTTTCTTTAGTTTCAACCATATGGCAATACATACATACATACATACACATATCACGCCTATTATCCCTTGCGGAGTAGGCAGAGCGTAAACTTAATTAGGTAAATACTTAATGCATTCTATGTTTACAATTTTGAAATTGTCTACAAAGACAAAGAGTGACCAGCCTGTAACCTTAGACACTTTTGGAAAAAAGTACCACAAACACCAAACGATAAAATCGATTACTAAGCATTCAAAGATAAAAACGAAAAGAATGCGGTTTCACGGAATAAACATAACTTTCATTACAAACAGTAAAATACCCTGTTATAACATCATTCGATCCGTATAAAATCTTCAATCAAATTACCTCTGATTAAGTGTAATATTCTGATCGTAAAAGCTGTAGTAAATTTCGCGTAATTACGTGTTTAATTTCAGTCTCAGTACGGTTTTGTTGGACAGTTAGCTTTCCATTTCGCCGTTGGTTAACGGCTGACTATACGGGATTTGGTGGAATGTTAAATCGAACCATGCTGAGATACAAATGGCACATTCCTCAAGAATTAACTGAAATTCAGTAAAGATTTCACACATAATTGCATATATATTCCTTTAAGACTGATCCAGCAACCACGGCATGTTAAAGTTTTCTTTTAGCCATTACTCACAGAGCATAGAAACCTAGTTATAAATAGGGCATATTATCTGTTGAATGTAAAAGATATTTCCAGCGATCGCCAATATAATTGAATTGCAAGAGTTTTCACTTTCAGCCGCCGCCCGCTGCGAACCGCCCGTGAACTCTGCAACTCCCGGCCAAATAAGTTTTTGTTCACAACTTTGTTCCGATCGTTTTCAAAAGTTTTACAATATCGTATTTTGCTGCTTATTTTATTTCGACGACGTACTAACTTAGTAAGGGTTGGGGTAGGGTATGATCTTAGATGAACGATAGTAGCGTAGCGAGCACTATCCAATATTATGGCATGTGTTTAACGCGGCGACTATTTAATCACATTCAAGGTTGAAAAAATAATTAAAGTGGATAGTAAATATAATAGGTTGGCAGCGACAGTGGAGTACAGTATTAGGTAAAAAGTAGCAGCGTTAAAATCTGTATCAAGGTTTGGTTTAATTGAAACTGGCTACGAGTTTTTCTTTTGTCTACTGAATTTATGGATAAGCGAAAAATTGCAAGCAGCAAAAAATTAGAAAATAGGCATTATTAAATTGTAAAATAGAGATTTAATTTAAATTGATTTGAGGTAATAATTAATTTAATTGAGATCTTATTAACATATATTATGCGACATTTTACGAGCTGCAAATAAAACAAAAAATAGCATACAATTTAATATTGTGTAAATATTAAATATAAAAATTGCATACAATTTACATATTGTGAATATTGTGATTGTGTTTCTTTTATGTCTAACTTAACTTTAAATAATTTTACTGTGTTTATATTGCTCTATTTCTTGACTTTTTTTATTTCTTTTAATGGTGAAAAATAAAGGGCATGAAAAAATTTCAAAATAGTTTTTATCAATTAATTAAAATAATTGTTACCTAGGTATTTCAATCCCTTAGGAGGCATGTCGCCCGCAAAATATCTGAGCCGTTTCAATAGGCACTTAAATACTTATTAAATAATAAGGGCTGGCCTTGATTTGGTGGGGCGTCCGCGTTTTCTTTTTTGCCCTATTGGGACCATTTTTGCCTCTAAATGCGGAGTGGTCTCCACGTGTTCGTATGCACCCATTACCGGTGAATTGCACAAACAAACAACAACAAGCAACAGCTAGTGCCGTGACGTGCACTTGCTGCTTGCCATTGGCCGATAGAGCGTTTCGCCCCCCGCGCCGCTATTTTCATAATATTATGATTTCCAAAACAAAAAAAATGATTCGTTGATACGTATTTAAAGTATCCGTTTTAATATTTACAGCTGCTCGTAAATAAGAGCCAGAAAGTGTTCTTTCAGATAGAAGCCTACAATAGCCTTAATATTTTATTTGTTATCGCACTAATAATGTTATTCGCCAACCCATGATTTTTGATACCCCGCCTATAATTTCAATTATCTATTTGAAATATAATACTACCTTGAAGTCGCAGCCGTTATTTAGCTTCTTATGATGCCCTGCATTTGCAGCTTATCAAATATAATTTAAAGCCAAATTATTTGACCACTGCCCAGTTATATTTTTAGACGCTAATAGATGGTACCCCGTTAATTTGCTAGTCGCCTTGTTAAAAATATGCGCAATATTATTTGGGTACATGTACGAACACTACGAACTATATTTAAGTCTTTACCCGCCGCTCACAGTACCCTAAGACAATGTCGGCAAACGATCTACATAACGGTACTTAACTTAAACATACCTAACGGATACCTGGCAGTCAGACCAAGGGGGTAGTTTAAAAATTTTGGCAACTTCATCAAGCGGTTCATTGATTTGAAACCCACGTGAGGACAGCAGCATTAAAATTGGTGTAAAAGATTATTTTTACTTTGCAGGGGTGATAGTTGTACAGTTTTGCAAGCTGATAGAGAAATAGCGCAAACATAACTGAATTTAAACACATGAATATAACTTTTCATATAACATTGTGTCATTGTGGAAATAAACACTGTAAAATCGCGAGCAAAACAAAGACAAGCTTAGTACGAACAGAAATATTTTGAATGAACGAGGTAGTATGAATTGGTATGCGAGACATAACTACGAAACATTTCATAATCGCTGAGTTTTGCAACAGCGGCCCTAAAAGTTGGCAAATTTTGCAAACCGGCTGAAAATAAGAGCTTTATTGAATCGGAAAAATAAGTTTAATGAAGGAAACGTAGACCAAGATGAACGTTGATTTGATACTAGTCCGGAAATTCGATCCGCAGTCACTTCTCATCATTTAATCCTATTTGAAAAATATGCAAAATAGAACTTTTGCCTTAGGTTAGGACATAAACACATCTGTATTTTGTAGCTTCACAGTGAGCTATAGATTATCGGTGCCAGGGAAAGCCTTCAAGGCCAACTTTCAACGTCTGATACATTTTGAGATTTGAAGTTAAAAAGCGCGTGTAAACTTTAAGATTGGTCATGGTAAAAACATTACCTTATATAGTTACCAGGGATGTGACTTTAGTATCAGAAAATAGATTTTTATTTATAATCGAATACAATTAGACAGGACAAAACGATATAAGTTAATCTTCATTTTTAAATCAAGGTATTTCTTTTTTATCAATCATTTTTTTTTTATAATATTTACTGACAGAGATATAAGGATTGTAAAAGTAGGTGTCCTGTATTATATTATATTGATTGATGCGTTAGCAAGGCCTGAAAAAAATCATGGGTGCAAATACGAGGCGCAAAAAATCAGTACCTAGAAATTAACAAATCGTTTTTTAGATAATCGATTTATTTTAATTGCGTCTATGATAGTATTTTTTTTTTAAACTTTTTTTTTTACATCCCTATAATATGGTACTTAATAATCTACCAATCCATACCTACCCTAGTTACTCTACTATCTCTGCACTTTAATTTTCAAGCCTACCTAATTCAGTCTAATGACATGTAAGCATCATAAAAGTAAATGTAATGATAAAAGAAGCCAAGTTTCACGCCCGAAAAGCAAGCAGCGGCGGAAAGTGAAAACTGAATCTATTATTCAACTGATCTGTGACAACGAATGCTCGGTATTATATTTGAAATAGTTTCATCAATTCATTCATATGAAATCTTCTTTAATATATCTGAATTTTACTACTATTAGGTATATTGTAAAATTTGTGGATTAAGCAGCTTAGACTTTGTCATTTCTGTGGCAATATCCCTAATATACCGATTTTTTTAGCTTTTTTTACCGCGGTAGAATATCTCATTCCTAGAGTGAACCACAATTTAAGTATCATTTTTGACAAAAACATTAGAATACCTGTACCTACGTAAAAACTTTGTTCAATATTATTCCGTACTGTAGGTTAAAAAACAGAATAGTGTCTGCTGTGGACGGAACTTCACCCGGGCAGCGCTCTGTGATCGATCTAGCTAGCTAGTGTCGGAGCTATGTTATGTACGTATGGTGTGGTATGCATCTAGCACCATATGGCTACTAGCGCAAGAGGCAGCATTGTTTCCTGTAAATGACACATCTGTCTGTGTCTAAAACTCGTCGAGATTTTTGGCAAATACCATGCAATAGGGTATTTCTCACAGATCACTTTAAGACGAAATTGACTTGGGAATCGACCGCGCAAGGTTGACTAGTGTTCGATTTTCTATCCAATTTCTTAAAATCGCCCAAAAACGAGACGATATTTTTTGGGCAATTCTTTAAGATATAGGCATGCTACAAAACTAAGGCGGCTCAAAACACGATTCATTTAAATTGCCTCTATAGAAAAATCGCAAAGAAAGCTTTGATTTCGCGTTTCTGGGCCGTTATTTAAATTAAAAACTTGAACAATTTGATTGTTACGCAACATTTTATATTTTATTTTGTCTTTTTCGTTACTTTTTGAAATATTTGTTTAAGACCATTTTTTCAGATCTGAGCCGTCATCGTTTGTTTCTCTCTAATGCTGCAAAAAGGTGTTGTAGGTAGTATTCTAATTTATAAAGAGGGTACCATGTGATGACCAATAATTCAGTCGTTTCCTATTCGGCGTTTGATTAAGACACATAAACTTATTACATGGTGTGGGCATGGTGTGGGGTTAAAAAGACTTACTTTTTGGGACTGGTGCGGACTTAACTAGCGAACTGTTCGTGTGTTGTAAGTATGTAGATATCACGGAGCGTTTGGCCAAATCGCTTTAGTCGTACTTATCTGACTAACACGCAAAGTTTATTATTATGCGTCATTTTATATAATGTAGGATTTTGTTAATAATTTGTTTTAAAGTTATTTGCGTTCGAATAGATCACGCTAATTACTTTCCATAAACTGTCAAACAAAGCGTCATGTTATGTGGATAACGTATGTTGGTACCAATGTGTGTACAGCTGCAGCTCAGAGCTCAGGTAGTTACAATAATGTAGTATTGGTTTGCTCAAAGAAAGGTGCAGGTACATAATTCCACAAAATGCCTAGTTCAGTTTTCTCAATACAATATTCAAAATTCAACACATGATATCACTTTGTCTTATATGTCTTATGAAAAGGGTAACAGTCTGGTAATTTGAACGAATCAAACGGCCCTAACATGCCCATACCCAAACCACGTGTATCATATCACAACATAGTAACAACACCCAAACCGCATCGTTGAATGGAAAACAGCTAGAGTAAAAAGTGTAACAACTGCAATTTAACGAAGAGCGAATAAAAAGTGCGCTCTTGAACTTATACTCGTAATGGCTGCTACATTACTATGTTACGAGCGTAATAGGAACTATGGACTACTCAGCTGATCAGGGTTGGTGCAATTCAAGAATACACTCACATTCCTTCATGCTGTTAGGCGACTTCATTACAATATCGCCGGATCGTCCAGAGTGTCATAAGAAGGTATTAGCTGTACGCTATTACGATTTACATTTACGGGCCATGAGTCAAAAGGTGGTAAGCCTAACTTAAAAACATGTAGGTAACATAATATCATCACGCCAATCATGTTAAGATTGAAGACTTAAGGATCAATGGACCAAGTTATTAATATCAAGCTACAATGTCATAGAATTACAGTTTTCTAGTGTTAATAACAATGTTTTACTAAGGAGAATTAATACTAGGGACAAAGAATAGCTCCCAGGTCACAGCTATTAACTTGAAATACATTAACCCCTCGGATCGCGACAAATCATAATAAAAATAACAGCTTGTTATCGGTTGTCAGAGGGGTCGGATTGATAACAATTTTCTTTGTTTACGTCAAATCGAGTTATGAATGAAAATTAATTTGCATACGATTACTACGAGACATTTTTACGAGATAATAAAAGCTCACGTTGTGACGAGTCTTGAATCTAGACTATTTGAGAAGATAGAGGACCTACTCGCCTCGAAATGCCTTTGTTCGCACTTGTTCCATTATTGAGCAGGATGCGTCTTTTTAAAACGCTTTTGATAGACAACCATACACACGTACCGAAAATAACTATATTCCGCTTGGCGCCGGCCTCTGTTCCCGAACCAGGAAAGCTGTAACCGGGGGGGGGGGGGCGTCGCACAGAACATCTGACTGGCCTCATGCATCTCATTCTGTTATGACGTTTAATTTCTACTTCGTATAATGGTTGAATGATACAACAAGCTCGTATCTATATGTATTCAGTAAATAAGGCCAAGTTATAGTCAAAAAATCAATACCGTGTAACGTGTAATACTTGTGAAAAAAAACTGACCTACTCTTTAACTTCATCGAGGCATCAAATATATCTTTTTATCGGTTGTCAAAGGGGTCGTATTGATAGTATGTTTTTTGTTTACGCCAGAGCGAGTTATGAATGAATTTGTATTTATAGCATGCACATAATTATGTTAACACACGAGGGGTATCGCTATCATTGTAGAATACACACGATCAGCTGTCGATTGCCTACTATAATTATAATAATAGTGGCGTAAATTAAAGCATTTTGCTCCTCTATCAGTTGTTATATTTTATTCGTGAATTGTTTTTTATATAATTCTCTTTTTTTACTTCAACGGAATAACTAGTAATAGTCCTAAACATGTACATGTTTTAGCGGATCAGGATTGGCACTAGTTATTCCGTTGTAGCGCCTGGGGCCATCGCATAAATAAAGGAATATCTATCTTGGTTTGAAAAGATTGATTAATAAATCTTTGGCTGCAAAACTGAAAAGCTAAGTAACCAAACCAGAATCAGATTTGAATGAAACTGGAGAATCAATTCATTGAACAACGAAGATTGCCCAAGTCATGCCATCACCCATAGCTATCGGTTTGGAATAGATATGTTAGCCCTCCGACTACGCGACTCAATAGGAAACGATCAATGTAAGTCAATATCTCGGTGCACAATTTCATGTTCTTAAAATGTCACACGGCAAAAATGAATGAGAAATCAGTTCATTGAGCGATCAGATGATTACTATGCCGTAGCCGCGCGGGGAGCCATCACATAAATTTCAAGCCGCGAGACGGAGGAATATCAAATGAATATCTTTGTTTACGTTACAGAGTTGTCTGTTACGAATACGAAGTCACATGTTTTGTGTTTATTCAATAAACAAGTAAATGAAATTCGAACACTTCTAATATTTTACAGAACTTTTAAGATTATTCTTAACAAGTTTAAGATTTTTTTGCTGTTGAGAGGTTGCCGAGTTGATATGGTATGGATAAATATAATACAAATTTACAAAATTTAGTCCATGTGCGTCTTGAATCGTTTGTCTCGACGATTGTCTCATGTCTAGGTATTTAATTTTATTATAAAATCGTTTAATGGCGGATTTATCCTGTGACGCCATATGCCAGAGGAAGAGTATCCTAATATCATTTGGTCCTGGGGTAACAAGGATATTTAGGACACAACATAATATTAAATTCTTGTTATTAGTTAGATAGTTATACACAGAAAAGATTATATTTCTGTCCTGCTGTCAAACAATGTCCTAGTTCTATTGAAACGTGGTTCCATTTTAGAAGATTAAACGCACTTTAACACTCTGTCTACCCTGCGTTATGAATGTTTCCACGATTTATTATTATTACATTACACGCACATAAGCGGACAGAAACTTCGGAAAGTAAACCAGTTAGGTCTCCAGATTAATCTACGCATCACTGAGCCGAGTGGATCGGTCGGTTGTTGGTGAGAATCGTGTCGAGCCAACTTGACGGACGAGTGGGGTACAGTGAATACCGACTGAAATTTTTGTGCTGTTTAAATCTACATTTTAAACTCTTAAAGCTACATTTGCCAGTCTCAATCAAAAGAAAAGATTTGGGCCGACCAAATCTTTTTTTCAATTCATAGTAACTAAATTATTCCTCACCGCTATAGTGCATTAAGCGAGCATCAGCAAAAGCGTTACCGTCCACCATTTACGATAGAGGCTGACGTCCTAATCTTTTTTTTATAAATATTCAAGAGCTACCCACCAGGTGGGCTTGTAGTTAAGTTATAGCGCACCTGCCCGCCATACCGATAGAAAAGGTGCGCATAGACGTATATCCTTGCGCTTTAAGACTATTCTATTGAACATACAATGCTACTTACTTAGCAACCTCAATCGCACGTGTCACTTAAAACATGGAATGTATATCGAATGTTAAAAGCTTGAAGGTAGACCCATAGTAAAATCACACGATAGTAAAAGCACACGACTATGGTAAGGCAAAAGTGCGTTATCTAGTCTTATTATTTGATGCTCAGTGAACTTCTATGCGATTAAAAAGTACATTTAGAAAATTATCTAGTTCCCCTGGGCACAATTAAAACATGGAACGTTGCTTTCTTTACCGCGTATGTACTGTGAAAGACAGTTGCGAGACTTAAGGGATTCTGTAATAGTAATTATCTCTGCCGATCGAGATAATCGCTTGGGGAAAGTTTACAGTATATAATGCTGGTTCACACCTTTAAAGTAACGCATTACTATTCCTAACACTCCGAAGAGTAGTTTGCCTCGTAATAGGCACATAGTGACGAAGTAATTCAGAGACGACGCACACCTGACAACAAATATTACTATTATTTAAACAAAAATACACCAGGAAAACTTATATTTTTATTTATAGAACATACCCCCAAGCAAAAGAAGAACTCTGTCCATTTGATAAGTAATTAATTAAAGATTCAATGATGAATAGATAGCTAGAATTTTATTTTCTGAGCGTACCTCAGCCTACTTAATAGCGTGTTATATGAAAGTTGCGGGTTCGAGTCTCGGCCAGAGCGCAAGAAATAAAACAACCGCTTAGCGACAAGCTAATTAGGTCCGCGTGAGAAACACTGTGGAACTGGTGCCGAGATACAATTTATTAGTGAGAGAACATTTTTGAAACCCAAGGGGCGCGTAAGATAGAGAGTGCAGTTTATAAATTGCAGAACTAATCATCAATTTTGTGGAAACAACCCAGAATGGACTGCCTCGACAAAAATAGCTGAAAATATACGTGCGCGAGAAGTCTAAAAAACAGCCAATTACCGGTCCAGCAGATACACAAATGATGAATCGATATGTCTTGGGACTAGATATTCAGAGCGCATGATCCCATGGCACCCCGACACAGTCTTGTGTGTGCAAGCCAGAGTATATTAATGTCATGTTCCGTGCGTACAAACCCGCAGGGGACGCCAGTTCCACTACATACTTTGTAACACAAGCGAAAGTGTGTTGAAGTTGAAGATCGGAGTGAGTGGTCCGCGGCCGGTGCAGGCTGCAGGTTGATGCAATACACTCAGAAAATACTGCGCCTATACGGGGTGGGCAGAGCGTTAATGTCCTGAGAGTAAGCCGTCAACATTTCAGTAACAATTTCGCAAACGCAAACCGCGCTTGGACTGGCAGCTAAGATATTATTGTATCCAGCTTACTGTAGAGAAGGAGGACATAGACTAGTATAGGCTGAAATCGGTCCTAACATTTTCAGCTGCTTATGCTTCATATATATGCAGGAACCCTATATGCTTTTCAGTTACAAAAGCAAAGAAAATCTAAATCCTTCATTACACCTAACCTTTCTCAAGTTTTAATAAAAAGAAAACTAGCTTTAATGAACATGCGACATGTCTCAAGTATGTATTCAGCTTGCGCATAAAAAAGCATTTGATCAACCTTTAATTTCATGGTCAAATCGACAACGTATCTTTTGTCATGGAGTTCGCACTTAAGACCTTAGCTTAATTCCCATAATGTCAAGGCAAAGATATTGTTTCACTCTTGATCATTAATGTTAACACATCAAATCGCTGTAAAAATTATCACACTCATATCATTGACCCTCACTAAAATTACGTGTCAGGGTGCCAATACGGACACAGAACCTAAATAGACACGTCAAAAATACGGGAGAAATCTGTCATTTTCAGTTTAAAAACACAGTATTTGCGTATTAGCGGGATCAAACTTTAGTCAAATTGGTGTAAGTAAATTCGCCAAAGCTCCCAGGCTCAATTTCTAGTCGGGGCATTCAATGAATGTGTAATATTGTTTCGCGTTCGATTTTTTTGCTTTGTCCAGCGCAGAGACCGCGATAGTCCCTGATAAAGGGAATTCTAGTGGCGGCTATGAATGCAGGCATATGCAGGTAATCGCATTAAAGTCGATCCTTTGTACAAAGGGGAGTATAGAGAGATGGAATAGAGCGTTATTCCACAAAAAAAGTTATAACATTACATTTTGCACATGGTTAGGTTACTTAAAGAAACATCTTTGTATCGACAGTCGTTTAAAGTAAACTCAACCTCAATTCGAACTGATTACCCTTCAGGTGAGTTACAACAGCAACTTCACTGCGAGATTAAGATATACATAGGTCCATATATTGGTTTAGTTCATTATTACGTCATCTCATCAATAAAGGGAGAGTGCTGTTACTATTACTACAGGTGACGCAATTCATAGTTATATAAACTTCCTACGCTGCTGACATAATCATTGATTCCTATTGCCTACCAAAGCCCTAAGGTTTGAATTAACACCTGATTATAATTATAAAAAAAATATATAAACTTAATAACTTGAAGCAAAATATTGGTCTGTTCTGAAGAAGCCAGCGAAATCCAAGACAGTCCCCCTTACATCACCAATGCAATGTATGTACTGGTGTTGAATTTTCAATTATACCCCAAGCTTAAAAGTTGTATAAAAAATTTAATATTGAACTGA
Organism: Tuta absoluta; assembly: GCA_027580185.1. Taxonomy (NCBI): domain Eukaryota; kingdom Metazoa; phylum Arthropoda; class Insecta; order Lepidoptera; family Gelechiidae; genus Tuta; species Tuta absoluta. The sequence goes on along the minus strand of JAQAHW010000001.1, from coordinate 32,985,039 downwards.
GTAGGTATTCGAATAACAGCTGTGTCACGCACGTACACATAATTAACAAATGTCTTACGCTTCGCAGATCCATCATGCACAAAGTAGCAAGGAATGCACATAATCCATTAAAGTATTTTAAAACGTTACTGGAAAAGAACGTAGCGTAAATTCTAACATCGCATATTAAATGGAACGTAATTATTATCGATCGACTTTCCTGGATTGTTATTTTACGAATCCAATACGACGCGCGTCAACTGGCCTTAGAGGAACACCGGCCCTATTTTGTGGTGATGATCAATAACTGACACATCGGAAGTGTTCCCCGCAACAGAGATGGGTTTGTAATGACAAAGACCACAGCCATAGACCATAGCCCCGTGTTCTAAAATACGAAATTTTCGCGAAATCAGGTCAGGCATTTCAGCGTTAAAGTAGGAACAAAGCCAAATCTGTTTAGCATGAAAACAACACCGCAGAAAAATCGAAGCCGTCGCCATCACGACAGAGCAACGGAAATGCAATCATTGTTTCAGATAACTACATACATAAATAGCTCTTATGACCTCTAAACTTGCACAACAACTAATACAGCACTGTCATATCCAATGAAATAATAAATCTATACAAATTTCGCAACGCTAGATTATTATTTCATAGTTGAACTGAAAAATCAATAGGCGCTCTGGTAAATAGTAGTTTGTTCTTGTCACAGATTCAGACGTTTAACTACTTTTAGAAGGGAACAGGAAAGTGAAATGTATTTTGTGTTTGAAACGTACGTACAAGCTTACTACTTGCATGGATCGCCGACTACTTGCTCCTTGTGTCCTATTATTGTCATTTTGCGAACGTAGCATTTCACGCTGAAATTAACTAAATGATAAACAAAGTCCACAGTTCGATGTCTATTCGCTTGTTTAGAATCTCAACTATACGGAAGAATAAACGACATAACAGGCAATTTATTATCACATGCATTTTTTCTTTTATGCAGTCTCATCCTATGCATGGCAAAAAGAATACGTAGCAGGTGAAGCAATGACGCGAAGTTCATCGACCCCTCTAGACATAACAACACACAACTATTATTTTATACACCACACGTGATCTGCAATCGTTATTACTCCTCACACAATATTTAATGTTATTCCGATTTACTATCTTGTTTTGATTATTTGCATTTTATGATTTTATACTACTCTCAAAGTATTTCTCGTACGTTACTGAATAATTAATCACTTAACTAACTTTACGCATATCAACCCATGTGTTCCGTTTCATGTCAGCTCAGAATAGCATCTCCCCTTCATCTTCCCCATCCCCATTTCTTTCCAGCGGGTTTCAAACGTTGATTACAATTACAAGCTATGAGCTGAAAATATATCAGCGATAAACACAATCATCTGAAATGACCTTCTAATATTAGTTAGATGAGCCGAAAACTGGAGCCAAAATCTGATCTATATCGCTTACTTTTCGTGAGTGAAAATCGATTCAACAACTGGACCAAAGAATGCTTACCCAAATGACCAATCAGTATGAATACAGCTATACGTATATTTATATCTTGTAGTCACTCACTATACCTATACTATAATGCAGGGTGTATGTCGGTTGGTTGCGACGTGGCCACGCGAGCATTCGTATATATAAGTATCCTTTATACGTAGTAGGTATAAACCGAGCAAGCTCATAGCTATAACTACGTAATTCTTATAGTTAGCTTTAGGGAAGCTTTCATTGTTTTCTACTGAACTACCTGTCTGCTCCGCGGTTATACTCGCGACTTAAATAACCTTACTTTCATACAGACTTACTAATCGTTAAACCTGTTGCAGCGAGAAAGATAGCATCTACTAACTAGCTTCCTTATTCCCCTGCGCAAAAAACATCGAAAATACGTATTATTTGGCTAACTACGAGGTGTGGAAAGGGCAACTCCATCAACTACTAAAAGCAAAAAGCGTAAGTATACAAATTTTTGGTACGACTACTTTTGTCGAGGAATACGACACGGCTTTAAGGCTGCCTTAAAGCTCTTTGCGCCACTTCAAAGTTATGTCTAGCTACTAATTTTAAATGGACATTACATTTTTAAAAAACATTAACACATCCACAAAAGTCCACTAGTGGACATAACGCCTCCCCCTATTAGGGGGCATTGCCATACTCACCAGGCTTTTACATCAACAGCCACATTATATTATTAAGGGGAAATATTAGATTGTTTATTTATTTTATGGGCAATCAATATAGGCGCATCCACGCTAAAAGTACAGATTAAACTTTATCATTGGAAAGCTATACATGTTAGTCAAAGTTATGAAAAAGAATTGAACTATGGAAAGACTCTGGCAGGAAACTAAGCGTTAACAAAATAGATGACAGTTTGGAAACAGTATAGTTTTAGTACAGAACCGTTTTGGGTATTAGTTAATTACAATAAAACAAACATTTAATAAATCAAAACAATCTTAGAAGACTGCAAAAAATGATATATAATTCATTTGTAAGGAGAAGACGTGTTCATTTGTTATCCACATACGATTATTAAATAATACGCAGGATTACCACATAAGCTTTGCAGAGATAGTAAGACACTTATTGTCAAACCTTCAAATTCTTTGCATCAAAGGAGCAGAGAGCAGATACATATACCTACCTACCTGTGTATATACGTACGTAGTGTGGTGCGCTCGACAATATACATACCTACCTATAGACCTGTACAGTAACGCAGTACAGTCGAGTAAGTAAAACGTTCATTCTTTTAGCAATTATTGTTGAACTTTCAAAGCTATGCTGAATGCAAAGTTCCATAAAGATTGGTTTATTGAATTATCGCTTGAGACACCGAGTAAGGTAAACGACCCGATGAACCCTGAATTCACATTTTTAACCACCTATTGCATCTCTTCTAACACGGTAAAGTAACGACTGACCGCGGTTATACGTGTAATCATCATTAACCGGGAACGACGGCATTACGTGCCTTCCGAAGCACAAAACCATTTTACCTGAGGACAATCGGATGGTTAAGTCTACAATTCCTAACCAAACTGGGAACAATCACACAAAGAGATAAACTATCAAAAATGCAAATGTGTTTTTCCCTATCAGTATGTCGGGTGGTGTGTTCTCTAATGCACGAACTCCTAATTCTATTCGACGTAGTCTGAGCACCTGTCTGTCTAGTATTCTCTAAGCTTAAAAGTACACTTGAAGTTAAAAATCGAACACCCTAAAATGTTTTTCGATATTTGTAAGGAGCATCATAAACGTTGATCTAGGTTTAAAAAAATTCTGCGTCCCAAATAACACTAGACGCGCGTTGTAAAAGCGTTAATAAAATCCATACAAATGTTGCCAGACTCGTATCTTGTTGCTAAACCCTTTACATAATGCGATAAAGTTGCATTTTTAATATAAAGAAAGTGATTTCGTAAAAAGTGTTTTTTTTTATATCTCAGAGTACTAGTGCGGAGTATTCTATAATAATTTCCGCACTTTATTCCTCCTAAAGTTCTGCGCGCATGACACGACAAAGTATGTCGTGGCGCGCATATTAGACATACGGATTCTGATAATATTATTGTTTTTGAGATCACTTTAAAATCACGTCTTCCGCCGCTTAGTCTGAATACCAAATGAGGAAACTGTTAATGAGCAGCTCAACACAAAACATTGATATTTCTTACATTCGTTAATTAAATTCTGTAACGAAATCCTCAAACCCAAAACCCCTTTTAATTAGAGCCCCGAAGCACTTCCTCCAGCGACTGTACCTCCGTAATACTGTAGTGTGAACGTACAGCTACATGCATCTGTGTGTGTAGGTACGTAGCTATAGGTATGTGAGTGTTGTGTGGAGGCGGGTCGTCGGGTCAATGTCTAGCGGCGGAGGGAGACATTTTGTTGAACCTTACTGCCATGGAGGTAAGGACTATGATCCTTTACAAAGACGGGAGAAGCTTGCGGTAAGATGGGTCACCGCTGGCGGTGTAGTCCGTAGTGCATGGTGTTGCTTAGCGACAGGGGTACTGAATTCGATTTCTACATAGCAAAGAATTTCGGTTTTATTTATTTACGATACGTTCAAAATTTTATATGTATGACTAAAAACTACTACTGCTAAAACTCGTTTAGGCGCGGCTTTATCGTTTATTTTAAAAGTAGTGGTTAATTTTATTATAAATCAAACAATAAAGAACATCTCTCAAATAAACAAAAGCACTCTTAACTATTTATAACAATATAGTTAGTAGAAGTGTGGATTTATTATATGAGAGGACTCTTACAATACACCTACGGTAAAGAAATGATAGGCACAGCAGCCGAAAAACAATGGAACAAGACAAGAATAGTTGAGACGAAATCCGAGAACTAAACTAATCTGAAAGGACGGTAGCTACCTAAAGGTCATTTACGCGTGCAAACAGACAGATTAGGCTAAAAATGCCTTGGAAAGGAGAAGGTCAAAAGAGTTAAAGTACAGCGTAGTCGGTATTATCCACGTAAAGTTTCAAGTTTGATTCTCAGTTTGATTTGGCCGATAAGTTTTCTATGATAGTTACGAAATACGTAAACTGAGTAAAAACGGTAACTGTGCTAGGTATGATTTTTGTGCAGCGTTGGTAACAAGCTGCGTTTTCCCAAAACTTGTGCAGTCATCCCGGTGCTAATAGTTACAGGCGAAAAACTTGATATCCATCCACTACCGGCAACCAAAGATAAAAAAAATACTAAAAGTTACGCTAGAGACTAGAGTTTTTCACCATAATTAGTTGGTCCACTCAGTACGCACCATGATATAAGCGAAAATAATATCCTGGTCCCTGCAGTTTGAAGCGGGCGTTCGTCACACAAACTACGCCAGGACTATCAATTACACCGGCTTTAGTTTCAGGTTAATCGGGTCTTTCTTCTTACTTGATAATCCACATTAAATGCAACAAATGCACATTTTTATTTCTCTACAAACGTCCTTAAACAACCAAAGAAACGTAAATTGAAAGAAGGCACAAAATTAAACGGCGATTATGTTAAAATATTTATAAATGCACAGTTATTGCTTAATTATGATTATTCAATCATCTCAAATGGCCCGTAAATCTTCTATGATTGCCACCCTGCGGTGTTGGTTGCTACCTATTTATTAGTTCTTAAATAAGCATGTCAAATATGATACCTATCCCTTATACTGTAGGAATATCCCGAAACGAAAGTACATACATACACTTACACATATAATCCCTTGCGGGGTAGGCAGAAAAACTGTCATTTACGCCACGTCTGACAAATATTTGAGGGTCATTCGGAAAATTGTGGCATAGTGACAGGTTGTCAGCCCATCGCCTAAAATTGCAATCACACCCTCGAGTCCTTTGGACGCCTCTTACGACTCCTACAGGAAAGGAATGGTGTGATGCTATTCCAAGCCAATATCACACGGCATACGGCAAACGAAAGTAAGTTGCAAATATAGGTGTTTCTGTGACTAAGGCATATCATATCGAAACACATTTGGGAAAATGACTTGCGATATACTGTCATGGTAACATTGTAGAGCAAAATGACATATTAGATAAATAATTACAAGTTAAAAAATGTTTAAGGGCCAAATCATGGAAGAAACAACATATAGTGTAATTTTTTTTCCATACAATTAACCTGAATTTAGAAGTTTATGTGGACTTAATTTGTTGAACATACAGTTTCTGACCTACTTAATTTGTTGAACATACAGTTTCTGGCAGTTGACATGTTTCCTTGCTCATGGGATCTCTTTACCTTCCCCATTATTAAGAAACAAGTGTTGTTAATAATACTTTTAACCCTTATTCCCAAGACAATAATACATTAATTACAAACTGACCTTGAATGTATTGACAGGCATATTTGAATAAAAAAAAGAAAAGACCTTGAGCTATATAATAATTATCAAACTATTAATGAAACATCACACAGGTCATGAAGTCATTAAATTTTATGATTATTATGATCATGACCAATGTTTGTAAACAACAATTTAAAAGTGAGACAGTTATTTGGAACTACCAGTGTTGTATAATAATTACTAGTTACTACACAATATATTGATAATGGCTTGCAAAAATGCTTTAGTTGCATTAATTTAATACTAATGCAAGGTATCAAAGCTATTATAACATGTTTATTAAACTTTGAATGGGTCTAGGTGCTTTTTGTGCATATTTCTGCATATATGTTTCTGGTACCCTGACACATGTATGCCTGGTGATAGTGTGATCATTGTCTTATTCAAATAATATTAAGTTTAGTTGTGATTTGTTAAATATAAATAATAAAATAAATAACAAAATTGTAATGAGTTATTATAACAGGCTTGTCTGTGACAATATTCTACATATCCCACAGCATTTTATAGTATCATACAATAGGTTAGTTATGTATGGGTCTTCATAATCATGATAGGAAAATGGTGATATTTTTTTTCTGTAAGGCAAACAAGCATGAGGTGATGATGGTTAATAGTCATTTAGTAAAGAGCTTTATAGCTACCAAGAAAATAGAGAAGCAAATGGCTGAAGAAGAAAGCCGGCAGAAGAAACCAGATTTTTCTTTATTATATTACCAAATCAAATGATAGCTAGAAGACCAGGCTGTAGTTTTAGTACAGGTATTAGCTAAAGTTTGTACTAGCAAAATCTAATATTTATTAGTTTGTCTAATAGGGAGGAGAAACTCCAAAATTACTGACTTTAGATGGCGCCTCAATCATTTTGGTAGTGTTGTGGTCAATGACTTGAAACAGTCCTGTCTAGGACTACAAAGCAATATATTTAGCTTTTTTTATTCTGCTATTGCAGTTCACCTCCTTGAGCTTGTTGGTCTATCTAGCAGGGGGTGGCTTACACACCACTTGTCATCATCTTATTGCTTTTCTTGAAATTGTCTTCTTAATTTATCAACCGCAAATAGTTTTACCACCATCTAGATGTATGAATACAAACTTAAAACAAATTTCACTTACAAAATGTTGATAGTCAGTAATTGCTCCGCAAGGTTATTCAGCACTACAACATGTTCATAGTAATGCTATCAGTAAAGTTACCATAGCGAAACCTATACTGCAATACAAAGTTTGTGATTGTTGAGTGATGCTCAAACTAAACTAATTGTGCAATGGCTGTAGCAAATATCCTAAAAATTCCTAATATATAAATATAAAACACAATATGATTTATCTACTAACACTACAACACAGTGAACCATTTCATTAGTATTTTTTTATGACTGTAACACAGTGAACCATTTCATTAGTATTTTTTTATGACTGTAATACATTTGTATAAAAGCAGGGTAGTATCACACAACAGGGTAGCATAGGGTGAAGGCAGATTCTATCACTTCGTAGTCAGTACCTGAGCATTGTGAGGTGTTACAACGAAGGCTGAGTGTTGACGGAGAAAATCCAATAGTATTTTTGACAGTGAGTTGAATGTGCAGCCTCAAAATCCAGATTTCACACTCACTGCACATCACATGGGCTTGACCCACCTAAACACTGAGGAACACAACTATATATTTGACAATCACTACACACGGTAGAATTAATCTTGCTTTATTGTTTGTATGGTCTAAAAAAGCTGCACTGATCAGTAAAGACATCAAAAACGTCTTTAACCTCAAAATGCGCACAAATGAACGACAGACAAGGCGATTTGTTTTGGAACACATTGATTCTAGTGCAATTAGAGTAACAAGTCAAAAAACCGAGTAGGAAACATGCAGAGGACTTGAGTGAAGTCCAAATGAGGGTTTATGAGTAAAGTGCTTTGTCTGAGAGTAGCCTTCGCGACGGCGTGTGTGTAATGCGTAATGCGCCGTGCACACTGCATATTGCACGCCCGCCGCCCGCCGTCCACCGTGTGCACGACCCGATAGCGATTGAACGCGAGACAAAGAGCGCCAGGCTCGCACCCGCAAAAACTGTAAACACGGCTCTGATTTACGAGCAAGCAAGAGTCATTCATGCACGGTGTGGGCCAGCCAGCTCGCCAGCGGCAGGCAGCCGCGCGTCACGCTCCAGGAGCGCGCTGCGGCGCTGCAAGATCGCTATCGCAGCCCTGCCCGTGTCGCCGTGTCCTCGCAACTCACGATGCGACCGTTTCGAAATGGCGCAACGCGGAGCGGAGGCCATGACGCCGAGAGCGAGAGAATGTCCGCGCGAGCGAGAGCTCGACGTTTCGCAATCGCGCGGACCAAAATAATCCGCGGGGTAAAGTAGGCCCGGGCCCGTGTGGGCTGGGATACTCACGGCCTGGGATCCCGTAGCGGGTCGGCGGCGTCCATGGCGCCCAGGGCCTGGCCGTGGCCGGGGTCCGGCCTGCGGCTCGCGAGCGACGCACACTATCCAATCTCACTCGGAGCGCACCGAGAGACACCTTCGCACCATCTTGTCTGCACTGCTCGTTCACACAATTCACTTATAAACACTTCGCGAACGGTGTTTTGTTACATCGGTTGACTTTTCTTTGAAAAATCAATATACATTTTCCTAGAGTTTAGAGATACGGACGAGTCGATGTCCAGCGCAGGTTAGATGCGTGAAGTTTGCAAGCTTTTTTAGCGCAGTGTTACCAACATTTTTTTGCCCATTTTTTGTTTGGGTGTTGTGATTTTTTTTTCTGATTTGCTGCTATGTTCACGCACGTCTGCGCAGGTTTTGGGTCTTTCAGAGAACCCATGCCAATCGCTGCGGGCGGCTGAACAGTGGTGGCGCCATATTGTGCACGACTACCGTGGCGCCCCCAGTAGAAACAGGCGCCAATTTTTAAACTGTATTCAATGGACTGTCTACCGATGGTCTACCGTAAGTTATTTATTAATAGCGTAGTAACTGGGTTGCACCATATGGATGGAGTTAGTTGGACTAAGATATAACTATACCTCAGAATATAAGTAATGTTTGAAAACCCCGTACAACCTACATGACATAGGGGCAGTCGTTGTGATGTGTAGGTTAGCGATGACCACAGGGAAAGACATAGGCTGCTCCACCGGCCGCTCAGTTATGCAGCATAACTTATGCTACAGGATCCGTTGAGATTCTGCGTCCGCAAAAAAGATTGACCAACTAGCCAAATAGAAAGGTTTGAACCTGCAACTTTTGGCTTTCGCTATCACTAGTACCTACTCGTAGTTACACTTACACCTCTACCAATTAGCCTCTCAGCTATTGTTGGCGAAATCATGCAAGTGTGTCATACTCATAATACCAGTCACGCGTGAGATAGCTCCATCTACCGGGATAGTTTGAATCTTATTTCCAGTGAATAATTTCTTTTTTTACAGTTTACACATTGAATGTAGCCGAAGCTAGCTAGTCTACATATAGTTAATTTGTGGCCGAAGCAATGAAAACCCGCAACAAAAAACAAAACAAAATTTTGTTAGAACTTGCTAAGCTACCACGGCTCAGCTCGGCAGCTGAAGTAATAAACTTTACAATTTACAGATTTAAAGTACCTGAAGCGATGAAATCCCGCGATAAATACAGTACTTAAGGACTAAATTTTAAAACAGTTCAACGTGTTGGGTATATGAGGCCTTATTTGACAGTTCTTTAAAAAATAAAAAAGTGTACTAAAAATCATCGATAGATGGCGTTGAACATGTGGGGGTCATTTTTACCAGGGAGTTTGAATCTTATATTTTTTGTGTGTCTCTGACACCGGGGTTTATCAGGTCAGGTCGACTCAGTGTCCCACACGAAAAAGATATAAATGGGCGACATCACCGTCCAACGACCTAATGAACGTCCTTGAAAAATTATAAAAAAGTTATAATTTGAGATTGATTAAAAGTTTAGAACTAATATTTGCGGTGCGAATGACGACGCTTATTGCAGCGTACTTTGACATTGATAGCAATGATTAATTAAGGACTACGGATCCGAAAAAGGAACGCCAGCAAGTTTACGAGGAAGAATACAGTTCACTGCCACTAGAACGTACGAACCTAAACTCACCTAAAATATTAAGAAAGTGGTCTTTTAAGAGTTATAATTCTAAAAATATTTTTCTAGCGGATGGTTACATATAATAAACACACTGCCAAAATTTCATGTTTGTAGCATAAGTAATTTAAGCTGTGCATTGCTAAATGAGTTAGTCAGTCAGTGAGGACATTTGATAATTTATGAGTACATATTTAATGTTTATTTATGGGTGTAAAGTAATGTTATACGTACCTAGTTCATAGCCTTATCAAAAAGTTGTAATAAGATATTTTCTGACAGCTGTTTAAAAAAGAACAAATAACTATTAAAGCACTAAATTAATCGATAGATAGCCATTAATAGATACATTGAACATCTGAGGGGGGCATCTTTACTGGGGAGTTTGATTCACAGATCATTTATACAGGGTGTAGGGAAAAGAACTGCGTTCCGTATAAAATATCATGAACCAGCCCATGAAACTGAAAAACTTCCCCCAAGAAACATGGGTCGAAAAATTAAAATAAAATGACCTTACATACAACCAGACTTGGTCGGCTGCTACATTTTGTATGGAAGGTTTTTTAATATATTTCGACCTATGTTTCTTATGTAGTTTTTCAGTTTCATGGGCTGGTTCATTCCTTGAAAGCAACGCAGTACTTACTTTTCCTTACACCCTGTATTATATGTCCCAAATAGATTCTTCTTTTCTCCAACTTGTTCAACTACCCAAAAAAGTTATAATTGGGGTTTGATTGAAAGTTGGTAAACAGTAGGTATTTCGGCTGCTAGTAGCCCTTATTAAAGTGTGTTTTTTCATATTGCTAACTATCAATAAAGACTAAGGGTCTGAAAAGGAACGCCAGCAAGGTTACGAGGAAGAAAAAAGTTCACTACTACTATAACGCTTATTTTATTACCTGGCTTGGCTAGTTGAGAAACCCCAGATGTTTTACGCCATCTATAGGCGTAAAAAAGTATATAACTTTTTTAATCTGTTAAAAATACGTTATCATAGGAAAAAGAAAACAAAATATTCAGAATACTTCCATTAAAAAATCATTTTTATTTTATTGTTTCACTAATATCGACAACAGTGACAGTGGGGTTCTCTTCCCATAAAAATAGGTACTACTCATAAAAAATACGTACATACAACTTCAATGAAGATGTTAAAATATAATATAATCTTAATCATTGTAGGTGTAGGTATTTTGATTGAACTCGATCCTCAAATGCATGCATGAAAAACCATAATTGTACCTAAACTCAACTCAACAAATCGTAAGGTTTATTTAAACAACTGGTATAGGGTTTTAGTTCTTATTTCTGTGGTTGTCATGCAACCATGTCAGAAAAACTGATATCAAGTGCTAGAATTAAATACTAATTAAAATATCTTGGTCTTGGTTTTCGGGTCGTTTCCAACACCATAAAGTAAAGGCGGTTCTCCCACTCGTCGACCGGCGCTGCGTATTTTTATTTTAACGCACCGTAACGTAACGCATGCGTCTGTCAGATGAAAGGTAATTGCAAATGCCGATCTTATTTCCATACAAACACAAGTCAAGTCGTTTAACAGACGCTCCGTAAACGCAACGTAGCCGTATTGTTACAGGAATAAGATCGGAATTCGCCATTTTCTTTCGTCTGACAGACGCATTCGTTACGACAAGAGGGAAAGCCGCCAAATAATGTCTTCATAAGCTTTAAAAAAATCTTAAAACTAGGTCTCTCTTCGGGTCGTTTAATTTCCTACACGATAAATAAACTGAGGGAGTGAATAATAATAATACTCAAAACTAAGAACTTCATCACTGCGTTGAGTTAAGATTGAGGAGACGAGATGGTTCGTAGTGATTAATGTTTTTATGTATGTCGTAAAGTCTGAATCTAAATCACCCTTATATTTTCGAATTTCAGACTGAGCTGGCAATCCCACCCAGCGAAAGTGAATGAAATGATGATGAAATGTCACACGATTTCTATGATTTACAAACAAAGAATCGGTTGTGTAGGTACATATTTTAAATAAGTAATCAATAGATGGCGTAAGTTGGAATTTTACGCAATTTATTTATTTTCCCTAGAAAGTCGACTCGTACTCGTACCTGAAAACTATTTATAGTAAAAATCGGTAATAGAATAGGTCCAGAACGCCATCTATTTTGCACTAAACATTTTCTTTTTCAATGTTCGACTATAATAATAGCTTTCTGCCCCGCAGTTTTACTCGCGGCTGTTCTTATAGAAGAAGCAGATGTTTTTTAACAGTATTTTTATATATGTTTGTGTAGGTATGTGGACGAAACCAAATACCTACGTAACATATCGGAACTTCCCATGGGATAGGTGAGTTATCAGCGGTGAAGTCACCACATTAGTAGATTTTTATGATTAAGTAAATAATTGTATAATAATTATTTTGTATTATTTGCGATTGTGTTTATGAGATGGTCAAGTTTATCTATTAAAATATATAACTAAAAAAGAGGTAACTATTTCTAAGATAGATACATACCTACATTCATTGGTTTAGGTATACCGAGGCACATTTCAGCATATTAACAGAAAAAGATGAAATGTAATTAGACTCATCTAACTAGGTACTTCATTTTTACTTTTTCTGCATCCTTTTTTAATATTTCTCATAATAAAATAAGGCGTTCTAATGTATTTTGCGAAAAAGAACCTAATTTATAAATTAATTCATTACTACACGTACATACATAATTACATACACATATCACGCCTATTATCCCTGGCTAATAAGGTATTGCAGGATAATGATTTCGCAATTCTTCTTCTAGGTACTCTTTGACACCGAGTTAACTAACAAAATATTTCGCTATTGATGAAGTAACATCGAAATAATAGGGTAGGTACACCACACTTTATTTAAACTAGGTACTTACCCTGCATAACGTTACTAATTTTACAGGTGAGAGCGTTTGGTAGAAATAAACACGTGACAGGTGATACGATATTATCGCACGTTGATATTGTTACCAATATCACTAAAGCAGCTATAGTACGTGACACGCAAGAAGTGACTCCAACTTTATTATCCTTATCTTATTTTTCATTTCGTAAAATATTTCAAATCTTAACAGGTAGAATCAGCGAAGGATTGAATGAGTAAGTTTGTTTTAAGTATTGCGTCACACATAACGGCCATGTTTATTACATATTGGTCACGGAAAAAAATGCGAGCACAGCGAGTATCATAATTATTTGTCGATTACAATGTCTTCAATAAAAAACTATCAATTAACAAAACGCGTGTGCAAAATTTACATACATACATACATATATCACGCCTATAATCCCTTGCGGGGTAGGCAGAGCATAAACAGCCGCATAAAACGGACATTTACGCCACGTCTGACAAATATTTGAGGGTTATTTAGAAAATTGTGTATCGCTATAGTGACAGATTGTCAGCCCATCGCCTAAAATTGCAATACACACCCTCAAGTCCCTAAGTCGCCTCTTACGACTCCCACGGGCAAGAAATGGGGTGATGCTATTCTCAGCCGGCAACACACGGCAAAATTACATTTATTTCATATGCGCGCAAGTGTTGATGTTAAAATAATGATCCAACATGAACGAGTAGAAGGAAAGAGTATTTATTAGGTACTCTCATAATAAAAATACAAACGCATCGCACGCATATTTTAAGTGCAAAACAAAGACAATTACTAACTGACCCTATAAGCAAGTACCACGTAAGACAAGGGTTCTAGGATTTTACATTTTATACAACCAAAGGGAAAACACGGGAACGAGCACGCCCCGCGAGCGCAGCAAGCACAATTTTTTAGTCAACTAGGAAGGTAGTGGGTACAAAATTATACTGAATTACCAAGACTAGGGTTTAGACTAGTTTGAACCCCCACCCCGCCATATAATGGCCATGTGCGATATTCTAGAATACACAAGAATAATAAATAAGTAGCAGTTTTCCTGTTTCAAATTAATAATACACAAGTGCTTGCCTCTTGAAGTACCTATTTAAGCATACAAATTTAAATTAGAATGTAAAAAAAATATGAGAATTGATGATTCTGTGTTCTTCTTCTTGGTGTAGTCGTAAGTAGATTTTGCGTTTCAGGGTTAAGTTGGAGGAGTTGAATCTCACTTTGAAACAAAAAAAGTGAAGAGATCACACCTCCACTTAGTCCATCACGCTTTATCTTCATCTGTCCAGGTATACAGGTCCTTCGCTCTTGAGGTAATTTCTGTCAGGCAAACCATAGTGCAGCTGCAGCGCCATGTTGGGGCGGTTCCACGCGTGAGCTGGAAAGATAGATCTGGCAGCGAGTTACATGAAACTGTCAAGATCCCCTGTCCAACTCAGACGTGAAGCCTTAATTTTAATGAATACCTGAAAAATATAAGTTAATATTACAGAAAGGAAATGACACTCGCATGTGCGTGCTCACTGCTGGTATAATCGCGGCTGGCTGGGTACGCGCCGCCCGCCGCGCGCTATCGCCGCTCAAAAGGTGCGGCTTACATTCTGATAAGAGCGAGTACTGCTTTTTTCCCCGTGGCGTCAGCGGTCCTATGTAGCTCGTCGATTAATGGCCCGTATCTACAACTGTAGTTCTACAAGGATGTTACAATATAAAACACTACAGTACACCCGGAGAATAACACACCGCAAACACATGTGGCATTCACCACCATATGTTATTATTACGTAATCATTATTTATTCAACGAGAATTATGTGATTCTAACAACGGAAATTCAAACTTCTTTTATCGATCGCGACTTCAGCTGCCACGTAAGCAAAAATTATTGAATTTGCGAACACGTATAAAGATGAGTTATTATAATAACGACACCGAATAGCAGCACCCTAACGCAACAGTTACCAGGACAGGAACCAGAAGACCTCACCACAAAACTGGCTTTACTGCAATACGAATCACAGCGCAAACACCGATAGAGAGCCGATCGATCGATGGGCCCATATTTATACCTTCGATGATATCTTTAGATACGATATCAGGGCGACACGAGGTGCAAATGTCCACCATGATTGTGATAAGGGGAGGGAATCGATTGGTCGCTCATATCAGCGGCACAAACACTTCACTCTGCCAATCGGCCGGGGCTGATAACGCGTGAAGCCGTGAGCCTTGCGTAGGACTCCACCACTGTCCCGGCATCTACTGTCGCAGCTCAGGCATTTCAGCCTCAACTAGCTATGTTTACAAAAGAGATACACCTTTATTACGTTATATCTCGACGGAGACAAACAAATGTACTAACTGTTTTCACTGAAGTTGCCATGAAAACTAATAGAATATTCTGTTAGGTTTTATAGTACCTACCTATAAGGTACATAACATACTAAGTCATTCCGTTATCATTATTATCAACAGTTCTTTCTCCAAAAGGTCATTAAATCATTAATTTTTTTTATGATACAATGTACGTAGTACATAAAATATCTTGGATCTAGATAGATCTACCTCAAAAATATATGAATACTATGTAATTTATTACGTGTTGGCAGGATCGAGCCTGTGTTATGATGTGATAGGAGCAATATGTTTGCAATAACAGACCCATTGATTGAAAGTTACCAGTAGGGTCTAAGTGATTGTCTCGCTTAGCTGATGAGATATTCAATGATAGCTATACCTATTTTCATTTTTGCCCTAACAGTACAAAATGGAAACCGCAGCTAGTTCTATAGGTACTGGGATAGTGATATGATATGTGGAATTTCGACATGATAGATAAGGAAGCGGTATCAAACGGTGTCATTTGATAACGTGAGGTGCGCTCTCGCTCGGCTGGGTAGATATAGACAGGTGTCCTAGATATAAATTGAGCAAGTTTTAATTTTATTCACATTGGTACATATTCCTGAAAAAATACCCTTGTGACACTAATCACTACATAGTATAAAATAAAGTCGCATCCCGTTTGGTGTCTCCTTATATCTTTAGAATTACCCAACGGATTTTGATGCGGTTTTTTTTATTAGATAGAGTAACTTGAGAGGAAGGTTTATAAGTATAATTTATTCCGGGAAATTGTCACATTCCCATGGGAAAACAGGTAGGCCAACTGGTAGTAAACTTTTGACCCTCTTTTGTCACCTTTAAGGAATAAAATTTCAAAAATGCTGAAACACGTATTTAATTATTTTAAGTTAGGAGTCTAATCAGAAATTTTGAAACAGATCACATTTAAGATAAAAAACTTTCATACAAACTTTTAACCCCCTTTTCACCCATTTAATGGTTAAAATTTCAAAAATGCTGAAACACGTGTTTAATTATTTTAAGTTATTAGTCTAATTACAAATTTTGAAACAGATCACATTAATTTAAAAAAAACGAACTTTCATACAAACTTTTAACCCCCTTTGGACTCTATTGAGGGTTAACATTTCAAATATGCTGAAACACGTGTTTAATTATTTTAAGTCATAAGTCTAATCACTTATTTTAAAACGGATCACACTTAAGACAATGAACTTCCATACAAACTTTAAACCCCTTTTTCATCCCTTGGGGGATTAAAAAGAAACGGAATTTAAAGTAAAGTGGCTTTCCCCGTCTGTCCCTGTCTGTTTGTTTGTATGCTTAAATCTTCAAAACCACTTAACGGATCTGGATGAAGTTTTTTTTAAAACATAGAGTGATTCAAGGGGAAGGTTTTTATGTATGTATGTATGTATGATTTATGTCGGGAGAAGGTCTGTTTCCCGTGGGAAATCAGTTAGCAGCGGGTGAAACCGCTGGGCGGGCCGCTAGTTTATTATAAAAGGCTGATAACAATTTTTCATATTGCCATAAACCATTTTAATCTTTGTTGGGGCGCTTGACCCACCCTTTGCCCTGACCCATAATATGGCGGTAATTTTCGAACTTACCTCAAGTTTTATTCTTAGCTATTTATTATTTCAATTCAAATGAAGTAGCGTCCTTTTTGAAATTCATTATCTCGCAGTACCCTTAAAACATCACTCCATACTTAGTGGCAATGATCAGTAATTTATGTTACTTCTTATAAGTGGGCAATATTTGGAATTATATTTGACTGTTTCCATTAAAATCTCGTTGGACGACTCAGTGTCTCACTCGAAAAGAATAATCTCTAATTATTTGCTCTACCAAATATCCGCACCTAAAAAGGAGGAGTTGCTATGTTTCCTTTTCAAAATTATGATGGTTATTATTTAAAGCTGGCAAGTTTTGACAGATTTGTATCCTATGAGGAAACTAATCTGCTAATATGTAGATAATATTATACCTATTCATCCATCATTATTCAGAGTTGATTAAAACGAGAATATGAAAAAAAGTAGCACTGGTCAAAAATATAGGTACATGACGCTCTTGTAACAGTAGGTGAAACAACGTAGTCATTACTTCATCCACGTAGTACCTAACTGTATCAACCCCCGCTCGGTGATCGTTATCAACATTCAGATTCAGAAGCAGCCTGATTTCATCACATTTTATTATTACCTACAAAATCATGAAAACCTTTAATTTGATCGCGTTAGGTAGGTACTTATACCTACCGCTACCGCGTGTCGTCTTGTCCGTCTGGGGCCCCAGATGACTATTTGAAACAAATCGAGGGGCGAGTCGGGAGGAAGCCGAGACAGCCGAGGGTGGTGGGGTGAGAAGGGGCACGCGGTGGCGGCATCGGCGCGGCCGTGAACTGCTACTTGGGAACTTCGTATTGTGTTTACATTGAACTTTGTTATGTGGGTTAAAGTTAAGCCAGAGTTCACCGTGTGTGCCGTTTCACTCGATTGTAAAGTTGACTCTCAAGTTTGAACATCGATTTTCATCCGGTTTCAAGGTTGCTGTTAATTCTGATAGGTATGTTTTGCGGTTGTTCATTGAGATGTTTGAATCTGACAGACTATTCTTATGGCTATTGAACTTACTTGATTCTTGATCTTACACGATTGCTTATATCCAAGCTCGATTGCTGCGCTCCACAGCATCTACACGAGTATTCAGTACCTACCTAGTATGGGTTTCATATTAGATTTAAATGTGGTCTTACAAACGTTGAGGGTTGCTTGTTAATGAATACTTATGTAAACTTATTCTATCCCATAAATCATCTTATAGGAATTTGATTAGGAAAAACAGTAAAAGAGCAATGAATTCGTTAATTTCGTAGAATTTGTTCCTAAGCGGATAAAATCCTGACGTACTTGCTACCTAGTAGGTACCTTTAAAAGTAAAGTAGTACGTAATAAATAATAAATGTCTTTCATGATGAGATTTCAGCAAAATATGATTTCATTTCAAACGCTAGAAAATGTGAGAATAAATTGTTTTTCATGAAAAATTTAATACTTTTATCAAGATAACGTACGATAAGGAATTGGGAACTAGGTTCAGTAAAGGTGTGGCCCTGGCCACTATCTATCTTCTGATACCTGCCGTGCCAAATACCAAGAAGTAGGTACGTAGGTACCTACACGCTTTCGGGAATACAGATAATAGGGCCACTCCTAAAAAGCTATCGATTTAGGTATAATCCTGTTAGAGCAGAGCATGGAATTTTTACCAGACAAATAATTATATTTTGTGATTATCGTTATTATTATTACTTAATTTACATCACAGATCTTCATTCAGGTAGGTGCCGTAGGTGGAGATAAAATCTTCTCTTCATTGTGGCGAGATGTATTTGTCTTCTTTGACCTTAGTGTCACACTTATAACAGTTTATTTCAATGTTTTGAATCAAGATTTACATTGGGTCTCTAAAATGACAAATCCTGTATGAACCTACAGCAATAATAGTTTTCAAATATCGGTAAAAATATTTCATTTCTATAGGGCAATTCTTTGCAGCAGGTGAAACTGCTGAGCTGATAGCTTCTTATGATATCCACGGCAAAATTAAATTTTAGGTGCACTAAATTCAGCCACCAGGACAGCGATTTAGTGGCTCTCATGAGGTCATCAAGCGTGCAGGTATTAGGCACGCAGGGCAGGACAACAGAAGTTCCATGGTCTGACGTCTTGCACCACACTCGTAATTTTCATTGGAGCCGTTGCTGTAGCCCCACCGGATCAGATAATCATTACTCTGGTCCTACATTGGCAAAAACCTAGAAAGTATTTTAATATTTTACAACTAAATAATGTATGGATATGTAAAATATAGGTACTCATGATAGGTATTTCAAATATGATCCCTCAAATGAAACAATATCCTTATCTTATCAATAGGTACTGATAATTTGATAAAACTCGTATATCTAGTAGAGATAGGTAAGTAGGTAGATACAATAGAGATTTACATTAGTGACTAGGTAGGTAAGTATATTTTACAATACGATCTGGCGTTCAAATTTCACGTTGAAATATTCTAGTATTTAGGTAATATTATATTGTGAATACACATGAAAACTTTGTTGGGTCACTTAACGGTTTGGGACGCGCCTCCGCCATGCCCCCCATGTCAGTAAAGATTTTTGACTATAATAGGTTACATTCTAACATACACATTTTTATAACACTTTAATTTTATATATTTATTACAGGTAATACACAAGTTTACTTTTACCTGTACCTAATAAGTACATGTGTTGAAATTTGGATTTTTATAAGAGAACTAGCTGTTACCCGCGGCTTCGCCCGCGTACTCATAGAGTTTTATTAATTAGTTGTGTATTCTAAACGACACATCGTAAGGCGAACAACTGTGTAAACTGGGAGGGCACTAAAATCACTATTCACCGATACACAGACGACACTACACTGGAATGGTTCACTTCCTTGAAAAAGTATATAATTTGTGGTACCTGGGCGCTACCATCACTAATACAGGCTATTGTAAAATCAAGTAATGAGGCGCAAGAATGATCCTTGAGTTCTTTTGCCACTTTGCACTCATGATCACTGGAAAAGTCGATGGCAAACGACCAAGAGGTTTCAGTACAATTAGGTGGTCTCATTAAATACACTCAGCGCTCTATGTCGCCAAAGATACGCAGCGATGGAAAAGAATCCTGAATGAGAAAAATATTTCCCATCAGGGGAATTACGACCTTCAATAATGAAGATATTACGACGCTAGAAAGAAGATTATGACACATTTATAGTGTAAGGAAAAACAGGCATTTAATGTTAAAAGTAAAGATAACGTAATTTTAATAGAGACGCAGTCACTAAACCGGAAAAATTACATACATACATAAATCACGCCTATATCCCTTACGGGGTAGGCAGAGCGTTAACGGCCGTAAAACGGATATTAACACCACGTCTGACAAAAGTTTGAGGGTCAATCAGATAACTGTGTATCACTATAGTGACAGGTTGTCAGCTCATCGCCTAAAATTGCAATACACATCCCTCGAGTCCCTTAGTCGGCTCTTACGACACCCATGGGTAAGAAATGGGGTGATGCTATTCTAAGCCGGCAATCACACGGCGCAGAACAGAGCACTATTTTAATACGCTATTGTAAACGATATTGTAAGTTTTACCATCTGGGGATAAAATGAAGAGGTTCTGAGCATTGGACACACGCGAACATGCTACATATAGCTGGCCATGAGAGAAGCACGGTTTTTCTAAGTGGACCCCCGCTACCTTTAAAGTTTGTCCCTGCGCTTTGTTGATTGTCATTGCGAAACTAAGCTTGATAGGAAATTGCAGCCTCTTGAATTGGAATGGAAGATCTGTGGGAATAATTGGGATCCGTGGTATTATTACATTTTCACCCTTGCCAACGCCGGTTAAGATGGTGGCTCCAATTATGTTCCGTCCTAGTTGTGTCACACGAAGTCTCGTTCCATTCTATGCTACACAATAATCAGTTTTCCGATGGGAAAAATATGTTTTTCCGAGATAAAAAGTAACCTATGACACTCACCAGCTTTTCATCTAACTGCTTTCCAAAAAAAAAATGCTTTTCTCATTTATGTATGTAGTATGGATGTATTCTATTGCTAAACATTAATCGGTTTTCCGAAGGGAAAAATATGTTTTTCCGGGATAAAAAATAACCTATGTCACTCACCAGCTTTTCATTTAGCTGCTCTCAAAAAAAAAAATGCTTTACATCGCTGCATGATACTCATCTATGTTCGTAGTATGGGTGTATTCTATTGCTAAACATTAATCGCTTTTCCGATGGGAAAAATATGTTTTTCCGGGATAAAAAGTAGCCTATGTCACTCTCCAGCCTCTCACCTAACTGCACACCTAAAAAACACTGCATGATATCGCTCTGTTGTAACGTGAAAGAAAGACAAACAAACAAACAAACAAACAAACAAACACACTTTCGCATTTATAATATTAGTATGGATGACGGACTGACGGACGTATTTTTGTCAGACGAAAGGAAATTTCGAATTCAAAAATCGGATACCTTGGCATATTGTTACGCTGCGATTTTACCAAGGTGTTTAACATACGCATCCGTCAGTCCGTCATAGTGTGGGATTCGCCTCTTTGCTACCTAGAAATTAAATATCTTGAATTTTAATAACATTAATAGCTTTTTTATAAGTAAAAATAATAATGTGTTTTGTAATTCGCTGGTTATGAAAACAATCCAAAATCTACGCCAAGCAGGCTCTCTCCACGTCATCCACAACGATTCGGTTGCACTATATTTGTAGAAGGTGTCTGATAAAGATAAGACGGGCGACAGCTTTATCACGGTCTGCCTGTCGCATTGAAATAGCTAGCTTCAGGAAGTAGGTAGGTAATTGTATTTAATGCCTTCTTAGCTGACTATCAACAAACATAACGTAAGTTTTCCACACCGTACAGCCAATAAAAGGGACGTCAACATTAGTACTCAGAAATCTCATACGCACAAAATAATGTAACATAATTATTATGCGTCTTTTTATAATGAATAAATACGAAGTAATAATTTAGTAAGGTATGTAAATTTCATATCTGGTTCTGTGTTATAATGTGATTTACCATTTCAACATTTGTAGGTACTATAGGGTGAAATTTTAGGTACTAGTGGGTCTAGTGACCGATAGCGAAATCTCAAGTCGGGCTAGTGAATACTGGTGATAAAGAACAACTTTTCCCAAGGAATAAAATAGGCTGAATTTGCATATTTTTTTATTTATAGTAACACAAATCAGCTGATCGTCAATTAAAAATAGGTGGACCAAATTTTTATCCGTATTTCAACCTATGTTCCTTATCACCAGCCCGACCTTTACGTCGCAAAGTCCTGGCAGGAGAAAATCTTACAGTTTTTCACTATTGTCACGAAGAAGAATCAGAAGTCCGATTTGAGAATTCGCTATCGGTCACTAGTAAAATTATAAATGACATCGAAGAGTGTAGTGGAATTTTCATAGGAGATTTTACGTTGACATCTCTTGAATATATTTTTAGTCCTGCAGTAGACGATCTATTCGTATCACAGATTTATGCCTGTTTGGAATAAATCAGCGACATCTATGAGACACGGGAAAAATCGTTAGAAAATATTCCAATCTTGTTCTTTGCTCTTTTGTCGTGTGAGGTTAGACTAACTCTGGTAGTAGAGTAAAAATAAGTCACAGTAAGTTTATTTATGAGTCCTCTCAAAATTACTTCTCCAAAACTACGTAGGTAAGTAAGTATAAGTAGTATTTCAAATACCCCTTTTTTAACTACAATACGCGAATAAAATTATCAACTAATCTCAAAACTCTGTTTTTCGTGTTCATATTTTGTCAGGTCCTCTTGTTACTTCCATAATCGATAATGTAGGTTGGTAGGTATAGGTACGTAGGTATAGGTAGGTATTCCACCACGACCACCTACTAACTTAGCTACAGACACCTCTGCTTTGAGCTAATGACCTACCAGTAGAATTATACATTTTCATTGACTGGCAAGCTGATGAAAGTTCCCAGTGACGGAATATTTACAATTTTGCACTAGGTAAGGTAACTTTACAAACATTGTATTCATTAATCAAAAGTTTGGCGCAGCTCCCTATCCTGCCCGCCCGTCTCCGCCCACCCCCAGGGTGCCCAGATACAGACATCTCTACACCCACAAAGTGTATAATCATTACTTTGGGTCTTTCAAAGTAACGCTTCATTAATTGGCAACATCACTTTTGGAAGGTCACTATTTGACAAAGTGAAATGGCTGCACTGCACTGTCCTGTCAGTCTATTTCTGAGAAAATACCGCTGTTGATTAATTTTTCTAAATTTTTCAGATCATGGAAGATATTTGTCGACTATGTTGTTCAAATAAGTTTGTTAATAATAATATCTTCGATGAGGAAAATGCATTGTACTTAAAAATGTCGTTGTATCTTCCTATCAAGGTAAGAGGGTGCCTTGTTGATATTTGGTAACCTGCAAGGTTTATCGCCGTTTCTGACGATGCTGGTGCGTTGTCCCCAGGTGTTCAAGAACGACCGCTTGCCTCAGAAGGTGTGTGACCGCTGCAGCTGCAAAGTCAATGACTTTTATCAGTTTTGCAATGAAACTATCGAGGTACAAAACAGGTAATGCATCTACCTTTAGTTTAATTATTTTCTTAGTACTGGGTCCATAAATCCAAATCGAGGGTAAATAAAGTGCAGTTACTAAGGTCAATATAACAACATTATCATATGATCAAAGATATCCCTGTAAAGCTTCAGTCAGTATCCTCTAATGGGGCTGTCTTAAAAGCTCTTGATTCAATGCCAAACCCTAAGTGAATAGTTATTCATTTCTGTGATAATGTTATCAATTACATTTTATTAAACAAATACAAACCATCAGACCAATTAATGAAAATAAATATTACAAATTGAGAAATATCAAAGGAAGATCTTGATATTAGCTAGGCTTTGCAAATTTGATCTGAAACTGGTTCGTTGTAATAAAAATACTGTTTTCATACAATTTCAGGCTGCGTGCAGTTCTCCTGTCAACAGCAGTGGAGGTTGAAGACTCTATTGACCTCACCCTCATAAAATACAACGACCTTTCCCCACATCCAACTCAAGCAGTCCAAAAAACTGAACCCATTGATCCCCCATGCATTCCACCATTAGAAGTTCCAATTCAACAAAAGCCCGATGAAACTATTACCAAAATTCCTGAAAGTACTGCTAGTACAGCAATCACTCCAGTTCCTATTCAACTGATAAGAAAAACTTGTGATCAGTCCACTCAAACTGCCCTATCTAGTAGTAAATCCACTTTCCCATCTGTTGAACCAACTCCTAGTGAAATCAACATAGAGGTTCCACTGTACCAAAACATTCGAGTCAAAGAAGAGCCTATCCCAATGTTTTCACAAAATGTCAAAACAGAAGATGATTTTGCAATGGATGACTATTCATACCCTAATTTGCCATCAGACAATAGTGAGGATGACATGTCTCTTATGCACTTCAAAAAAAAGAAATCTAAGAAGATGAAGGTGAGTATAAAAGGTTAAATTTTAGAGATTTTGATAAGTAATGTATAGATTGAGCTATAAAATTTGCTCCCTCTTTTACTCAATGTACTTAAGGGTATACCAGCATAAATAGTTGGCCTATATTTAACTTTTGATTGTTAATGGCCATAGCTTAGTTTTGTCATTTGTCTTTCCTCTAACAAGTCTAGAAACTAAAATGGCTTCTATTTCTAATGCAGGTATTCTAGTTGGTAGATAGGTGATGGATTGTGGCATTCTTTTGCTCCATTGTCACTTATTCTCTGCAGCTAGCGAAATTTTTTATGCACTGCGAAAAATTCTCTGTTATTGCCATTGCTGTATGCCTACATGCAAACATTAAGAAATTAAATTTGACGCTGAACATTTATATAGTAGCTTTCACATCGCGATAAAGTTATTTTCTGTAGCTAACTGAAAATGTTTTTATCGCGACTGAAATAAAGTCGATATTTGGCTGATGGCAGAACAGCTCTCGCATCTCGCGGACGTCGCAGCCAGCCACAGAATATAGCTCAATACGCCAGATATCGATTTTATTTTCATTGTGATGCATTTTATTTCCTACTAGCGGCCTGCCCAGCGGTTTCACCCGCTGATTACCGTTTTCCTGCGGAAATCAGACATTTTCCCATATAAAATATAGTCTTATGTTCATCAGGGATAATGTAGAATAAAATTGTAATGGGAAAAGATTTTTTAAAATCAGTCCAGTAGTTTCGGCGCCTATCCAATTCAAACAAACAAACAATCACATCTTTCCTCTTTATAATATTAGTGTAGCTTTGATAACGGCTTGCGCCAATGATCATATGATCATGCTGAGCTTGCTTAATGCTGTCTGCTAACTGCTGCCTTTACCCTTTCATCTCCCAGACAATGGTTCTTCACCCTTAACCCTCTTTGGCTTAGACTCTGTATATCCACTGGATAATGTTACTCCTCAGACATACTACAAATAAATTAAAGTGGTTGGAGGCTGAATCAGTGGGTGTCTGATTTGCAGCCAAATTAGGGTCGAACATTAAGATGATTGCATATACCATTCCACTACCTTTATGTCTGTTTTGTGTAATTATGTACCTAATGTCGTTATGTTCTAAAGGTATCTTCGACTTTGGTAAAATAGTTGCATGATCCTTGAAATGAATCCTTTGCTTCGCGTCTGCTTAGAATTTATTGTGGAAAATTCGTCAATACAAATTACATAGCTACCTTTTCTCATCACGGCGCAATTTAAGTTATCCTACACCTATACTTCCTTTAACTAGTTAATAATAAACTGAGAAAAACACTATGAGACAGTAACATTTTGAGCATAAGATAAGTATTAGATAGTATATAGATGTGCTAGCAGGCCATGTGTGACCCAGTGGAGGTCTTTAGTTTTTACGTAGTACATAATCTTTGTCTCCTCCTAATCCTCTACTGTGTCTTATAGCACGTTCATATTACCTTTATGGCCAGAAAAATAGAAAGAGAAGTGAGCAGCGCGAGCATGTAAACAGGTTACTCGCACTGCTACTCACATGCCGCTGCCACTTCCCGTGCTCCCGCTAGCGTCGGCTTTTCGTGCGCGAGTCTAAGAACCGGCAGCCCTTGCGCAAGTGGAATGTATTGCTATCTCGCTTACTCGTATTGCTGCGAGAAGAGTATGAGGGCAGTGTGTAAGCACTCACTCACGTTGATACTTCCGCGGAAGTACGTCGAGCAATATTCGCGGTAGCGGCAGGAGCTGGTGCATAGTTTGAACGTAGTATTAGACACACTTATGCTTCTTTGTTGTCGCGACCTGTGTAATTTACTTGTGTCATTTCAGGTGGCAAATGGCAATGTTGAGAAGAAGAAACGAAAGAAAAACCTCAAGGAATGGGAGATGTTGATGCGCGCTCTGCCTGAAGGCACTGCTCTTACAGTTGTCGACCCGCCAGACGTCAAGGTAAAGTTTAAATATGCCAATAAAACGTCCATATGCGCTTCAAAAAAATTGTATTCGTAAAGTGGCCCTAAACCTAACGTTCTTACTCTACTTAATCACTTATATCTTGAAAGCAAATATGGTAAAATCCTTTTTATTTGCTTCGCGAATGTAATATGTTAATCTAAGTTGTAACGATTGCGTATGCGAGCTTTTACGTTTAAAGTTCATGATCTATTGCACAATTAGCCTAACTTAGTTTTGTCAGGTTAAGGGAACATCCGAAAAAAAAGCTGGCGTTTGAGTAAATGAGCACACATAATGTGTAATCGTACCAACTAAGCTCTTTTGATCTCCGCATAACCTTTTCCTGATCCCACTCACTTTTGACTCACTACCTTATACATGATTTTTAGAAAAGGTTCTGTTTTATTAGCAAATTGAACCTAAATTAGTTGGGTGAGCGTTGTCAAGCTGTATGATTCGGCCCCAGAAAGAGAAGATTGCGGAAAATATCATGAAACTCAGACTGCTTTGCTTTACAAATCATATTTTGTTCTCAACCATGAGGGCAACCAAACTTTGGAAGATAGACAACTATCACATGAGCCCCTATATAATTAACTAAAAAAGGCCATACCACAACGAAGCTAGACGCGCTTTGAACACGTGTCTAGCGTTTTTTGTATAAAGATATTATTCAAACTGGCTGTTCAACGCGCGTTAATTTTTTTGTGGTTAGGCCTTAATCATTTGGCTGAGCGTCGTCAATCTGATAGAAGAATGATAAATGGTACATACTCATAGTAAGTAAATTTTAGGCGTGTATTCATTTGGGAACATTAGTTGCACATATCAACATATCACAAGTGTTTCGCGACAACTGCTCGAGTGTTGCGAGCGGCGATTTGTGTATCAGATACATGTATCCGAACTCTTTTGGCAGCAACTGACTACGAGTAGTGTGGACGGTTTGTTTCAGATACATTTGTATAAAACGTGAACATTACATATTCTAACGGCCACAACAGTCCACTGCTGAACGTAGGATTCACCCTAATGGGGGGTATTTATTTCCATACTCAACGCGCTTGGAAAGCGGGTTGTATTGGGGTGACGATATTCTAAGCCGGCATCACACGGCAAATATTTGTATGAAACAATGTGGCTACATAAATGTTCCTGAGATTTTTCCTACGAATACGCGCCTCAAAGAAGCGTTTAGTATATTATTACACGTGTACCTATTAGTACGCATTCGCGAATATTCGCACGTTTTTGAACATTTGCATTCGCAAAGTTTGTGCGAATTTGAGCATAAGGGAAAAAGGAACTTGCAAGATGAAAACGCGGTTATTAATATAAAGTTATTTTTATTAAGTATCAGTAAACGCACCTTAGCCTTGGACGGAATTACATTACCTACCTAGCAGCGTTTACTTAATAATATTTTAGTGTTTTTTTCTTAGTTCTTCTAAGTTACAATGTAGTATAGGCGAGAAAAACTTAAAAAAACTAAATATTCGCATTCGCGAATGTCGATTGCAAATATTCGCATTGTGCAATGTGCAAAATGTGACATTCGTGACATCACTAGTACCTACGCTTACGTCTAAAGTTGTACGATTCCAGGTGGACGTAAAGCAAGAACTGGAAGACCTTGGTCTGGAGGCCGCCAAGATGGTGAAGCAGGAGCCGGTGGAGTACCACTGCTGCGTGTGCTTCGTGCAGTGCTACAGTCGTGCCGAAATGTTGCAGCACTACAAGTGAGCCGTTGACCAGATTATTTGCTTTGGAGGGTGGCATGTGGCACACAAAGTTCTGTTTGCTGCTTATACATACATATATCACGTCTTTATCCCTTGCTGAGCGTAAACGGCCGTAAAAAACAAATATTTACGCTACATCTGACAAACATTTTAGGGTCATTCAGAAAATGGGTAAAAATGGAATACATATGTAACCCTCGAGTCCCATGATCGCCTCTTACGACACCCATCGGAAGGAAATGGATAAAGTTTTATTAGTGTGCAAAACTAAAAACTGGGTTTGGGCTGGTGTTAAAAATAAGTTTTGGAATAGTAACCTAAATAATCCAATCGCCATTTTGTATAAAATGGCACGTTTTTATTTATTATTTTGCCTTGTCCCGTCCTGGCCTTGTATTGTTGATTGAGTTTTAGCCTATTTGTTATGGAGTATCTTTATAAGAACGATTTGTAGATAAAGAATAGAAAAATAAAAATGTCCGTGTGTGTTTCAGAGAGCACGCTTCGGCAATGGAGGCGCTGCCGCTGCCGCCCGCGCCTCCCCCGCCTGAACAGGAGGTCACTAAATGCACGCGCTGTCAAAAGGTAAAAGTAAACACAACTATTATTGTATGACTTTTGGAAATAATAGCTGATCAACCAATATTCATGATTTTGATCAGATTTCGAAGTTTGTTTTGTAAGGATAGCAGTTGAAACCCGTGTTATGGTTCGCTCGTTGAGAGCTAGAGCTTTGTACAAGTCGTAAAGATAATTTATAATTGGCCTCAAAGAATTGCCATTGGATGCTATGCGCTGAGGCATATTATTCGTATCGTAAACTCATTGCGTACCTTTGGATTTTCATATAAACCACAGACAAGAATTCGGAACTGCTCGGTTTTGTCCATATTTGTATAAAAATCTAAGGCGATTCGTTTAAGTGTCTTTTCGATAGCCATTATTCTGATAGTTGTTGGTTTCGTAGCGGATAGACAAGACGAACTGGGCGGCACACTGGCAGAAACACTGGGAGCGCGACCGGCGGCCTTACCGCTGCGCGCTGTGCGAGAAAACCTTCCGCGACCACCATCAGATACTCAAACACGGTACGGACCAATGTTAGCCCGACAGGAATAATGATTTTATAATTAACCTGGCAGTCATATTCATATGCCGTGTGATTGCTTAGAATGCCATCACTCCAATTATAATCGTGGGTGTCATAAAATGGACTTAGGGATAAATTCATCCAGGAAATGAGTAGCAGCGTTTCCTGTAAAAGCGTGATGAGTATGGCAATACACCCCAATAGAGGGACGCCCATTTTCAGCAGTTGTGGCTGTTAATGTGATGACATGTACAAATAATGTTAATTTGTCATGACAGTCCGGCATAAATAACTCTTTCTGCTTTCTCATTTTGATAAACTAGCAGGAGTTTGGTTCTTTATGTCAAGCTGGCAGAAATCTTTACATAAAATGTTAAATCGACTACTCATGTAAACTTGGGAAGAATATTTCATTACTTATATGAGCTAGACTAGATGGGACTTTTTTTTAATGTTAGCCTAGCTGAATTATTTATTTGCACAGTTTTATCTCTTGGCTTAATTCGTTTTAATAGATCAGCAGGGCATGAATATTTATTTCTTATAATATTGCAGGTTTGACGCACAAATGGGGCGATGAAGGCGAACAGAATGCTGGACCGGATAAGCGTTTCGTGTGCGA
Organism: Tuta absoluta; assembly: GCA_027580185.1. NCBI lineage: Eukaryota > Metazoa > Arthropoda > Insecta > Lepidoptera > Gelechiidae > Tuta > Tuta absoluta. Next base: position 32,955,244 of record JAQAHW010000001.1, on the reverse strand, counting down.
TTTATGTCCTGAAGGGTGAGTAATTCATTTAACATGAAATTAGACCCTGCCTACAGTAGTACAGTCGGTTGTAGCACATAAGGTACCAGGGGTACTCCAAAACAACTGAATTATTTTTATTCCCAGTTAATACATAATAAAAGTCTAAACTTATTCTCATCAAAGAAGGCATCTTCTACTAATACATATTTATGTCAAGAAATAAATATTGCTAGGGACAAAAATAATTCAGTTCTTTTAGAGTACTTCTGGTACCTTATGTGCTATAACCGACTGTACATTCTTCACACGCGAAGAAGTATCTTTCTTCCCATAGAAATTATTTTTCTAACGCTGTAACATTATGTCTTAAGGATGTTGCCTTTCGATAAAATGAAGAAATAAAACTAAGTGATCTGCGACAAAACCTACCTATCTGTGCCAATTTTTCAAATTGCTGCCATATTCCGCCACACCTGTCATCCGTGCTGTGTTATGTTGTGTGTTTTTGTTATTTTTCTTGTTTAAAGTAGGTTTCCCATATTTAATTATGAAAATTGAAAGTGACGAGGACATTTCCGCGCCACCTGATCTTGAAAGTGCCGTTGGATCGCCGCCGGTGCAAAGGTTTGGAAAAGTGTAGGAAATTGATTATCCAGAGATATTTGTAGAGTGTTGATAAAATAGTGTCTGCTACTGCAATTAATCAGGCATTAGAATTCTCGTTTCAAACTATTATCACAGTAGGCTACGCGGACGCCTCGTCTGATAAACAGACACCTGCATGCTTTTGCCCCCCATTATATGACAGTTGCATAAACTACTATTAATAATTAGTTTAAATGGTAAACTTTTCAAACTATATGTTCCATGTTGGGGCAAGCAATTCAGTCTTATTAGGATCTCAAATGTGTTTCTATATTTTTATGCTAAATTTGTTTTTATAAAAGTCCTTTGATATTTTCTCAGATTCGTGTACATGCGCTACTTGCTAGCGCACCGTGCGCGCGCTCACCCTGAAGCGGCCGCGCGCGCATTGACTCTCCGCTGCGCTGTGTGCAAGCGACAGTTCGCGCATCTCAACTCGCTCAGGTAATATGGCGTGGCATCAGGTTATGTTGCGTTACACTAGGTAATATTGCATATAATATCAGCTAATATTGCGTTATACCAGGGAATATTGCGTAACATCAGGTAATATTGCTTTGCATCAGATTATATTGCAGGCATTTTTGCGTTGCATCAAGTTATATTGAGTTACATCAGGTAATATTGCGTTGCATCAGAATATATTGCAGGCAATGTTGCGTTGCATCAAGTTATATTGCGTTACATTAGGTAATATTGCGTTGCATCAAGTTATATTGCAGGCAATGCTGCGTTGCATCAAGTTATATTGCGTTACACCAGGGAGTATTGTATAATATCAGGTAATATTGCGTTGCATCAGAATATATTGCAGCCAATGGTGCGTTGCATCAAGTTATATTGCAGGCAATGTTGCGTTGCATTAAGTTATATTGTATTACACCAGGTAATATTGCACAATATCAGGTAAAATTGCGTAGCATTAAATTATATTGCGTTACATCAGGTAATATTGCGTTGCATCAGAATACATTGCAGCCAATGTTGCGTTGCATCAAGTAATATTGCGTTACACCAGGCCTGAACATAATGCGACACATGCGCCCTCTAACACCAATTATATTGGGAAATGTGTAAATTCATAATCGACGGGCATCCCTTTTCTCGGAATATGAATTATCTTTCGGTTAACTAGGTAGATAGATAGATAGATTAATCATTTATTAAAGAAACATTACAAAGTAAACAATTAAGTAAACAAGTAAACAATGGGGCCGTTAAACTTTCAAAGTTTGTCTCGGCACCATTCCGCAACACACATTTTAAATATATTTAGGTTGGTAGGTACAATAAACTAAACAGTTACACGCTATTGCTATGCTAAGATGGTTGATTTCAAGAAAAATCTCATACCCATTTCATAATACTTTATTTACAATATCTATTCGTAGACATGTGTATTGCTATTTTCGATAAGGGTTCCCATTTTGGACGGACAACAAAGGTTTATTTTCATAAATTTGAAATTTCCTCTCAACTGTGGTGAACTCAACATCCCGATTTTTAAATTGTCCTTACCAAAGGACAAACAACACGTAATGGGGTTGGTGTTTTATGGTGCTTTTAGTACCTCAAATACTATGGCGATACACAGTTTTTGCGGCCGTTCGCTCTGCCTACCCCGTAAAAGATACAGGCGTATAATCCGTACTATATAAATCTGAGAGTTTGTGTGTGTGTGTATGTATGTATGTATGTTTGTTACCTATTCACGCTCAAACGGCTTGACCGATTTGAATGAAATTTGCAACACGGGTAGAGTATAACCTGGAATAACACATAGGACATTTTTTACCGCGGGCAAACAAGAATTACCTCGGGAAAATGAGTGGTAGCTGGTGAAACCAGTGGGTGGAAATCTAGTATGTAATATGTATGTGTATATTTACAGACGTCACCTGCGCGCGCATACGGGCGAGCGCAACTTCCTGTGCAACATCTGCGGCAAAGCGCTCTCCTCCAGAGAACACCTCAAGTTCCACATCCGCATACACACCGGGTACAAGCCCAACATCTGCAAGTATGTCAACATTTTTATATTTAACTTATAAATAAAGCCGTGTGATGACGGCTTTGAGATGGATGGAAGGAGAAGAGGGAGGATTTGCCCAACAATGGGATGGTGTGGGCTAGACAAGAAGAAGAAGAGGAATAACATGCCGGCTTTGAATAGCATTACCCCATTTTTTTCGCTTGGGAGTCTTAAGAGGCGACTAAGGGACTCGAGGGTGTGTATTGCAATTTAAGGCGATGAGCCATTGATCTACAACAACCCTAGATTTAGCGCCTCATACAAAATTACGCTAAGATTTTGTCACCTACTGAACTATACAGTCATACATAGCGATTTATAGATTCATTGCGTCCGCCTGATTCAAAATATCACAACGAACCTCACCATAATCTATTGAATTCAGCCTTATTTGTTAGCCCGTACTTGGTCATGTTAACAGTTTCGCGGCCAGCCACGCACTGTGGGAAAGGAGTGCTCGCTTGCAAATTGTGCACTACTTTACCGGCCCACCTTTTGAGCGTACGCGCGTAATCTAGGGTTGTTGTAGATCAATGCGATGAGCTGACAACCCATCACTAGGCGATACACAAATTTCCGAATGACTCTCAAATATTTGTCAGACGTGGCGTTAATGTACGTTATTTGCGGCCGTTCACGCTCTGCCTTCCCCGCAAGAGATTATAGGCGTGGTATGTGTATTTATGTATGTGTAAAAAAAAGCGGAACGAAGTCACTATTAATTTTTAGTAGTAAAGTAAAGAAATAAAAAAAATCCTCTTAACAATTTTAGTGTAGATATATGAGCAGCCTAACTAACATGCCTGCCATTCGACATATTTTGACGTCTCACGACGAATAAAGTGCGGAAACTATTCACATTTAAGTGAGCCGCAGACGAAATAATGCGGTGATTTTTTTATCGTAGCGCGCATGTTAGCCTTGTTGGGTCTCTTAAACTAACTCGCGCATGATGTAGGTTGTTGCAACAAATCATTAACAGCTAAATCCGCAGTTGGCTATGCCGTGGATCTTCCGTTCAGGAATCACGTTACTGAGTAGTACACATTGACAGAAAAAAATTGACGATCGTAAAGCGCTATCGTTATTATGTATAACTAGCGGCCCACCCAGCGGTTTCACCCACTGCTTACCGTTTTCCCGTGGGAATAAAACATTTTATAATAGCCTATGTTCATCAGGGAAAATGTAGGAATCTAATGGTAAAATATTTTTTTAAATCGGTCCAGTGGTTTCGGAGCCTATTTAATTCAAACATACAAACAAACAATCAAATCTTTCCTCTTTATAATATTAGTGTAGATGTAGAAGATCTTTTCAAACATGCGGTTGACGCGCGTCAAAATTTTGTGATAAGGCCCATAGTGCTGAGTTGCGGGGAACGGTGCCACCTGTATGCTGGGTTCATCGTTTAGTCGCCAATTTAAGGCTACTCACGGGTTGAAATAGGGTGATTGTATCCGGCACTACTCTTTTAAGTTACTTATCGAAGTTATTTGCATCAACCCTAACATATACATGTACTAGCTTTTACCCGCGACTTCGTCCGCGTTAGATAGTTTTTTTAGAAACAGGTTCTAAAGTAGATATGTATATTCATAGTAAGTATGACAGTAATATTAGAACAGTTCTTATCTCTACTGTTTAAGGATGACTTGCTTGCTTCTGTTGTTAAAGGGACAATCCAAAATTTGCTAACCGGTGTACTGCCCTGAGAGATCAATATTTAGAACGATTGAATACAAAAGTCAGTAGATAACAAAAAAACTTCGGTAAAAAGTTGCCAATGTCCTTTCTCAACTTATTCCCAACATACTGAACAACTTTTGTTTTGGAACCATTTCTGTATCTCTAATAGTTTAGGTGGGCTCCTGATCGTACACCTGGTGGTCTTCATAAGGTACTCCAGATCCTCAATATCCTTGTGAAAAGAAGCAGCTCATCATACTGAACAACTTTTGTTTTAGAACCATTTCTGTATATCCAATAGTTTAGGTGGGCTCCTGATGGTACACCTGATGGTCTACATAAGGTACTCCAGATCCTCAATGTTCTTGTGAAAAGAAGCGGCCCATCATACTGAACAACTTTTGTTTTGGAACCATTTCTGTATCTCTAATAGTTTAGGTGGGCTCCTGATGGTACACATGGTGGTCTACATAAGGTACTCCAGATCCTCAATATCCTTGTGAAAAGTAGCGGCCCATCATACTGAACAACTTTTGTTTTGGAACCGTTTCTGTATCTCTAATAGTTTAGGTGGGCTCCTGATGGTACACCTGGTGGTCTACATAAGGTACTCCAGATCCTCAATATCCTTGTGAAAAGAAGCAGCCCATCATACTGAACAACTTCTGTTTTAGAACCATGCCTGTATCTCTAATAGTTTAGCTGGGCTCCTGATGGTACACCTGGTGATCTACATAAGGTACTCCAGATCCTCAATATCCTTGTGAAAAGAAGCAGCCCATCATACTGAACAACTTTTGTTTTGGTACCATTTCTGTATCTCTAATAGTTTAGGTGGGCTCCTGATGGTACACCTGGTGGTCTACATAAGGTACTCCAGATCCTCAATATCCTTGTGAAAAGTAGCGGCCCATCATACTGAACAACTTTTGTTTAGGAACCATTTCTGTATCTCTAATAGTTTAGGTGGGCTCCTGATCGTACACCTGGTGGTCTTCATAAGGTACTCCAGATCCTCAATATCCTTGTGAAAAGAAGCAGCTCATCATACTGTACAACTTTTGTTTCAGAACCATGCCTGTATCTCTAATAGTTTAGCTGGGCTTCTGATGGTACACCTGGTGGTCTACATAAGGTACTCCAGATCCTCAATGTCCTTGTGGAAAGAAGCGGCCCATCATACTGAACAACTTTTGTTTTGGAACCATTTCTGTATCTCCAATAGTTTAGGTGGGCTCCTGATGGTACACCTGATGGTCTACATAAGGTACTCCAGATCCTCAATGTCCTTGTGAAAAGAAGCGGCCCATCATACTAAACAACTTTTGTTTTGGAACCATGTCTGTATCTCTAATAGTTTAGCTGGGCTCCTGGTGGTACACCTGGTGGTCTACATCTGTACTCCAGACCTTCGAATGGTGATAAAATGTAGCCTATGTCCGTTCTCGGTATGCTAGCAATCTCTGTGCCAAGTTTCATGAAGATCGGTTCAGCGGTTTGGCCGTGAAAGCGTAGCAGACAGACAGACAGACAGACAGACAGAGTTACTTTCGAATTTATAATATTAGTGTGGATGTATATTCTTTATTGTTCATTAACAATACAATGAATTCATTTTAAGTATTAGACCAGGTCTATCGCGATAGTATTTACCTAAAGGTAAATATTAGTAATTTACCTGTGTCCTGACGTTTCAATACTATTTACCTAAATACTATCGCGATAGACCCAGCCTATGCAACGGAAGCCTTGTCGTATACCGAAGCCGGAGTGTGTTTTACTATAGGTGGAGATTTGTTATTAGTCCGATATAATTTATTAATCTGGTCTAACTGTTGTATAAAACTGTTAATCTCCCAAATAAAATAAAATAAAAAAATAAAATAAAAAAACACTTAAAATGGCGTATAAAATATCTATGAAACTTACTGCCATATTCCTTAACAGATGAGCTGTGCGTGCTTGATTTAACTAGGAATAAAATATAGAGTAATATGAAGTTCATATATGATTTTGCGATATTCCAGAATATGGATGAATTTTCTAGGAACTCCTTTTGTCTGTGAAAGGGGCATTGTGTCTGTGTTTCTGGATCTATCTGGAGTTTAAAAGCAGACAGTAGACAAGATAGTCCTTGTGGGGAAAACATTATCAATTTGTTGCACGATTAATGGAAGCGGGCTTTGAATAGCATCACCTTGTTTCTTTTCTGCGGTAGTACCTAACACGGTTACCGGCTACACATATAAAGGTGAAATTCGATGTTCATTGCGTAGTCGGCTACCCATTATGATACCAGGAATATTACCCGGCTACGAAATGTAGTAAGAACTTCACCTGTATACTTCCAGCCAGCATTTTCGTAGCATAGGGCACTGAGCACATCATGGTAACTCCACATACATTCAACTTGCAGTTGATAGTTAATTGTGTTTCAACACGCAGGCAGTTTAAACACTATTAAACGCAATAAACCAATAAGTATTCTATCAACTAAGTATTATTGAATGCGTACTCTGTGTTGTCCGCTATTGATTTGCCGCCATTATGTCTCCCAGTTTCGTAGGTCAGTTCTGCGCAGACTCGTAACTTTTTTTACCAAATTGATGACTAGATGGCTCCACTAGGTTTTTAAAACGCGGTATCGAAGTGTTCACGAGAAATAATGACCTTCCCTGCTTCATGCATTACAACTCGTGGCAATATTAAGAAAAAGTTGGTTTTAATACCCTTTCTTAATATTGTCACAGTAAAAAAAATATGATAATAGGGAAAGAGCACTCTTAAGGTCAGGTGCCGCGCGTGTTCGTAGGTAGAGTCCGTGCGGTAGGAGTGCGGACTTTCTTATTACCCAAAGATTGCATTAAGGCCGCCCTGTGCACTGTTTCTTTTTCGTGTTTTTAATTGTTGTATTTTTTTTTTACCTTCCCTTTCTTATGAATTACAACTCAAGGCAATATTCAGGAGAAGTTGGTTCTAAAGAAAACCCTTTCTGAATATTGTCATAAAAATAATACGATACTAAAAAAGAGCACTCTTTACGTCTGGTGCCGCGCGTGTTCTTAGGTAGAGTCCGTGCGAAAACAGTGCGGACTAGAGATGGGCTTAGTCGTTATTTGGTGATCACCGTGACTGTGGTATCAGTAATGAATTTTACAAAAGGGGCCGGTTTCAGAACTTTAAACTTATTGGATATAAATTGGTAAAGATATTATACCTACGTAAATACGTTTCGATTGTCAGATCTAAATATGTCAAAAAACATATTAATCATAATTTGGGACAACGGCGGCTAGCCTTATCGGCCAGATAAAGAAAAGTAGGTACTAGGCAGACAGCATGGCGGTCACAATATGCGCCGAACTTTTCATACACTTAGATAGATAGCTACTGGAGGACTGGATAAAGTAGCATTTCCATAAAGCGACTATTCACCAGTTTAAAAATAAACCGTCGATTTACTAGTTTTATCTCTGCCATCGTCACACGGACATGACCTATCTGTACTCGTATAGGCATACTTTTCTGCCACACACTCGAAGTAAGTAGGTACTCTCAGCAGCATCTAAACCTTTCTATTTAAGAGATCACCTTATGGTTTTTCTTGAAGTTATTAAGAATAACCGCTGGTATTATGATCTATTAAATAATAGGATGATGTGTGTGATACTGATGTCTAGTACATGTTGAGCATGATGTGTTTAGTTCGAAGCCGTCCATTTTGACTTGTGAATTTAGGGTTGGTGGAGTTGGGACGTGCAGATTCAGAAGCTTGGCGCGACATGTAAACTGATATCTTTTTCACCGGGTAAGCCACATAAATGCCTTATTTCTAACATATTATTATATTATAACATATGCACTCGTCTTGACAACATTTTACGTGAAAATCCTTTTGAGTGGGATACTATGGACAGATTCGAGAGTGTGTTGTAGAGACCAATTCAGAAAAAGTAATGGGAATTGACAAATGACCTGATAAATCCTGACAAAGTTTATAAAATCGAGTATTCAAAATACCTAGGCTTTTTGCGCGAAAAGATATTTTAAGCCCAGTTACCCGTGGTAACAAGAGGACGATAGAATACCAAATTTTTAAACACTTCCCGTATAAGGTATAAACATTTTGAAAACTTGCGAAATTATTCTTGGCTGTGTGATGCCGGCTTAGAATAGCATCACCCCATTTCTTTCGTAAGAGGCGACTGAGGTGTATTTCAATTTTGGGCGATGGGCTGACAACTTGTCACAATTTTCCGAATGACCCTCAAATGTTTGTCAGCAGTGGCATAAATGTCCGATTTTTTGCGGCCGTTTACGCTCTGCCTTCCCCGCTAAGGATCATAGGCGTGATTTGTGCGTGAATTTGCAATATTATCCTCTTCCCCGCCCTACCAAAACTGCAATACATCCTACCAGCGCTTAAAAATTTTAAAAGTTATCAAAAAAAAAAAAGTTACTTACTCGTTTTTTAAATTTTGTACCTAGTGCTATTTAGTCAGTTTTTAGAAATGGTGAGGTCCAAGACAAGCGTACCCACTATTGACTAGTGACAAAGAAAAACGATATCTCATTATAAGGCTCAGACTTTTAGTTTTTTGTTTATTTTGGTTAACTTCTTTTATAGACTTCAAGTGCTCTTAGTGCACGTGCACCGAGTACGTACCAGTCAAGTCATGACGATGCGAAGAGGAATCTCATTAATTGAGAATGATGGAATGAATGTCTTTTAATATCGTTATTAAATAACATTCGAATGCGAATTCGCATTAATTTCGACTATGATTATTTCCATAATGGTCGAAACTTTCCTACGTATTGTATTTTCTTTGTCACGTTATTTAAGATTGTATAGGTCATGACAACCGCCCAAAAATATTCGGTATCATAATCAAACAATCACAAATACACATATCACGGTTTTAAAATAAAATAAAATAAAAATAAAATATAGCTAGATATCTGTGACAAAATTCTATTAATCATACAATTTTTCTTTTCCACACTCACTTGATTTCCTATCTAGAATCCTGCTGTCACAGGTATCCTATAATTTACAGAGTATAATAATTTTTGCTGGACATTATAATTTCGTATGCACTTTCAGGACCTGCGGCAAAGGTTTTGTGAAGAAGTGCAACCTGACACTACACGAGCGAGTGCATTCGGGCGAGCGACCCCATGTGTGTCCACACTGCGGGAAGGCGTTCAGTCAACGATCCACCTTAGTCATACACGAGAGGTAGATAAGTGAAGATTTTATTTAGCCATGAATACACTCATAGCCTACTAAGGTCCCCTTAGTCATACACGAGAGGTAGATAAGCGTAAATATTATATTGAACCATGAATACATTCATAGTCTACTAAGGTCCCCTTAGTCATACACGAGAGGTAGATAAGTGTAAATATTATATTGAACCATGAATACATTCATAGTCTACTAAGGTCCCCTTAGTCATACACGAGAGGTAGATAAGCGTAAATATTATATTGAACCATGAATACACTCATAGCCTACTAAGGTCCCCTTAGTCATACACGAGAGGTAGATAAGCGTAAATATTATATTGAACCATGAATACATTCATAGTCTACTAAGGTCCCCTTAGTCATACACGAGAGGTAGATAAGCGTAAATATTATATTGAACCATGAATACATTCATAGTCTACTAAGGTCCCCTTAGTCATACACGAGAGGTAGATAAGTGTAAATATTATATTGAACCATGAATACATTCATAGTCTACTAAGGTCCCCTTAGTCATACACGAGAGGTAGATAAGCGTAAATATTATATTGAACCATGAATACACTCATAGCCTACTAAGGTCCCCTTAGTCATACACGAGAGGTAGATAAGCGTAAATATTATATTGAACCATGAATACATTCATAGTCTACTAAGGTCCCCTTAGTCATACACGAGAGGTAGATAAGTGTAAATATTATATTGAACCATGAATACATTCATAGTCTACTAAGGTCCCCTTAGTCATACACGAGAGGTAGATAAGTGTAAATATTATATTGAACCATGAATACATTCATAGTCTACTAAGGTCCCCTTAGTCATACACGAGAGGTAGATAAGTGTAAATATTATATTGAACCATGAATACATTCATAGTCTACTAAGGTCCCCTTAGTCATACATGAGAGGTTCGCTACTGTTCTGGATGAATTTATCCCGCAGTTACAGGACATCCACGGATTGTATTGGGGTGATGCTATTATAAGGAATCACACGATACCTATATATTGCTACGTAATTCGTATTGCAGATACCACAGCGGCGCGCGGCCCTACGTTTGCCCGTTGTGCAGCCGCGGCTTCGTGGCGAAGGGACTACTGTCCATGCACCTCAAGACAACTTGCATCTAACCTACATACATGGTGCCTCTGCTGAGGTAACAATTCCGACAAGAGCTATTAAGCCGGGGTGACACTATCAAAGTACATTTGACGCGCTTCTTTGATAATGGCAACTCTATTCATTTTCATGAATTTTACAGCTATACAAGATGTTAAAATATTAGCTGCAAGTATTTTATGGGCTTAACCATCCCATGAAACTGAACATTATTCCCCAAGGAACAAAAGTCAAAATATGAAACGGAATCCTCCAGCCGACAGCCGGGCCAATTTTGTTTTCGTATTTCGACCTGTTTTTTGAGAAAAATTGTTCAGTTTCATGGTCTGGTTCATCCCTTGAAATATTTGCAGATAATATTTATACATTCTGTATAATTATAGAATTCCACGAATATTACGGTTTCCCTTTTGCTCTATTTTGTGTTTTGTTTGTTGCGGGATGCCCCTGTTTTTACAGTTGACGCTATTTTAATTTCTACTTTCGTGTCCAAGTAGGCAAGAAAAACGTGGTCTAAGTTTACTTTAATTAGACGCTGCCATCCTAGTGCACTTTGATAAGTATTACCATTATCAAAGTAGCGTCCAAAACGACGCGAAAGTCACTTGGTCCATTTATATTGATATTGTCAACGCGGTTTAGAAGGGTCTTCAGTAGCAAAACAAACCGCAACAAAATCTATCTCTGTCTTCATTCTGTCTCTCCGAAATGACAGATGCACGCTCCAACAACAATTACCACCAATCCACTTTCCTAAAGACATAGAGAACTTTCTTGGCAAGGCAATAAGCCACCCCCCTTTGGGTATTTGCCATACTCATCACTGGAGACCGGATTATAAGCATATGCATATTTAGTCCATTTTCATCGCAAATAACATATTTCTTCTAAAACCTGATTATGATGCATATTATTTAAACATTTTCAATATTTTTTTAGCTAACTGCGCCTTTTTTGCTTCCCCACCTGTCTTTTAAGCGTGTTTTGCTAAAATTGTTCTCATTGTTGGCTAGTGCGCTCATTGATCTGTAAAAAATTGCATGTGAACTTTGCTATCTGAAAAAAAAAACGCTGTCCTCGTGAATAACTGACTATCCTGGATCATTAAGATACGGTGGAATTATCCTATATTGTCGAGTTTGTAGGAAAAACTTTTGTTATTTTGTGTTTATGCTTAGCTCGTAATGTTATCTTGCGTATTTTGCATTGTTTCGTCACTCTTCGTGCATATTTCAATCATTTTTGCATGCATATATCAGGCTTTTTAAGTTGCACATAATCCGGTTCCTTCCCTACTCATCACGCTTCGTAGGCGATCTTGCGAGCGCAGTGCAAGATTTTACTTTCACAAAGAACACTGCTGCCCGTTTCCGGATATATCCACTGGCCGGTATACTTTACAATACATTTGTTTTATATCAAGTATACTTCGTTAACACAGACCACATACCCAAATATTGAAGCGTGTCAAATAATAAAATAGGTGACTATTTTTATAGCTCTGTATTTTACTAATCTAATTGTGTATTGCTTTTTTACAGGGAGGCTGGCTGGAACGAATTAATAAGGGAGAAAGCGGACTGAAATTTACGTAGTATAATAAGATATTTATGCAAATAATAGTCTTATGTCAGGTAGTTTAGAGGCATACAATCAGCCCTAAAGAGGGGGTTAAAGAAGAATATGACAAATAAAACTTAGGGGAGAGTTCAAAAGTAATTGTCTATTTCGAAAAATGAAAAGAGACATCCAACTTTTTTTGAAAACTAATAGAAAAGCTGCTACAGAAATTGAAATCAAAACAAAAAGTGTGCAATGAATGCAAGTCAATAGACCAGAAAAGTAGATAACACTAAGATATTAAACAGCTATACAAGTGACAAAGGGAGCTAGTATTAGAATGGCTATCAATTTAAAAGAAGCTGCCATTCAAAGTGACCATGGTTATCAAAGGGCTGTTACGCACGTTTTTTGAAGATGTATACCTCTAAATCTAAAATCACCATTTATATTATACTAGCGGCCCGCCCAGCGGTTTCACCCTTGCTTCCCGTGTTCCCGTGTAAATGTAACCTTTTCACAGCGTGAATTTTACATATAAAACTTCGTGGATTTTACATATAAAACTTCGTGGATTTTACATATAAAACTTCGTGGATTTTACATATAAAACTTCGTGGATTTTACATATAAAACTTCGTGGATTTTATATATAAAACTTCGTGGATTTTACATATAAAACTTCCTTTTCAATCAATCTGCGATGCGTCTACGGTTTCTTTTTGCTTTGGCATGTTAAAAGAGTTACGACTGTTCGGAATGTGAAATTTCTAGCCAATCTACAAGTGTACACAGATGGCGCTAAACTAAACCGAAAAATACACTTATATTTACCACGCCATCGTGTTTTGTCTAAGTGGTGAGGTAGTGTCCGTGGGTAGTGTTTTGTTGTGGACGCGTTAATTGAGATTAAAATAAAACAAACCACTCAGCGATTGATAAACAAACAGCTGAGTTTCAAAGGATTTTTCGGAACCCGCGCGTTGGATAGTATAACGGTTATTACACTTGTCTAAATACCGTGTACGATTCGGCATATATTGCTGGTTATTAAATGGGTGTCCTTTCATTACAATAAACTACAGATAACCAGTAATGAATGCCAAACCACGCACGGTATTCAGACTAGTGCAATAACCGTTTATGGCGAAGGCCGGCGAAGTTATTTAAGATAGTACGAGTCATGTTATAAAACTACATCAAAATCCATTGCATACATAGGGAGTGACACGGGAAGCGACTTTATTTTATACTATGTAGCATCTATGTAGTAAAGCCGTGCAGTCAACGAAAGTGTCTGAGAATAGCGACAGATCATCATGCTTTCTCGCTTGCACCGAGGCCCGCACATTCTTTGCCCCTCACACTTACGTAAGGGCCGCCATTTACAGATTCTAACTTTATCTGGACAAGTTATACCTCTTGTATCAGTTGTATCATATGTACAGCTACATGTGTAGGTTTGTTTGTTATTAAAATCAAAACGTCCTTGGAGGAAGTGATTAAGAACTGCAAATCTAAAAATATACAATAAGTAAAATCATTCTATTTGGTACACTTCTTTCCTAATCATGAAAAAAGCGTACCAGGACAAAATTTGGCGACTCGTACTCGCGCAACTTCACAATTTATACAGCATGGAGATTTATAGCAATAAAGTTAGTAACGCGCGATAAAATGCGGTGACCAAATTTTATCGCGGCACGCATGTTAGCTAAGCTGGTAGCTGGAACTGTATGTATCGAAGACCATAATTGTTAGGAACTTAAGAGTCACCACACGTAATTTGCCACCAGGCGGCGCCACTTAGCAAATATAGATATAGATGATTCCGCCGTATAAATTATCTAATATAAATAATGCAGTGCCTAATTAATATAGTTTTCCATCGGTTTATTGCTAATCTGACATGTTTCGCGTTTAGAGCAATAGATTTAATACCGGCGTGAAATGAAGTGTCTGATTCAACTTTTTTTGTTCAACCGTTTGCATGCTACAGTCAAGATCAGGCTAGGTTAGACAGTTTGGAGTTTGGACCGATCTTATGCCACGCGCATAAGACTTACATTGGCGGTTCGAGTGTCTAACCGAATGCGAGCTTAAACTGTACAAACAAAAAACATAGTTATGTACTCATGTTGCCTCATCTCCCTCTTTTGTCACGCCATCTTGTGGGTAAAAGATAAATAAATAGTCCATTAGTTCATGATTGGCAGAATGAGGTCATTTGATGTTTCACAAAGAGGTTGACCACACAGACTTTGCACGTAGGTGGGGCACTTCTCTGCCAATGGGGACCGCTTATCAATTTCCGCGTCAAAGTTAGCATCACGAATTGTATTTTTTATTTATTTTTAGGATTTTAATATATCTGTTACGAAGCTACGCTAAGATTATAAATTGCACTCATACACAGCTAACTGTAAAATAGATAGGATTTTCAATTTCTGTAATAAGTAAATAATATTTATCTTAAAATAGTTTCCTACTGTAAAATAAGGTTTAAGATAAGTCAAATTTAGCCTTTTAAGGCTATGGTATGTTTGGTCTTAATATGAAACATCATAATCAACAGACACAACAGTTAACTGCTGGACATGCGCCTCCGTACACCCCACGCTTAACAGGCGGGATGGCGAGTGCATTCTAAGATGTTGCATTAGGGAAACGCTGGTGCCTATTTACTCGATTTATCAAATACATGGTGTAAAAAAATTTGCTAAGAATATTTTAAGGGGTGAACCAGTACGTGAAACTGAACAACTTTCCCCAAGGAACATAGGTCGAAATATGAAAAAAAAAATTGGCCCTCCCATACAAATTATCCCGGCCGGGTAACACACTAAGTATGGGAGGGTCAAATTATTTTTTCATATTTCGACCTATGTTCCTTGGGGAAAGTTCTTCAGTTTCACGTACTGGTTCACTCCTTAAAATATTCTTAGCTAATTTTTTTACACCTTATACAGGGTGGTCCAAAAATCGTGGATCAAACAAACCAGGGTGATAGAAGAGGTGCTTTCCAACAAAAAATCTTTCTACAGCATGGTCATAACTTAATTGCATAAAAAGTTATGATTTATTTTTTGTATTTTTCAAGTAAACTGCCGATTCATTTACTATTTAAGTAATACTGCATTTTCTTTTAATACAAGGTCACTATTCCGTAGTACACTTTTTTTTCACGGGGTGCTCTCAAAGTGAGCAGTTTTTTTATAATGCTTCAAAATTGACGGAAAAAACTAACTAACTAACTTTTTATGCAATTAAGTTATGACCATGCTGTAGAAAGATTTTTTGTTGGAAATCACCTCTTCTATCACCCTGGTTTGTTTGATCCACGATTTTTGGACCACCCTGTATAATTAAGTTGCCTTGTACGACACCGATTCTATTGCTTATTTTCATTCATAGAAATAAATCACTATGAGTGTAAAATTCCTAATACATAGAAATTAATTTTAGAAAAAAGTGTGATATGAATGTGTATAATAAAATAAACATCAAATTAGGAAATTCACAATTAAAGCCATATGACTAGCAAGTGTTTTGGAGTGCTACATATTTTGAGTCTCTGTAATGCACAAAATAAAAAAAATCAAGTACCTAGTGGTGTGGAATACCTTGATTTTATAATTGTGTTTTATTTTTTTTTATAATAAATAAATGAATGTTAAATTTATAAACATGGTCTTTTAAGTATTTCCTCCCCAGCGGGGCGGTTTCACCTGCTGCCACAAATTTTCCCGTGGTAACAGTTGTTTTCCTGTGGTAAAAAGTGGCCTATGTGTTATTCCAGGTTATACTCTACCTGTGTTCCAAATTTCATCCAAATCGGTCAAGCCGTTTGAGCGTGAAGAGGTATCAAACATACATACATACACACACACACAATCTCTCAGATTTATAATATTAGTACGGATTCACCTGCTCTTGTATTTGCCGCAGCGTTGTAGGTCCATATCCACTCGGCCTCTTCCCTAAATGTCCATTTCCCTAAACGTCCACTTTCCTGAATCTTCACTTCATTGCACCACCTTATAATATCATTGCTCACGTCAAGCGCCATCATCAGCACACAGCTAGACTAATACTATCTTTTTAGAACTTGTTGTCTTGACAAGATTACATCGAAATCGAATACCAAATTTAAAAACACTTCCCGTGTTAGGTATAAAAAAAACTACTCTTCTAAAAAAAGATCTACATCATTAAGTAACAGCTGTTAAACTTTTAATTAGTCAGTACATAGTTCTGTGGTAGCAACAATAACTTATAATAACTCAAACATTCTCAAATCTCCTATAACTTGAAGGGTAGCTCGCAAGTCCCGGAATTACGCTAAATAGGCGGCAATAATGCGAAAAATCAAGTTTTACATCGCACGTTGACACTATGCACATGCACCTGCTCCTGCCGCTGTCGGGAATATTGCTTGCTTCCGCGGAAGTATCAACGCGAGTGGGTGTTCACACACTGTCGTTATACTCTTCCCGCATCAATACGAGTGAGCGAGATAGCAATACATTCCACACGCGTTCGTGCTGCCGTTCCTTTGACTCGCGAACTAAAATCCGACACTCGAGGGAGCACGGAAAGTGATAGCGGCATGACGAGTAGCAGCGCGATTAACTTGTTCACACACTCGCGCTGCTCACTTCCCTTACTATTTCCCTGCCCATATTGACATTGTGTGAACGTGCTATTATAGCCAACTCTGCTTCGAGCGGGCTGCACGCGCGGTTTAGAAACGGCGAAATACTAGAGCAGTGCTTCGTGACGTGACACGGGTAGTCCAACTCTTATACCTTTCGGAAGATGTAGACATCCCAGTAGCCGCTGCTGCAGCCATAGCAAGTAGATTACACTCTACAACCGCCTCAAGCGAATGTCCCCTCATTTGATCCCTATTTTGGGAACTACCGGCACGTGCCGCGTAGATTCAGTCTAATCCGTTCTTCCCAGAACAACTCGTAAAACTTATCTGGGTGAACTCCTGCTCTTCACCATACAGTAAGGTGTAGATTTCATAGCCCCGGAACTAAAAATTTAAGAC
This sequence comes from Tuta absoluta, assembly GCA_027580185.1. Taxonomy (NCBI): domain Eukaryota; kingdom Metazoa; phylum Arthropoda; class Insecta; order Lepidoptera; family Gelechiidae; genus Tuta; species Tuta absoluta. Next base: position 32,937,905 of record JAQAHW010000001.1, on the reverse strand, counting down.
TCCAGACAGCTACAGACACAGTGCGCCTTCTAAATTCGGACGGACAATGATGTCAAGAGTCAAGACGCTCCGGTTCGCAACGCGGGCGGCCCGCGCGTTCAGCGCCGCTTAACGGAGCGTTGGCACTAAATGTCCGAAAATGTGTGGAAGATCACGTTTTTCAACATTTTTTTACTACTACTTACCAACCTTTTTCTAAAAAACACCCTTCGCCACTGCTTTACCTCTAATAAATTAAATAATACATTGGGGTACGTTCAATCGACCATCGGATAATATATCTTTCGTAGCTCTTTTATACTAAAAAGTTCTTTCGTTGTCCATAAACATAGGTACCGTTCAGCGACGACGAAAGACTTTTTTTTTATAAAAGAGCTACGAAAGATGGTCGATTGAACGCGATCCTGGAAAACTTTGGTAATAACAAATTTTGAATGTGACGAATTACGAATATGGAAAATTAAGGTATTGTCCATTATAGGTTTCGATTAATTAGGGTGTGACAAGTGCCTGCGCAATCCTGCGCTATCATACCTACTTAAAAGAAGATGTAATTTTTATACTTAGCAGAGAGAGATTTGCAGAACAAACTCAAGTTTTAAATGTTTTATATTTCTATTTGTACTATAATACTGGCTTACAGCTAAAATAAAAAAATACGCTTGGTAATCTTAGTTATATTATAATATTTATAATATACGTACCTTACTGATATAAGTAGGTACTTTTTTAACGAAAAACTATGAAAGTACCTAATCTGTGGTAGATGTAAACAACAAAAATCATAAAAAAAACATACTACACTTCTATGCTGATTTTCAATTAGGTCGGATTGTAGTCAGCGGCTCGGAAAGCGGCCAGTACCCGATATTATCAAACTACAGGCTACACTTTTACAGGTGAAATAAGATGTTCAATTGCGTAGTCGGTTAGCCATTATGATACCGGGAATATGAACCGGCTACGCAATGTACTAAGAATTTCACCTGTAGACTTGTAGCCTGTAGTTTCATAACATAGGCACCAGGACGTTTGTCGCGAATTTACGTTGAAGTATTTTTGCAACGAATCATACTGCGTATCATACATGAATTTACTTAATTCATTCATATAATTAGTTGCGTTCAAGTCTTTATAATATCGCAAGAAAATGGCTTTCGTGCTGCAGCGGCCGAGTGACTATAATCCAGCCCTTAGACAACTACACGTTACGCTAGTAAACGTTTTTCTAGCGTTTACGAAATTTATGGACAACCGCTTAACTCAGCACTGTTCATATCGAAGATTTTGATTCATATCGAAGATATGTCAAATGAACATGTAGCATTCTGCTACAATTACTACCATTTTTCTAAATATTTCCTGAAATCCATTTTATTTCATCAATTTGTTTGTTTACTTTCTTGATGTTATGTCAACCTCTCAAAGTTGACGGCTATCTATACATCATAGAGCCGCGTAGCTTTCTACTAAAAAGTTATTATACATTGATCTACCTCTTCGTATTTTCTGACCTCCTGGTACTTGTATCTAAATTTACTACGCCTGGCACTCTCCCTCTCCCTCTCCCTCCGGAGGAACTGAGGTCCCGAGCCCTCCAGCGTGCCTCGGAGCCATCCTCATAACCACCTCATCATCAAGCTAACATGAGATGCCAACAGATCTCCATGGACAGCGACGACTGGCCACTGACAAGTTCCATGATCTCAAAATGACGGCTGACGAGGTCGACGATCGTCGAAGATTCTAGAACCGAAGAGGATGACGATCGAAATGAAGAGCGCGATCGTCATCGAAGCTTCTGGAAATGAACATGACTATCGAAATGAAGACTGTGACAGTCAGCGTCAGACGAGGGTATAAAAGCCACGTCAAGCAGCTAGGGGATCAGTTTGGTATCTCATGTTAGCTTGATGATGAGGTGGTTATGAGGATGGCTCCGAGGCACGCTGGAGGGCTTACTCACTCACGCCCTCCGGGGTCACAGGCACTCGTGTTCGCGAGACCACTCTACAATTACTTAGCTATAAGTATTCACCTGCGGTTACCTTGGCTCCCTGAGCGCCGGTGCCTCTCGGAGCCTAGATAACACGACAGTTTGGCGCCCAACGTGGGGCCCGAACCCACGACCCTGAGATTAAGAGTCTCATGCTCTACCGACTGAGCTAGCCGGGAGACTTGCCCGATGGGCTATACGCCTTTCATCATTTAACTTTATATTAAAACACAAGAAAGGTAAGGATAACCTTGTACCTGACTTGCTCTCTCGAACTCCGAAACCTGCCAGCACTCTCACTCACATCGCCCCTATCTCAGGACCTATCCCTGACACAGAGCTCGAGCAGTACAACAGACTCGTCCAGTGCTGCCGTAGCAACCCCGACTCATACCCAAACTACATGATCAGTGATGACAAACTATTTCGCCACATCACTTCACCATTCAGTATACAAGATGACTTCTCATGGAAAGAGGTTCCACCCCCTCCAGATAGAGATAATCTAATAAGAAACTGCCACGGCTCAGCCTCCGAGCCACACCTAGGTGTCTTCAAAACATTTAAGAAGCTATCTTTAACACATTACTGGCCAGGTATGTTTAAAGACATAACCAAACTTATCTCACATTGTGAACGTTGCCAGGCCTACAAATATTCTAATCACTCCCCTTACGGCCCTATGGGCAAACCAAGAATCTGCTCCAGGCCTTTCCGATGCATATCTCTCGATCTGATAGGCCCTTTACCCATGTCGAGACGTCGCAACCAGCACATCCTCGTCGTCACTTGCTGTTTTACTAAGTACTGCCTTCTTTTTCCACTTAAACGCGCTCTAGCATCAAACATCATAAGTCCCCTCGAAAACTTTGTGTTTCTCGTCCACGGCGTCCCACAGACCATAATCATGGACAACGGTCCTCAATTCCAATCTAGGGAGTTCAATAACCTAATAACAAAGTACAAAATACCCTTCCCGTCCTACTCACCTCACTACTGCCCACAAGTAAACCCCACAGAGCGATATAACAGAACCATCATAACAGCACTAGCATCACTAGTAAACGAAGATCACCGCTCTTGGGACATTCATTTACCAATTATTCAGAATGCCATGAATAATTCAGTCAACGCCGTAACGGGATTCACCCCATCTTTCCTAGTGCACGGACGAGAAATCGTCACATGTGGTTCTCTCTACACACCTACACACAATCTGGACGAAATAACTCTGCTACCTCGCGACATATACGCGAATAACGTAGGCCTGCTGGCCAACATATTCGATAGGGTCCAGACGTCACTTTACATAGCCCACACTAGGAACGCTGCTCGGTACGACTTGAAACATCCTTTCAAGGAATTTAATGTTGGCGAATTCGTCTGGCGGAAAAACTACGCCCTTAGTAACGCAGGCTCATACTTTTCAGCTAAACTCGCCCCAAGGTATATCAAATGCAGAGTGATACAAAAGATATCGCCACTCGTTTACCTCTTGGAGGACCCAAACGGTGTAAGAGCCAAATGGCACGTTAAAGACCTTAAAGTCTAAACTGAGTTAAGGCATTTCACTCTTTTCTTTGTAAATATTTCCTTTTATACCTCATCACCCTCATGGCATCGCTATTTCGGCCAAAGCGAAGCCAACCCTTTAACTTAGGCTCATAAGCCAGTCAAAGCCTTTCGGTTCTACTACAAAATCCCTAGCTGAATTTATTCGGACTACTTCATTGGGCTCTTAGTCCAGGAACCTAACTCTAAAACCTCCACTACTCTAAAGGGCTCTCTTTATACCCTTTCTCCTAAAAGACTCTTACTAAATGGGTCTATTATAATGTTCCTTACCTGTTGGGTCATCTCTATCCCCACTCGAGCTAAGGTTCATACCTCTTCGTGCGGATTGTGACACGTAAAATAAGCATACACTACTACACTCTACACGTGCGGCTAGTGACACGCTAAATAAGCCTTAACACTACCATGTGGGTTTTAAGCTGGAGCGGATGACAACTCCTAAAACAAGCCTTGCGTCATTAACTGAGGTATACTCAGAGAGCAGCATACCTTGGAGTAGGAGCCATTGAATGTGAGCCCTACCCCAAACTTTGGATGTATGAATGAATGGTGAAGCCTGAAAGTAAATTTATGCTAGGTAAGGTAGCTGCTCATAACCTCAAAATTTTTGTTACAGCAAAAATTTTCTCGGGGTCGCGGGGGAAATGTAGCATTCTGCTACAATTACTACCATTTTTCTAAATATTTCCTGAAATCCATTTTATTTCATCAATTTGTTTGTTTACTTTCTTGATGTTATGTCAACCTCTCAAAGTTGACGGCTATCTATACATCATAGAGCCGCGTAGCTTTCTACTAAAAAGTTATTATACATTGATCTACCTCTCCGTATTTTCTGACCTCCTGGTACTTGTATCTAAATTTACTACGCCTGGCACTCTCCCTCCCCCTCTCCCTCCGGAGGAACTGAGGTCCCGAGCCCTCCAGCGTGCCTCGGAGCCATCCTCATAACCACCTCATCATCAAGCTAACATGAGATGCCAACAGATCTCCATGGACAGCGACGACTGGCCACTGACAAGTTCCATGATCTCAAAATGACGGCTGACGAGGTCGACGATCGTCGAAGATTCTAGAACCGAAGAGGATGACGATCGAAATGAAGAGCGCGATCGTCATCGAAGCTTCTGGAAATGAACATGACTATCGAAATGAAGACTGTGACAGTCAGCGTCAGACGAGGGTATAAAAGCCACGTCAAGCAGCTAGGGGATCAGTTTGGTCTGGACTCTAAGTTGTGATCTCGAAGACTCCCAGTATAGTCTCTCACTGAGTAACCACTGTAACAGTCTATTTTAGTCCTAAAAGTCTCCCCTCAAGTGACGGAAGCTTAAAAGGCTCCCCTCAAGCGCCTACGCCTCGTCGGATTGAAGATACAGCTGCTGCGAAGACGCTCCTCGCGCTGGACGCGCCGCCGTTACCTTCTGTGTGAGTGGCCAGGTTATAATTTTGGTTTTCGTATCAGGAGGTGGTTATCTGTTAATTCTTTAATAAAGCCTTATCGTTTACGTTCCCTCTTTTACTCCCTCGGCCCCTCACTTAGCGTGCGGGCGCGAGGCTTGCTAGGGTGCCTACACACAGGACACTCTACCCACACTTACTCACTCACGCCCTCCGGGGTCACAGGCACTCGTGTTCGCGAGACCACTCTACAATTACTTAGCTATAAGTATTCACCTGCGGTTACCTTGGCTCCCTGAGCGCCGGTGCCTCTCGGAGCCTAGATAACACGACAAACCTTACCTTTAAATTATAAAACTAGCATCACAACATATCTCGACCTTCATATACAGGAAATACCGGGTGTTAGGCACGGTGTCCCGAAAATAAAAACTTTGCAGGCGTAATCAATCCACGAAACAACAACTTTCCATAAGAAGCATACTATGTTGGTAATCCAAAAAGAAATTCGTGTTTGCATAGTAAGTCAGATAGCTAATCAGGTATTTAAAGGTTTCTTTGTATGGGTGGACGAATAAATGATATTTCCATACACGCTCTAGTATAGGGTCAGCTTTAGGGTCTGATGATTTTCATGCCTGCCAAGTTTTCGGTACACCGTCCCTTATATCCGGTATTTGGGACCGAAACTTTACCAAACCTCACGAAACTAGATTTTACGCTAATATCTCATTTTTCTATACGGGGTGTACTGTAAACATTGCAGACATGATCAGACCATAAAACTAAACAACTTTTTCTGTGTAGGCTATTTTGGTAAACGATAAAAAAAGTCGATTTCCTATACAAAACTCCCGATTAGCTGACTGACTCGAAAAAAAAAAAACGTTTCCCAACATACGCTCCATAGTAAAAGTTGTTTAGTTCCATGGTCTGATCATGCTTGAAAAGTTTTCGGTAACAAAAATTATACAGGGTGTAAGGGACGGTCCCTTACACCCTGTATAATTTTTGAATTTCTCAGACTGTTGATTTGTTAAGTACTCGATAATATAATATTTTGGAAACAAACGTAGTCAATTTAACGTCGACCCTATTCTATTCTATTGTCGACGCGGTAACTTAGCACAGCCCACGCGTACTACCCGCTCGACAGAGCGTTGGCGCTACTAATTTTGAATCAGCTGCACGTACTCAATGAATTTTCAAGTCAGTATTTTAAGGTTTGGGGTACAACTTGAGTAGATCGACTTACTGACCCTTTTTATAGGTACAGTCAAGCTCAGGCTGGATAAAACAGTTCGGACTTTAGACTATAGACCGTTCTCATGCCGCGCGCATCGTTACCGGTTCTAGTGTCAGTCGGATTATAGTGAAGCGACTCGGCCGCTGCGGCGCTTAAGCGGTCAGGACTTTTGTCGCGAAATAAAAAGCATTTTTTGCAACGAATTATACTCCGAATAATATATAAAAAATACTCAATTCGTTCGTATAATTAGTTGCAATCATGGCCTTGTAATGGCCTAGAAACCGCCAACGAAGCGGTTTGGCCGCATTCGCGTTGCGCCGGCCAGGCCGCTCACTATAATCCAACTCTAACCGAAACGTGAGCTTGACTGTAACTTGTATAAAATTATTGAAAGACTTTGAAAAACTAGGTACCGACTAACGTATTATTTAATATTTTTTTATTAAATCAAGTTAAACAACATAGCTTATAATCAGTACTTACTTAATATCAAGGCATCAGATTAACCCCTCATTTTATGTACAGGTAGTTTTTTAACATAATATTTTCCTTATTTACTAATTGAACATAAAGAAATACTCCCTATAGTGACCAAAAGTAAGTTGAATTGAAACAAAAAAAAGTTTGATCAATAAGTTCAGTAGGTACTTACAAGTGCATACTTACTTACTCATAAAATATATTCAATCGAAAAAAACGGAATCTAATTAAATGACTTACTGTATATGCTGATGAAAGTAACAGAAATAACTGAGAATTTGCTAAATAAGTGTAAGTTAATCGAATTATTAATTAATCATTAATTTGCTTAATAAGAAACTAGCACAAGTAGTTGGTCAAGTACTTGTGCTAGTTTCTTCAAAGAGACGGGACATTTGCAGTTGTTATTTGCCTAGTAAGGGACGTTTGATTTGATGATTTATTTGCTCATCTTTACACAGGACTAGACTATCCCCTCTTATTTAAAGAATCGAACATCTATTTATATTTATATGCGCGTAAAATATAGCTGTCGTTCAGACTGAAATCCTTGGTTTGGAGTTGTCATGTCATGCATGTTATTCGCAATTCGTTACGTTGCTGTTATTCGTGGAATAAAATAATTTTGGTTACGTCTCAGCAGTTCGTTGATTAGGCATGTGAACCACTTTGAATAAGTCTTGAGTTCGAATTACAGAAATATCCGGCTCCTTGAAACACTGACACTAGAGAAGATTATAACATATTTTACGTAAAAGACCCCTAAAAAAAGACTTAGTAACTAACATAGTCTAACACATAGCAAAGCCTGATTTCTTTACTTAAAAAAAAAACAACAATATACAACAACTTACAGTAAGTAGCTAAGTACAAGTTTAGACGCAATTAGGGTCAGCGAACATCGATGCGTAAAAATGCGCGAGCTTGTATTTTGCTAAACCTCTTTTTTATTGCACTTGTAATTGAGGTTATTGAATTCATTTATTTCGTACAGTCGTAATTAAGTTACAATAGACAGATGCAGCGCGTTCTGGAGGATATTTTTTGCAAAAGCGAGAAATTCTCGGTTTTAGGGTCAGAGCTTCTCTACCGCTGTGGCGGCCAGGACGTTTTCGAAGAAATTTTTGCAACAAATTATACTGAGTTTTATAATTTACTCTAATCATTAGTATACTTCTTTGCGAACATTTCCTTGTAATCTGACAACAATCGGCCTAGCCGCTTTCGCAGCGTAATTTCGCACTATAATTCGACCCTTATGGCCAATCTCAATATGTTACTGGAAAGTGAATACTTTAAGTAGGTAACATTACTATATAATATTACCTGTTTGCGACTAATTATTTCGTTTCTATTTCACTGTATTACTATTTGTTACGGTCGATATTACTTGCTCTGAAGAATTGTTCTTCCTTCGAACTGAATGTAAATATTATCATAGGTGTGCGCGCGCAGCATTCGCTGACCTTCGATGGTTAGGTAAACATAAAAAGAAACAACTAAACTACGAACTAAAATATTTTTGTAGGCTGCTTTAAGTCCAAAGCATTTTAGGCGAGTGTAGTCGTAAACGGCCTCGACAGCGTTTTTCGTTGAGTTTGCAGGTTCCAATTTTTTTTTTACATATAATTTCTAATTTTAATATTAAAATTAGAACCTGCAAACTCAACGAAATATTCCCTGTAATTAAAACATGAAAAAGTGCCTAAAAAAGGCCATTTGGTATAAATTGCAATAACTTTATTTACAGCGAATATTTCATTGAGTTTGTAGGTTCTAAATTTTACATAATGATAATACTAAAATCTTGAGCATAGGACATTCTGATAGATTGTTGTATGAAGGGAATATATTTTTTTTTGTGAAGTGGCGCCACTGTCGAGGGCGTTTACGACTACTCTAGCCTTATATCCCGCCAAATATCATGCAATCCCAAGGGACTCTAAAGCATCTAGATTATCTTATACCAAAGCGATACCTTTTATGAAAGGAGAAAGTTTAAACTTAAACTTTGAACTTTCTCTTAGGGGTAACAAAAAGACTCTCATTCCTTTTTTTGGCAAATTTTCAAGAAACGTTCCTTTCAAAGCGGCGGCATACAAATGATGAATGATTTTAAAACATTTTTATTAAGAAATTATCAAGCTATCAAGTAATATTATAATTTTTCTAACATCATGTACTTTAGCTTTATAATTTAAGAAGTAAAAAAAGTCTTATATCTTTTATTTAGTGATCTGATGAATTGCTTTGCAGATAATATCGCAGCTCGGAATAATATTCAAGATGCAATAAATCCCCCAATTATATCAAATTTTTGACATAAGATAAGTATCACATAAGTATGTGGTATACATAATATTAAGATGTGTTCCGAAGGAAATGCATAAAATTGAACAAGTTTTTGTTTGGTTCATCGTACGGAATTACTGAACATATCTTAATAGCAGGTTTTTTCAGTATTTCGACCTTGGTCCACAAGGTGCGCATAACAATAACGCATTTCCTCCGCTACAAAGTGAATGTGGTGATTCTGTGGACCTTATCCGAAGACGCTGATGTTGACCGCTTCAGACATGTACTCGTCGAGTTGTCTGTCGAGCGCAGCCTTGCTCGAAGCCATGTACTGATCCAGCTCTTTGTCCAATTGCTCTTTGGACGGCAGCACCGGCTGTCTGTACACGCCTCCTGACCAATTGCAAACCAATATGTTTTACCACAAAGTCATGATATAAATAAAACTTGTTCACTTAGAGGAGCCGTATCGTTATACGACCAGTCCCTTAACTTCAAACCGTGAAAGACAAAAAAAAACAGAATCGATATAATAAAATTGTAGTTTGACTCACCTCTGCCAATACCACGTCCTCTAAGGAAAGGCCTTCCTCTACGCGCTACCTGCCTCTTCTGAATTTGACTTCCCTGTAAACTTTGATTTCTCTGCCAGGTTTGACTTATCATCTGACCTTGACCTCTCATCTGACCTCGACCTCTCATATGACCGCGGCCTCTCATCTGCCCGCGACCCCTCATCTGGCCTCTACCTCTCATTGGGCCTCTGCCTCTCATTAGGCCTCTGCCACGCATCTGTCCTCGACCTCTGAGGATTTGACCTATTTGCTGACCTGTTATATAAATAGTGGTTTAGTTACAAATCACACTTATAATCCCTTAAAGAGTAGTCAAATATAAAAAAATTATAGTTTTGCCACAGCTAAATATCTGAGCTATTTCAAGTCTGAAATTGTGTGTCACTGTTGTGATTGAAAAAAATCAAATACACCGCGGAACGCACAACTCCATAATAAGCCTCTTTCTGACATCCACATGCAAGAAATGGGGTGATGGCACTCTAAGCCATCATGCAGTTTATATAAAAAGTATATGAAGATATATAAGCATATCATGATAAAAGTACTAACCAGCAGCATAGTTGTGTCGGCCTATGCCTGCACGCTTGTTGAACGGTCGCGAGCGCCGCGCCACCTGCCTAGGAATTACACACATTATAATTTCATAAAACGAGACACTCATAGCCTCATGCTTGGACCTTGACACAACATTTCTTTTTTATAATATCACATCTAATCCCATCTTCTAACACATGGCAGGTTGCTTGAACAGGATGCTTTGATTCAAATTCCAAACTTTGGAAATGATGTACAGACTACAGATCCCTAGTTTATCTGGTAGTTTAAATCTTCCTTCAATGAGGTCTTACTCAGCTACTATGTAGGGCTCTTTTAGAACCTAATGAACTAGCGGCCAACATTCTTTCAGATATTGTAAACTAATTAACTTATAAGTTTGCTTTTCCTGTTTTCAGGCATGAATCTATGCATTATAATGGCCCATGCATTTTCAGGTGGGCTCGCATCTTGTAATTCTTCATCAGAATCTTGATTACTAACAGTAATAAATTAATTGTTTTAACTCAAAAATATATATTGTGAAATTTTACTAGAGACCGCTACAGAAATCTCAAAACGGGCTGATAATAAGGAACAACTTTCTCCAAGGAACATAGGTTGAATCATGACAAAAGTATTTTGGGTTTACACAGTAACTCAAATGAGACGATTGGCAATTTTGTATGGGAGGTCAATTTTATATTGGTATTTCAATCTATGTTTTTTGGGGAAACCTTATCACCAGCCCATCCTTCGTTTTAGGTATCGGTCACTAGCAAAAATTACAACCAACATGAATTTTATACCAATTAAAAAAAAGCAAATATACTAAGACAATACCTACTTTCTGTTTAAATTGAAACTATTGTTGTGGAAGTTTGACGGTGCTGTCTGGCTAGATTTGTCTCTCTCAGTTCGCTGCCATAGTAATTTTTCTGATATTTTCTGAAATAAATAAAAAAAATATGAAGAATATAACATGAAACCGGCATGATATAGCCTGACCATACCAAGTATTTTTTGGAAAAAATCATGATCATCATGAACAAATTGATTTTGTATTTTATGAATGAGAGAAATATCGCGTTGGGTCTAGCGTTTTTCAATTTCTAAGTAAACAAAACACGAGGCGGTAGAATAACAAAGTGATCAAAATAACAATATATTACCCTTTCGCGTATTTCAGCTGCCAGCTTCTCTTGAATGCTCATAGCTATTGCCTCCCTCGCCCATAATGTAAACCGTTGGTGTATCGTCACACCGGTGCCTTGTAAACCGTAAACTTTCTCGATCACCATTCTGTTGAAAATACCATTATATTATGACACTAACGTCACTGTGCGTAAACATCAAAGACAAAAAGTATGTGTTAAATATTATTGAACCTGTTCTTAGTGAACCAATATAGTTTATTCCTTTGCAATTTCTTCCTGGCTGCAGTGGTCGGAAGTATTCCTTGGTCAGCAGATTCAGCACTCGGCAAACTCAGCAATCAGCAGTGTCAAGTCAAAATATGGCATGCCGCATGCCGCCGCCGCCTGCCCGCTGTTTGTCCACAGAGTACTAGTAGCACAGATAAGATAAACGTAGATTAGTTATTTTTTAAAGGAAGTGTCTAAACAGCGGGGCGCCCTGCCATATAGGGTTTTGCCTGTGAATTGGCTATTCATCGGTGCTCTTATTGCACCTTGTTAAATCTGTAGGCTGTACCACCTGATTAATGGTCTGTAAGAAATATGGTTTCGTGCTTCGGAGAGCACGTTAAGCTGTCAGTCCCAGTTGCGTCATATCATGTGTCATGCCATATGCCATGTCATGTCTGTCATATGTCATCTCATATCATATTGCAAGTCATACGTCATATGTCATGTCATACGTCATGTCATGTCATATGTCATCTCATGTCATATTTCGTGTCATATGTCATGTCATATTTCGTATCATATGTCATGTCATGTCATATGTAATGTCATGTGTCATGTCATATGTCATATTATATGCCATATTATGTCATATCATATGTCATATTATATGTAATGACATATGGTAAATGACAAAGAATCTCAACTTTCGGGAGCATATTATAGAGATATGTAAAAAATCTTTCCAAACTTTGGGGTTTGTCTTGCGTCAATCAAAAAACTTTGACAATATTGCCACAATCAAGACTCTATATACTTCACTAGTAAGAAGCAAATTAGAATATAATGGTATGGTTTGGCACCCCCATGAAAGTAAATACACAGATATGCTAGAGAAATTACAGAATAAATTTTTGAGATACATTTACTTCAGACAATATGGGGTATATCCGTTTTATCCTCTCATGTACCCAACATTGTTTGTCTTAGGGATGACGGGATACAATAGGCTAGATGTTAGGAGGCAATTGGCTCTGGTCACTTACGTATGGAGGGTTTTGCGTGGTAAATTGTTCAATCCTGAACTGTTGGAATGCATTTCTATAAAAGTCCCTAATACACGGCTTAGGTTAATGCCTCGCAATGAAACATTTGTTCTTCCCAAGTGTCGCACTAATGTATTAAAGTTTGCACCATTGACTGTGGCCCTTCGCATTCTAAATGTTGTTGCAACTAGGATAGATTTATTTAACTGCTCTCAGAACATGTTTACAGATGCTGTTGTTAATTATTTGACCCAATGAATAATATTATGGGTCGTAATTTTACAGTTTTGGACATTATTTATATTATACAGTAAAGGTAGTATGAATTTTGACATGTATAAAATAAATTTAATTTAAGGGACATCTTTATATTATAACTAGTTGGTTGGGTGGTGCGCGGGCTGCAAGCAGCCCGCGGGTCGTGTGTGCTTTGCCTTTCGCATAGTTCGAGTGAGTTGGTATTTATAACAGAGTTTTATGCTACCACTTGTAATTTTCCTAAGGCAAATTCAGCTTGGCAGTTGGTTAAGTTAGTTTTGCATCTTTATTGTGACGTTGAACAGCGTTTTACGTCACCACTTGTAATTATCAGAAAGCGATTTCACTTGTGTAGTTGGCTTCTGTACTTATTTCCGCTCCCCCTTATTTCCAAAGTGCAGATCAATAACGTTTACCGTAACGGAAAGCGTTTTATGAAACCACTATGAAATCCTGAATGCAAATACCGATAAGGTATTCGCGCGTTGCATAGTGCGTGTCGGTAATCTTGTTTTCCTAAAACTGTTTTACGAAACCACTATTTATTCTGAAAGAAAGAACCTAAAATTTCCATATCTGTTGGGTAGTGCGCGGGCAGCAAGCAGCCCGCGAGTCATGTACTTGTTTATCCTAAGGGCAGTCAACCTTTGTCTGATTGCTCCGGCGCTACGGTTCGCGTCGCTTCCTCCGTGCCACCTCTTCGCTGGCAGGAGCTCCCTCACCACGCAGCTTCGGCTTGCAGCCTCAGCTGCGCGTCTCGTCCACCCCTACCTGCTCGAGGCACACGAAGTCGCGACGCGACCCTCCTCACCTACGCATACTGTGCGCCTTATGAATTTGCCATAATTCCGTAGAAGACTCCTATTAACCAAAATATTCCTTGCTCTGATTGCTTGGGCGCTACGGTTTGCGGCGCTACTACGTGTACCATTCGCTGGCAGGAGTTTATTTACCAGCCCTTGTTCCCCCCATGTTCACCTCTGCCCGCTTGAGGCACACGAAGGTAGCGCCGCGACCCTACGCACCCTTGCAAGTCGACTTCCCATAGTAAATAGCTTAGTCCGTATACAGAGTGCTTGAAACTTCTTTCATTTAGTATGGTAAGTATCCTCATTGATAAGAATCAATTTATGTTAACAAACGTACTATAGCAAATCAACAGAAGGGTTTTTATTTACCGGTTGAAAAATACGAAACGAACTTTAAATCCATACAGCACATCCGCCATTTTGAAAATCCATTTGTTTTGGAATTTTCTGGTAAACACCAGCATATACTTCAACTGATTGTAAAGACAAAAACCAGCCACTCACACATGCGCAAGTGGGAGTTTGTTAATGGATTTTTTCTAAATACTACAAAAATAACTCTAAATTCCTTCATTCAACATCAACCTTAACCATCCCCAACCACGTCTCCTTTTTGGAGATGAATTCGGGTGAAAATATCGCATCTTTCATAAAAAAATTACAGTCACATTGTATTTTTTTAACCTCCATCGTATTTAAAAACTTGAAATTTCTCAAAAATGCCGTTTCAATCAACTCAATCCGATAACAAATAAAAATATTTGCCTGCCCCACGGCCGCCAACTTGTTATTTTATAAATGTCAGAAGATTTTTCTTTACTCATTAGAATCTACCAAAAACTCCCTATACATTCAAAAATCCCCATCTATCTCCTTGAACACAAACAATCATGGCATTAAGTAAGTAAGTCAGCGTGGTGAGTGAACTCTTGCCCGCGATGATGTACCTACACGGAGTAGCGCCGCGACCTTATGCACCCAAACAAGTCGACTTCCCGAGGTAAATAGCTTAATACGTATACACTACATAGTGTGATGCCGGCTTAGAATAGCATCAACCTATTTCTAAACCATGGGTGTCGTAAGAGGCGACTAAGGGACTCGAGGGTTAGATTTGTATTGCAATTGTAGGCGATGGGCTGACAACCTGTCACTATAATGATACACAGTTATACGATTGACCCTCCAACTTTTGTCAGACGTACTGTTAATATCCGTTTTATGGCCGTTAACGCTCTGCCTACCCCGTACCCTTACGGGATTCATTATGTATGTATATATGTACTATATATAGTGTTGCTTTCAAAAAATTTCGAACAATCACGCCGGCGGCAGAAAAACCGGTGAAAATAAGAAAAAAATCACATACATACATAAATCACGCCTATATCCCTTACGTGGTAGGCAGAGCGTTAAAGGCCGTAAAACGGATATTAACACCACGTCTGACAAAAGTTTGAGGGTCAATCCGATAACTGCGTATCACTAAGTGACAGGTTGTCAGCCCATCGCCTAAAATTGCAATACAAATCTAACCCTCGAGTCCCTTAGTAAAATCACTCTGCATTTTTATGATTCAAATTCGAGAGGGTCAATGATGAGGATCAATTTCTGCAAACAAACAGACGATCGTAGAGCAACATAAACACACGTCATAAGAACCTGACACCAGGGTTTGTCGTGTCGTTGGACGACTCGGTGTCCCACACGAAAAGAGAGAGATAAGAGCCGCATTAATTAGTATTAGTTCCGTAGACGTGTTCCGTGTGATGCCGGCTTAGAATAGCGTCACCCCATTTCCTACCCATGGGTGTTGTAAGAGGCGACTGAGGGACTCGAAGATGTGTATTACAATTTTAGGCGATGGGCTGACAACCTGTCACTATAGTGATACACTGTTATCTGATTGACTCTCAAACTTTTGTCAGAGGTGGTGTTAATATCCGTTTTACGGCCGTTAATGCTCTACCTACCCCATAAGGGATATAGGCGTGATTTATTTATGTATGTATGTAGTTCCGTAGAAGTTATTTATTAAAAACTTACTTGATGACCGAGCGAGTCGGGAAACCGAGGATATTACAGTTCATGTTTAATATTTGCCGAGTGATGCCGGCTTAGAATAGCACCACCCCATTTCTTACCCATGGGTATCGTAAGAGCCGACTAAGGGACTCGAGGGATGTGTATTACAATTTAGGCGATGGGCTGACAACCTGTCACTACAGTGATACACTGTTATCTGATTGACCCTCAAGCTTTTGTTAGACGTGGTGTTAATATCCGTTTTACGGCCGTTAACGCTCTGCCTATCCCGTAAGGGATATAGGCGTGAATTATGTATGTATGTATGTTTGTTTAATGTCCTTGCAGGAAACCGTTTACGAACGTACCAAAAAGCTATCTAAAGTCTATAAGATACTCAAACATACACATATCACCCCTATTGTCCCCTGCGGGGTAGGCAGAGCGTAAACGACCGCAAAAAAACGGCTATTTACGCCACTTTTGACAAATATTTCTGGGTCATTCGTAAAATTGTGTATCGCCATAGTGACAGGTTGTCAGCCCATCGCCTAAAATTGCAATACACACTCTCGAGTCCCTCAGTCGCCTCTTACGACGCCCACGGGAAAGAAATGGGGTGATGCTATTCTAAGCCGGCATCACATCACAATTTTCCGATGGACCATCAAATATTAATGTCCGTAAATGTCAGTTTTTTGCGGCTGTTTACGCTCTGCCTACCCCGCAAGGGATTATAGGCGTGATATGTGTGTGTGTGTAGGGGACGTGTTACATATAATATATTAGACCTACGGTTTTATGTTGAAAACTTATAATAATACATAATATCCGTTTTAGGGTGTATATTGCAATTTTAGGCGATGGGCTGACAACCTGTCACTATAGCGATACACAATATTCCGAATAACCCTCAAACATTTGTCAGACGTGGTGTAAATGGCCGTTTTTGCGGCTGTTTACGCTCTGCCTACCCCGCAAGGGATAACAGGCGTGATATGTGTGTGTATGTATGTATGTAATATCCGTTATACGGCCGTTAATGCTCTGCCTATCCCGTGAGGGATAAAGGCGTGATTTATGTATGTATGTATGTGTGTAATTGCAGTTACCGATACCGATAAGCTATTCGCGCGTGGCATAGTGCATGTCGGCAATCTTGATTCCCTTAAACTGTTTTACGAAATCACTTTTTATTCTGCAAGAAAGAACCTAAAATGAACATATCCGTTGGGTAGTGCGCGGCCAGCAAGCAGCCCGCGAGTCATGTACTTGTTTATCTAAAGGGCAGTTAACCTTTGTCTGATTGCTGCGACGCTACGCATACTGTGCGCCTTATCAATTTGCCATAGTTCCGTAAAAGACTTTTGAAAAGCAAAATTTTCTTTGCTCTGTTTGCTTCGGCGCTACGGTTCGCGTCTCTACTCCGTGTACCTCTTCGCAGGCAGGTGCTCCCTCACCACGCAGCTTCGGCTTGCAGCCTCAGCTGCGCGTCTCGTCCACCCCTACCCGCTCGAGGCACACGAAGTTAGCGCCGCGACCCTCCGCACCTACGCAGATCGACTCTTCATAGTAAATAGCTTAGTTCGTATACAGAGTGTTTGAGACTACTTTCACTTTGTAGGGGAAGTAGCCCAAAAATTTGACCTACGTTTTTTTGCTTTGAAGAAACTACCGTTATTTTTGAGTAAACATAATAACTGCATTCAAAGTTTTTCGAAAAACCACTTGGTCACGCCGGAAGTTAAACCGGTGAAAATCGTAAAAAAAAACAGCCTGTATTTTTATGATGCCAATCGAGAGGGTCAATGGTAAGGATCAATTTCTGCAAACCAACATACTATCGCAAACTCACGCAAATAACTGCATTCAAAAGATTTTCAAAAAATTACTTGTCGTCATAGAAAATCGTAAAAACACCCTGTATTTTTATGATGGGGATCAACGTTGTTAATAGTAGGGAATAATTTCTGCAAACAAACATAGTATCGCAAAGCATCAGAAAGGCTCGTAATAAACGAATGAAACGAAAATAATTTCGATACCGCGTTTTAGAAACCCTAGTGGTGCCACCTCTGAAATGTATTGGGAACCACATTTTCATAATAAACTCATAAATTGTAAACTTTGTAGGGCAAGTGTCCTAAATATTCGACCTACGGTTTTTCGCTGAAAGAAAGCTACCCTTACTTTATAGTAAAAACAATAACTACATTCAAAGTTTTTCCAAAAATCACTTGTAGTCGCCGGGAGTCGAACCGGTAAAAATTGAAAAAAAATAAACACCCTGTATTTTTATGATGCCGATCGATAGGGTCAATGGTAAGGATAAATTACTGCAAACAAACATTGTATGGCAAACGCATGGAAATGGGTGCAATTAATCAAAATAATATTGAAAATTTTCACCAAACTGAAATCTTTGTAGCACATCCGCCATTTTGAAATGTCAACTTTTTGGAGTTTTCTGGTAAACTACATCATATACCTAATCTAATAGTATAATATTCAAAACTGTAACTAACGTAAATCTGGGAGAACAATTCGGGTCTTTTGGGGTCTACCCGGAGTAAAATTTGCGAAGAAATTCAAACAAAGTTGTAAAACTTGGCCGCCATCTTGTTTTTACAATTTTTATTATTTTTTATGCAATCTCTACCAGCACACTTACAAACTGCCCATACATTACTTTAACCTATTTCGACTCTTTCTACCCGAAAAAGGGACATAGAAAAAAAGTTGATTTTCGATTTTTTTTTAATTACTCGGCGGCCATCTTCAATTCCCAACTTTTTGGAGTTTTCTGGAAAACTACATCATATACCTCATCCAACACAACAACAGCGACAACTTTAGCGCATGCGCTTCTGGTAGAACAATTCGCCTACTTTAAAGTCTACTTTTTGCAAAAAAATCATCATATCTCGGCCGCCATTTTGTTTTTCCCAAATGTTGGAATTTTCCTGAAAATCACAAAACGACCCCTAAAAACCCCCCATACATCATCAAACCCCACCATGCCTCCTTCTTGGAGATCAATTCGGGTGAAAAAAACACCATTTTCACGGTTAAAAAAAATGACTGCCATCTTGTTTTTTAATTTTTTTACAACCACCATTGTATTTAAAAGCATAAAATCTCCCGAAAATGCCGTTTCAATCAACTCGATCCGATAACAAATGTAAAAGTTGTTGCCTCTCCCACGGCCGCCATCTTGTTTTTTGAAAATGTCAGATTTTTTCTCTACTCACCGGAATAAACAAAAAAACTCGCCCATACATCAAAAACCCCCACCTATGCTCCTTCAACACAAACAATCATGTCAATGAGTCAATGAGTGAGTGGTCGTTGTGTAGCTTTATATAAGTTGGGATAAGTAAATTTATGATTATTTGTTAATTCATTAGTGCATATTATAATGACATTACTTTTAATTTACTGTGATAGATTTTTATTTTGTTTATATGTAATCGACTTAGATTTTTATTTTGTTTATATGTAATCGACTTGGGATTAACCTGTAAAGATTGCATTTATTGTAAAAGTCAAATAAATAAATTGAATTGAATTGAATATGTCATGGTCATATGTCATGTCACATATCATGTCATATGTCATGTCATATCTCATACGTCGTATGTCATGTCATGTCATATTTCATGTCATATGTCGTATGTCATGTCATGTCATATTTCATGTCATATGCCATGTCTTAGTTCATGTTATATGTCATGTCAAATGCCATGTCATATCATCCCTGGTGTTTTTAGTTTTTCCCTCTAGTACTGGGACTGTAAGCTTAACGTGCTCTCCGAAGCACGAACCAATATTTCTTACAGACCATTATTCAGGTGGTACAGCCTACAGATTTAACAAGGCGCAATAAGAGCACCGATAAATAGCCAATTCACAGACAAAACGCTATATGACAGTGCGCCCTGCTACATAGATTAAACCACTATATGGCAGGGCGCCCCGCTGTATAGACATTTCCTACGTTGTTATGAAATTACAGATTACAAGTCGTCCGGTTAAGTTCTTAGTACATTGCGTAGATGGATAATAATTTTGGTATCATAATGGCTAACCGACTACGCAATGAGCATCGAATTTCACCTGTAAAATTGAAGCCTGCTGGCTGTCACTGTCAGTCATAGCATTGCCAGACTATTCCGAAACCGATAGTACTCCATTATTTTTCATAAGAACCGTCCCTCTGATGGACTTTATTTCAAAATGGATCTAAGTGGTAAGGTATACTAGTAAGGATTTCCAGAAATGGCAAAAGATCAAATACATGTCTTTTCTGACAGCTGTTCAAAAATGAAAAAATAGGACCAAAAATCATCGAAAGATGGCATTGACCAATTTGACCATCTGGGAAAGGTATTTGCTGGGGAGATTGATTTTGTTTTTTTCGTGTAGGTCAACGACGCAATGAACTTCCTTGAAAACCAAGAGCCGTAAAAGGGCCAAAAAAACGTTTTTGAAAATTAATTCAGTTTGGTTTCAGTTTGACTGAAAGTTTTGAAATAATATTTGAGTGGTGATAGTGGCGAAATACGCTGCAATAAGCGCTTATTTCAGCGTATTTCGATATCTATAGCAATGAATAAGGACTACGGGTCCAAAAATGGAACGCCAACAAGGTGACAACGAATAAAACAGTTTTACGCGAATTTTATTACCTTGCGTGACCAGTTGAGAAACCCTCAGATGATTAACACCATTTATGGTTGTATAAAAGCGTAACCTTTTTTATCTAAAAAAAATACCTTATGCAATACGAACTACTCAACCAACATTGATTTTAAATAGTTAGAAAGTATCCTTATCAATAACTATGTTTTTTTACAAGAACGTAGGTTAAGTTTTTCTTAGAAGAATTTAAATAGAGGGTTACGTATAAAATAAAAGTAGAGGCCCTCTACTAGAGGGTTATATTAGGAATAGGTATTTTTTAAACATTAAAATAGTTACGCATTAGTACGCCAGTGGATGGCATTAAACTTACGGTACGGTAACGGGGGTGTTTAACTAGTCTCGCAAGGCAATAAAATAAGCGTTCTAGTAGGTAGTAGTAAACTGTTTTCTTCCTCGTAACCTTGTTGGCGTTCCTTTTCGGATCCGTAGTCATTGTCCATGGTTAGCAATATCAAAATACATTTAAATAAGCGCCACTAGCACCGCAACTATTATTTCCAAACTTTCAATCAAACTCCAATAATAACTTTTTTTAAAAATCATGGACGTTCATTGGGTCTTTGGACGACTCGAAGTCCTACACTTAAAGATGAAGTATCAAACTCCCCAGCAAAGATGTCGCCCCAAATATTCAACGCCACCTATCAACGTTTCTTAGTTCTTCATGAGTACTTTTTTCTTTTTTAATCAACTCATTTATATCATAAACAAAATTAGCTCAAAATGCTGACTCCGAGCTGGCAGCACGTCATGAATAATGTGATATTTCCACACGGATATTTCGCAACACTTAGCACTTTAAAAAAGTTAAGTTTTCTAACTTAAAAACTATTGTATTATTACTACAGGTTATGTGTGAAATCAGCCCTGTTAAACCTGCGTGAGACACAACAACGGAAGCTCTTTTAACCTTAGAATAGTGGTTTGTTTTGGTCACGATGTTGGAGTGCCTTATAAAAGCGCGCTGTGACGGCGGCGAGCGCATCATTCCGGCCCACCAGCCTACGATGACGCGGGTCGGCAGCGGTTCCCCAGTTGACGACAACTGTTTGGTCGATATGGACGCCTGCTACGAAACTTTCGACAAAGATGGGTATGTATGCGAATGTTACAACTGATGCCACTTGTGATTAGTATTATATAAAAAAATAACCGTACCTATTTAACCTTGTCCCAAAAAGTTTGTTGACTCAATTTTAGCTAACTTCAACTTGAGACAACGCTTGGCTGGCGGTAAAAGATAAGTTAAATCTCCCTAAAATGTTATGAAATTAATCACATGGCTGAAAGATGCCAGATTAGGAATAAAATTATGCTTATCCTATTTTTAGAAAACTTTATTTATGAAAATTAAGAAACTGGAAAATTAAGGTACTGCCGAGCAAAACTATTTATTGCCTGTCTAACCGTTTACATAATCTTTATGTGTAATAGAAGTTAAGGTATACCAAGGTACACTTATTTCTTTTTAATATAAAAATTTATAAGCAAGCTTTTAATTGAAATGGTTTTTTTTTATCCTTACAAAATAAGATACCTAGCTAATTAGGATAGCTTAACTCTAATTTTATAGTTTTCTAGCATTTTTTAATATCTATCAATTGTAAACTGCAAATTTTGTTGACTATTTAACTTTATTGTGTAATTCATTACCTTACACTTACACAACACATACATGTTAATAAATAATACACCTTGCAAAGGTTAAAGAGTACTGCCTGTGTTATGTAAATAAGTGTATTTGAATACTTACAAAAATGTGAACAGTAATTATTATGTATGGCAGTTCTCAGTAAAATGTATAAAATGACTCTTATAATATTTAAGACAAGTAAGGTGCTTTTTAAGTTAATAATGCAGGATGTGAACTAGAACAAACCAATAAAACAGATTTTTTTCATAGGAAAATATGTAAATATAATATAAAATAAAATCATATCTACTAATTGATAATTTATACCTTTGGTTTATTTATTGACCTAGGAATTGTAACAATATAATTTATTTAAAACTACAACAACATTTGGTATAGATTTTATGAGCAAGTACTGTGGCAAGTATCTACTTAAAATATAGCTTGAGCTTGGTGACAAATGCCAGATTCATACAATTTTTCTTTTATTGTTTTCACATTTATTGGTTTCCATTTAGCTAGCTACTACAATTTACAGAGTATATAAAAATTGCAAAGTTTTTATGATCCTTAACCTTGGGTCTAGCTAGAAAAAGGAATTCAATTTCTTATTTCTGTAATTTTTATTGGTTATAACATTAAGATGGTGTTGTGGTGTAAGGTACGATATTACTCTGTTACGACAACTTTTTTAATTGATTCAGTTTTTCAATGCTTATACTATTAACCACACAAATTATTGCATTATGTGCTTTGCGAGGCTATTATTATGTAATGCCACATTGTTTTATCAACAGAATAAACAAAAAAAGGTACTAAACAGTTGCCTATATCATAACTACTTTATTATCTAGTAATTCAATTTTTAATCCTGAGAAAGTCAATACCCTCTCGGCTATCTTATTTAATAGCATATAATAAAGGGAGGTCTAAAATATAATCTCTCGGAACTTGTAGCACAATGTGGTTGAAGGGTACTTATTTTGGACGTCTCCTCGAAATACGTGTTACAAAATGCACGTTACACTATCGTGTACCGCGGAAATTTACCCTAACCACATTACGCTGCAAGTTTTCGGGAAATTAAAGAATCATGCCTTTGGACCACCCTGTATGTATGTCGGATCAGTTTGTTAAGTGGTGCAAAATTTTTCGCTTAAACTTGGGGTAATACTTGATTTTATGGTACAGGTTTCATGAGTAAAAATCCGTTAATATGTGTAATAGTTTCATGTTGGTGTATTTTGCCACACCGTTGTTAATTATGACAATAGCTGTATGATACTGCATGTAGATACACCGCAGGCAAGCTGCAGTTTGCTGGTTAGCTATCAAGTACCGCAACACCGTGCGGTCAATGTAAATTAACTTAGGTAACCAGGTGGTCTTTCGGCTGGTAATGATGATGATATTCTCATCCAACAATCTGATTTTGTCCCGTACAGGGATGGAAAGCTGAACATGGACGAGTTTCGGCTGATCTGCAAGGCGCTGTTCCGCAATGACAAGGGCCACATCTACCCGGTGTCAGAAGAGCGCGCGCGACACATGTTCAACGTGTTCGACCGCGACGCAGACGGATACATCGACAAGGAGGAATTCACCTTCTGCTGGAACCACTGGATCAAAGTAGTCAGTTTACATTTTTTATAAAACAGATAACATGATGGTGATGTCGGGCAAAAGCTTGAGCACTCAGATAGATAGTATTACTACGAACGCGCCTAAGTGAAATCTTTGAAGTTGAAATGGGTTCAAAGCATGACATCGCAAGAAAAGCTTCTCTGTAAATAATATTTAGCCCAAATGTAACACGCAATCATCATTTTATTAAACAATTGTTAGAAAATAACACACACACATATATATGGTATAACGCCTTTATCGCTTGCGGGTTGCGGGGTAACTAATAAGCCTAGGCTAAATATGTCCTCGAATCGAAATTCACTCACATTTTAATTAAATTAGATAAAATAAATAAATAAATTGCCGATTGATGCTGGCTTGGAATAGATGCACCCCAATTTTACCCATGGGTATCGTAAAAAGCGACTAAAGGGTAAATTTATCCAGAGACTGGGCAGCAGCGTTACCTGTGAATGCAACATTTTGCACTACGGTCGCCAATCCGACTGCTAATCTGCTTCACGAGCTCATATTTTTCAATTCAAAACAAGAAGTTGAATTAATGCATCTGCGCTTGTGAATCACCCTTGACATCCACGCTCTGACAGAAGGACGTCCTTTCGGAAGATGATGACGACATCACAGTAGCCGCTGCAGCAGCCATTGTGGGTAGATCACACTCCACAAGCTCCTCATGCAACCGACGCTCCCGCTCCGGCGGGAACGCGGAGGTCCCTCATTTGTTACCCATTTTGGGAACTACCGGCACGTGCCGGGTAGATTCGGTTCCATCCGTTCTTCCCAGAACAACTCACGCTCACCCGGAGAAGTTTAGAACAACCACAAAACTTCTCCGGGTGAGCTCCTGCAACCCTACGTCAGGTGCAGATTTCATTGTTACGGAGCTAAAAATTTAAGAGTCCAATACTAAAAAAGAAACTGACAGTAGGTTTGATTGCAGATCGTGCGGCCGGTGAGCGCGTTTCTCATCGTGGACGTACAGAACGACTTCATCTCAGGCTCCCTGAACATCAGTAAGTGCAACGCGCAACAGGACGGCAGCGAGGTAAGACACAAGGGGCCTTACCTACCACAGACAAGTTAGACACGCGTTAGATAGAGGACAGATAGATAGACCACACACAAGTTAGTCACGCGTTAGATAGATGACAGATAGTTAAATAAACTCTTCATTGCTTACAACAGACACAGCAGGAACAAAACAATACAGAAAACTTCAAACGAACAGTGAGACAAGGCGGCCTTATCACTAGCAGCGATCTCTTCCAGGCGACCTTTAATTAAAAGAGAGACAAATAGAAAAAAATTGCAAGTAGTTGCAGAAGCAAACAGCGAAATCACAAATTGTTTAATTAATTGTAATGTAGTAAGTACACTTACAACCATACAAATATTATAAAATAAAAATAAATATATACACACATATAACTTCCCTTAAACTTCTTGTTTTCGTTAATGGAAATAATATAACAGTGAGTGCAAAATAAACTTTAGTACTTTGGGAATAAGATGTTTCCCGTGGTAAAATAGCCGCCCTACGGCCTGACTGCTCCCCTTTCTAATAGCCCTCACTTGAACTGAACATCTCCCAAAAACCTTCTAATGCCTCTACCCTCTATCAACACCCAATGCTGTCTTACTCAAATAATTAATCTAATTATATTTTTCAAGCAGACTTCCTTTCGATAGTTTAAACATCATATGTATGTAGGTATTATGCCGTGTAAGGCTGGATTAGAATATCATCACCCCATTTCTTTCCCGTCGGTGTCGTAAGAGGCGACAAAGGGACCCGAAGGTTTCATACGTGTTACAATTATAGGCGACAGGCTGATAACCTTTCACTAAAGAATTATACGATTTTTCTGAAGCGGGCCTCAAATATTTGTCATACAGTCACACCGACCGTACAGACCGTATTTTTACGGCCGTTAACGCTCTGCCTACCCCGCAAGGGATGAAGGCGTGATATGTGTATGGATGTATGATCATGGGCTCTACTTATTTCAGACTAGTGGCCCGCCCATCGGTTGGGTGCGAATGCTAATCGCATGCACTTTTCACTTGAATCACACCATTTATTAAAATAAAACTGCATTAGAAATCCATATCCATGACCGATAGATAAACGCGGAAAGCGACTTCATTTTTTACTATGTACCTATTGATTTGTAAGCGCAGAGATACTACGCCCAATAGGAAACTAGTCAATACAGTTCATGTCTTGGTACCATTCTAGCTGAATTGCCGTATTTCCATACAGTACGCATTTGCCCAAATCAGACGGCCTTCATTCTAGTCCGGTAACAGAGGACATAATTTTTAGGGTACCACGGGTATTCTTTTCTTTGTGTTCTATCAGTAACGGCAATACCTTAACCCATTTAATAGATCAAAGTAAACTGGTTAATCTTTATATGTTACTGTCGAGAATCTAACAGATAACATATACCTACGAGATGAGTACAGTACAGTACTACACAATTCGACAAACCTTACTCGATATAAAAAAACAAAGTTAGCTCTTGCAAAAATCAAGCAAAAAATTGAGCGCAAAATGAGTGTTTCTCTCTGGCGCAGCGCGAATGAAAAATTAGTTTATGCTGTTCGCGGCACTATCTAGCTAAACGAATGAAGTAGGTATATACAGTCATTTTTAGATTTTTGTATTAGTCATAGACCAAAAAAATCACGCTTGTGCATGTGCATATCGTGATACGAGTATTGAAAAGTATTGATTGGCCAGCTACCTCAAAAGTAAACATTTTCATATTTCATACATAAAACTGTTCGCTGGGTCTAATATAATATACCTAGTACTTAAGCGGGCAGCTGTAGTTAATATTTTTTGGTGCTAGTTAGTATAGCTACGTATCTTGCTGAAAAATGTCTCGTACTTAAATAGGGTAAAATTTTACTAGTGGCCAATAGCGAAATCCCAAGACAGGCTGGTGATAAGCTACGACTTTCCCCAAGGAACTTGAAGAAAATATTTTGAGTTTCCATAGTAACAATTTAGTGGCAATTTTGTATGGGAGGTCCTAATTTTTATTCGTATTTCGGCCTACGTTGCTTTGGGAAAGTTATTCCTTATGACCAGCCCGTCTTCAGTTTTCGCTATCGTTCGCTAGTAAAATTTCACCCTATATAATTTTAAATTGCATGTGACATGTGTAGTCGGTTGCGGAGAGCTATCGATCAAACGCAATGGGCTATCGCAGTGTGCAAACACCCACCCGTTCTCAGTTGTTCTATCGTAAATCAATGCGTTTCTTTCTGCACTCGCTGTCTGCCACACAGCGCCTCATAGTTATTTTCACAGTAAAATTTTGCATTACCCTAGTTTAGCCTGTCCTTCCATCATGTATACTTGCAGACTTTTTAAATTTAGGTATATCAATAACGGCTACATGTCACTCAGAGACCTATGAAAAGGTCTATACTCGGTATCTCTATAATGGATAAAATCCGCATTGAGACTATCCGCCATCCGCAAAATGCCAAAGTAACGGACATAGTCTGGAAGTGTAGCAAACTGAAGTGGGCTGGGCACATATGTCGTAGAACCGACGGACGGTGGAGTAAGCGGCTTCTCGAGTGGCGGCCACGCCTCGGCAAACGTAGCGTTACAACCTCCTCCGGCCAGGCCATGACTTAAAAAATTGCTGGTAGCGGCTGGATGGCGAAAACGAGAGATCGTGCCCTAAAGCGTACCCTAGGGGAGGCCTACGTCCAGCAATGGACTGCAATAGGCTGATGTATGTATGTATATCAATAACTCGTATAAGAGTCCCTGTAAACATATAGAGGAAACACCCCCAAACGAGGAATGATAGAATAGAACCCTGCATAACGCTGATACACATCCCACTTCCTTATTTTATTATTTGTCGTTTTGGGAATGAAATATGATACCATGTTCAATCAGCATTGCACAAAAAATCTATCAACTTGCTATCAACTGTTAAAAGTCCCTTTAACGTATTCCAAATTAGTTTACAAGTTGTGAAATTGCCTTCGGTTCCAAGTTGAGTCGGCAATGCAGTAAAATAAGATTGCTTGTCAAACTGTAAGTTGGCTATTAATAGCTTGGAGGTGGCAGCGATCGGGGCGGTAAATGGGGCGCTATCGGGGGCGATTCTCGAAGTTAACACCTTTGTGATGGGCAATTAGGCTGAAGCGGTGCCTGGCACGACCCGCCCGACCGATACACGTACATAGACTAGTTACAGCCGATACAAAGCTTGACCTAGGTTACAAAATGCCCGAACTAAAAGCTGAACAATTTACAATCAATAAAACGTCCTACGGTAACATTCAACTGCAGAAATATGTCTAAAGACATAGAGCTATATTACGTTAAGATTAATATATAGTATTGACAGACATTGAGTTTCAAATATGCCTTTAACTAGGTATCGGTCGTAATCGTAACCTAAATATACTTCAAGATGCGGGGACATGATATAATAGCATATGATGGCGGGCAATAAAATATAACCCGCAGACCAGCATTCTGTAGACACGCCTTTTTAGCCAATAGAAGAACCAGGTGGAATATTCTTTCCCGCGGAAAGTAGCTGGGATGTACTGCCTTCTATTCTACTCTGCCGGGTCATCGTATAATTTTGGTTATTTCCTCATAAATAAGTATAGATTATTCCTGGTAAGTAAAACGGACGTTAAGACTGTATTGTTATTTTTTCCGAGTGTAGCGGCTCCTGTCAGATGGACATCGATGCCGTCTATAGATGTTAGGTCTTGGACATAAATCTGATATTACTAAATCATTACCCAAATTCTGTCAGGTGAAGCAATGAATACTGATACGAGCGTCCTGAATGGGGCCATAAATAACATGCATAGAGTTCTATTAATTTTCTTTCATAGTGGGTCATTGACGCTCCTACCTTATTTAAAATCCCTGTTCAATAGTATATTAAAATCAGGAAAGTTACCAGATAAATTATGCCACTCTAACATCGTTTTGCTACACAAAAAAGGCGACAAAACCGACATCAATAACTATCGCCCAATTAGCCTTGTATCGCATGTATATAAAGTACTTATCAAAATTATTGAACGTCGCATTGGGGGTAAATTAGATATCCATCAGCCCCCTGAGCAGGCTGGATTCCGACCCGGTCTTTCCACCACTGATCACCTGCATACGCTCAACGCTCAACCAACTCATTGAGAAACACCACGAGATATGCCGCTTTACCTCGCTTTCGTCGATTATTCAAAGGCCTTCGACAGTTTGCGCCATTCGGCTATGTTTGATGCCCTTCAAAACCAAGAAATAGACAAAATCTAAAAATCTAATCTCCTTAAAATCATATAATCCAACAGCACAGCTTCCATTAAGTTAGAAAATACTGGTCCATCTTTCAAAATTACTAAAGGCGTCAAACAAGGCGACCCTCTCTCCCCCAAACTTTTTACCAGTGCCTTAGAAGAGGTCTTCCGAAGGCTGGCTGACCGTTGGAACGGACGAGGTGTTGATGTCGGCGGAAGGATGCTGACTAATCTTCGTTTTGTCGACGACATCATCCTGTTCTCTAAAACTGCATCAGAACAACAAACAATGCTACAAGACCTAAGCTCGGCGAGTCTTGGGGCGGGACTAATGATGAATATGTCAAAGACCAAACTTATGACGAATAGCACGAAGTACAAGGTGATGGTGGACAATGGGAGAATGGAATATGTCGATGTGTATTTATATCTGGGCCAAATAGTCTCCTTCCAGGCGAGACAAGACAAAGAAGTTGCTCGACGCACCGAAAACGCCTGGAAGAGCTATTGGTCCATGAAAGAACATATGAAAAGCGATTTACCACTCTCGCTGAAACGGAAACTCATGAACATTTGCATTTTCCCAATCCTCACTTACGGTGCTCAGACTTGGTCTTTGACGGAAGCACAAAGGTCCAGCCTCAAGATTTGCCAGCGAGCAATGGAACGCAGTATGTTAGGCCTGAAACGGATTGATCGGGTCAGGAATACCTACCATACTGCGCTCTAGAACAAAAATATCTGACGTAGCCCTAACAGCAGCCAAGCTAAAGTGGGACTGGGCCGGTCACGTATGCCGCATGCCAGAAGAGCTGTGGGCAAAATCATCTACTTTGTGGAAGCCATCCACCGCAAAAAGACGCCGCGGCAGACCCCGTCGTAGATGGCGCGACGAGTTGGACAATAACTGGCATGCGGAAGCCCAAAATAGAGATGGATGGAAGGAGAAGAGGGAGGCCTATGCCCAGCAGTGGGATGGTGTGGGCTAGACAAGACAAGACAAGTGGGTCATTGAACGATTTGATCAGCAGCACGTCAACTTACCCCTTTAATTCATATAGGGGATGAACATTGGCTATCTTTGTATCTGCATAAAAAACTAGTTTTAGTTGATACCTTAAAAGTGTAGTTTTGTTATGTGCTGATGATTGTACTTACCCTGCTGTCGGTATTATCCTTATTTCTGGGCTCGAACGTTCATTGATTGATTGTTTTTCAATCGCTATGTTAACGCTCTACCTACCCCACACTGTTTAAAGGCGTGATAGTGTATGTATTGATGTCATGGGAGTGGTTGATCAATTTGTTTCGCTCCAGTACCCATACATAATGTTGCCGGCACGTGTACTGTACTTATGTCATTGTAAACAGAAAACGCGATAGAGCTAGTTAATATTAGCATCACAAGAAAGATTTAAATTTCAGTTATTGGGGTTTATTATAAGTGATCACTTTTGGCAGGTTGACCAAACATAACTTGAGGGCACATTAGCTCTACATTAGATATTTCTCCTAAGCAATATTTGGGACCCACCATTGCCGGGAATACAGGTTTTGTTTTCGAAAGCATTGCGTATTCAGCCTGGGACACCTTTCCTAAATGAAGCTGCCACTGGCCTATCGGACCGATCCGTCCACAGTCCGTTCCGTTCTTCCCAGAACAAATACAGCCATACAGCCAACATAAGCCGATTTGGCTGGTTGTTTGGACAACACTTCTCCGGATGAGCCTATGCTCCCACCAATCAGTCAAGTGTAGGTTTCATAGCCCCAGGGCTAAAAATGAACCGTCCTAAAAATTATCTGAAAAGGTATCATCGTATAGCCTAGAAAACTATAGATATTATTATAATCGGTTTTTCTTAATACTAACTTCTGTAACCATTCCATGCGCATAGCTACCGGGCCGCCCTGGTGCTTGCCGAACGCCAACCTCCATATCGACTTAGGTCTCCCTAAAGCTATATCTGTCTATATTAAAGCCTATATGAAGGAAGTGTCTCGTCATAACAACCCCTTAATCGTTGCCGGTTCCAACTAATTCCTCTATCCAACCTCGCGTCATAATCGCCGTCCCAGAAACGTCCTTTCTCTTCGGATGATGATGACGATATTACAGTAGCCGCTGCTACAGCCATTGCAAGTAGATCACACTCCACAAGCTCTTCAAGTAACGGACGTCCCCAGAACAAAACAAGAACAACTCCTAAGCCCAGTTTGTTTTTGAACAACCACCAATGCTCCCCACCAATCAGTCAGGTGTAGGTTTCAAAGCGTTCCAGACTAAAAAAAAACTTACTTTTGTTACGAGATTAGGTATCTACGAGTACTATGTAGTTTTCTTTATCCGTTTGTTACATTATCTAGCAAGAAAACAATACTCAATTAATTTAAAAGTTCATTAAAGATGCCTTTTCGCTTCATAAAATTAATATGTATTCTCAATAATTACATTTGATGAATTTCAGAATGTATTAATGTCGAAGTTAATCATGAAATTGCTCATTGAAAGAGGGGATGTCCTCCAAGTCGAACAATGACAAATAGTGTAGACCGGCTTTTAGTACTGAAATACCTATTGCTGGTAACCACTGGTCCGTGGCACCATTGTATGCACATCATAGCTTGTCGAGGGTTACGATACGACTTACCTATAATAAATACTCGTACCTACTTACCAGGTACCTACATTTTCGGACACTATTAGAAAAAATATTATAAATGCAATTTTACGCCATGGCCTGACAACCTGTCATTATAGTGATACACAATTTTCTGAATGATTTTCAAATGTTTGTCAGACGTGGCGTAAGCGTTTGTTTTTACGGCCGTTTATGCTCTGCCAACCCCGTAAGGGATATAGGCGTGATATTTGTATGCACATATTTGGAAAACTTATAATAACTATGTCACAAAAGTAGGGGAACATACATCGGCGGCGGCGAACATTGACAGCACGGTACGCACTCAATTGGCGATTCTATGGCGATCAGCGGATTTAAGTTACTGTGGTTACTGGGTAGTCGTGTTGAGATTTCGGTATGTGGATGGATCAGAGGCTGCACCACAGATAAAGAATGTTCACTACATGGAGGAAAAGGCTACACTCTTCACGGCCGCGCGCCACAATACTGCAGATATGATGTATTTTGACGTATCCATTCCCTCCACGATCCTTGTAGCTCCTCAACATTCCTTGGCGAAAGTTGGACTGATGTCTGCAATGTTTTCGGTAATACACTATATTGTGACTACACCGAACCTTACACTTTGTATGATGATGTTTTTTTTACTTTCCTATTTGATTTGCTTGCGTATCACAATAGAGATATATAATAGTTTATTATCTAATATAGTTGCTGTCACGGTGGATAAGCAATTCGATTGCTTTCAGTCTGATTTGTATAAATAGAAAATTACTTACTTTAATTATCTTTGCCAAAGTTATCATGATTTATTTGATTGATTATAGCTCATTCACTATGATAATGTCACATTCAGCGTAACTCGATCTCTATGCACGTATGGGCGCATACCGGAAATTACGCTGGTCGCGACACTTTCTAAGCGAGTGAACTTTTAATTACAAATATGTCCTCAGAAGGGCACGATTAGTCTTTATCTACCTAAATAATATGATTATAGAAGATAATCATAACGTATTTCATTGATTTATATCACCGTATCTACCTTAAAGTTAAAAGGGCGAAATTACTGATGATGACATAACTTTAGGGCAGAGAAAAATTATGAAAATATCATAACTTATTTACATAAATTATACTGATTTTTTTTCTATTATTTTAGCTTTTTCTTGAAATCTTTGTCCAGCCAGCAATGGACGGTTGATGATGAGGATGACTTGAGTATTTGTTTTATAGTGAGTATCGCCGCGGAAAACAGATGGAGTCAATTTTCGAATTGCGAGTAACAGCTATACGTAATAGTGTCTGGAAATAAATCGGCGATAAAATCAAGGAAACTAAAAACCTCACGATCAGGCCGATAGTTGAGCCCGTGCCAAATGAATAAGTCTTATGTACTTAAAAGTGCGGCCGTGCTTGGTACTGCTTTAGCCGGACCCAACTTACTTTACGAAAAAAATACTGCCACGAAACTGGCGGCACTCCGCGAAAAAAATATTTTCCATTCATGTAAACAATATAGAGGTAGATTACATGAATATTCTGATGTTTTACACCAAGTGGCACAAGTTTTACGACACTACTCGTCTTAAAAATAATATCCCACTGACTCCAGTCGAACCGAAGAAGGAGATTTGAAGTCTTCATAAGTTGAAGGGTCAGTATTTGGCTCATACGTATATACAACGTCGACGGTTTAATCCCTTAACGTTCATGTCGTATCCTCATGCAATTGCATGCACATTTTGACGGCTTATGTCGCGCAGTGGTAGTGCCTGCGACGCAAAGGTTCGGGGTTCGATTTTCGGTGGGGCACTCACAAAGTTGATATTATATACTCCTTACATACAAAGCGCTTTGTCAATTTGTACCCAGTCTGGTTAGGACATTGCAGGATGAACTACCTGATTGTCTGAAAAAAAAAGATTGTTCCGTGCTTCGGAGGGCACGAAAAGCCGTTTGTCTCAGTTGCTGTCTATGATTACTTAAACGGCGGTCGTTACGCAACCATGTCAGCGACTCGGTATCCCACACGAGAAATAACAAAATGCACATTTTGCAAAACCATGTAGCCGGAACTGCACAGAAATTCCATTTAAACGCAATTATGAACGCTGTCAATTGAACCGCCTACTCTGCACTCTGCATCGGTATCTGATGGGTAGGCTGGTTATCTTCCGTCCCGGCACCAACGTGTACCCATCAATCACTCTATCCGTTAATCAGTAGATTCCATCACATCACGCTATTCTCTATCTCGACCTTGGCATTCGGATGCCGGCTGCACTGGAACCTTCCCGCCAAATTATGCCCGAGCATGCAATTTTTTACGACTTAACTATGGAGGCTTCAACTTACGTAAGATCTAGAATATCGGTTCTTTATTTAACTACGTAGTACTTTAACTACTTATCAAATATTTAGTGTCTGTGTAAATATACATACACATATTTCTATGTTAAGGATGTTATTTGCTTTTTTTATGTGCAATAAAGAATTTACTATACTTGGTACTCTTTCGAATCTCGAGCCCACTGGGACCCGGTCCTTTGAAGCATGAGTGGGGCTGAAGCCAACAGCACCAAATAATGTGTTCTGATGTGTACATCAAGCGGATACTCGCTCTGTCTGCACTATAGAAATACACCCAGAGCCAGAAGTATTATTATCCCAATTCGATCTACAGTACAGACGTTAAAAACAGTTTTCTTTAATTTTATATGTGAATTGAACAGTATAATGGAATTAAAAACAGTATGGTAGGGAACTCTATGTTCACCCCGCAAGAGAAATATACGTGATGTGCGTATACCTATATGAAGAACCTGTGCATTAAAACATTGGTGTCCGAATTTGCAGGTGGTGGAGCCAATCAACCGTCTGTTGGAGACGGTCCCGTTCGACTGCGTGTTCTACTCGCTGGACTGGCACCCGCCCGACCACGTGTCCTTCATCGACAACGTACATATGAGGGAGTTGCACGTGTCCAGCCCGGTAAGATCACGATTATTTCTGTTAACCCTTCGGTTAGCGGTTATAAAATGCAACGTGGTATCAGGCCCTTGGAATTTTTTATTTTTATATTTCTGGACTCTTCAATTTTTAGCCCCGGAACTATGAAATCTACACCTGACTATGGTGGGGAGCAGGAGCTCACTCGGATAAGTTTTGTGGTTGTTCAAACAACCAGCCCAAACGCGCCCTTGCGGCTCGACTGAGCTTACGAGTTGTTTTGGGAAGAACGTTTTAGACTGAATCTACCTGGCACGTGCCGGTAGTTCCCAAAGTGAAGAACAAATGAGGGACCTGCGGGCCCCCGGCGGCGGAACGTCGGTTGCTAGAGGAGCTTGTGTAGTCTGATCTACCCGCAGCGGATACTGTGATTACGTCATCCTCTTCCGAAAGGATGTGTCTGGGACGGCGTTTAAAACGTGAGGTTGGATAGGGGAAGTAGTTGGACGGCAACTATCAAGGGGTTTTTATGATGGGGAGTAATGGTAGGGAGACCTAAGTCGGTTGGCGTTCCGCATGAACCAGGGCGCCCCGGTAGCTTTGCGCATGAACCAGGGCGCCCCGGTAGCTTTGCGCATGAACTAGGGCGCCCCGGTAGCTTTGCGCATGAAACATTTGGATGACCTGCAGCATATTCAGATGTGAATCGGAGGTGTGAGCAAAGGTAACGCTAGTCATAATAGGCCTGACGCAGGTTGTGTAAATTCTCACCTTTTCAGCAATTTTCGAATTTTTCGTTTGGTCAAGTTTCGTAGTAAATTACTCTTTATCTCGATATGGTTGCAGGTTTCAGCCGACAAGGCGCAGACCTACGACACGGTGGTGTTCGCGGGGCCCCCGCCCATGAAGCAGCGGCTGTGGCCCCGACACTGCATACAGGACACGTGGGGCGCTGAGCTGCACAAGGACCTCAAGGTACCCCACACACATGATACTTATTTTTTATTTATTATTATTATTATACCAAGTCAATATTATAAGTTAAAGGAACATACATTTAAAATTAGTCACAATCAAAGTGTAAATGAGATTCATCCCAAGATCAGGTTGTAGACACTTTCAACTCTCAACAAGCACAGCTACACCAACTTAGAATAGCATTAACAAACTTCTATGCTGTGGGTCTCATCAGAGGTGATTATGGCGGGTGACAGAAAATCCAATTAGCAGAATGGAGGGGTGATAGTGGTGCCGGGAAAAGTAGCTACACTGCCTGGCCGGGTGTTGTAGCCAGGGGACCGACTGGTCAGCCTAGATATAATTGGAAGTTGTATATGCGTTGCGCGGTGAAACACTTCAATACCGCGTTTCAGACTCTTTGTTTCCTGCCAATCTGTCACGTGGTGCCATCTTGCAAATATATTGGAACTTCTGATGCGTCTTGCTTGCTTGTGAACCACTTAAGTTAGCTTCTTATAGTAGCTCCCAGAGGTTGCTACACGATCACGTATTACATTCTTACAGTCGATTCAGTAAATAACACTTTTTTAAATAAATTGAATATTTGTCTCATGCGGCGATAACCACTTTTTACGGATGTTTAGGTTCCGTTTAGCTCGTAGTGGATAAAGACGTGAATTTAGTATATACATATATGATGAACGATGTCGCCATAGAATAGCATCACCTCATTTCGTGTCGTAGATACGACTAAGGGACTCGAGGGTTACATGTGTATTGCAATTTTAGGCGATGGGCTGATAACCTGTCACTATAATGATACACAATTTTCTGAATTACCCTCAATTGTTTGTCAGACGTGGCGTAAATGTTCGTTTTACGGCGGTTTACGCTCTGCCTACCCAGTAAGGGATATAGGCGTGCTTTATAAGATGTAAATAAATCAACTGCAAATATTTTAAGAGGTGAACCAGCCCATAAAACTGAACAACTTTCCTTAAGAAACATAGGTCGAAATACGAAAAAAAGATTTGGTCCTCTCATACAAGTGTGTTAGCCGGCCGGGTTAATTTGTATGAGAGGGCCAAATTCATTTTTCGTATTTCGCACTAAGTTTCTTGAGGAAAGTTGTTCAGTTTTACGAAATGGTTCACCCCTTAAAATATCTGCAGTATTTTTTTTACACCATGTATGTATTGTTTGTGTTGTAGATAGTGGAGGGCGCGGTGAAGGTATACAAGGGGACCAACCCGGAGGTGGACTCGTACTCGGTGTTCTGGGACAACAAGAGCCTCACGGACACGAGCCTCAGTTCCCAGCTGCGCATGCGCGGCGCCACAGACATCTTCATATGCGGCCTCGCCTACGACGTCTGTGTTGGTACGCGCCATTTAGACTACTATAGTACGGCCGTCGAGACAAGTCGCATTTGACAGCTGTCAGATTCCTGATAATACTATGGCAGAGGGTCCATTTTCCTTTTGTTGACAACTCTTTTAGTATGGAGATGACAGCTGTCAAAACCGACTTCTCTCGGCGTCGGTACTATGAATATTATTTGTCTTCTTCGTCATCACGGTTTCGTCCACTGTTGGGCATATGACTCTCGTGAAGTTCTCCATTCTGCGCGGAGGTGATATAATAAAGTGAAATTTTAATAGTCTTCTTTCGTGTGGGACACAGTGTCTTCCAACGACCCGATGACCCCTGGTGTCAGTACAACCGCCAACTACTAGTAGAAGGCCTCTGACATTGTTGTGTAACGAGCACCGTCTATGTAATCATAGACAGCAAACGGGACCGATGGCTTAACGTGCCCTCCGACGCACGGAACCATCTTTCTTACGGATAATCCGGTGGTTCAGCCTGCAATGCCCGCACCAGATTAGGTGCCCAACCGAGAATCAAACCCGGAATCTTTGCGTCGCAGGCAATTGCACTACCACTGCGTCACCGAAAACTCATCACGGGCTGGTGTTAAGGAACAACTTTCCCCAAATGACAGAAGACGAAATACAAATTGATTCTGTCAGCTGGTGCATTGTATGGTAGGTTCAATCTCTTTTTTCATATTTCGACTGTCATTTGGGAAAGTTGATTCTTATCACGAGCCTGTATTAAGTTTTCTGCATCTGTCTCTAGCGAAATTACATCCTATACTGGGAGTAAC
Source organism: Tuta absoluta (assembly GCA_027580185.1). Taxonomy (NCBI): domain Eukaryota; kingdom Metazoa; phylum Arthropoda; class Insecta; order Lepidoptera; family Gelechiidae; genus Tuta; species Tuta absoluta. Next base: position 32,900,286 of record JAQAHW010000001.1, on the reverse strand, counting down.
AGAAGGTTATATAACAAGCCGAAAAGAGGTAGTCAAGAAACTGAACAGCTTTCCCCCGGGACATAGGTCTAAATAAAAAGAAGTCCCATACAAAAGTGCAGATTAGCTAGTTAATTTATTATAGGAGGTCTATTTCTTATGTTTTGACCTATGTTCTATGGGGAAAGTTGTTCAGTTCTAAGAGTACCTAGACATCCTTCCGGCTTGTTATACCCTTTTTGTTACCTACATGAAACTGGTTGAATTGCTAGTCTACAAAAGCCGACAGTAAACAAAAGCCTCCCCTCATGTTCTCTGAAAGTCTTGCCTTGCTTCGAATATTCTGCCTTACTAGTAAACAACCTTTGCTAGTAAACTTAATGTTTATGTATGTTTAGTGGCATTGGTGTCAATTCGATAGTATCTCTTATTAAAAATAACGCTGTCACTTATAGATAGTAGATAACTTAGTCATGTTAAGTTCAAAAATGAAAAATTTTGACAATTTTAGGCGCGATCATCTTCTATCCTTGTCTTCACCTATTTCATGTGAAGTGACGGCACATATTTTTCGAAGAAGTATTATTGAATCGACAGAACCTCGTTTTAGTCTGCCATTTGTGCGTTCTTTCATTTGCGAAATGTCATAAAAGGATACATTACTCAAGATGTCAAACGCTTCCTACTTATTCAATGGCATCGTTGTCAATTGCATGAAACTTTCCGTCAAATAATTTTAGAAAAGGACAGGAGTTACAAAGTCATGCCATGTCTTAAAATTTGCCGCATAATGCGCGTTATCGGTCAAAATATGGTGACGATTAAAACAATGGCGAAAATTTGACTAGAAATGGCGAAGAACACACTGACATTTTTAAACATGTCAGCAGTCTCAATTACACGTTACCGACTAAAATCTCAAACTAAAAATAGCACTGTCACTTTCTGTTAAAGAGGCTTAGACAAGCATAGAACATAATTGCCTTTTAAATTGTCTATGCTTTTATGCATTTACGCGGTATCTGTCAAAGTTTAGCGGCAATTTAAAACATGGCGGCTAAGTATACAAGGAAACCTGCGAAATGGCGCAGAAATCAGAGACTATTTAAGACATGACATGTACTAAACTTTTCTAAATTTTTCAAACGGAAAGTGACAGTGCTATATTTTATTAGCCGTTTTAGTCAGTAACGTGGAATCGCGATAACTACTTCGATATCCCCTATCCTTTTTGAACCTGTTTGGCATAAAGTGACAGCGCTTTTTAAGTTATATGAATACCCGCATTGATACAACTATCGATATTTTATCCGCAGGGGCGACGATAGCTGACGCCCTGGCGATCGGTTACCGCTCGATCCTGATCGACGATGCGTCTCGGGGCGTCGACTTGGCCGATATCGAGAGCACCAAGGCCACCATCGTCAACAACAACGGCGTCATCGTCACTTCCGATGAGGTAATCTGTCATTGGCGTCGCTCGGTGAAACACTTCGATACCGCGTTTCAGACTCTTTGTTCTGTCACGTGGCGCCATCTTGCAGATATGTTGGAACTTCTGTTGCGTCTTGCTTGTTCGTGAACCACTTTGAGTGAGCTTCTTGTCGTAGCTCCCAGAGGTCGCTACACATGCAATGTACCTAATAGCACGTTCACACGATGCCATTATGGGCAGGGAAATGGTAAGGGCAGTGGGCAGTGCGAATGTGTGAACAGGTTACTCGCGCTGCTACTCGTCATGCCGCTGCAACTTCCCGTGCTCCCTCGAATGTCGGCTTTTCGTGCGCGAGTCAAAGGAACGGCAGCACGAACGCGTGTGGAATATATTGCTATCCCGCTCACTCATATTGATGCGAGAAGAGTATAACGGCAGTGTGCGAACACACACTCGCGTTGATATTTCCGCGGCAGTATTTCAAGCAACATTCGCGACAGCGAGCATGTGCATGATGTAAATGTGCTAAAATGCACCATGCATTGTATGACGTTTTGATCATGTAATCATAACATGCTATACAGGGTGTTAGGGACTCTTCTCTTCTTAGTTGTCGTAGTCTTCAGTTACTGAAGTTCGTGTCCGAATATAATTCCTTATACTGGAACGCTTTAGTAGAGGTTGCAACTAGGTTCCTCAATTCACTGCTGTCTTTCGCTCGCTGGATAGCAATGGCGATTGTCATGTTCAGTAACAGCTTAGTACCATCCTAATCTGATCAGTCCATCGGTAGGGTGCTCGGCCACGCGATCATTCAGATCATGAAACTAAACAACAGTCCATAAATAAATATTTCAGGAAACGTCAAATAACTTGGATTAACCTATTGTAAATGCAGTCAGCTAATCGTGATATTGTTTGGTAGGTCCAATATTTTTTGTCGTTACCTGACATATGTTTCTAGGGGAAAGTTGTTCAGTTTCATTGTCTGCATGCACCCCGTCCCTTTCACCCAGTATAATGCACAATGCATTGCATGACGTTTTGTTGAGGTAATTATAACATGCAATGCAAGTAAGTGATTAAAAGAAAGAAATGAAAGAAATACTGTAATTGATTTACTATAAGTTTTTTTTTGCAATCTGTATTCACACTGCTAACCAATGGTACCATTTTCCTCAATCCACTGTTCCGATTGTAATGCGATGTTTGAGTGATGGTTTTGGCGAAGTGATATTTTTAGATAGATAGTACGGTAACAACTCAGCAGGTGGCGCCGCAGTAAATATATTTATCCGTGTTCAGATACATTTTCAACCGTCGTGGGTATTTTCAAAATCTTTAATTTTGTTCAGATTTGTGCGTAAAGTGTCTCGGTCTTTCATTGACAGTTAGTACTGAACGCGCGTGTCCTGTCCAACCCTACATCGGTGTCGCGGATTGTTTGCCACACCTATAACCATACCAGTTTTGGAGCGCAGGGTTGTGTTTCTTATTCGGTCGATAATTTTGCATCATGAGTATGATGCGTTATCATTATTTGTCGCAAAAAAATAGGAAGTCCAATACACTTACCGCATTTCTATTTTCATATCGTATGATGCATAGATGACTTGTCACACATTGCAGGTGCTGGCGATGGTGGAGGGGCGTGACCGGCGGCCGGAGCTCGGCTACAAGCTCGCCATGGAGCTGAAGACCGCGATGGAGGACGGCCAGTGAACCACCCCCCACCGCCCCTGCCGTGAGGGGTCATACCCCCCGGTACCCCCCTTACTATAACTTCGCTCTCAACTATAATCTAATAATCCAATCTATACCACATAATCGTCTAAAGCAGTAAGCTTATTCTCTTTCAGCTTCAAGGAATTGAAAACGGATTTTTAATAAGGGATTTGTTTCCTACAGTTTACCGCTGACCACTGCTTACGGTTTGGTTTACGATTACGGCGCCATTTTACACGTTTCATAGTAGGTTTAGCCTCCATCGTTTGAAACGTCGCCAAACCTACTATAAAATAAGTAATATCATAGAAAATTATGTCTTAATGTATATCTCGTATCCTTTACTAAAATTATATTCAAAACTTCACTATCATATTTACTTGAATAGATTTTAGAAAAGGATAGTTTTTATTTAAGGCCTGTCACTTATACTTTGATCTGCTATTAAGTGTGCAGTTTACTTGTCCAGTGTCTATCCTAGTAAACACAATGCTACTACGAAACAGTACAAAATAATAATGTAAGTAATGCTTTATGAAATATGTACCTATTTATAGTGCGTTTACCGTCCTATAATAAAGCTATCCTAACAAGCCCGATATAACAGACACCTATGTCGGTTCCGTATATAAAGATATAATCAACAAAGGAAAAGGAATGCATTAGCAGGTAGAATCTGACAGCATATAAATTTCAATCAGGTTTGTTAGGATGGCCTATTTAAATACCTACTTAACTTCTAGGAAATAGTTATATTTGCCTTATAATGCTATGGCGAAAATGCAAATGAGGTGACTTAAAAATATATAATATTTTACCCAGTGATACAAAGGATATGTAGTACAAAGTGCTACAAAAACGCTTAGAGTGTTTAAGAAATGTGTGCTCGTGATAGATAACAAACACGTTTAATCAGTGAAAATATTTTTACATATTTACAAAAGAAAAAGGTTTTCTTTTGTCTTACATGCATATGCATATAATATATCCTGTGAAAAAGCCCTTATGACTGACATCGTGTTTCGCCATGCATTCCTACTAGGATAGTGAATTAATTAAGTGTAGAGTATGAACAAATATTACAGCTTTCCTTACAAGTGTACAACTAACAATAAATTGCAAGTACAGAAACGTTTTGAGCAACATATGGATTAGCAGGTTGATTTTTCTGATATTCAATCCTGACACATGCCTTCTAACTAAAATATGGTAGAGAAGTAGGCCGCAAATGACCAAATAATTGCCATATTTGAAAATTCAGAATAAAATTCAGTTGCTATTGTAACAGGGAGGAACCCGGACACAGTGTAATATAGATAAGGAATTTCGTCTTTCTATTTTTGTGTTTTTCTACAAACATAAAAAGAAATTAAGGGGTGCCAGAGCGTAACTAGCGCCATCATCACTTAAAAATTCATAACACCATTAAAACGTTCTTTATCGAAAAACCGCTTCTGTCAGATTGAAGCACAAGTAGTTATGTACCTATATTTACTGAACATCGTATTGGTCAAAAATAGTTCAAGGTAGCTACAGATAGCGAAAGTGCTAAAAGTGGCCACTTTAAGCAATTTCTGTATCTGTAACTGCAGCGACACTACTTTTATTAAAACAATACTCCATAAATAAGCTTCGATATCTATACTTCAATTGGACAAAAGCAGACTTTCGTAAAATTGCGCTTTAATCGAGTTATTAATTTTTAATTTACGCTCCAGCCAGACTCACATAATATTTAAAAACAAAAAGACGCACAAAAGTTGTCAACATTATCGTTCAGAAAATAAAACTCATATACATACGTTAAGTATATGAAGTAAATACTAGTTTATGTAACTGTCATACTATAATGGGGGACAGTAAAATGCGTGCGTCTCGTGTGATGATAGTTCGACACTAGCATTCTAATGCAGTTGCATACACTATTTTATCTACACTCTACATATAGCAAGCAAGTGCGTACTCAAGTTCACACAACAATTAAAGTCACGTCCAGGTTGTATTTTTTGAATTGTATTTTACAGGATATTAGCGCAAGAATTAACAAAATTAATCCTTAATCTGAATATCGTGATTAGGTTTTGAGAAGAAAAGTAATATTTTAGAGACAGAATGCATATAGCAGGCCTTTAAACATTTTTTACGATTGTGTCATCCGAACTTTATGAGACGTGTGTAGATTAAATAAATATAATAGAGTTTGCACCTGCTTAATATGTATTAGTATATGTACATGTAAGTGATGCCGGCTTGGAATGGCATCACCCCATTTCTTTCCCGTGGGAGTCGTAAGAGGCGACTAAGGGACTCAAGGGTGTGTATTGCAATATTTGGCGATGGGCTGACAACCTGTCACTTAGGCGATACACAATTTTCCGAATGACCCTCAAATATTTGTCAGATGTGGCGTTATTGTCCGTTTTTTTGCGGCCATTTACACTCTGCCTACCCCGCAAGGGATTATAGGCGTGATGTATGTATGTATGCATGTATATACATATGGCTGTGGCTGTTAATGAAAATGTAATGTAGTATACATAATAATTAAGTTATATTACGCGTTGTAATCACGCGCGGCATCGGCTCGTGTGGTTTACGCCACGCAAACACATGTGATTGATAATAATGTGACACGAGTTTACTTACCAAACACTCGCAGTATAAATAAAAAAATACAATCACCTAATCTATTTAAGAAGACCATAGAAAATAGAACAGGGAAGATGATTGGCCACTTGCTACGATACGACAACTTCATAAAGACTATTGAATGCAAAGTACAAGAGAAGGCAGACTAGACCTAGACGAACCTACTTTACCCAGATAAAGGAAAAAGTCAATGTCGTGTCGTATCAGGAGGTCAAATCACTAGCAGAGAAGAGGGAAAATTGGAAGTTACTCCACCGACAAGAGTTTGACTCTTAAATTTGAAGAAGAATCTATTTTAACCTCAAATTTCCAAAAAAGAATGGATGAGAGGTTGTCATGTTTTGCCTCAAAAAATCATATTCATTGGCTGTAGTAGTACTTTACTAGAAGTAGGTTTTTTATTATTTTATATTATGCTTTTGCTTTATTTTGCTGGCGAATTCATTGTTTTTTTTTCATGTTTGGTTTGTGCATGCGAAAATGCATTTCAGTTCGATACAAGTGGTCTTGTTTTCATTTTGATGTCACGGCATCATTGTTGAATACATGACGAGGGCGACGCTGGCTACATCAGAAAGCAGACGATTATGTACATTAAAAAAACGTATCAAGTTTATGACCAAAAATGCCACAGCTTTTTTAGGCTGTTTAGCCTAATACCACTGATGTTTAATACCACTCTAAGTGGAAGAAGTATGGTTAGGCCTTTGCACAGCAGTGAGGCAGTATAGGCTTATAAAACACAGCAGGCTGCTGGTATCCCAATCTGTTAAGGCGAGTGTGGCCGTGAACGACATTGATTGTGACGCCACTTCACAAAAAAAGACAGGTATTTGGCAAAAAGTGCCTGAAAACGGCCACTATTAGTATTAATTTTATTATTATTATATTTTACATTATTTAAACTTTAATTACAGCGAATATTCCATTGAGTTTGCAGGTTCTAATTTTACTTAAGAGGACAATACAAAAAAATTGGGCAACGGACATTTTTGTATAAAAAGATTGTTTTTTGTGAAGTGGCGCCATTGTCGAGGTCGATCACACACACTAGCGAGGTACACTCGCCTTAACGTTATGAGTTTATAAACTGACAGTAGGGATCATTTCGACTCGGTGTCACAAACGATATATGAATAAATGCTTTAATAATCAAAATAAAGCCATTTTTTTAAAATAATATGTGTCGGTACTTGTATGTTTTTAGTCGCAGTTTGATGTGCACAATTTTAACCTTAATTAGGTCACATTTATTGCATGACATATTTATTATTTATTAATAGTTTTTTATTGCATGACAATATAAATATTTATTTTAATTTTAAAAGCAACAAGATTTAAACTATCGTAGGTAAATGCTTTTTAACTGACGTTCCTTCTCTAGATCTAAATAAAAATAATAATTTATTAAGGAATAATTTATTTAGTTTAGGTTTATAGAGGTAAGGCTTACTTTATGGAAACTTTGAGTAGACTAGTGAGACTAATTTGTAAGTGTTTAAAACTGTTCATTTTATGTACTTAAGAAAACTACCTAAAGCTTTTACATAAATCTAACTTTGGTTTTATAATTACTTTGCTACTTAATTATGTGTACATGTCGTCAATTCGGGAAATATAATCTCCTTACTTACCTTAAATTAGCGCTGTCACTTTCCGTCAAATAGGTTAAGAAGAGGATAGGACGTAGTCATATCATGTCTTATAATTTGGCGTAAACTACGCGTTATCTTCTCTGTCAAAATAAAGCGACGACAAAATCAGTGCCCTCAATAAGATATTTATTTATGGAAACAAATTCTCTTGACTTACCTTACAGTAACGCTGTCACTGTCCTTAAATAGGTTCAGAAAGGATAGGGGATATCTATGTCCTGTCATGTTTAAAAATGTCAATGGGGTCCTCGCAATTTCTAGTCAAATTAGTGGCTCTTGTTTTCATGGTCGCCTTATTTTGACAGATAACGCGTATTTTGCGTCAAATTATAAGACATGATATGAGTTAAACATCTCCTATTTTTATAAACCTGTTTGACGGATAAGTAAGTTAAGAGAATTGTTATCCCGAATTGGGGCCATTGACTTAATTGACTTGAAATTACGAAGAACCCATTGTCATTTTAAACATGACAGGACTTAGATATCTTTCATTCCTTTCTAAACCTATTTTACGGATAGTGACAGGATTTATTTGAGGGGATTTTTTTCTCGAATTGAGGCTATTGTTTGCCCAATCATATGTTAATAATTTGTTTACTTTAAATTACTAAAAGATTGCTGTAGCCGATAGTTATTTAACATTCCTATTAGCGTTAGCGGAAGTAAAATGACATTGTAAAGGTTGCCGATCCTCAAAAATTGCGGTTCTGCCACTGCGATCGTACTAGATAAAGATAAGTACTAGACTAGTATGGCTATGGAACACATGATTTGAAAGCGCCTTATATCTTGTTTAAGAAACATTTAAGAAAGAACGTTATTCATTTCATTACAAAAACAATTTTGCGGGAAGGTATTTAATATATGCTCGCCAACCATAACTAATGCAAAAATCTCTCATGTCACGTTCCAGTGCACAATTAATGTCACAATTATTTATGATTATATTATCAAATGTTTATAGCAAGCCTTTTGATTACATTTGGGAAACTGCGCCATCCAGTAAAAAGTTAATTTAGGGAAAACATTCCCTCGCTAGAATACTATACCTACTCTTCCGACAGCCAGACTATGATATGGCGCGATGGTAAATCCTATAAATCATTTGAAAACAAATTATTTTCAATAACACTACTACACTACAGAGATTCTTGTTTTTGGTACACTACAGAGATTCTTGTTTTTGAATATACAGAGATTCTTGATACTACACGTGTTCTTAAAAAATTCACCAAATTGCCAGATAGCTCGATTAGAAGTTATAACTCTAGTTCTTGGGATAGCAGCGCATTCCAGAACTGTGTTTGTTTGTGAGTAGATGGCGCTAGTATCCTACCCAGTAGCACTTCCTATCTGCAACCTTAGGTTACTTACCTATCTCGTTGCTCTATCTGGTTGCTCTCAGCTCTGAGGTCACAAACCTAGCTTGTAGCCAGGGTCCCAAGTGTGTCTATCTGAAAACATAATGTGTCACTAGATGGCGCTACATGTAACATTTCGCAATAAAATACAGTTTCAGATCGGTAACCTATTATAAGTAGTGTCCTTATAAAAATTGAATGGTTGATGACTTTTAGATTGTGATAGTACCTATGCATTTGTTTCGCTATTTTATGTGGTGCACGGAATAAATATTTAAAAACGTTCTCTATGATTTTTATTGTATTTGACCTTTACAAAAACTATTCTCAACACTATTATTTATTTCAAGGAAGGATGTTTTTGCCCTATATCATGAATATCCTTAGCCTCTCAATATTCGGCTACGTAACGCGGTATCATGGCAGCGCATAGTGTTTTGGTTGATCCTTAATAGGTGGTAAAGAAAAAACACAAAAATATTCATACTATCACATTTCGTAGTTTTGGAAACTTATAAATAAATACTAGGAGGAGACCTACACTCAGCATTGGGTGGCAATGGGTTGAAGAAGAAGAAGAAATAAATACTAAATGTAAATATTTTATCGAAGTATATCCGACGCAGGCTCTTCTACGCAGAGTGAAAGATATTTCCGTAAAAAATATTGCCTGGTAATCGATTTACAAACATATTTTTACTAGCTCGTGCACCCGAGCTTTGTTTAACTAACTACATATTAGGTACTGAATTTTAAATTAATTTTGGTAGGTGTCTTATGTATTTAAACCAGACCTTTGTTTTAGTACATACATAAAAGACAGCCAAGAACTTTGATTTGTTTTTCCGCACCTCAATTTAGTTACTTGCATTGGGATAAAGACAATAAATACATAATGTATTGAGTGGTTCATCGGCCTAACAACACAAAGAGAAGCATTTTCTTCTATTTAGCTGGACTGTCCAAGTTCTTCATCAATATTCTCGATTCATATGTGGAGCCATTTGATAGAGTTTAGCTAAGCTCCAGAGTGTTTCAGCGGTATTCCATGCTGAAACTTTTGCTATAGTGCTGCAGTGAAGTAGGATTTTAGGGGTTAATTCTAATAGCTTACAACTTAACCGGTAATTAGTTCGACATATTGGTAAAATTTGCATCCAAACCAGCTCAGTCGTTTTCGCGTGATACATACATATAATCATTCCTCTTTCCCATAGGGATAGGCAGAGACTACATCTTTCAAATATGTAGGCGGTTGAAAAACTCTGACACCAGGGTTCATCGGGTCGGTGGACGCCTCGGTGTCCCACGAGAAAAGGAAGAATATTAACATATTAACTGTTGTAAACACAAAAAATTAAATAATAATGGAACATCAATTTAAAGTATCTTCTATGTACAGACTTTCGACCCTCTTTAGCTTTATTATATGTACTCACAGAAGATTTTGTTACGTACCATACCTTGTCCGATAAGTATTTACCTATTATAATAAACGATGCAGTAAATAACTTTGTGTTAGAATGATTGATTACCTCTACTGCTATTAAAACTACACTTAAAATATATGCATTATTGACTCCGGTAGTTAGAATATTATAGAATGTTACGTGATAAACTATTGAAAGTTGTTGGTGTCCTGGGGTTTTTGGTGGCATGTATGGATGTAGCCAGATGCTATCCGAGTGTGAATAGTGATTATGAACTATGGCGGCAACTTGGAAACATGAATCTGCTTAGATCGCAAGCGGACTGGGAAAATATTTACAACCTATTTAACCAACTTAACGAAGAATTGAATTCTTAGTAAGTACCTACCAGCATGAGTCAGTATTTCAGACTTTCGCCTCATGAGCAGGGTGCAGTCATTTCGGTCAGGGCCGGTCCGCATGATAAAATTTTCATACAAATGAACTAGCAGACCCGGTCGATCGTGGTCGGTAGGCTAATAGCTCGGTATCTTTTATGCAACTGGATGAAGGTTAAGAAATGAAAAAGCTTTTTATTTACTGTTACTTTCCGACATAAGATTCGAACAAAGAAATAAATTTGGTACTTATTTAAACAAATAAAAACACTTTGTTGTGCAAAATAAGTAGGTAGATTAATCATTTATTAAAGAAACATTACAAACTAACAATTCATTGGGGCCATTAAACTGTCAACGTTTGCTCGGTAGGTAGGTAGGTACTATTTAACACATAAAAGGAACATCTTATGATACGTAAGATTGCTTACTTTACTCGATTAGTGGTTAATGTAAATACGGAAATGCAGAATCAGACCTATTATCTTTTCGATACCAAAGAGGTAACTTATTTTATTACAAACAAGTAAGTTATTCCTCTGTAAAACTGTCAAACTGTAAATATCTTTTCTGTACCGAAATAGGAATGTTATTTTCTTTCCTTGTTTGTACATTGCCAAAGCTTTAAAAATATTCAAGTTATTTAAGTGTACTGTGTCATTTTGAACTCTACGAACATCTGGGTGAGTACGTAAGTAGCTTTTTTACTACTTCCTTTCAGTTATTAATAACTTAATGTTGATTATTTTCTCACGATTTGATTTTCTTTTTTATATGCAAGATGGAGTTATGCATACGCTGATAGATTGAATAGTTGGCTAACATGCTCTTTTACGTACAACGTGATACATCCAAGAGGAATAGACAATAGTGCAAGAGAAAAATATGATGAAGAAAATCACAAGCATTGTTGATCGAACAAAAGTTTATTTTTATCATGAATAAAAAGCTGAAATGGATCGATAGGGCCGTGTGGGTTGTAGCGGCGAGCGAGAGGGTGCCCTGACACCGTGAAGCCCAGCCCCCTAGCCCACTGGCTCCCTCTCTCGGAGGCGGGGCTCTCGAGCAACAGCGCCGACCATCATAACAACCAACACCCTGAACCGGTAAGTTATTTACTTCATATTAGTTAAGATTTCAGGAACTTTAAAGCTTGTAGATGTTTTTTTGCGATTATTTTGCTTATGTTTAATCTGACTTCGCTGTAGGAGGTTCTCAATTTGTTGCGAACTTGTTTATATATTTTATACAGGTTGTGCGGTGGAGGGCTGTAGGCAGTTTCAGTTGTGATTGTTGGGTTATTCTGAATCATTCAAACCAAATTGTGTATATATTCTGTGCGGAAAGAGAATAGGCGTAGGCAAAAAGTGAACTAATATTTTTTTCATAGGTTGCTAAGACATTTCTTATACTGAGGCACAAAGACGCCCCAAATATCACGCCGCGCCGATTCTTTTTCCGCACAGACTCCAGTACTAAGTTGTCAAGTTTCTGAGATATTTTAAGCTGTTCTGAAAATTTCAAGCTGGTCTCAACTAACAATTTTTTTTAGTTTTCTCATCTGGATATTGCAATTCAAAAATTTACAACAATCCAAAAGTTAATCATGATAAAGTTAATCTCAATTAAAAGTAAAACGGTTACAAAATTTACGCTTTCTCTTACATTTGGCTGTTAATTATTATATAACAAAATTTATTACAGATGTGAAAAACTATGAAATGTTAATCAATTATGCTCATACTAAAGTAATAAAAAAGTTTCAGAAAACTAAACTTAGAAAAAGGTGAATAGTTTCTAAAGAAATGTTGAAACCACATCACTTTAAGTTATGAATTAAAGGCTTTTAAATTGAATTATATTGTGTTCAAAGTGATCCCCGCAGTCTCACTTTTTATAGGGCGTAAGCCCACTCAAAAATTGGCAACGGTATATATGACATTACATTTAAGCGCATGGCTGCAGGTCGTCCATTTTCTATCGCTTATTTACTTATAATTATAACACAGGTAGTAACAAAAATGGTACTCATGAAACTAAGCAACTATCCACATGGGTCGAAATATTAAAAAATATGAGACTTCTTATACAAAGCTGCCGATCAGCTGGTTAATTTACTATGGAAAATAAGATATTTTTTAAATATATTAGTTTATTTTATTTCTTTAAATAGACAATTTTGGAGTAAGAAAAGTCACGGCGGTCACGTTGAACACTATTAGTTCCAATTTAAAGTCTATTAATTCCTAACTTACGAGTGTGTTACGGTTTTAAAAGTTTATTTGGTAATTATTCATTTGTTTGTCAAATAATTTCATTAAATACTGTGTTCGCATAGTTTTTAGTGAATTTTATTGTTATTTTTTAAATAGGTACATTTACATCGAGTTATGAATTTTTAAGTGATGATGGAATCCCCTTAATAAGATAGTATACGAAGTTTGCCATTGGCTTTTCTCATGTCAAGCAATACGCTAACTGCGTATTGCTGGTCCTGGACATAAATAAGTGATTCGTCAATGTATTTGAAGACCACGTGTGATGTTGAGCTATTTTGCCTAAAACCGAACTGGTTTTTACTTGATAAATTGAATTTTTCTCTAAAAAGGTATAAAAGCCATAATATTTGCTTTTCCATAATCTATGAGAAGACTGGGAGTAGAGCAATCGGTGTATAGTGGCTTTTAATTTCCATTTCTGCCTTTATTAAAATGCGTTTTATCTTTGCGATTTTCAACTTGAAAGCATTCTTCGTCAAATTAATGATTGCTCAACAGTGTTAAGGGGTAAGCTAATTCGTCAATGCAGGTTTTAACTAAAGTATTATTTACCTTGTATTCTCCGTAACTGTTTAATTATATTACGTATTTCTCTCTCAGTTGCCAGATACAAATAGAGTTCTCAACGTGATTGCTAGGTAATTAATCGGTCGTGAATCGCTGGGAGAAATAAGTGTTGGTGATGATTCACCTATTGATGCAAAATGTTTGTTAAATATATTTTCTACCTCAGGGCATTCGACAGATTTTTTAGATATTTCAATTTTTTTAGAGTTGCTGATAAAGTTATTTAAAATATGCCATATTATACCTTTTTTTATTTCTTGCTATCTGCGTTGTTTAAATATAATTATTTTGCTTATTTAGCTTCAAATTTTTTAAAGCAGTTTTGTATTTTCTATGATGTTAGATTGAGATAAAGATATTTTACTTTTGTTAAACAAAAGTAATATAAGAGTACAGATGTCAGTATTCAATTTATTATAGATCTTCATGTTTTGCCTTTCGACATACAAATTTAAAATTATAGTGTGTCATAAAAAATCTTGTAAGTAAAATAAAATCCTAATAGTCCGATACGGCTGGCATTATTTGAGGGCATAACTTATAAAAATTCTGAAGTCGCTTATTTTTTGTACGATTACGTAGTGCGTGTCTGTAAAGCACTTATTACGTTTTGTGTCACTTTTGACGCTTGCTTAAATTTTCAATTCAATGTATGGTAGCTCGTTTAATAAATAAAAAAATCAAGTGTATTTTATTAAGTAAACATTATAAAATGTACCAGTATTGTCAATGTGACAGTTAATACAGTGTACGAACCCAGTTTGAGTCGTTTTTATCTACTGCAAACGAAAGTATGTTAGCATATACCTAAAATGACACAAAATAATAAATTGGGTTCGGCCAATGGTCTAGAAACTATAAGCCAAAAATGAACGACTTTAATATTTTTGAAACCTGAAAAGCTATCCATACTGGGCTAAAGAATAACATTTTCTAAGTAACAATTCCTTTAACTTTTTCCTAAACATATCTTAATTTAATTACACATTCTTATTTCCTTAGCTATTTTATTATACAAAAAAGATGTCATGCCAAATACAATTTTAGATAAGAGAGCCGTATTAGTTTTTTGATGTCGTATTTTTTTTTACTATAATATTTACTATATTTTTTTTTACTATTTTTTTTTACTATAATATTGCCAAACAGACTAGGATTTTGTTGCACAAATAAAACCATCTCAAGAATATAAAGACGAGGAAATGAAAGTATTTAATATGAATAAAAAAAGGCTTACAGCTATCAGTAGGTTTCAAACCAAACATTACCTAAGCCATTTAAAAATTCTCTCTGTATCAGTATAATTACCCCAAAAGACAATGCCGTAACGTATAGTTGATGCAACCAGAGCATGCTAGGCTGATACAACCGTACCTGTGTCAAGTATTGGTGATAGTTTATACAAAGCATATAAGAGGATTTGGTGTTCTTCTAATATTTTATTTTTGTTTGATTTTAATCATATGAAGTCTTTTGTATTTACATGATTTTCCTTATTAATCTTGGGTTAATCAGGTATTTTTCTTTTTAGACCTGACTTATTTTTGTTTTTTTTAGTAAGTATGTTCATCTAAAATTTTCTCTATTGTATTATGGAAGATGTTATAGTTCATTAAGGTTGTTATTTATTAATTATTTATTACTCCACTCCACTTGAATTTTGCCAAGTCTTGTTTTAATTTTGAGAATGTCTTTTACTATCATTAGTCCTTTTAACATAAAGTAGCTTTGTGATATTATGTTTTTTATTGTATGTATATTTTATGGTCTGAGACATTATCATATCAATAACTGAGGTTATAATATGTTTACTATTTGTGAACAAAAGATCTATGGAAGAGGAAGTTGACTTTGTAACTCGCGTTTGTTCATTAATCACTTGATCCAACTTACTAAAGTGACGTAAATTTTAAGTTTCTTTTAATTCCTATTATAACAAGTGTATTTTATTGAAATTATGGTTTTGTCTTTGGTTACAAATATTCTAAATTCCCCTTAAATGTTTGTCAGACGTGGTGTAAATGTCCGTTTTTAACAACCGTTTACGCTTTGCCTACCCCGTAAGGGATTATATATATATATGTTTGGTTTTAAATCGAACCTTTTAATTTATTTTTGTTTTTGATTACGCTTTAGGAAGTGTTAGTATAAGATTTTCGGCCTGGTACCTATATAGCACAACATTTAGTGTATTATTTAAACGACAATTTTGAAAATTTCACTAGTTACCTATGACTTTTCGTGCTAGGATTGTTATTCCACCACCTTTGTAGTGTTTTCGGTTGAGAGAAGCTGCAAACTTGTAGTTGTTTATTTGTACTAGTTGCCGATTTTCGTCTTTTATCCACGGCTCCGACAAGCATACCACTCCATAAATTTGTTCTTTTAGTGTGCCCTCCAAAAAATGCATATTATTATTGATGCTCTGTAAGATTTTCGTATGAATTCGAAATTAATTCTCCATTTAGTCGAATCATCAAGTTTACTCGAATCATCTTCCTTACTCGAATTATATTCTCTACTCGTATCATCTAATTTACTCGTATCATCTGATATACTCAAATCATCTGATTTACTCAAATCATCTGATTTACTCGAGTCATCTGGTTATAGGGTTGAAGGACTTAAACAAGGCTTGTAATGCTTGTAAGGCCTAAGCTACAGCTTACTTGGGCCTTCCTAATCAACTTTGGTCTTACAACCTTTATTGCCTATTTTTGAAATAAATAGGTTTCGTAATCGTTTGCAAATTGCAGTATAGGCTATCAAGAACTTTTTTTTTGTGGGAGCAAAAAATAGTAATAAGGGTCGTAACTGAGGTCAGTGAACAATCGATTGTCACGGGCAAAATGACACCCGCAGCCGCCTCGCCGTTAGGTTCCTCCTGCTATCCTTTTTGTAAATTTTATGGCTGGTATGAATCTGGCTATCAATCAATCGGTTTTTTGAGTGTGAATGAATTTAAATGAGCTTCTGAATTAATTTTAGTGGCATTAATGGATGGAATACGGACATGTTCCATATTTTATCACTTACATTTTGCATCTATTTTAGGTACGTACATCTAATTGAGCATTAATGGACGAAGTGTAATTTCCTATGAACCTTCTTCTTGTTAAATTTTACTTATTTATTTGTTTCAGGGAAAATGCATGAAGATGAAAAACAAAGAGACGAAAGAGCAGGCCAACAACAACCCACCGACGGCATCCAGCAGCCACCCGCCCTCGCCAGCGACAATGTCGAGGAACCATCTGGCGCAGGAAACCGCACCATCGACGTCCCGCCCGCCCTTGCCTGCGACAATGTCGAGGAACCATCTGGCGCAGGAAACCGCACCATCGACGTCCCGCCCGCCCTTGCCTGCGACAATGTCGAGGAACCATCTGGCGCAGGAAATCGCACCATCGACGTCCCGCCCACCCTTGCCAGCGACAATGACGAGGAACCAACTGGCGCAGGAAACCGCACCATCGACGTCCCGCCCGCCCTTGCCAGCGACAATGTCGAGGAACCATCTGGCGCAGGAAATCGCACCATCGACGTCCCGCCCGCCCTTGCCTGCGACAATGTCGAGGAACCATCTGGCGCAGGAAACCGCACCATCGACGTCCCGCCCGCCCTTGCCAGCGACAATGTCGAGGAACCATCTGGCGCAGGAAACCGCACCATCGACGTCCCGCCCGCCCTTGCCAGCGACAATGTCGAGGAACCATCTGGCGCAGGAAACCGCACCATCGACGTCCCGCCCGCCCTTGCCTGCGACAATGTCGAGGAACCATCTGGCGCAGGAAACCGCACCATCGACGTCCCGCCCGCCCTTGCCAGCGACAATGTCGAGGAACCATCTGGCGCAGGAAACCGCACCATCGACGTCCCGCCCGCCCTTGCCAGCGACAATGTCGAGGAACCAACTGGCCCAGGAAACCGCAACACCAACGACTCGCCCGTCCTCGCCAACGGCAGCTACAAGCAGACGCCAGCTCTGGGAAACAGCGATGCAAAATCATCGACCTTTGCCGCGAGCGGGTCTACTAGCGCCCCAAGTGGAAGTGTTGAACAGACACCTGGCGCTGCAGATAGAAAAAGCGAAACAACAACCTACGCCGCAAACAAATACTTCAGCCCGTCCACAAGCAGCGCCGCAAACGTATACTATGGCGCATCAACCAGCGCAGCGAACGAATACTCCAACCCTTCCACGAGCAGGGCCGCAAACGCATACTATGGCGCATCAACCAGCAGCGCCGCGTTCGACCTCGACGTCACAAATGGAAACACAATCGGGAATCGAGACAGTCCAGCCGACCAACCAACCGGTGACGGCACCGAGGGCGAGCCAAGTACGTCGGCGTTTGGTGGAGCGCCGAATGCTTCGGGTGCTGAGCGCGGCCCAGACCCGCCGGGTGTACCGCTTGCTGGCGGAGCAGGAGACGCAGCAGCCTCCGGCTCGCTACACGATCAGCGAGTTGATCGAACGTATTTTTGGCTCGCCCCTGAGCATGGGCGCCCAGTTGGAGCGATGCCCAGGTACGTTGACCGGCTAATGTCCTCCTGAAACATTCATTTAAGTAAGAAAGAACACTTTGAAAGTATGGACACGATAACTTGAAGTTGAACTCAGGCCTATTTGTCAAGAAAAGTAAACTCATCTTTCTTTGTGATTGCAATTTATTGTGACTAATTGTGTTGGTTATTTTTGTCCACAGTGTGCGGAGGCGTTACTCCACCGAAGGCCAATGGATTCCGGGACCCGGGGGACGTAATGTAATCCGGATGCCAGACGGATCGCTCCTCGTCAATAGACCAGCCGGCGGCAGGAGACAAGGAAGGAACGGAATGATTTAATCGTTACATGTATTATTAAAGTATATCTCAATGTTTAGGAAAAAGCGCAGCACATTTACTTTTGCTTATCCCAAGACGTGAACAACCTTTGTTTTAAGTTTTTCGGCAAATCGCTTGTGCTGATTAGAGTAGGTAAGCCCACGATAGGTTTCGTGTTACTTGTTTCCCTCGGAGCTTGTTTAATTATTATTACTCGCGTGTCGATTGTATGGCCGACTATATTATTAAATTAATTTCGATAGGTGCTTCGCCAGCCCAACTGCAGTATCGGTGCCGTCGTGTAAATCTTTTTGCGCGCAGGATGACGGGCAGGCCAGGCATGACGGTAGATGTGACATTGTTTGTGGAGAAGCACCGCTTTCACACGTACTATTTGAGCTGTACAACGGCACAGGCTGGTTGTCCCTGCATCGGACAACTTGGCTCCGGAGTCGGTTGTGTGAGTTCCACCACGTGGCCATACTACTCCATACCAAAGCCAAAATGTATCTTCTATCGCGCTTCTTTTTGTTAGACATATCTATACTTTTCGGATTCAAAGCGCGATTGTACGTATTAAATGGGATCGGTCGATCATACTATTTACTCACCGGTTTTCTACTTACATAATCATGTCTCCTAACAGATTATTCATCATGTCTACGTGAAATTGTATTTAATAGAAATCTGTAAGATGTTTTCAATACTGTTTAATACTGTCCGGAAACAAAGCCAGTTCAAACTTGTATCAGCGTTAGTAAATAACTAATATTATTTTATAAAAAACTAAATGTTCTTATTAGACTTGAAATGTACTCAATGTTGTTTGCTGATAACAATATTTAATATCAATGTTATTGCTGATGATTTTGGTTAGGCCAATATTTAACTTCTAGTTATATAGTTCTTCCTTGTAATTCAAAACATTATTTTATGAAATTAATATTATTATAAGCCGTGCAAAGTATAACCTGTATAATCTGTATAATCATATGTATTGTTTGCATAATTATGTGTTACTTCTATAGCCTAGTTAGTGTCCAATGTTAATCACCCATACTAGCATGATGATAATGTTACATGTTGTAGTAGTAGTAGTAGGTACTTCAGTACATGTTCGATATTTCCGTTGCGGTAATGCAATGTTGAATAAATGTAATAAAAACGGCTCAGAGTTATTTTATTATAAATACTCGTAGGTCCTTCTTGTTTTGAACATTTCCTTTATCCTATGACCTAGACTAGAGTCAAGAGCAAACCCATCCTTAATTTAAAAAAAACTGAATTTTAAGATTTTGTTTACCTACTGATATCTACTGGGTCCGGGTATCTGAACAATAATAATCAATTTGAGGTACAATAAAAATGGCTAAGTGTGTGTCGGACTTGCCCACCGAGGGTTTAGTGATATGCACATTAAGCCCTTTTATATGATATTTCACCTGAACGACAAGCCACCTAGTTTTTATAGTTCATTTTCGAGTTTTTCCTAAATATTTACTTACCTCAAAACAAAGCATTTAAAACGTAGAATCGTATTTTCTGACAGATTTTTGGCATACACAATCTTAAATATTGTTCATTATCACTAGCGTGCCTCGAGTCGAGCTAGGTTACTGTCGTGTAGAGTTTCAGATTCAGTCAGTCGCGCTTGTGTGTGTAGCACAACGGTATCGCACTCAATGAACCTTGATATCTTATTAAACGTAATGATCATTAATTGATTTCTGAAGTACTTTTTTTAATTAAAAGGCACAGATAAAAAAACGATCTCACCAAATTTTCTTCACACACAGGTAGGTAATTTATTTGCAGGTAGCCTATACATAGCTAGTAACTTGTTTTTCTGCTCACGTCTATTTCATAATCAATACATAATGTAAGTACAACAAAGCCACTTCACTCTGTCTGTCCCTATGTATGATTGATTTCAAAAATTGCAAAAGACGTTAATGCTTTTTTGATAGAAAGTAATTCAAGAGGAGGCGTTTAAAGTTGCGCGTTACCGCGGTTCAGTTTAAAAAAATATGTGGTGTTGACCTTACCCGCCACATCGAGTTTGGTACCAATATTGCATAAATGGAGAATGCAGCTTTTATTTTTACATATTCATACAAAAAATAAGAATAAAGTCCAAAACACAAATAAAACCGGCATGACGCCATTTTGTTTTGCATTTGCATGTGAGCCTGTCGGCGTGTCCATTGTGCAAATAACTTACTTTTTTCTGGGGATATTTCATAAGAACCCAAAAATATTGGTCTATTTTTTACAAGCTTTTATCTGACTTGCCATGTTCGCTATTAGTTTGTACGGGTCAAATCTTGAAAGCAAAATTTGCGCCACTTAACGACTTCCGATTGATCTAAAATTTTGCATAGACATGTAAATTGGGTGACAATGCAATATTACGATGTCAAAAAGCTGATATGATGATGGAGCCGGAAGGTGGTCATAGCATCTCAGAGATAAACTATGTACTTACCCCTATCGAGTTTGGGCTCGTTGGAATCGTCTTGCCAACCACTCTTCAAATAGTGCACTCAAATATATAAAAGCTTGTTTTAAAAAGCTTTATAAATTATATTTTTATTCAAAACTTATTCGGTAATAAGGGTGGAAAAAATTTGAAAATAATATTGAGATTAAATTATTTTTTTCTATGTACAAAAAAGGCGTAAATCAGTTAGAAATCATGTAAGAAGCACTTGTTTGTCAAACAAACAACCAAACAAAGTACACAAGAAACTAGCCCATCAACTTATCAAGTGGGTTTAGTATGAATGTGGACCAAACAGGAATGATGACCAAACGGGAATGTGGACCAAATGAAAAGTGGAGGAACTATGAAAGAGAGATAAATAATGGTAAAGCCACTCCATTTTCCTGATTGGTCCGCTTTTTCATTTCGTACATGTTGCCATTTGGTAATTTTTATCAAACATTCCACTTGAACAGCCACAACAGTCCATTGCTGGACATAAACTTTCCCTATCAGACGGTATTAGCATACCCACCACTCTTGGCAAGCGGATTTGCGAGCGCAGTGCAAGATGTTGCATTCACATTGAACGCTGCTGCCCGATCACTGGATAAATTTATCTTATCGTCGCATTTAACCACACCCACTGATGTTATTCTAAGCCGACATTACACGGTTATCTTTATCATTTGACCCAATTTTCATTAGGTCTACTTTTCCGTTACACCACTTTCCCGTTTAGTCACCTTTCCTATTTGGTCCCGTTTCGTATTTGGTCCTCTTTCTCAGTTGGCCCACTTTCTTGGTTGATGGACCGTGTCTTTGGTCTACTAGTTGGTTTGAGAAGCAAGTGCTACTTAAATCATTTTGAACGGATTGCTACCAGTTTTTTGTACGTTAATAAATAAAATAAAATAAATTTTAAACTATTATCGCGATTCTGAAAAAATATCTGCCTGAATGTTTGGGTGTCTAGCTTTCATACATGTCTACATACTATTCCTTCTTCTGAGCTTCCACGTGCATACATCTTGTGGACACCCTATTCGCTTCAAATATGGCTCCAATTTTGAGTGTCTTTTCAAGGAGTATAAAATGTATCTGAGTGACCAGTTTAGAAAGTGTTTGTTTTACGAAATTACGCATGTTTTGGGTTTAATATTAGTACTTTTAGATTTGTCTGCAACCGTACAAAATGTTACACTTATTCAATATCATGTCTTCTTGTTCCACTGAGTGACCACACCTTGAGCAGTATAACTTCTTCTCTGTAATATGTACACATTTTTAATTAAATGTACAATCGTTTTAGAACATTTGCTAAATTATCATTTTTTTACGTGATGGTCACTCGTTGGAAAGTCGCACACTTATAAAACGCCTTTTTAATTATAAAAACTGTCAATACATTCTATCAATCACCGTTTTGTGCCCGCAAGTGATAAACCAGAGACCGTGCTTCTTAAAAGCAATGCTCAGTCCACTAGATAAATAAAAAAAAATAAAAAAATAAAAATAGTTTATTCATTTAAGATCACACCCAAGTGCAGTTTACGGTGCAGTAGGGAGATTTTTTTAAACGATTCCCTTGTTGCTGGATAGATGATACTGTACTTGGTACGTTATCGTAAATAACGGAACCTCACATAATTTTTTCGTTTTTTTCACTTGGTTGTATAAGATCATGTGAAACGAAATGTAACTATTCATTGTTACGTCACTCGCATTACAAAAATATTTACTTTCATCGGTTTCCCTGCAAATTAACGGAAACCGCTACGAAACAAAGCTCGAAAAACGAGGATAGATTCGGAAAGAAAAAGTACTTTTTTTCATGCTTTTTGGCTTTGGCATCTAGTAATGTAGTCTGCTCAACACCATGTTGAGAGTTCTTTGTAAAACTTTATTTTTCTTAATAAGATAACTTGTACTAGCAACTGCGTCACGCTATCGGATATGACCTTTGGCAATCACACCTTTACGTCTCCGTTGATCGTTACTAGTTTCTCGAGAGTTTGATTCTAAATTTATTGTTTCAGTGATGATTATTCCGAAAACTACCACTTACGACAAAGCCATAAGAAATTCAAGAACATTGGCAAAAAACTTTGAAGCAAAGTCCATTTTCGAAGCGTTCTACTATGACGAACTACTTATCAAATGAATATGAAATGTTCTTTATAAAATAAACTTATCTTATAATTTGAGAGTTTCTGTTTATAACTATTCTTAAGTCCATCTTGTTTCAAACTTTGAGATTACCTAGGGTAGTATATTCTATTAAGTAGATAAGTATTTATTAGATTTTGATGACGTAAGTACCTACCTACTTATAATATGCAGATGGCTACAAAAGTAGGTAATTTAAGAACCAGAAATTCTTCACTACCTGTTATTAATAATAATAAGTAACCTTACGATCGCAAGGTCCATTAGGTCAAATTCAATACTTTAGCAGTTGTTCAGATGTCGTTCAGTTCAACAGTTATTCAACTCACAGTTGAACAGTTGTCGAACTCACAGTTGAACCGAACAACTCAACAACATCTAAACCACATCTGACTAACAACTGAACAACATCTGAACATCAACTGGACAAATGGCAAATTTGTAACTTATTACACTTTGTTTCATTTGTCTATTTTATCGAAAGGTTTGCCTGTCATTAGACGTAATGCTTCAGAATTTAAGAATAAACTGTAATATCTATGGCAGAATGCATACAACAGGTCTTTATTCAACTGTTTTCGAGTGTTTTTTTTCTTTCCCGTGGGAGTCGTAAGAGGCGACCAAGGGACTCGAGGGTGTATATTGCAGTTTAAGGCGATGGGCTGACAACCTGTCACTATGGCGATACACAATTTTACTAATAACCCTCAAATATTTGTCAGACGGGGCGTAAATGTCCGTTTTTGCGGCCGTTTACGCTCTGCCTACCCCGCAAGGGATTATGGGCGTGATATGTGTATGTATGTATGTTTTCGAGTGTAAAATCTGAACATTACGAGACGTGTGTAGATAAAAAGTTTTTTGTTTCAGTGATAATAATTCGGAAAACATCAAGACTACGACTAATAGTCCAGAAGCACTGATTATCACTCAAGTTGGATCAAGAGCTCCACTTGCGGCGATTGATATGAAGGAAATGGGTTCTATTTTCGATGCTTTTTACTACTCAGAGGATTAGCACATACTGGTTCAATATTCGTGTAAACAAAGAGGCTACCGACGAAAGGCAAAGTGCTCTACGCTAAAAAAAATAATATCTACTTCTTTAAAAAAAGTCATAGCGTTCGGTCACGCCCAATTATAGCGTAACGTAATAATTAAATATGAAATCAACCTTATTTTAATGCGCTTCAAATCATTTCACCATGTTTGTTTGAAGAATTCGATTCTAACTTTGCATGCAGTTGTTGTTTTAAGTCGAAATGAAGGGTAGTTTTCCATTTAGTAAAAATCCGTAGTTTAATTTAAAATTTTACGCCACTTCCCTTTTAAAGTGATACTGCTTACTAGTAGTAGCGCGGACAGAGACAGCGTCTTAGGGGAGAGTTGGCTCTTTAACCAGTTTTGCGAGAAAACTATAAAAGTTATGCAAATGTTCATTACTTTGTTACTAGGTTTAGTTAATAGCATTAAAAACTCTTTATATCTTTTTTAAAATTATGTGTGTTCTGTATCTTCTTCTTCTTTCTTTTTCGTGTGGGACACCGAGTCGTCCAACAACCCGATGAACCCTGGTGTCAGAGTTTTTCAACCGCCTACTACCACTAGTAGGCCTCTGACATGGTTGTGTTACGACCGCCGTCTAAGTAATCATAGACAGCAACCGGGACCGACGGCTTAACGTGCCCTCCGAAGCACGGAACCATTTCTTTTCAGACAATCAGTTGGTTCACCCTGCAATGTCCTAACCAGACCGGGAACAAATTTACAAAGTGATAAATATCAACTTTTGTGAGTGTCCCACCGAGAATCGAACCCGGAACCTTTGCGCCGCAGGCAGTTGCACTACCACTGCGCCACGAAAAAATACAATACAGGTATGAAAAAAAGTAGCTGTCGGTACGAAATAAAGACGAAAGAAAGAAGATGTGTTATCGTACCACAAAGTACGAGTTGCAATTAATATCATTTATGTTTGCATATTTTTTATTTAGTGACAAATCACTAATCAAGTCTCAATGTTTTATATCAATCTCCCCCACTTGTATCAATTAATCACAATCTTAAAAAAAATCAAACAAGACAACAAAAGAAATGAAATATCCTATTAACAAGGTACGTAGAGGTACTATTTGGTCTTGTTTGTGCCTCTTGACAGAGGGGAAATTGTAAGATTGGCAGATCCCTTACGGGTACGGAAGACCTCGTTGATCGAAGGTTTGGAAGTATAGACTATCACAGTGACAATAAAATGACAGTTGAGTGTCGCTGGCATTGCAAGGGTGAAAAAATAAGAGAATCCGGGCCCAGGTACAAAGTAAGTATTGGCGGCGGCGCGGCCCAGGTGTGCCACAGTTTGAGACGGGGGCTCCGCAGTCGCTATTAAATCCACCCATGGAACCACTCAAGGACCGGTAATAGGAGGCCTACACAATCTGGAATATGTCAATGACGTAAAATAATCCTGCTAAAAAGTGCAAAGTATTTAAATAGGTACGCAGGTGATACCTGCCTTGTTTCACATGGTGATACATATTCACATTATTAACAGAAGCTACAAGATAATTTTGACCTGAATTGCATGTGGTCAGATCTCGGGGTCAGACGATGCAGGATTGCTTTTCAGGCCCTGAAAAGTTTGTCCCTCACGTTCACGTTGCGCCACAGAGAAACAGACTTAATATGCGCTCAAATTTTCGCGAGATTTTACGGTTTTTCCAACATAGAAACTGTAGAAATACCGTTAGAATGTCGTATTTAGGTATTCATACTAAAAAAGGTATGTATCTAAATTAAAGCATATTTTTTTGTAATAACTTTCAAACTGTAGACATAATATTGAAAAAAAATGTCAAATAGAGCTTACTTTTAATTTTTTTCTATCCAGTGGAGTTTTTCAAATTATGTTATTGATAGGTATATGTTATCAGTTAGATCCTCGACCAACACATATCTTTTTTACTGTAATTGTCTAAATAAATCTGGTTTAAAAATCTTGCTCGCGCTATATCCCCGCCATAAATAAGGATAAAACAAAACTTTTGCATATTCACTCAGTTCATAACTGTGTATCGAATCAATAATAATTAAATCGTGGCTCTCGACGTCACGACCGTTCCTGTCTTCATCCCACGTGTTGACAAATTCAATATGTCAGTGCAGCTCGCCATAACATAGTTACTACAAAGTAAGTATCGGCGGCGGCACGCCGAATAGTTACTTAGACCTGATTGTTGATGGAAGCTTTCATTGGGCTGTACAAATAAACCATGTATAGGATAATTACGGGCGTTGGTGCCGAAATTCTGCCTTGTAAAAGGTAGAATTCCATTTCATAATAGATTATTGCTCTATAACACCTTAGCAAATTGTATTATAGGTTATGTTCTAAGTAGTTTTGGATGTACTTCCAAAACATACCTTGACAGAGTTAACAAGTTACAGTTGCAAGGTTAGGTAAAGAAAAATATCGTGATAAGGATGGGAAATTTTTAAGTATTGCAATGTATAGCTTGGCTTATTCATGGTAAGATTAATTTATTAATATAACAAAAAAACTATTTTAAATATCATAAACATTGTTGATCAAAGTGATATTACTAGACAGGTGACTAATAGGCAGTTAATTACTAAGGGTGCTAGAAATTACTATATGGTAAAAGAACTTGTAAGTAAGTATATCGGCCGAAATTTTACTAGTGACCGATAATTAAACAAAAATTGTACAAGAAAGGCTATTATGAAATTTCAGACTATATGCAAGATAAATCTCCATGGGTTTAATTCAAATGTATAAAGTAAATATTTTATTACACGAAACAAGTAGATTTATCTACTGCAATTTTTTGTTATTATTATAATATTATTATTTTTTATGTAGCCATTTTTGGGCTATACATATATATTTTTCGTTATTTCCAAAATTAGCTAGGGCAGCTTAGGGCCTAGAAAGATTGTTAATTTAGAGTAGGAGCACTTCTGGGCAGGTTCTTTGGGGGGTTTTTCCTGTTCAGGAGGTCCGGTTAATTATACGCATGTAAATAACACGCTTTGGAAATCTTGACTAAAATTTGAAACAAATGTCGTTTACAAATGGTGGTGGCGTAAAGTTACGTGCTGTGTGTTTTATTTTTTTATTCCGCCCGAACCGGTTTTCTATAAGGACAATACAAAATTGTTATAAAAAGAAGAAAATTGCGTTATGCAAATTTCTTTTTTTTTACAATGACCGATCATGACGTCAATAAGTGATAATGCTATCCTACATTGAATTAAGTTATTTCATTTTCATTTTCATTTTCAGAGTACGGGCTGGTGATTAGGAACAACTTTCCCCAAGGAACATAAGTTATAATAAGAAAAAAATATTTTTAGCATCCATAGCTCCACAAATCAGCTGATCGGCAATTTTGTATGGGAAGTCCAAATGTTTTTTTCATATTTCGATCTATGTTCGTTGGGGAAAGTTGTACCTTGATTTGATTTTTTGATTCCGGTCACTAGTAAAATTTCTCCCTATATAGTGCCTAGATTAATAAATCAATAAACAGGGTGTAGGAGATAGCCCTCCGAATACTAAAACTATGTGATTAAACAATTTTTCATAAAAATGATTTAAGGAAACGTCTAAAAATTTTAGACTTCCCATAGTCAATGCAGTCAGATAATCGTAATTTTGTATGGGAGGTCAAATATTTTTTTAATATGTGGGAAAGTTGTTCAGTGTAATGGTCTGCATGCACCTTATCAGTATTCGGAGGGCTGTCACTTACACCCCGTATATCCTTACAATTAAAATGAAAATTTACACTTAAAAATCTAAAAATATCAAAACTCAAAAGATATTTTTCTGCAATCTTAAAAACGATGATGTTGCGAATGGGGTCAATCTCCATATTACTTAGGTTTGTCTGTTAAATAAGTATTAATGTTCCTATGTAGATAGTTTTGCACTCGAACAAATGTTTTTTTTGCCATAACTTTAATTACAGGTTTGCAGGTTCTAATTTTACTTAAGGCGAGTGTACCCGTGAACAACGTTGAACAATTGCCATAACTTTAATTACAGCGAATATTTCATTGAGTTAGCGGGTTCCAATTTACTTAAGGATAATACTAAAAACTTGGGCAACGGATATAATATATTCTGAAAGATTTTTTATATAAAGAGAAAACTTTTGTTTAGTGGACTAGCGACACTGTCGAGGTCGTTCAGGGCCACACTCGCCCTAATGATCTCCATATTGGCCACTGCAGTTTATGCTTCCTCATAAAGCTTTTCCAGCTTTTCAAAAGAACGCATTGAGTGGTTATACAGTGGGTGTCGAGTGCCTGTTATTTGCTTCTTTTTCCCTACTGCCCATGCTTCTTCTTGCTGCACGTCTGGTGGGGCTATACCTGCTAGAGGGTACAGCAAATTCAAGGGTACGCCATTTTTATTGATTTGAGGCATCCAGCTATTAATCAACGAGTATCGCTTCAAGCTACATCAACCTGTTTTGCATGGGAAGATTGGTGTCATAACGGACATACGTATTCGCCCGCGGAAAAGGATAGCATGAGACCTATAACTCTTAAAACATGTAGTATCTACTATTCCCAAGGCTGAAGATGTTAGCCGCCTCGTCAGGTTGTTTCGAATTGATGCAGAGGGTTTTAAAGTAGTTGCTATCTCGAGAGTGATACTCAATTACTTTAAATTGGGGCAGAGCTCGGTATAGACGCCTCGCCGTTTCCCCACGCAGTTTCTGTGGAACGCATCTCAGGGATAGGGCCTAAGGGTATTCGCGTTATAGTACCCATCAAGTGCGTCCAGTGTAACCTGGAGTTATTTTTTGGCTTCTTGGAAGCTATGCACTTGAACTGTTCCTATTTTACTAAATTAAATAAAATTTGGCTGGACTACAGTATATTTTTTGCCTTAAAAACATTTGACCTTAGCAGACAAGTAAGTAGTTATTATATCAACAAAATATCAAGGTCTCTTCGTGATAGACAGTGCTGAGACAAGGGTTCATCGGGTTGTCCACCGACTCTGTAACCACACGACAAAAGAAGAAGTGAGACGCGGTAGGTAGGTAGGCTATTAATTGTTGTTGCAGCATCAGCACCATAATATGATTAAAGTATCTTTACTGCTACGCTATTTATAGATAAAATCATTGGTTTTTTCGATTACATACACATACTTAGGCACATGCTTTTGTAATATGACAAATTATAATGGTTACTGAATATATATTTTCATAATCTTGTAATTCTAAACGAAAATAAATTGGAAAAGAATGCATGGTGTTAATAAATATAATTTAAATTCCAATTAGCCACGCATTATTTTGGAATTAGGTACGGTACGGTACGCATTTTCTTGGCTTGGTACCGAGGATATCGGTCTAGTGACCCAAACATTGTACAATTACCCTTAAATTTACAGATATGGCGATACCGACTGATTACGATTCGATTCCGAATCGATTACCGACTGGATTCGATTCTCGGACTCTCACAAAGTTGATATTTATCACTTTGTGAATTTGTTCCCGGTCTGATTAGGACATTGCAGGGTGAACCAACTGATTGTCCGAAAATAAATAGTTCCGTGCTACGGAGGGCACGATAAAGCGTCGGTCCCGGTTGCTGTCTATGATTACTTAGACGGCGGTCGTTACACAACCATGTCTGAGGCTTACTAGTGGTAGTAGGCGTTTGAAAAATCTGACACCAGGGTTCATCAGGTCGTTGGACGACTCGGTGTCCTACACGAAAAGAGAAGACCGACTGATTTTACAGCCGTATTGCTCTGACTATCAGCTACTGTATATATACTATAGTGATGTGTGTATGTGTGTGTGGTATACCCATGGCAAGGCGAGCAGTGGCGTGTGTGGTTTTCGCTGTCATAAGTATACAGAGCATCTTCTCTGTCTTGTATCATCGAGGTACCGTTACAAAATAACATTTCCTTTTATCATTTGATGAGATTGCGTGTGGTACCTTGCTTGATTCGGCGTGCTACCAGTTGATCCAAATTTATTAACATGTTTAAGCACGAAACCCGTAAAAACAGTTTATTAATGCAAACTAGGTATTTTGAATGAGCGATCAAATGTTAGTCCGATGAGCTATCTTTGACTAAGTTTCTGTCACGGTTTGCCAAATGGTAAAAATGGTATTTTTTATGAATTTGAGTTATAAATATCTACATCAACGATTTTTCATTGTTGTAGATATTGATAGACATATGATACATTTTCTTGCATGCATGTGACCTATAATTGTTGCTAGGTTTCTCATTCGCTTTACTTAAAAACCCTCAACTCGATAAATTATCATAACTTACCTTAAATTACTGCTGTCACTTTCCATCAAATGGTATGAGACAGCACCGATAGGTAGGTAGCTACTTGTCCATGTCTAAGAAGACAGTCTTTTTAGTAATAGCACAAATTAAGGTAAATAATTTCTTTAAAAATGTACCTGGTGGATTATTCGTTATACCATTCCTTTTTAATATTATTTTTATTCATTTTGTCTTAGTGTGCAGATGACAGAAAAGTCGAATATTAAACTACCCACGTAGATACTCTTAGAGAAACTGCTAGCGCCATCTAACAACAAGTATAGGAAACTAACAACTAACATAAAGCCGTGGCGCTAGTGTAGGAAACCATAGAACGACTAGAGTCAAAATGGGGGCTACGATGCCGAAGCCGACCAATCACAGGTGAAAAATGTGAAAACAGTGCGAGTATTAAGTGGTAAAATGCGGGGCCGGCTTTTAAGCCTGCTAATCGTAAATATATCACGCACGCCTTTTTCCCTTGCGGCGTAGGAAAAGGCCATAAAAAACGTTTGTTATCGAAACGTCTTACATATATATTTAACGGTTTCAGAAAATTTTCGTATCACATAATAAAAAGACTGGTAGAAAATCTGTCGCCTAATACAATTATTCTTCGGTTTGCACTTATGGGTATCCAAATTTAAATAGTAAAGTAGGTCATAATCATTCGTAATTGATGTAATGCAATGTCAGCAAAATGTTAAATAATAAACTTACGATTGGTCCTAAAGAACCAATGAGTATGACCTAATATGATCTCTTTTTATAACTTAGGTGCGTGTTGTGGTGGAGTTTTTTAAAATTTGTTCAGCTTAGGAACAACCCTCAGTTCAGTCGCATCATATCTCAGACCGCCTTTTCGAAAGATGCGCTTCGCGGGGTCTCATGATTCAATGTTTTGTTTTATTGTGTACTCGTTACAAGGGAGATGGGACTCGACTCGACGGGCGATTTGACTGCTCTGCTCGCCCGAAGGACAAAGGAGGGTAATGCGTTGTCATGAGATGTACCGCGATTGACTGATGGTTGTAGCATGAACCTAATAATCAGTCGGTCTTCTCTTTTTGTGTGGGACACCGAGTCGTCCAACGACCCGATGAACCCTGGTGTCAGAGTTTTTCAACCGCCTACTACCACTAGTAGGCCTCAGACATGGTTCTGTAACGACCGCCGTCTAAGTAATCATAGACAGCAACCGGGACCGACGCTTTAACGTGCCCTCCGAAGCACGGAACCATTTATTTTCGGAAAATCAGTTGGTTCACCCTGCAATGTCCTAACCAGACCGGGAAATATTTCACAAAGTGATAAATATCAACTTTTGTGAGTGTCCCACCGAGAATCGAACCCGGAACCTTTGCGCCGCAGGCAGTCGCACTACCACTGCGCCACATCGGCCGTCATTGAAATGTAAGTACTGAATGGTTAACTACTCTACTTCAGGTAGGTAGGCACTTTCTATTTATTATACCTATAATTCGTGTATTCGATTTTCCACTTACTCCTGCCTTACATCAGATGGTTAGAAAGGTAAAGGCTTCTTCTTATTATTAGCTAGTTTTTTCTTAGCAATTTTAGCTATTTGTTGTCAGTACTTTATAAGCAAAGTAATAACGACGAAACCTTTCGATCTCTTAGGTCAATTTCTTCTTAAAACTCAGATACTTATTAACATAATGTGTTTACTTTAGGCCTCATCTACCCCGGTGCAACATGTGCAGCAAACCCTACTACCCTGATCATAAGATGAACAAACAACAACAGTACGATAGGGGTTTCAAGTTTGTTTCATTACCTGCAGGTGATTTCCAGCTCTTTTCGTTTCCTAATAAAGAAAACGACAATAGCTTAGAATTTATAAGGAATTGTTCTATCAGTTTCGAGACCCATACACAGTATGATAAGTACTACACAATAAATAGAATCAATACAAAATAAATCAATTCAACTCACAATGTGGTGGCGATCATCAACAACGAAATACTTTAATAATTTCGACTTATGTCCAATCTCAGTTTTCAGTATTGCTCACCAATAAAGTTTCACCTTAGTTAAGTTGGTAACAGATGGTAGGTAATCGCACCGCCCGTGTTAATGACTAGCAGATCCGTTATCATCTTTAGAGTGGGTTTACAGTAAGCAAACAGGTTCGTCAGTAGTATTGACAAGTGGCGCGTTCACATCTATCCGATTAGCTAAGCCGCTAAGGCTGGGGCTGGAGCCGACTATGAACACACACGTATCACACATATATACACATATGAACACCTCGTAACAAAGTAGTGTGTTGTTTTAGGGCGAATTGTTTCAATTTCAATCGCGGACGCACGGACTAGACGAACATGGGATCAATATTTTTTGCGTAAATTGTCATATCGCGTACAATCTGAAATGATGCAATTAATAGTTTTTGCAGGTATGTTCCGATCCTAAGCAGTATTCTTTTGACAAAGACAGAAAGGGTTTAAATTTTGTAATAAATGATAGGTATAAATAAAACACTAACAAACGCATTATACTCTACTGTCTTTTAGACTTGACAGTACTATTCGGATATCCATACAAATTTGTATAACATGCCGTTACAGTTTTTTTTCAATGAGTCTTATTTATGTAAAATCTTATGTAGTACCTCAATACTTTACCTACTATACGTACTTCTACCAGTGTTCTGAAATAAACAATAGGTATGTTTAGAAAGTAAAGTGCCTGGACGACTGGTACGTTAAGCGTCTAAAGTGCGCTCACTTTCCGTCTTTATTGTTACTATCTTTTACGAACTACGACTGGGTATTTACAAAAAAGTTAGACACGCGTTTAGATGATGTTTCAATTATTATAAGTTTTATTTTAATATTGCTGCGAAATCTAGCCATAGATTAGATAGATTCACATTTATGACACGGTACAACCTACGAACCCACAGTTCAGTTGTCGATATTTTAGCTGTTGTGTTGCAATTTTCTCCTATAGTGATTTAGGCCGACCCGGTGAACCCAGGTGCCACAGTTTGTAAGCTACCAAAGGCCTCTAACTTGGATGTGTGGGAAAGAACTGTTCATTCATCATCGCGAGTCCAGATTCGCACTTGTCTGCGAGTCGAGCCACCCGGTATTTGCCGTTAAACAATGCTAATTCCGGCAAAGATCAACGACTCTTACGCAGAAACAACTTTTCTCACCGAACTTTTACTTCCACGCGATATAGAGACGACAAACCTTGATGGTAGTGTTTGATTACCGTATCTGCTTTGACTTTATTTCGTTAGAAAAGGCATTGACCTCTCATACAAAATTACCTGATATGTCATGTCATAATTTGTGTCAGTTTGAGGTCAGTTTGTATGAGGGCCTTTTAATGAAATTAAATCTTCTTTTCTTGTGTGGGATACCGAGTCAACAAACTTTTGACGAGTTTTTCTTCTAGTAGGCCTCCGTCATGGTTGTGTGATCGCCGTCTAAGTAATCATAGACAGCTAGGACCGATGTCTTAGCGTGCCCTCCAAAGCACGGTACCATCTTTCTTACGGACAATCACGTATTTTAGCCGTCATACTAACCAGACTGGAAACAAATTAATAAATTAAATTATTTTAGTAGCATTTAATTAAAAATATAACAAATGGTTAAAATTTTGTTATAAAGAGGTCATAGGTAATATATATTAGGGCAATTAAGTTAAAAGGGACTCTACAGTTTAGATTTACTTACTAATTGGCACAGTGTTAATAGTAAACAGTACATTCTGCTCTTTGGGCGAGTGTTTAACGTTATCACGACAAACGTAGTTTCGTTATTGTCATCCATCATCGTATTCATCATCATCACGGTCATCATCATTTTCTATCATCATCATAGCAATCATGATGATCATAATGACTATTATGAGATTTTGCGTGTCGAGATACCGTTTCACACTGAACGTGATATCAAGATAGCGTGATGTTCTACCGACACTCATGTTAGGTTAGGTATGGATACAACTACATCAAAATTATACAAAAAGAAATAAAGTTATGCCGTAATAATAGGAACGTAGATACGACTGTTTATCAAAACAGATGATAGATGTGTATGTTTCAAAAACTTGAAGCATCGTGCGCTACTTAACAAACCAACTGATCCACAACATCGCAATTCTTCGAGAGCTGTATAACTGTAGGCGTTTACGTACAGGCCGTTGACTTTCTCCGCAGCACGATCTATGACGAGCGGCGCGCACGCATGGAACCCCTTTCTTTCTTTCACCAGTGCAAGCCCGCACAGAACGGCGAGCGGTCGCGCCATGTGCCTGTGATAACACCAGTGCCAGTGAATAGTGCCGCCATGATTGTGACAAGGGCCAGTGTTCTGCTACTCCTCCTCGCCTACCTCACCCCGCATCGCTGTCAGGATGACTCCTTCGCCAGCTCGTTCCTCTCCGGTAAGCGAGCTCCCGAGATCGCCTTTTTCAGGTCACGCGTACAGCTTTTCAGATGTCCGTCTGTGGTTACTCGATCGTATGTGGTGTGGACGTATGTGGACGTGTCAGTCTAGGAGTTGTGCAGTTTCCTCGTATGTTTGGTTATGGTTTTCACGGTTGTAGGTTGCCAGGGCTCATTACAATCAAGGTGCTGAATTCATGAACAGCGGATTCAATCGCCGGCAACCTGCGCACTCCGACGTGGCCAGCCACTTCTATTTTTAGATCCGAGTCTTGAAGTCAAGTAATACGCAGTTGTCTAGTGTGAATGTGTTAGGAAGAATAGTCTCAAATAGACGGCGGTACTAGACAATAGTGTACTCACCTACTTATCTTTACATCGTTGATTGATATTCTTAGTTTTTGAAAAGTTTGTCAAGTCCCCAAAGCTAGATAGATATTTGAAACGTATGTAAAGATTAGTTATAACAGTATATTTTATGCAAAACGTTACAAGTGTTAAATTATCTAAAAATTTCGTATAGCAAGGAAGACAAATTTTATGTACTTAGGCATTCTTCAATTGATGAAAAGCTTTACCGTTCGATTAAATTGTGGATTAAGGTTTAGCTGTATAGTAATCTAATAGGATTCTAAAAGAGTTGACTTGTCTAAACTTTATCATTCTAAATAGCTAATTCTCTTAGCCTACATTTACAACAAGAGCAAACACATTGCAACCAAATAGAGCATTAGAACTATGAGCAATAAATCGACATATTTATTTTTAAGTAAACATTTAATTATGATTACGTAAGTCATAAGATCCAACAGAAGATTCATAGACTCAATTTCAGTTACAGTCGAAAGTATTTGAAAGTTATAGCTAGAACGGGCATGCGCAACGCGCACCGCGCAGCCGCAAATGCGTAGCGCCCAGCGCGTGTCTTGCGCGCGTGCTATATGGGGCGCGCATAACGGTGAGTGCGCCGTTAAAATATGCACGCTTTTTCTAACAAGGTGCGCCGTGCTGAGCGCGATGTTGCGTTGCCCTACGGTGAATACTGTACAGAAAATTATACAAGGTAAAATATTATTATAGTTTGTAAAATAACTGTAAACCTGTAGACAAAATACATAAGTTATAAAAAATTAACGACCTGTCATTTTTCTATTTATCGATAGGCAATAAAAAAATCTAGTTATTTAATGCTTGCAGAAGTAGAACAAACCTTTAAACTTTTAGGACTTACTTTTACTTTACCTATATATACTGATAGATAGATAAGTATTTAAAGTATTTGTTATTTTCCATTATAAACGAAGGTGAGCATATATCTGAGTGTGAATGGCAAAATTAACAACGTCTTAACGTATCAATACTTATGGATAACCGTTGGTTTCTTGGTAATTATCTACTCGTACATCTACTATGGCTATAAGTTACTAGCGTAACTACTATGTTATGGTAGGTCTATTGGACTACTTATTGTAAAATCGTACTATGTAGTGGCAAAATAATAGTGTAGGTACTTAGTTTAGAAAGAAAAATAAATAAATTACGTAACTCATTTTTTACCATGTTTTGTTTAGGCATAAAAAAATCACTTAGTCAACTTTGGGTAATTAATGTATTGTGGAGGAGACCCATGTCCAGTAGTGGACTGCTGTGTCAGTTAATGTTAAACGTTCGTGTTTCTTATATGGTCCAGAGGTAAAACAAGATAAAACATTACCATTAATTTTTAGTATTAGACCGGGTCTATCGCGATAGTATTTAGGTAAATTACTAATATTTACCTAATATTTAGGTAAATATTAGTAATTTACCTAAATAATAATATTTACCTAGTATTTAGGTAAATATTAGTAATTTACCTAAATACTATCGCGATAGACCCGGTCTAATACATAAAATGAGTGAAAGTTATCGTGAGAGCTTAAAAAGTTATATTGCTAAACATTACCATTTTCAAAATATTGTTAGCTACGCAAAAAGTGTGATTAGAAATATTGAAACGAACGGATCCCTTTTCAATGAGGCTTGCCCTGCCATGCCGTTAAGTAGGGCAGTAGGTAGGTATTTCCTGTTGGCCAAAAGTGTAGTGCATCGGATCAGAGTTAATAGACAGTAACATAAATGACGTGCGGCGTGCGTTAGTCATTACACAAACATGACTTCTTTCTTTCTTTCTTTCTAGTGGCAACCCTACTATGGTTTCTAATTACACCAATTTATTATGCGTTCAATAAAGTGGGTGTATGGTTTCAAAGTACAGCGATACATACAGTGTATGTACCTTTGCATAGATCTTCAGGTGCAACTTAAAATTTAAAACTATTAAACCAGTCACAGAGTAAGTTTTGAAATTTGGGTTAGAACCTTTTTTGATTTGGACAATCTTAAAAAATGGAATATTTCACGAAATATTTTCCAAACTGAGCCTCTAATTTTAGTCATTTTAATGCAATTGAATGTCAATTGGCTTTATAATGCCACTGTGATTTTCTTTAGTTCCAACTGTTAGCATAATAAGAAAATACCAATATTCATTACAATTAAACAATAATTTAAACGGATTTAATTTGTATATATTTTGGATATGATAAGATATGTAATAGTTGTGCAAACTCAAGAAAACATATGATTACCAAAATACTGTCCTACTGACAGGCCATTGACACACATCAGAAACGATTATAATCAAGCAGACTTCAGGCCCTGGAGATTTGTACCTATCGAAAAGTCTGTGTTACAATATATGTAATATATTATTTTTAAGTTTTAGTTACTAAGTTTTAAGTTAGTAATAATTACTAACTAAACAATCGATACTAAAAATATGGAACCATAATATGCACTGCATAAATAAAGGGTGCGCGCGCGCAGAGTTGCCATACAAAAGACATCAACGCGATACCCTTTTCTCTAAAGATTAGTGCTTCGTTAATCTTTTAAAGTAATGTTATATTTTAAAAAACTATTCGTGTCTTGGTTCACATAGATAGAAGTATTGGGTAAATTTTTAAAGTTATTATTTTTTTAGCTTGTGTTTATTATTCACATATTCTATATCTCAAAAGGGCCAACTCTCCTATTAAGACCAAACGGTTAAATGCCAAAGATGTTGAGGGCTTAACCACAAAAAATAGATGCGCGTCGATCGCGTGTCTATTGGTTTTTTTGTGTAGCGATATTTTTTAACAGGGTAGATCGTGAATACCAAATTTTAAAACACTTCCCGTGTTAGGTATATTGAAAACTTGCAAAATAAAAAAAAAAGTGTAGATCTTGTCAAAGCCTACAACTTCCTATAGTAAATGGTAGTCTAGCATGCATAGTTTCCGAGATAAATGAGTTTTTAGTTTGACAGTTGACACCTCATAAGCTGATCTCGTACAGACCTACAACTCCCTAACATAAACGGATAGTCTAGCTTGCTTGGTTTCAGATACAAAATCTTGGGAAAATCCTAAAGTAGCAACAGCGAAAAGAATTTCTAGAACTTAAATAAAAACGTTAAACATTTTGAGAATTCAACGCTTTGAAAATTCGACCGTTTGGCTCCACAGGCCGACTCTTTCTGCCGTTGACACTTTAATTTCGAATCGTAGCCATATCATGGAAGTTCGCGTGCGGTGTTTTTTTTTGGGCGGATGTCAAATCCGATGTTGAACAAACGGAGCAAACTCTCCCTTTGAAATAAGGTGAGAATTTACACCACCTGCGTCAGGCCATTATTCTGTTACCTACGCCAGTGTAACCTTTGCTCACACTTTCGATTTACATCTGAAAACGCTGCAGGTAATACAGAACAACCAAATATCTTTACCCACTAAGTAATCAATGTTGAAGATAAATGTGTTTATTGTAAATATTAACAAAGTTTAATATAACTTGTAAATATATATTTAATATCATAGTGTGCCTACTATACAAATTGAGCAATGACGGGATCTTAGATAAATAATTGGTTCGCTGAGTGACAGCGAGCACCAGTCTTTCATCTAAGGACGACGGGACAAAGTGACAAGATGTCAAATTAGTTATGGGTAGAGGCCAGGAGTAAACCGATAGCATACTGACATCATACTATACCTACAGTAAAAACAATCATTAAAGTCTATATAAGGGAAGAATGTCGTCGCTTCTCCGACAGCGCTCCCGATCAAAAAATCCTTAGTTGTTGCTGCATCCAAATATTTCACCTATCCAACCTCGCGTCTTAAACGTCGTCCCAGACCCGTTCTTTTAGATGATAATGACGACATCACAGTAGCCGCTGCTGCAGCCATTGCGAGTAGATCACACACCATAAACTCCTCAAGCAACCGACGTCCCCCCCGCACGCCGATGGGGGCGCGGAGATCCCTCATTTGTTCCCCATTTTGGAAACCTGGTAGATTCAGTCCAATCCGTTATTCCCAGAACAACTACTAAGCCCGGTCGCGCCCCAGGGCCGCGATTGGATAGGATAATTTGAACAACCACATGAACTCCTCCGGGTGAGCTCTTGCTCCCCACCAAAAAGTCAGGTGTATGTTTCAAAGCCCCAAGGCTGAAAATCACAGTCCAGGCTTTAAAAAAAACCATGCGAATGTCAAATATTTGGAAAATGACCATCTTTGTTCGGCGTAATAAAAGTAAGAAACTATATTCGCACAGATTGAACATTTACTTTTCACACCTCTATTATTTAAAATACCTTGTCATGAATGTCAGTGTAATGAGTCTATTCAAGCGTTATTTGTATGTAGTACATCCTGGCAGGTGGGGGGCAGGTGGGTGGCGGCAGGCAGGGGTGGTGGTACTCCCAACTTCCACAGCATCATGCATGTAGGGAGGCAGACGCGTTGAATTCGACGTGTGATGGAGGCAGGAGTTTCGGGTATGGTTATAATTTGTTACGTTGCAATAGGATGTTTCCTGTTCCTGGATACCTAATATACAGCATGTTTGTTTGAAAGTTTTGTCCAAAAATATTACTATTCTCATTCAATGTCATTTCAAATATACACAGTTCGAATTTATCAAATTTTTGATAAAGATTCAAAAGTTTCTATTTTGATATGATTTATAAGACATCTTTCGATAGGCTTATAACGTTAAACATGATGCCTGTATTTTCATTGCTCATACAAAATATCATTATATAGGAAAATACCGTATTGACAACACGTCATAATCTTCTAATAGCATTTCTTATTAATCCATAATGACTATGCTTCAAAAGTCATGTTTTGAAAGATATTCAGAACTTATGAACAATATGGACATTCTGGGAAACTAAAACTATAAGTATTGCGGACCTAAAAATGACGATTTTCTCTATCTTTATAGAATATGCATTTGTTATACTCTCGTACCCTCTTAACAACTGAGTAGCCACTGTGGTAATTGGATTAAAATGAAGTTCCCCCATCAAGAGGGTATTTGCCGGTACATAACTAACACTGTATACTTACACATATATATAAAGGTTTCGTTTGGGCTAACTAAACTATTCACTATAGTCATGCACGCAAATTAAATTCAAAGGCAAAGCTGCGGTCCATTCCCTAGCCAGATGCATAATTTTGCGTTGAAAACATCCACAACAATATTTTATTTGCCACAATTGACGATCCACGAGAAGCGCCCACGCGCTTCTTAACTTTTCTCGAAGTTCTTACTTGTTTTTTTGTACCCTCATTACATTGGCCCCGATCTCGTTAGTACTAAATTTATCAAATTTTTGGGACATATTGTCAATAGCAATTTTATTAAATACTAGCAGACTGCCCAGCGGTTACACCCGATGCTAAACGTTTTCCCGCGGGAACAAGACATTTGAATTTCAAATAAACAAACATTCAAATCTTCCGTCTTTATAGTATTAGTGTAGATATGTACACCGTGTTATTACAAAATAAGTTAGGCATGGTTTAAGTTTGTCAACGTCAAAACGTATAAAAATAAATTTTTGACACTGTTTAAAT
Source organism: Tuta absoluta (assembly GCA_027580185.1). Taxonomy (NCBI): domain Eukaryota; kingdom Metazoa; phylum Arthropoda; class Insecta; order Lepidoptera; family Gelechiidae; genus Tuta; species Tuta absoluta. The sequence goes on along the minus strand of JAQAHW010000001.1, from coordinate 32,859,626 downwards.
GCATGTCTAACTATTTTGTATTAACAACGACAAAGTTTCAATTTCATACCTAGTTCTGATAACGGATTTTATTGATTCACTGACACACATTTGATGATCATCAACACTATGATGTACTAAAAAGCTAGTGTCGGATGTACTATTTCCCTAAATTGGAAAAATTATTCTATAGGTTGCTTATTTGGTATACGGACATGTAGCTAGAATAAAAATACGCGTATCAGGATTTTAACTAAATCACCCTCTTTGCCTTTCAAAAAGGGGGTGGAAATGTTTAGGGAGTTTATTTCACCCTAATAAAAGAAATTGAATCCCGTCAAAAACAGATGAGGGCATATCGCTTACGCTGTAAAAAAGATATTAGATCTCAAGTACAGCCTGAAACTACACGCCCTTACTACACCAACCTAAATTTAACAAACTGCTTGCCATAGCTTGGCGTTTCGATAGATACTTCAGAATCAATGTGTATTACTAATGGCAAAATCGTGACTTCGTTCTACCACCATCCTAAGGATATGTAGAAGTTTGGCCAAATTGATAAGATTTTTCCGAATGAGCCTCAAGTGTTTTTCGGACGTGGCGTGAATGTCCGTATATTGCGGCTGTTTACGCTTTGCCTACCCGAAAGGGATTATAGGCGTGGTATGTGTGTGCGTGTGTGTGTGTGTGTTGCCCGAAATTCTAAGTTTTTTCAGACTATCTGGTGCTAGCGAACTTCGTTTCGCTGACTGAATATTCATCGTCTTTCATTTTACTTGCTCTGAGAGGAAGAAAATTTTCATCACGCTAATAAGCTATTGCTGAAGCTTAAGGTTTAAAATCAATTCTACATTCTACATTGGATTGTCCATCGACTTAAAATAAAATAAAAATAAAATACTTTAGTAGTTCTTTATTGCTCACGTTTAGTTATGCATCGTGTGCCGTGTGATGCCGGCTGGGAATAACATTATCCGAATTTAACCTGTGGGTGTCGTAAATAGCGACTAATGGATCAATCCAAGAAATGAGCAGCAGCGTTCCCAGTAAATGCAACATCTTGCAATTTGTTTTTTTTTTTTTTTAGTTTTGGACCCTACGATTGTTAGCCCCGGGGCTGTTAATCTACACCTGACTGTATGGTGGGGAGCAGAAGCTCACCCGGAAAAGCTTGTGGGTTTTCAAACAACCAGCTCAATCGCCCTCTTGGGGCGCGATTGGGCTTACGAGTTGTTCTGGGAAGAACGTATGGGACTGAATCTACCCGGCACGTGCCGGTAGTTCCCAAAGTGGGGAGCAAATGAGGGCGGCGGGGGCGTCGGTTGCTTGAGGAGGGTTCGCCAATTTGAGAGCCAAGCATAGTGAGTATTGCAATAACCCACCAATAGGAGAAGGCATGTGTCCACAGGAGGACCAGTTTTCTGTTGTTGATGTTGAAAGTTTAGCTGGGCTCTATAAGTTCCTCAATAGGATCTTCTAAAATTAAAGCAATGTTTGTTGCTATGGACCCATTTCCATCTCTCGTCAGGATCCTAATGCTCCACTTCAGGTACTCCAAACCCTCAAAATGCATGAGTCAGTGGAAGCAATCGATTATGCTATAAGGCTTTTGCTATTGAGCCCGTGTCTCTTATAGTTTAGTTGGGTTTCTAGTGTTACAGTTTTTTTTTGATATGTAAAGAAGATGGGAAAACGAGGTTCAGAAGAAACTTTTTTTCCAATTAGGTGTCGTAATAGCACACATTTGAAAAAATAATTTACCTACACAAAAAATAAATAATAGAAAGATTTTAATATATAAAAACTTCACCTCTGTTAGTAATTGTTTGCAAATTGAAAGAATGTTCAGTAGTTAATGAAGATTTTAAGAAATATGGCGAAGGAAGTCAACCCATCTGAAACCTTTTATTACAACTATGCGCCTGAACTTATGGTATCAATAAAATTTAATTTTCTCCAATTTGCTCGGAAATGGCTTCATTACTTTAAAAAAAGAATACGTCAATGGGCTCATTTATGTAGTCAAGGCGCAGAGGACTGTAATAGAAATTGCCGGACTAGGCCGGAAAAAAAAGGTTCTTTAACTTCACACTTTCGTGTTTAGGTGTTTTATGGTACACAATACCATGTTCAGGAACACTTATACCGCGCGCGTTCCATTTTTTAAATTCTACCAAAATGGAACGCGCTTGGGCGCGTGCATGCGCGGTGCGACGGTGCGAGGTTGTTTTGGCGCCAATTTGGTCTTAAATTAATTATTTTTTAAAATTACTGTATTATTATTGTTATTTCCTTGCAAATGAGAGAAAAGTATTGTACAATCCACGGCCGAAATAACAATTTCTGGTCTCGGTTACTTTAGAAGGCCACTCCACCAGAAATTGCTTTATACTCGGCCTGTGACGTAATGTACTATTGATGATATTTCAATCAAAGGTTTACTGTTTCTTTCTTATAAAACAAGGAATAACCATAAACGAAAACTCAAAAATAGTCATGAAGACATTTAATTGGAAAAAAGTAACTTTTGAACTTCTTTTTGACATAGGCAGAGTGATAAGTAAGGTAAAAATCAATCTAAGAAGAATATTATCACCAATTGCGTGCAACCTCCTTGTTTGCGACTCTTTTGAAGTTCTTTATTCAAATTTTTAGCCAGTACAGCCGGCTACTTTTATTTTGGCGCCATTAAAAAAAAACAAATGGATGCATTGTCGCAAATTTGGAGAAAAGTAAATTTCGTGTGTTGATTAAACATTATTTTTTGCGCAAAAAAACTATTACAGAAACGAAACAAAGGCTTGATAAATATAATGGGGAATCTGCTCCGTCGATCAAGATGATCCATAAGTGGTTTACAGATTTCCGATTTGGTCGTACAAGCACAAGTGATGCTGAACGTCCAGGGCGCCCAATTGAGGTCACCACTCCAGAAATGATCGCTAAAATCCACGATTTAGTTTTGAACGACCGAAGAATTAAAGTAAGGGAGATAGTAGAGATAGTAGGCATCTTAGATGAACGTGTGCGCAATATCTTACACCAACATTTAGACATGAAGAAGCTGTCCGCAAGATGGGTGCCGCGTTTACTGTCTATTGACCAAAAACGCGTGCGTGTGACTATTTCGGAGGCAAATTTGGTGTTGTTACAGCGTAATAAATCTGAATTTTTTCGACGTTTTATAACAGTTGATGAAACATGGATCCATCACCTCACCATACACCAGAAACCAAAGAACAATCAAAACAGTGGATTCTTCTGAACCAGCTCCGAAGAAGGCAAAAGCAGTTTTATCGGCCAATAAGGTTATACATACATACATAAATCACGCCTATATCCCTTACGGGGTAGGCAGAGCGTTAACAGTCGTAAAACGGATATTAACACCACGTCTGACAAAAGCTTGAGGGTCAATCAGATAACGGTGTATCACTATAGTGACAGGTTGACAACCTGTCACTATAGTGATACACCCATCGCCTAAAATTGCAATACACATCCCTCGAGTCCCTTAGTCGGGTCTTACGACACCCATGGGTGGGAAATGGGGTGATGCTATTCTAAGCCGGCATCACACAGCGCAAAAGGTTAAAAGGCAATAAGGTTATGGCTACAGTTTTTTGGGATGTACGTGGGGTAATCCATATTGACTACCTAGAGAAGGGAAAAACAACCAATGGCAATTTTACTTGAAAAACGACCGCACTTGGCCAAGAAGAAAATCTTGTTTCACCAGGACAACGCACGAGTTCACACCTGCGCGACTGCCATGGCCAAATTCCACGAGTTGGGCTATGAGTTGCTTCCTGACCCACCCTATTCGCCAGATCTAGCCCCTTGCGACTATTATCTGTTCCCGAATTAAAAAAAATGGCTTGGTGAAAAAAGATTTGGATCAAACGAGGAGATCATGGAGGAAGCCAATGCCTATTTTGAAGGGTTGCCGAAATCGTATTATATGGCAGGGATAGAAAAGTTAGAAAAACGCTGGATGAAGAGTATTGAGTTAGAGGGAAATTACGTTGAAAAATAATAAATAAGAATTAAATAAAATTCATTCCTTGTTTTATTTTTACCTTACTTATCACTCCGCCCTCGTATCTTCTTATCAACTATAATGGCAAAACGAAGTTCAAAAGTTTTTCCGATCAAAGCTCGTCATGAATATTTTTGAGTTTACTACTTATATGGTTATTAATAGTTTGTAAAAAAAATAATAATTAATAAAAACATCTGTACCAAAACTTATGAAATTTCTTTCAAATCGCAAACTATCTTCACGTTTATTACTCAAAGTTTTTTTTTCTTCAATATTCGTAAATTTTTATTACAAAAAGCTTGTTCCTTTGAAGCTTATTCTTAATATTAAACACAAATATAGTCAAGACGACACTTAATTGAAAAAAAGTATCTGTTAAACCTCGTTTTGCCATCTTTCTTAATAACTTTAGTTCTGTTTTGGACCATGACAGGATGAAGTAATTATTTATCATTTGCGACATTTAGACAAAAATAATAATTTTCCCAACGAACTAGTTCATAATATACAATTGATAGCTAGCTCGAGAAGCATTAGGTAGGTAACATTTTTAATGATTCACCTTATTAAATCCTCTGAGAAAAGTTTTCATTTTCATAATATGTAGACCTCAATTCGGGTTCTAATTACATATTTCATAACATGTTTTTATGTTTTATTTGAAGTGTTGAATCATTTCATGAAACTGAACTATATTCACCCAGAAACATATTACCCAATATAATTTCTGCACAATTTAGGACCTGCTAAAAGGAACTTTGAGAAATGCAGGGGACGGTTTTCTTGAATTGGGTGCCTAGTTGAAACTAGCGGCGAGCCTTTGTTCCGATACAAACAAACCATAAAACCAGGAAATGGAAACCACCCAGTTGAAATTTCCTAATTGAATTGACTATGAAAACCACATCAAAAGCCATTCCACTATTTAGGAGCATCTAACTTTTCAAACAGACAAAATCATGAATTACTTTGTAAATCTTTGGTAGACTATAATTACATAGCAAGTACTTGGTTTTGCCTTCACATCTGTAACGATAACTTTAAAATCATCACGCCGTTTCTCGCAATAAAATGCAGCTCCTCGGCAGTCCGGGCGTCCTACAAAAGTACCAAACTATTAATACATCGCCTAGAATCTAGATGTACTGTGTAGCTGGCCAGCGATCCTTCCGTATCCTAGCAACCATGGCAGGGCTCGCCCGGGCTCGCGAGCTAGCTGAGTGCAAGTTCGGTGCAGCCTTCATGACCCACCACTCTCACCCAGTCCCACCCAACACCCACACAGTAACTCCCCCCACCTGACATTTCCACGAACTCTTGACTGCTAGCCTGGATGTGCCTGGATGTCCTAGATTTTATTAAATGCATCTAAATTGGAAGATATGGCATATTTGAACAGGTGAGAGGAAAACTGAGTGCGCTATACAATGTTCACAAGAAATTATCAACAAAAGACGTACTAGTCAGAAATTAGATTTTGGAAGAATTTTTCTTTTTCTATTTGCGAAGCATACAACTAGCGGGTTGCGTACCTACTTACACCAGTGAAAATCAATTAATACGGCTATTGCTGAACAAAAGATTTGATACAATACACACTAGAGAACCTGCTAAACATGACTGTATGTACTTTTTATACATACATCATCCTATCGCAGTCCACTGCTGGACGTAGACCTCCCCCAGGATACGACATAAGGCACGATCTCCCGTTTTCGCCATGCAGTCGCTACCAGCCGTTTTCTTAAGTCATCGGTCCATATGGCCGTATAGCGTCCTACGCTTCGCTTGCTTACTGTACGTATATAATGCACAATAATATATAATATACAAAGACTGCACTGATTGAATTAATGTTAGCCCAGCTGGGAAAGGGCACCTTGGCTTGAGTCCGAACTATAAGTTATGGCAGTGGCAAAAGCTGCACTATCACAAGTTATCTAGCACATCCGTAGTTCATCTTAGTCACCTTCAGAAAGGGCGAATGCATCCAGAGCATGCAACAGCGATACTCTTCAGAACTGTGATAACGAATACTAACAAAACCATTGCTCCTTTTCAAACCGGTCTTATGAGCAAGCTTCGTCTGAAACGCGCGATGGAATGAACTACCCACTTGTTGAACGTCTCGTTATTATGATAGAGACGAGGATGTTGGCAGTGGGGTCGGGTGGGGGGTAGCGGGTGACGGGTGGCCAGTCGAGGGAGAAATCCGTATCGACGGGATGGAATTTAATCCTTGTTGTTTGCGTATATGCTAGTGGTGTTCTGGATGAGCTGAACATTGTTAATTATTTGTCACACTACTTGGCAAATACGCACTTACGTAATAAATGCACGCAAAGTGCAGCTGCGAGTACCAGGTTACGACAATTATAACTTACCTAGCAATCCCGAAATAACTTTTTTAAAATATTTCGTAATATATCTTGCCGTTTAAGCTTTGCCTACCCCACAGGGGATATAGGTGTGATGTTTGTGTGTATCTTGCCGCTGCGACGAAAGCTTTTTTGATGCTGAATGATACAATTTGTTTAGCTTGTTACCCCGCGCTGCTCCAGTATGACTTAATTTTGAAGGTTAGTTAGTTGGTCCTGTTCGAATTTAAACACGAATTGTAGTAGAGTGGCAAATAACATCATACATAATGCAACAAAGTATCATTATTTAGCATACCAAGATTTGTCTACGGTTCAACGAAAATACGAAATTTGTCACACGCTGAAACACAATGGGGTAATTTGACAGTTACCGACTATTTTATCATTTCAAATCGGATGGCGTAAGCTGAAAATTTGAGTCACAAATACATGGATAGACACGCCCATCGCCATCTATGTAGGTAGACTTCAAAATTGGCTACAAAATTTCACAATGAATGTTTCTTCTACCTCCTTACTTAGCGAAAAGCATCAGTGGTTTATATTGAAGTGCATTGAGTTGTTTAGTTTTGCGACGATTTTTTCATGGCTGTAATACGGACGTTTTGCAGGATATTCCGGTCGTCCCTATAGATATGTATGTAGAAGAAGAATGGTACATCACTAGTGGTGAAATGCAATATCAGTGTCGAAGCGGCGTCACAGGTTTGCCGGTACCAATATTGGCGTCCCCACAGACTGCAGTAGGCACTCTATCATCATCACATTGATTGGGTTGGGGATTGGTCCATACAATCATATATATACCGTTACAGTACTTCCACACAGTGATTCAAAGGGTTCGAAATATGATCAAACGAATAATCCGAGTCCCAGATAGCCACACGAATGAGAAAGCTTTTTCATGTTTTGACGGACTATACCCCAGGCTAACGTTTACACCTTGTATGAGAGATACAGTTTTTGTGTTGAATTTCTATGACTGATGTATACTCAAAGTTCTTATAGATTTAGATATCATAATATCGTTAACCTCTTGTTCAACCTATTGTTCACTTGTAAATTACTTCTATAATAAAAAAAACATATTAAAATTGCAAATAAAAAAAAATGGTAGAGAGACGGGTACTTCTGGAAAACTATACTGTTTATGCTTAGTAACTATGTGGAAAACTAGTTTATGTTGATGTCTTAAATGGGTAACACTTCGAGTTACCCATTTAATAATAGGTACTCAAATGCACGTTTTATCTTGTTTTATGGTTTACATTCACGTAACGTGACTGTCAAGAAGTAAGTATGCTGATTTCATTTAGGTAGGTGCTTATTTGCACTTCCCACATCTGTTTCATGACATTCGCTGTAATTAAAATGAGACCATCGAAACCCAACGATATACTATTAATAAGTAACAGTTGACTGAACATCAATTTGAACAAATTATTGGCCAAGCTCTCTACTCTTAAAGTTTTGGCTTTTGAAATTAGCTCTCAGAAAAGACGTTTTCAAGAAAGTTTTTGTTTATTTCAGCTGAGGTTGAAGTGCTTCAAAGACTTACTTTGTATTTCTAACCAACTTTTAAAACGGGTACTTTACGAATAATATACCGTAGTGAAAATGGCTTAAAGGTCATTTCCCACTGAAGTGCGAAACTAGACGCAAAATTCAAAATAGGTACGTTATCACTACAGGTAAGTACTATGATTAAAATCAGTTTCCAGACTAGGTACGTCACGCGGCACTGCGCGAATACACAGATCTCGTAGCCCCTCACTTGCATTTAAATATTTTTGATATAAAAATAGTTTCTCGTGATAGTGAATAAAATAGACTGTGACAATCAAAATTGCAAATGAACGGCGCGACGTCACTATACATTTTAATCTACACGCGCGTCTTATCTCGGTGGCAAAAGACCCTTAAACTATTCTAAGAATAGTTTTTTCAAAGTTTAAGGCACATTTTCTTCAAGAACTAATTTATTTCCCAACATTTCTACGTATGCTTCTTCAAAAAGCTAAATTGATGCTACACAAGGTATTTATACCCAAACAGATTACAGGGAAAATAATATTTCAGTTAAGTACTTTCAAAAGGAGTACGTATATTCAAAAAAGCGGACGTGGGTGGCACTGGATTGCAAGTCTAGCCCAGCAGAGGGATGTATCAGGATAATTAATTAAAAAAAGTATTTTCTATTTATAGTGGGTTTGTTCCTTATATTTTTATTATTGCTAGTAAAAAAAAGGTTATATTGATCTGGTTATTAAAAATCTCAGAGCTTATCAACCTACTCGCAGCTATGAAATTGCGGGCAAAATGTAAACAAAGTATGTTTTCGTCAATAAAATTGACGAAACGCGATTATGATGACGTCACACACAGTCATCGTCCACTGAATCATAGTGGCGACTTTCACGCGGTCAGTCACCCGAGAAAGCCGGGCCGGCGGCGCGGGCGCAGCTTGCCATCCTGATCACAGAGCTAGATACCTGAAAACGTATACGTTTTGACAAGCAATGAAACTTACAGTATAAAAAAACTGCGTGTTGAACCAAGCCAAGCGAAGCCAATCTGCCAAGTCAAGCGATGTGGAAAGCTAAGCTAAGCTATCATCTTGGTCACAGAGTGAACTACCTGAAACGGTTTTTTGACGAGTAACGAACGAGACTGCGTATTGGCCGAGTGCATAAAATCGATTGCCAACCAACGCAAGAAGCCAAACGTCGCATAGCATGTAGAGCTGCTATTCCATTAAACAAATATATAAATAAAAATATGTGTCCATTTTATTCGCCAGATAATAAGCGCCGCGTTGTCTTACGTTTTCCTGCCATCAAGTAAATTTTGCTGACAATTAAATCCATTTGTTTTTTATTTTTTTTAAGTAGCGTGTTCAGTGTCCCACTGCAGGGCAAAGGCCTCCCCTCTTTCTCGCCACCCGTCTCGATCTTGCGCTTCCAACTGCCAGTTTTGAAGAAATGCATCCACATCATCTCGCCATCTTCTCGTAGGCCGGCCACGACGACGGCGACCATCTTCTGGCACCCAGTTCGTTATTATTTTTGCCCATCTGTCCGAATGCATACGGCAGACATGTCCCGCCCAGTCCCACTTCAGTTTCGCGGACTTTTTGCCAACATCAACATCAACAGTTTGGACTTTTGAGCTTCAGTCAAAGACCACGTTTGTGCGCCGTAGGTTAAGACGGGCAGAATACACATATCAACGATTTCTTTACAAGTAATAAAATAAACACGCTTTATTGTATTTATATTCGAAATTTAATTGACTAAAATAGATGAATATTATTACAAAATCTCCGTCTAAAAACTTATGAATTTTCATAGTTCCTTGCAACTTTTAGTTAAACCCATCAACAGACCACTAACATTATTATAACAGTCAAGTTGCTTGTAAAATCGTAGATACCTACAGCTTTTCACGTTGTAACCTCTCTGACTCTATTTGCAAAGATCGAGACTTCACGTTTTGCTTATCATGATCATATCACCAACAAACCTTTTTACTCTGTGGCCTGATAGTTTGGATCAGGGGGTCATTCAATAAAGCTGACAATTGTATTTTACAATGACAATTCGATTTACATTGCGCAGCTTGGAATTTATAAGGATAACTTAGGTATCAAATTGCCTTACTGACCATGCAATGTATATTAAATTATCATTGTAAATTACAATTGTCAGCATTATTGAATGGCCCCCAAGAGGTTGTGAAATTGATTCCCAATTTCCCACGACACAAAAATATTTTTCGTTCTTTGTTTATGAATTGAGGTCAGCGACAAATTGTAGGTTGGATTATCCGATCACACGTGGTGTTTGTACTTCATTGTTATTTCAGAATTGAATCGTCATCATCATTTATACTACCATGAAACGTCCATTACTGAACCTAGGCCACCCCATCAATAAACCGCTAGGCCGAATGCTTTTAGCTTACAAGTTCTTTGGTCAACTTAGTTAATACTATATACATACATACAAATATCACACCTGTATCCCTTGCGGGGTAGGCAGAGCGTAAACGTCCGGAAAACGAATATTTACTCCACGTCTGAGGGTCATCCAGAACACTGTGTTTCGTCATACTGACAGGTTGTCAGCCCAAATGTAACCCTCGAGTCTCTTAGTCGCCTCTTACGATACCTACGGAAACGAAATGTGGTGGTGCTGTTCTTAGCCGACATCACACGGCAATAGTGTAAGCTGCTGTATTTCCTATTTAGTACTTATCTCTTTTTTATTATAGGTACCTATTTAGATAATGTTTGTTCAGCATACAACTTTGCTTCTGATGAAACATCGATCGATATCGCATATACTGTACCTACCTATACAGCGCGCTTTTATCCAAACTCATCGATTTGTAACATCTGTCTCGACAGCTACTAGAACTGTTTGAACTTAAAATATATTCTACAAAGCCGCGCCGGTGTGGCATTTTCTATGTCGGTACCTATAGCAGACTTGTCTGCGCATAAAGGCTGCTTTTGACAGCTGTTTAAGGCGAGTGTAGCCGTCAACGTCCTCGACAGTGGCGCCACTTCACAAAAAAAGATTTATCTTTATACAAACAATCTATCAGAATGTCGGGCAACGGACATTCTGATAGATTGTTGTTTGATTGAAGTTTTTAGTATTATCCTTAAGTAAAATTAGAACCTGCAAACTCAATGAAATATTTTCTGTAATTAAGTTATGGCAATAAATACCAAAAGTGGCTGTTTTTAGGCACTTTTTACGATAACTTTAATTACAGCGAATATTTCATTGAGTTGCAAACTCAATGAAATATTCTTCTAATTTTATTCTCTGGGGGGCATATTTTCTGGGAAGATTAATTCTTATTTGTGTGTGACACTGAGTCGTTCAACGACTTATTTGAAGGTCGTTGAAAAATTAAGAAGTTATTGTTGGAGTTTGATTGGAAGTTTAGAAATAATATTTGCCGTGCTAGTAGCGTTTATTTCATACATACCTAAACATACATATATCACGCCTATATCCCTTGTGGGGTAGGCAGAGCGTAAACGGCCGAAGAAAAAAGTACGGTAAGCAACTATTTAAGCAAGGAGACGGTATGGAGACGGTAAGCAAGCACTACTAATAAAACGTTAATTTCCTTACCTTGCATGACTGGTTGAGAAACCCCAGATGTTAAACACCATCTATTGTCTGAGGGAAGCGTAACTTTTTTAATCTGTGAAAAAATAACTTATTAGTCTATACACTGTCAAAGAAAATAATATCACAGTGGTGCCGCACCGTGTGATGCCGGCTTAGAATAGCATCACCCTATTTCTTTCCCGTGGGCGTCGTAATAGGCGACTAAGGGACTCGAGGCTGTGTATTGCAATTTTAGGCAATGGGCTGACAACCTGTCACTGTGGCGATGCACAATTTCTCGAATGACCCTCTAATATTTGTCAGAAGTGTCATAAATGACCGAATTTTGCGGTCTTTACGCTCTGCCTACCACGCAAAGGATTATAGGTATGATATGTGTATGAATGTATATGCCGCACCGTTCATTTACCACTTGTCGATAACTCTTAATATTACATCAGCCTTGGCAACCTGCTACCTCCTTGGGCATAAACAATTTTTGAAGGAGTTTTATGTGAACTCTACAGAGCGCTTCGTAAGTAGATTTTCACCACGGCTGAAGGAACAACTTCATAAATATTTTGATGTTTTTAAATGAGTTTTCTCCTAACAAGGTTGCCAATCATTACGTTCCAGCTAAGTCTCAGGCATTCTCAAGAAGACATCATACATCTGTAAAATGTAAGATAAGTGAAGATTAGGAATCTGTTCAGAAATATACACCGTTATCATCAATTCAATATAAAGTTCTTACATACTGCTAATGAATGTAATGTAAGTAACCTAAAAAATTGGCGAGTCGTGTGCACCAGTGGCATAGTTTGTGGACTAGGACATAGTAATAGCTACTACGAGGTCCGCATGTACTTTCGTTTTCGGGCAACGCGGGCGCCGCCGTAGAGGGGGGGAGGGAAATTTCAGGGCTGCCATTTGTACGTTTTATTTGTCATTGTACGATTTATCCGACTATGGATGTAATTTTTCAAAATTTTCTTTAAAATACGACTTTTTTTTCGCTGTTTTATATGCCAGTGTTCTATTAAACTGTAATTATTATGAATGATTTAAAAACTTACAAATTGTACTTTTTATGCATATACCTATATGTTTGCGTACAAGAGACATTATAACCTCGATCAATCAATCTGTTGAGAATGAATTAGTCGCTGGGTATTAGTTGCAAAAACTAATCTGAAAGATGGAGCCGTGCCACGCGTTATTGGCATCAAGATACACTAGCAAAATTCGAGGACAAGGGACGATCTGGAGAAGACCAGATGGAAGAGGCGACGCCACTAGTGATGGCGAAAGTCGCAGGTTTAAATCCAGTCCATAAAAAATTTGCAAGTTCTCAAAAACTGAATACCTAACACGGTAGTGTTTTGAAAATTTGATATTCACAATATAACAAGTTCATGGTGTTGTACGGCTGGGCGCACTTTTTACGTGGCAGCCCTGGCAGGAGGCGATTTCTCCGCCGCCACCGCATTAGGTCATCGGGTAACGGTTGTGCGATGTTTGTCGACGGTCGGCGCGGATCGTAAGCGATAGCGTGGCAAATACAACTATACCTACCTGCCCGCTATAATAGCGACAGTATAGTAGGGCTTTGAAGATGGAAATACAGGGTGCAAGGGCAGACTGTTAAACTGAACAACTTACCTCTAGGAACATAATGTCAGGGAACGACAAAAAAATTACGACTTCCCGAACAGAATCACGATCGGCTAACTGACTACTATGGGAAGGCATTTTTTTACCTTTCCTGACATATGTTCCTAAGGGAAAGTTGTTCAGTTTCATATTCAGCATACACCCTATCAGTATTCGGAAGGCTGTCCCTTACACCCGGTATATTTTTTTCCGGTAGGACCTTGAACTTGTAAAAGAGAAAAGCACTACAATAGAATAAAAGGGGGAACATGATAGGTGAGCTGATACGACAAAGCCAAGAAAACTATTATTGAGGGAAAAAAGAAGGAAGGGGAACCAGACCAAGAAGGAACTATAGACCAAAAAATAAAAAATTTTGTCAGAAAAAGCTGGGGGATATCTACTCAACCATCAAATGCTGTTAAATAAGAAGAGGAAATCTGAAACAATTAACGCCAAAACTATGCCTATGTTCCTGGGGAAAGTTGTCCCTTATCACCAGCCCGTCTTGAGATTTCGATATCTACAATATAGGTTGAAATATCACAAGCCGAAAAGAGAACATCTTTCCACACAGACCATAGGTGGAAATATATTAAAAAAAGGTTGATCTCCCATTCAAAACTGCGATCAGCCGAATTTATTAAAAGAGGTAATTTTTTGTAAAATATGAAAGAGAGGAGACTATTTTGTGGTTGCAATGACAACTATAACAAAAAAACGTAACATGAGTACATAAAATTATAATCTAAATTGTATGAAGGACTGAACCAAAACAATCAAGGTTCTAATTTTTCTTTAAAGCACTTAATACGTAAACTAAAAAAAAGAGAATTGAGATGTTTATAGTTGAAGACCGTCGAACATATAATATGTAGGTAATGAACATATCGAGTCCAACACGCTGATAGCCAGATTATTGATCAATAGATACCCTCGCGTCAGTCAGTTCAGCCCAGCCTTTAATCCTACCTGAAAGCTTCATTTGACAAATTGAAGTGCGCTATACTCCGAGCAAAGATATTCGAACACGTCCAATCTGATAGCTGTACAACACATGGCTCTTTGGCTCAACTGTAGTTGGACACCACTCTTCGGACGTATAAGTAAGTAAGCCGTGTGATGCCGGCTTAAAAAAGCATCACCCTATTTCTTTCCCGTGGGAGTCGTAAGAGGCAACTAAGGAACTTGAGGGTGTGTATTGCAATTTTAGGCTGACAACCTGTTACTATGACGATACACAATTTTCCGAATGACCCTCAAATATAATATGTCAAACGTGGCGCAAAAGTCAGTTTTTGCGGCCGTTCACGCTCTGCCTACCCCGCAAGGGATAATAGGCATGATTTGTTTCTGTATGTAATTAGGTAAGTTTTGCGTACCGAGCATTGTGCCAAGATGTTCGGCCGTCGCCTCGCCTCCCCCGCTGTTTTCCTTTCATTTGCCTCCACGTTTCCGTGTCAGTGGTGTGAGGTCGCGCTCCGGAGTGCGCGAGCGCAGGGGGGCGGAAGGCGCGGGAGGGGCGGGGCACGGGATAACGGCACTCACGGCTTAGATCATCTTTGACAGGAATGCTGCCTTCAAACTCGTCCTCGAGTAGGGCTGTCGAAAACGTCGGCATTTTGGATGGCTTGATAACGAGATTCTGAATTCCGGTGATAACAAAACGTACGTCCTACAAAATTATACGAACAAGCTTAACGATTGCATTGTTAGTGTTTTAACACGAACATACAAAAATAATTGTTGGAGGTTCGTTTTTAGTTTCTTTTTTATTGAATTGAATTACATTTTTAATTAGGAACAAAAATGGTTAGGTTAGGTTAGGTTAGGTTAGGTTAGGTTAGGTCCCTTATGTTTATTTAAAATTTTTGATAATTTGCAGTTCTGCGTTGCTGCATAGAAGCACAGATAATATAATACACAGAAGTGATCATACCTAAGGAGCGGTTAGTTATATATCGATGCTACGATCACAACAATTTAAAAATTTCGCGAATTATTGGTTGTAGCAAACTTTTTTTAAAACTAGTACTATATACCAAAGAAGTCGTTCAGTTTTATGTAACGGCCATAAAACCCGATATTTATAAATTTTTGGGTATAATGTTTAAGTATTCTATTACCTACCTACTATAATTTATAACTGTGAGAAGGTACCGTTATGAATACTATATAAAAGGCATATACGACTATTATTTAGAGATCGTTGATGAATGGGAAAAATGAAAATAATAACAAGCGATTTCGACGTTAAAATGCTATAAACTTGTATGGGGTCAAGGGTAGTTTGATTGTTTTGACGTCAGTCAGTCAACCCGCGACCACAATACATTAAACTGTATTGAAACGTCGGGAAACAGGTAAATTACTAATATTTACCTAAATACTATCGCGATAGACCCGGTCTAATACTTAAAATGAGTAGTTTGATTCGTATTTAAAATAACATTTTGGGTTGTTTGAATTTGACATTCAAATTCAGTCGAGTAGAATAGAAGTAATACTATATTAATGTCGGTAAAACTGGAGTAAGGTATGAGACAGCCCTGGCAAAGCTCTGGCTCAAACAAGACAAGTCGACGAAATTATGAGAAATAATGGTGTTGGACTAGATATTATCGAGATAAGAACAAGATGGTTTATCTAATACTTCTCAATTATAATTATTTCGTTTAAACTATTCACATCATCTCGAGTTGACCATCATTGAAGGTGTTTAATATGACTGGGTTTTCTTTTAGTGATATTGACAAGTAGAAAAGAAGCTCCAAACAATCAGAATAAGCGATTACCCTGTAAAACATAATAGTAATTATATAAAATATGGGAAAACGTTAAAACCAGCTGTAACCAAGTAAAATAACAATAAAAACCAGTTCAAAAACTAACACCCGACTACTGAGATATCGCGCTCTAAAAAGTAAGAAACAAGAAATCTGGAATATTAACTACAAACAATTTAATATCTATAGTCCACGAAATTTATACGAAGATATGACATATAATTATATATTTAAATGTATATTTAATAAAAAAATATTGTGGTTTATAGGTGATAGCCGTGGACGTATGCCAGTTTGCCTTACCTAATTATGTTGTGCAAGTTTATGATATCACCTACTAAGTACTAGAGTAGGTGGCATACGACCACGGCTATCACCTATAAACCACAATATTTTTTTATTAAATATACATTTAAATATATAATTATATGTCATATCTTCGTATAAATTTCGTGGACTATAGATATTAAATTGTGTGTAGTTAATATTCCAGATTTCTTGTTTCTTACTTTTTAGAGCGCGATATCTCAGTAGTCGGGTGTTAGTTTTTGAACTGGTTTTTATTTTAATTATTTTGGGGTTGAAGGCAAGTTTAACACTTTGGTATGTATTTTTTTTTCTGGATAAAAATGCAGCTCAATTCAAAATTAAAACATCACTAGTTAATTAAACAAAATACACTCATCATAATCTTATCTTTGTATGTATGTATGTTTGACCATGCATAACAGGGTAGGAGCCAACATGCAGCCTTGGCGAACACCTCTACGAACGGCTTTGATGTATTGCCGTTAAATACAACAGATGATTTCATGTCCATATGGAAGGATTTAACGAGGCTCAGAAGTTTTGGCGGGCACCCGATGTTTACAAGTGCAGTGTAAAGGCCCTCTCTGCTAACGGTGTCGAAGGTTTTGTTAAGGTTTACGAACGCCACAAACAGAGGTGTTCTCTCTGCTCTTTTCCTGAAGTTGGCGAAGTGTAAAGATCATATCTGTTGTGGAACGCTGGGCGCGGAATCCACATTGCAATTCGGGATATACATGATCAGCTAGTTTCTGGAGTCTTAATAAGACTAACCGAGCAAATAATTTACCTACTATACTTAAAAGGGATATACCACGATAACAGTTACAGTCACCGCGGTCACCTTTGCCTTTGTATAGGGTAACGATGTTAGCATCGCGCATATCTTGTGGTATATATCCCGCTTCCCAACATTTACAAAACAGATTGTGCAGGATGGGTAATATGCACTAGAGCCTGATGATTTCGGCATGGGTACCATCATTTCCAGGAGCCTTTCCGGTCTTAAGCTGCTTAACAGCCTTGTGGTATTCCCTTATGGTAGGAAGGTCATCTAACTCGGCCCAGGTAGCTAGTTTTGGCAAGCAGTCTGCAGCTTCCGGCATTATATTAACTGGTTCCGAATAGAGACCGATATAATGTTCTACCCATCGTTCGAGTTGGCGTTGGGCATCTGTAATAACAGTGCCATCCACTTCTTTAAGGGGGGCTGTTTTTTTAGGCAAAGGACCAAGGGCCTCTTTACTGCCAGCATACACACCACCAAAATTTCCGACATCAGCGCACGATTGGATACTTTGGCAAAGCTCGGTCCAGTATGCATTAGCGAAGTACCGTGATGTGCGTTGTAATACAGCTTTTGCATTCGCTAAATCGACACGCGACTTTTCGGAAGGGTTAAGGCGATGAGTAAGCGCAGCTTGCCGTTTGGACTCGAGTAGGGGTGTTATGTGTTCGAGATTTTCAGCGAACCAGTCCTGGTTTTTGACTTTCTTTTGGCCGAAAGCCGTACCAGCCACATCTGTTAGAAACTTTTTTACTTTGCCCCAGTCTTCCTCTATAGGAGCGTCTACGTCCCAGGTGGCAGTTTCATCGCGTACCAACTCTTCAAACTTTCGGACAAACTCATCATCCCTGGTTTTGGGAAGATCGATCTTCTTCCTACCGGGCAGTTTTGAAGAGTGGATCTTTTTGTGAGTTATAGCAACGTGCGAAGCCACCAAGGAGTGATCTGTGTCACAATCAGCGCTATGAAATGTACGCGTGTGTAGGGTCTCGCGGAGATTTTTCTTTTTGGTTAGGATAAGGTCCAGTTGATGCCAGTGACCAGAACGAGGGTGTTTCCAGGATACTTTGCGAGATGATTTGCCTTTGAAGTAGGTATTGGTAACACACAGTAGGTGTTTAGAGCATAGCTCTAATAAACGATGGCCGTTTTCGTTTAACTTCCCTATACCGTGGTTACCTATACAATCAGGCCAAGCTACGTTGTCCTGTCCAACCCTTGAGTTAAAATCGCCCAGATTGTATAAGCGGTCAGATGGTCTTAACCCGCGTAGAGACTGGTCGAGCTGGTCACAAAACTGTGTTTTGGCTTCATCCGTTGAGGATAATGTTGGTGCGTAAGCAGAAATAAGTGTTACGTATCCATGATTCGTATTTAACCGCACCAAAATAATGTGTTCCGATATGCCGCAAGGAGCCTCTATTGATGTTAAGAGATCGTTGCGGATAGCCTATAGATATGTGTAATGTGTCTCACCCAAGGAACCCTCGTCAGGGAGTCTGGTCTCTTGTAAGGCACAAATAACAATGTTAAGTCTGTTGAGTTCGGCGTCGATAATGGCAGTTTTACGCAGATCTTGTGCGTCAGTAGAAGTGTAGAAGAGCCTACACATGTGTCAGGGAGGCCTTTCCTCATAGTACGGACATTCCATGTTACAAATCGCATGGATAAGCGGTGTTGGGAATTGTTATTATTATGCCTTTTAGTCGCAGGTGTAAAATGTAACGGCGCCGATTGTCCAGTTGAGGCTGGTGCTCTCTACACCCTAAAAGAGCAAACCAGCACCGGGGCGGAACAGTACCTTATTGGTCGGGGGCTGCCCAACTTGGAGCAGGCGGTAACTGATCAGTGGGCCTACGATGGACCCTTCCACTGTCGGAAGCGACCCCTGGCGCCCGCACTTACGCCCATATGTGCAAACTTATAACCGATCACTGCCACTTCCCGTGTTGGTATCCGCGTGACGCAGGTGAAGTGTCCTCTCCACAGACACTGCGTTGCCTGGGACGCAATTATGGAAAACGCAGGGCTGCCCAGGACCTGCGCCAACCTCTCGGCCTTCCTGGCTGGATACGGGAAGAGATGGGGTGGTGCTATTCTACTCTGCCGGCACCACACGGCTGACCGACCGATTTGAATAGTTTTTATAATACCGCCTGTTCTATTTGGATCGTTTGGTATGTGCTCTTGCTTAGGTATTTGTCCATATTATGTTTTAGACTCTGTTGAAGTGTCTATTGCATTGATCGTATAGATTTTTGTTCGTAATGCCAAGCGCTCTGACATTTTTTTGTTAAATTGGTCTACATTTTTTAAAGTTGGAAATAATGTACAATTTCATCGTATTCAATTGTGTCGTTTACAATTCTTCTTGTGTTTAATATTGCTAATTGCTCCATTGTCAAATTCCCTATTCTGATGCTGTTCAACAGATCAACGAAAATGTTGTCATTTACTTGTCGCATATTTTGACCCAATTCACAGAAACTGAACATTCTTCATCAATGTCATTGTTCAGCTGCATAAATGTCATGTTGTTTGTAACAATATGCGCCTACACGAGTTGCAGATACGGGTGGTAATTGCATTAAGTCATCAAAGACTAATAGGTTAACCCTTAAAATCGTGTTTCACTTAAGTGACAGGTTGTCAGCTGTCGCCTAATTGTAATACCTTTACATGAACTCCTCGTGTCCCTTAGTCGCATTATACGACACCCGTCGCGTCCCGTTATCCCGTAGTCGCCTCATACGACACCCACGGAAAATAAATGGGGTGGTGCTATTCTTAGCTGGCATCACACGGCAACTATTTTTTTGAACTGTGCTTATTAAGCCCTTTCATTTGATACCCAACACGACATTACTAGTAGTATAAACATTTTTAATTCTTAGCTCTAGAGGGCGCCCTATGTAATGTATAGTGACATAACGTAGCCTATAACCAGCGGACTGTTTAGACGCTTCAAATGATACCTCATTTATCAAATTCTGATAAGTTGTTTAGAAGTTAGGACGGAACAAACGTTTTCGTTTCCACATACATACATACATACATACATACAGGTCAAAATCATAACCCTCCCTTTTGCTTTGCCGTAGTCGGGTAAAAACAAACAAAGCCAACCACAAAAATCAACACGGCACGGATGACAGGTGCGTCGGAAGATGGTGACAAATTAAGGTATTGGCAAAAACACTTCGTTTCATTTCTCTATTTTATTGAAAAGCTTACCCTCTCATAAGACGTAATGCGTCAGCGTTTGAGAAGAAACTTTTATTTCTATAGGCAGAATACAACTGTTTTGCGATTTTGAATCTGAACACTACGTGACGAGAGTAGATAAAGGTTATAATATAAGTACGTTATATTTTTTGTGTACAGTAAGCGGTTATTAATAAAAAAATAAAAGAAAAGAATAAATAAGTAAGTTACCATTACCACAAAGGGTTGGAGCAATTTATCATCTTATTTTAATATTGAGAGCTGTTCGATAAACCAAATCGCGTTGATGTCTTTTGTAAACCGACGTGTGCGCATGCGGCTGGCCGCTCTAAGCAGTATTTTGTAGTTACTATTAATTATACTGTGCTTTTGTTTAATCAGTCGGCATACTCTGATACCACAGTTTAGTAGTATTAAACCCCACGAAAAGAGTCGAAGTGAAAACGAGAAAGAAGAATTGAATTTTAAGAACGGTAGTTTGCTGAAAATATGATAAATGCATTCTTAACTAATAATGATTTTCTGTCAATGGCAGGTGGAATAAATTTAAAAATAAAGACCCGATTTATCAGCCATGATAATACCTACCAAAAATTTAGATATGAGTAAATTCCATTCTCTCTTCTCTCGCTCTCGATTTTATCTGGTTTTGACTTGTCAGTTGTCATAGGACGGTTCTAACTGTAGCCGCGCAACATCCGCTGAAGTAGGCGTAGTAGTTCTCACAAGCGCGTGCGCACCTGCATGGAATGCGGACGATCGCGTAACGGGCGCATTCGCTCGGTGCGGCGAGGTGGCGGCGGCGGCGGCGGCGGCGGCGGCGGCTGGCTGACTAACCATGACCCAGCTCAAGGCTGCGCTAACATCACACCCATGCCGCGCTTCGTAGGAAATGTGACGAGCGTCAGCATCATCAAGCGAACGTCTGCGCGTAGACCGACTAAATGTCCGCACGGACCACTGTCCAATAATCCGTTTGAGTCGACCAGTTTAGCTAAGCCTTAGTAGGTATCCCCCACACGTGGATTATGCTTGAATCTACCCACATCCATATAGACCGATCGTCCGAAGAGATTTTGAAAACAAGAGAGATCTTCAAAATATAAATAGTTTTTCATATTTGCGTTGGCCATGGAACACAAAAACTTTAATTTCTATCATTTTTATATGTTTGTATCAGATAAAGTAACATGTCCATAACTCATGCCTTGTAATTAAAAAAAATTAGTTCTGAGTTAAGCTAGACACCGTAAAAATCGTATGGAAGAATACCTCTAATTTTAGCAGTGTCTAAATGCGTATGTAACTTTTTTGTAAAACACCGATGGTAATTAATTATGCCGTAAGTATTTTCTAGCAATTTGTCCGAGAGTAGAACGAAATATTGACCGCAAAAGTTACAATAGTATTAATTATCTTTGATTTTGCTTCGTTTTTTATCTTAGGAGCTTAATAATCGACAGATAAAAAAATAACATCACATTACAGCCATAAAACACAAAAAAATAATTTCTTTCAACACGAAAAGAAGAAGAACGCGGAGTCTCAAAAGAGATTGACCATGCATGGTCTCAAAATGCGTCGCGCGTCACTAATCTTTGAACAATAAATTATATATCGTTAATTTTCACAAAGAATAGCCACCGCAATTGTTGCAAAAAGCAGGAAATCTATTTTTTTACAGTTCATTATTGTTAACAATTTTCACCACATAATTTTCTGTGTTTAACCTCTTTTACACTGTTTACCGAAAAGAGCAAGTTTAGAAGGAAATACACAAAATGACTTATACATGAGCACTTTTGTATCGTTCAACTTTTAATAACTCCAGAATATCTGTCCTAACTAAATAAGCATATGTTTTGTTACACTAGATCCCAACTGTAGTTAATAAATTTGAAGAGCGTAAGTGTCTATGACTACTTACTGGGAAGCCCCAACAATTGTATTTGTAAGGATTTATAAATAAAAAATATTTTTTATTATTTATCTGTTTAGAAAAGTGGACCACTAATCAGACTCTATAATTATATACCTTTGGTTGGCTTTGATGCGAGGCCTGCAAGCGGTGTCGCAATATTGTTGCAAAATAGTACGAGCATATCAAGAAATAAGCATAGCAAAAAAAATATTAAATAAATATAGAGAATTATTCATATAAAATATATCAAATTCATACATACATACATATATCACGCCTAGGTAGAGGCACGGGGTAGGCAGAGCGTAAAAGGCCGAAAAAACGTTCACTTACGCCACGTCTGACAAACATTTGAAATCATTCAGATAATTACGTATCACTATAACGACAGGTTGTCAGCCCATCGCCTAAAACTGCAAAACACATGTAACCCTCGAGTCCCTTAGTCGCTTCATACGACACCCAAGAAAGAATAGAATTATGGGAAAAATATATCAAATTCATGGCATTTAATTATAAATAAGTGAATTTGGTCGCTTATAGTAGGTATGAATCGCCATACATATGAATTTTGAGAGTTGCGAGTTGTGTTAAAGTTTGGCCGCATGTTGGTAACTATGCTGTTACCGGCTGTTTTTAGCCATGCCACACCTCGGACACTGGCGCTCAAATGTATGACACAAACGCGTTGCTACGCACACAGTCTAAGCTCGCGTAGGTGAACGCGGACCATGCTTGTGTGTGTGAGACAACATGTCAGGGTTGCCGCCATTTTGCGTTAGCGAATCGGGAATGCTATGTGCGGCAGAATGAAATGACCTTCGTCGTCGCGTCTTTGCTAGCCGGTGTCTGAGCGTCCTCCGAGCGCGGGTGGGCGGCGCTTGTAGGGGGAGGCAGGGAGTGACCATACTGTACGCTAGTACTATTACTGTGGCCATGCCGAGCCGGGGCGGGGCCTGGTTGTACGACGAATAAAAAATTGCAGCTATATCGACCGTATTTTGGGTAAAAATGTAGTCTGAAAAGTTGTAAATGCTGCAAATAAACATTGAACAGTAGATGTATTACGTATAAATGTATCTACAACTTTGTTTATAAAAACATTTTCATAATCTAATCATTTACGAGTAAAATGCTTTATAACATGGCAGTGTCTGCTGGAAACTCACTAAAAGCAAAAGTATGAACTTGGTAGTCAATTTGGGAATTTAATAGCACTCACTGTATGGTACGACGGTATCCTGGCTTATATTTAGTTACAAGCTTTCCGCCCAGCGGTTTCACCCCCTGGTATATTTTCAAGAAAATCTACCAAGTTTCATACCCAGTTTCATCCTCTATCTTACATCGTTAGGGGATGAGATTTTTGAAATGTACAAAATTTCTAGTTCCCAAGGAACTTCAGTGGTTTCGGCTATGCGCTATCTAAATAAAGATCGGTCAATGCTGCTAAGCTACGTAACGTAGCTTAGCAGCATTGACACAAGCGACACAAGTCAAAAATGTTTAGGCAACTGACATTTTCTTCATGCTGTATTGTTAATAAGCTCCAATAGCTGTGTTTCTACTAAATGAAAGCAGTCTGTAATCATCAGCAATTTTTTTCAGGCTATAATCTGCTGACAACTTGCTAACAGCTACAATCTATCTACATCAGTTTACCATAAACAGATTGACTAGGACAGTTCTGTTTGTCAAAACTTACTTACCTTTTAAAATGTTCTACATTTACTTGTTTCTTTGCCGAGGCATGTTCAAATTTCTTGATTTTATATATGAAGAGTACCTATAATCGATTATTATCGACTCAACAACGACGAAGTTCCAGTTTCAAAATCACGTCACGTTAAGTTCAGTCAGGGAATTCCAAATCGTTTGAAAATTATTTTTTCATCCAAGTTGTCAGATTTGAATATTAAACATTCAGTGACTATATTGTATGCAGGCTGTAATCTAAACCTAAGGGCCGGCAACTCGTCGGCAACAGCTTTGATCGTACTAAGAATAGGGATGGGGTGACATGAACGAATGTCGGAGGACTTTAATCTATACAACTAATTAGCATTTCGATATTACTTAATTTAAAACTAGGCGTCGCGTCGCAAATATCGCCTGATTAATACCCAGGAAATTCTCATTAAATTGGTGTTTCTTTTTCCAGGTTTGCTGGACACGCTGGACACGCAGGTGGACGCGAAGAACTGCCCCGGCGTGTGCATGCACGCGCTCGCTTCGCTCATATGCTCGCACGTGCTGGATGAGGTAGACTGCCCCAACCCCAGCATGAAGTGCTGCGTCGACGAGCCGCTCGGTCAGTAAGCTATAGCCCAAGAAAATACCACACCAAAATAAATCCTCTCAAGGAAAAACTTCCATAATCCTGCATGCATTATTTATGCAAGAAAAATATATCTGATTTGTTTATGTTGCAGGCAACGACACGATGGTGACGACGCGAAGGCCGTTCACCACTCGGTACACTACCACCGAGGCTGATGATGATGATGAGGAGGAGGAACCCACCACCAGGGCCCCGCATCACGACAAATATAAAGACAGTGGTAATTATTAGGTATACTCCGTGTATGCGCCATACGCCACCTCTGCGACGGTTGAGGGATTAATAAAAATATTACATCATAATCTATTGTTTGACTCTCCTTTTGTCTTTTGTTATAAGTGATGATAAAATGGACATGATAATGGAAAGCTTTTAGATGTGAGCACGTAAACAGTCTTTATTTAGTTGTTACCAAGTTGGCGATAAGATAGTACAGGTACTAGGTAATACACCTACCTGAATAGATTTTCCTAGAACATTCTATGGAAATTTTCCTTAAGACTTCATACTTTTGATGAACAAAAGGCTTTTCAAGGAGATGTATATAAATACTCTGTAACAAAGCCAATATCGAAGAAATGAAAAAGCTTTTCTCTCTCCTTGTAACGCAAACAAGGCTTATTGATTTTATAGGAAAATAATGTCCGACGTGACCTTTTCATTTTCTTTTATAAATTCTGATAAACAAGACGACGCAGAAAAGGCTTTGTTGCTACGAGTATATTGAATAACTACTAAGAGCTTATTAGTGGCGCGCTAAAATAAAGTCTAGGAGAAACACATAATGCGAAAGAATGTAAAACCCATGTTGTGCATTTGCGAATATTTTTATGTAGTTAATGTGAAGATGTTCAAAATTTTAAAGTTGCAACTGCTAAGCGAAATAACTGTTTTATAAACTTGTTATAGTCTAGTTGATATACGTGATATACAGAGTGAAATTTTACAAGTGACCGATAGCAAATACGCAGATCAGGCTGGTGATAAGGAAGATAGGTCGAAATAAGACAAAATATTTCGAGCTTCCATAGTAACTCAAATCAGCTGATCATCAATTTTGTATGGAAGTCTAATAAATTGTTCATCATACTTTGTTTTACCGCCCGTACTTTGTTTTCAGTTTTGGTCACTAGTAAAATTTCACCCGATATGGGCTTTCACGGGCTGGTTTGACCTGGTGCCGGTTTTAGGCAACATCGCGTGCCCGGGGGTGTGCGTGGAGGCCCGGCTCACGCAGTACTGCGAGGCCTACCTGACGTCCCATGACCTGTGCGTCCAGGGCCGCCTCTGCTGCGTCTCCAAAGACGGGTACGGGGACAAACCCCCGCCAGACCTCGTTGTCCCCAATGAGAAAAAGCCACACACCAGGAGACCCACTACAGCGGTTAGTATTTATATTTCCTAAATACTTTACTTGTAAATCATGTCTCAAAATTTTCTATTTTTAAACTTTTACGTCTGATCTAATATTGACTAAGTCTATACTTGTGTATGTGCAATGTACTTACATATAAGACTGTCGTTTCTATTTCCGTTCTGACAATCAATAGCAAAGCGAATTCTAATACCTACGTATTCTTTCTGCTAAAGCGAATATACATAAGTAGTTAGGTAGGTATGTACAGTTAATAGCGCAGGAAACTGATGACAAAGAAAAATTTCTAAATTAGTATCTTTTTCACATTAACTAAATATGTACGTTCTGATACATCTACTGGATGGTGACATGAAATTTCTATGTCGCAATAAATCACACAATCACAATAAAATGCTGCCAAAAGGTTTTTTTTTAGTTCTGTGTCTGACCAGACATAGTTGCGTTGTATTTCCGTTATTTCTTTTATTGTTGTTGCGCGTCTGTGGCTCACTGTTGTCAACATGCAGAAAAGGAGCGAATTGAATGGAAAAGCAAAGATCACAAATGTTAGTTGTCTGTTGTCTTTTGCAGCTGACAACGACTCCTCAGCCGAAGCAGAAACCAGGGCGCAAGTGTCGCGGTGACTGCATAAGCGGCCTGTTCGCGCTGTTGTGTGACCATGTGGACGAGGACGCCTCATGTCCCGGCGATGCCACCTGCTGTCTCACCGAGCCCAAGAACGTGGAGACCACCACTAGGCGTCCCACCACCACGCCAAGACCTACTACGCCGGTAAGAATGTATCAGCAAGTCGTAAGGGTCTCGGCGACTAGATGGTGACGCCCCATTTTTGGAGGTATCCTATGCCGCCACGAAGCATACCTCTATAATTTTGAAGTGACTGATGGTCATCCCGGCTAAAATCATTTATATGTTCTATCTATCTAATTAGCCTTTATTAGCCCACTGCTGGAGAAAGGGACCTTCTTTTGCATGTTGAGTGCGAAAAAACGTATCATATAGTTGTACTATAAAGATAAACCCTTGAGAAAACCGAAGTCGCGCCGCACATCTAAATCAGTCAGAAAAAGTCAATTATTCGTAATAGTACAATGTATATGTAACTTGCCTCTATTATCTGTGTGCAGCCCCCGCTCCCGCGCTGCCCGGGCTACTGTCTGCTGAACATCATGGCTGCGTTCTGCGAGCGGCCGGCGGTGCTGCTGTCACATACGCACTGCCGGCACAGTGGCTCCATCTGCTGTGACAACACCAGGTCAGATCGACTTATTGTTCTTGATAGTTCCCTCAGTAAAAAAGTTTCATTCGAAAGTCATATCTATTTTTATCAACACTCATCTCATAATATTTAGGTATTCGAAATATGAACTCGAAAACAAAGTTAAAAAATGAAACAGTTTTTTTTGCCAATACTCAAATCGCCATCTCCACCTGTTAGTTGTTGTTGTACGGTAATTGTTTGGTTGTTGTTCCGTTGTTTTATTAGGTTGTTGTTCAGATGTTATTTAGTAGTTGTACCGATATTGTTCAGTTGTTATTCAGGTGTTGTTCAGTTGTTGTTTAGTTGTTGTTCAGTTGCTGACTGGACTTCTGAACAACTGCTACGCCTCGTGTGATAAACAGACACTCGCATTCTAATGACCTCCAGAATATGGCAGTTGCGTAAATTACTATTAGTGTCTTATTCCATATTTCTCGTTCAGAGTGCCGCCGCGGACGACGACCAGGCCTACGACTACGACGACGACGACACAAGCGCCCACGCCCCCTACCGACCCGCGCCCCGACTGCCCTGGCTCCTGCATCGTGTCGCTTCTCTCTTTCACCTGCTTCCGTAAGTTTATTCTTGGGTTTTTTGTCTTCTAAGGAAGACTACGGGTCACATACTGCAGGTCGGAAGCGTCAAGTGGGTGGGCATAGAACTAGCTGGACTACAGACGAGCGATGGTGGGATTTGCTTAAAGCAGCGTTGCAAATATACGGGTTGTAAGAGACGATGTACCGAAAACTTTGCAGGCATGACCATAGTACTGAACAACTTTATCTATGCAGAATATGTTGGTAAACCGGAAGAACACTTAGACCTTCCATACAAAGTGCCCGATTAGCTGACTAACTTTCTACGGGAACTTGAAAAAAGAATCGTTTCCCAACATAGGCTTCATAGTAAAAGTTGTTCAGTTTCATGGTCTGATCATGCCAGCAAAGTTTTCGGTACAGCAACCCTTACACCCTGTATGTGGCCTTAAAACAAGCCAGTTGGTCCTGGAGCATGGACGATACTTTATTTAGCGCTGCCACAGAGCAATAGAGACGCCTATAAAACTACGCGGCGCGGCGGGCAGGAAAGCATAGGTGGCGAACAGTATAATAGAAATATAATAAGCACTTGACTTACCGCCATTACATTGTAACCAAAAGCTCTGCTTAAATCAAATATTTATTTTTAATCGATCAAAGATGACGTGCATAAAGGTGGGAACGGCCAGATGCAAAGCCTATCATAATTTAGCCATGTCAATAACTAACTAACGTTGCCATCCAGTTGTTCTTACAGCTGCTAATTTTCACAGGATGAATTGTAAATGTATTGAAATCGCTGTCTTGATTCAACGTAAGTAAGTAGACTAATGATGCAAATTGTAAGGTTTGAATTGCTAAGTAGGCGTAATCATAGGGAAAAAATGTAATTTGAAATGCACCGCTTATCATGCTAGGTAGGTCAGAATGTACGTACTAGAATAATGTATTAATGGCTAGGTAAATTCTCATCGGTCACGAAATGATAGGCACCTACTACTTGCACTGGAAATAGCGTAGAAAACGTCTACTGTCTGCATTATCTATAAGGGTATGATTTTAACAGTTTCAAATAAAGGTGGGAAGACAATTGTTGCTGCGTATTTTTAGCGCTTTTGTAACACATGGGTCTGTTAAACGACGTATTAGTCAACAAACCGTAAACGCACCGTCGCCGTATTTGTATCGAAATAAGATCGTAGTATACAATTTCCTGTTGTCTGTGAATATTTTGGCAACCTAATAAATATAAGTACAATTTTGTTCCTAAAATAGTAGATCTGTCAGCAAAGTTATGTCACCACCAAATTATTATATCAATCACCAAATTTTTATTTTTAATAATTAAATTGTCACTTAAACATAACACAATATAAAAATATAAAAATCAATTCTGTATTAAAAATCACGTTTGTTAAAGATAAAGGGACTCTCCTTTTTACAGCACAGCTAACTACGAGTAAAGGCTACGAAGTAAATTAAAATAAGGGTGTTGCAAATTGTGACACATTTAATCGTTGGAGACACAAAATATTTTTCCCTACTTTGTCTCAAATAGGGTTCACTGTGTCGTAGAACGTGCCTATTTTTGGAATGCGTAATTTGAAGACTCCACATACGTTTCTTATGCTACAAAATAAGAGGTCTCAGGTGTAGTTGTGCTAACGTGTTTTGTTTGTTCAGGCAACGCGGAAATGACGGACGTGTTCAAATGCAAGAAGGCGGGCACGCAATGCTGCGCGCCCAAGTCCAAGATCCAGGAGGTGGTCGGCATCAAGGACAAGAACGAGTCGTACCCGCTGGCCACCAGCGCCGCCACGCAGTACACGCACTACACCACCGCCGTCACCCACACCACACCCATGCGTAAGTCTCGACCGATCATTTGGAACGTTGAGAACGTCGAGAACGAGCAGCTGTCGCTCTTTTCATCAGCAACACCTTAAGTTACTCAAAAACACCGATATAAGCTTAAGGGCTGTACGTGCTGCTAGTGCTGCAATTATATTGAAACTATTTATTAAAATTTTCTTTAATTTTGTTTGCTATTAATCATCACAATAAAACAAACAGGATACGGTATCAACATTCTGCGTGGAATCGGGACGTTACGCAACTCAATTAAGAAATTAATGGCGGTAGAACAAAAATAGTTTAAATTCTCAATAATTACGTCTAACACCTTAGTCATCCGTGACCACGAGCTCTGAAAAGAGCTCGTGACGTAAGATTTGTAAAATCCAAAATAAACACAACTTCAATTTGCTCGTTTAAAATTGTTTTATTGTGATATTCTTTTTAAATTGATATTTCTACAAGTATCTACTATTTCGAGTACTTATAGAATTTTCTGTGCAATTATATTTTCTCTACTTCAGTTTGCATTGAGGATTCTCAAAAAGATTGAAAATATCTAAGAATTTTCAATAAGCTTTGTCGAGTACACACTCTAAATATTCATCTTCTTATTACTTAGTTCATTCTCAATAATACGCGCTTAATTAGTCATGGTAATTAGCGAAACGTTCGGTCGAGGGTCGGAGGAAAGAATAATGATCTAAATTCTTAAAGGAGAGGGATATAATGCCGAGATTTTTTAAATTCAGTATCAGTTAAATTATGAATTTTTGATTCAAGTGGCAATTTTGCAAATAAAGAGAGAGTATTAGTATGAGTTATGCAACTTTTTTGCGGATAGGTACATATAGGTTTAGGACAACTCTTTTGAAAATTTAAGGCGCTGTGATGATATTAAGAGCGCCATATGTCAACCACATCCAGTCCACTGCTGGACACGAGTTTCCTTCTTTTGTGGGATTTTTTCTTCATATTATATATTAATATTTTTCATTATATTCACCGGTTAGGTTTTTGTCAGACAAGTCAGAATAAATACCCCGGGAGGATATGAACGTATCTTTTCTATTAAAACAACTTGTTCGTTTGACATTTCAAATCAGATGGAAAATTTCGAATAAGTATTTACTTTAAAGTCTACGGAATTACAGCTTATATATGTCGCAGTATTATGGCAGAATTAGGATTTCGGCCGAAATCCTAGGATTTTGGCCAAAAGCCGGATTATGGTAAAATCGTAGACTTCATTCGACCATCATCCTAAGTAGATCTAGGATTTCGGCCATAATCCTAGGATTTTGACCGAAATCCTGGATCTACGTAGTAATATGGTAAAACGAAGGCTGCAGAACACTTTTTGTAAATTTTGTGGTGATTATACACATAGTACATACATAAATACTTGCGGAGTATGCAGAGTTTTAATGGCCATAAAAAAATTTGAGGGCTATTTTAGATAAAACGTGAATGACTATAGAAAAATAAAATGGTAATACACATGAAGACTTCCATCCGTTAGTCGCTTCTGGGTGTCGTACACGCGGGAAAGAATAGGGGTGATGCTATTTTAAGCCGTCATTACACGGAATAGTGACTATCGCCATGCATTACTATTTGTCTTTACTTTTATTCTTATTATGCTTTTGGAGAGAAAAATAAGAACTTAAGAAAATTTGATGAAACAAAATAAATTACACAAAAAATATTTATAATAATCAAATCAGTCTTTTATTTTTATTGATTCCAGATACAATGTACTAATCACTTTTATTATTAGGTATCTAGTATTGATATAAAAATTAACCATTTTTCATTAACATTTAAGTGCTAACCTCTTCTAACTATGACAAATATAACAAACATTAAACAATTCGTATTTCTGTCATTAACATAAACTTTTGAGTATCATTTCTTTCATTAAAGATTTTTCAAGTAGTAAAAACAATATTTTTTAGATAATCACATAAGTAACTGTTTATAATATTATTAGATGAGTAATAAAATAAAATAAATAAAAACAAAAGACGCCGCGCGCGGGGGAGGAGCGTATTGTTCCCTCCCCGCTCATAGATTCCCCCGAATCGCGATTAATGCCATAATACTAAGCAGATCCAGGATTTCGACCAAAATCCTAGGATTATGGCCGAAATCCTGGATCTGCTTAGGACGATGGTCGAATGTAGCATACAATTTTGCCATAATCCGGCTTTTGGTCAAAATCCTAGGATTTCGGCCGAAATCCTAATTCTGCCATAATACTGCGACATATACACGTGTAATGTTTTGCAGACGTAGGAAGAGTACCTATTCTCGATTGTTGTTATTGTTACAAACTAATTGGATAAAAGTATTTTTACTAAATAAAAACAAATTCTAACGTATTTTGTAATTGGAGATTAGAGGCTGTTAGCAGAAAAATAAAATAATTAAGACGTTGTTAACAAATGCCCAATTAGAAATGAAAAAAATAGCAAAATACTTGTTAAGGAGTGGAAAAAAACCTTGTTTTTCACATAAAAGTATGGCTGTTGCTACGAATCTCTGTTGTCAAGCGTCTTAGCTTTTTGTTCGCATAGAAATAATTTAAAGCTTCTCTGTTGCTTGTTCCGCTACGAAGGTTGCCAAGCGCCTACACAATTATATGAATTTGGTATCGGTCTCTCCAATTTACCTACTGACAAGTGTTTACTAACCAATTTATTATTTCCAGCGCCGCCCTACGACCCCAACTACGGATCGACTCACCGCGCGCCTGAAAAATACAACAAATACGTATGCGGCGTCAAGGGTAAGTCACAATATATACCAAGGAGCAGTAGTTTAACTCGAACACTTTTCCACTTGAATCTACCTTCATTAGCAGGGATGTCAACAAATTGGTTTTGCGAACCCGAATTTGACTGATGTCTCACTTCAGGCAACTATTAGTTTCAACCGCTGCTAATAATTTTCCCGCGAGACTAAGAAATTTAATATAACTTACGTTCATCAGGGAGAATGTAGGTTTATAATGGTAAAAGAATTTCGAAAATCGGTCCAGTAGTAAATTCAATTCAAACAAATAATCAAATATTTCCTCTTTATAATATAAGTGAAGATAATGCAGAGTTACAGCGAGAAAACAATTGAATGTCATTATTTTTAATGAATAGTTAGGTTTCTAGGCAGGGGTGGATTAAGACTACTTCATGCCCTAAGCAATCAACGACTGTGGCCCCCCCATCCGTATGTAAACAAGAATTCAAAGCAAACAAAAGCACTCGTTTGTTGTATTGTATAATAACAAGATACAATTTTCGGCTAAATATAGGGTACCTCACAGCTATCTCTAACCATGTGTCATGAGTGTAATACATTGTACTAGCGACATTAGACATTTCACACTACAGATGAGTGCGGCCCTTAATAGTAGCTGCCAGCTGAAACTAGTTGAGAACTGACACATTTTTTGAGCGAAGCAACTACGATATTTCTCGCTAAATCTGGATTAGAACTCTAAACATTTTCCGGAAACTAAAAGCTGTTCGGAACTGACACTTTTCGCGAGCGTGGCGGGAACGACCTTCTCGCTCTAAATGGGCGAGTATTTCTAATACTAGCTGCAAGTGTACTTGATACAGCTAATGCTGGTAAAAGCTAATGCCCTGCTGTAAATTCCGTTTTATTCGATGATAATTTTTTGATTATTTTGTATGCTATGGAATTTAATTTCCTACATATTTTTTCTTTGTGCTTCTTCTGGTGCCCCCTTAGGCATGATGTTTAAGCAATTGCTTGATTTGCATAAGGGTTAATCCGATACTGTTTCTAGTTATCAATTTTACTGACTTCCTGATACTCAAACAAAAGCGCGCGGCGGCGGCAGTGCGGTTAGCTGTGACACAAGCGGCACGAGATTCTATGTAGTAGTAGTGTATAGGTATGTTAGGCGTGTGTATGTGTGAGTGCGCAAACCGGGCGTAAACTTAAACTTCTGCTCCTTGGTATATACCCACAATATTGTCGGTAAGTGCTCTAACTTTATGGAGAATGTGTGTATGTGTATAGTACATGTTGATACGTCAGGTATAGGGACAACTCGAGGTACTGTTTATGTATCCCCCATACATATAATCTGCAGGATAGTATCACGTCATCCACCATGTAGTTTCACAAATAAGTAGCAGTGGTATTCAAAAGGCTGATGAGGGTTGGTTAGGAGAATATGAAAATGATTTTTATAATTGTGAAAGCAGTGAAAAGTTAACTTTCACATCAAGAAAGGCAATGGCATCAATGCTTAAAGGTATACAAATATTAGAATGAATGAAAGAAGATTAACGAAACAGGTGTATATGGCGAGTGTGGATGGGAACGTTGGAAGGGGAAGAACAAGAAGCACGTACTTGGATCAGATCGGGGACGTCCTAAAGAAAGGTCAGGTCAAGAGTACCCTAAACCGACGAGCATGTATGCACAGATTGATGCATGTTGAAGAAGCGAAAGAGGTATGTCAGGATCGTAGCAAGTGGAAAGATGTAGTCTCTGCCTACCCCTATGGGAAAGAGGCGTGATTATGTGTATGTATGTATGTATCATTAAATAAACAGGTACTGTTTTTTATTTACATAGGTACTACATCACTACGCTACCAAATAGTAACATATATGCAGGTCGTTTTAATACTCAAAATGAATCTTTATTGCTTTTGTATGGCTATCTGTGCGTGAACACCAAAGTTATTAAAATCATCATACCGTTTTATTGGAAGTGTGCACCGATGCGACATCACCCAGGGTGGTCACCCGGGTCGCACTGCCTGCAGACCAATTAAGGAAAACCCGTATTCGCTTTGACATGCTGTCATTCAGAACAGAATATACGAGTAGTAATTAATAAAAGTTATACCCTGTTTAAAACAAACAAAAAACACGTACCTAGACCAACATTCAAAAAGCAACCCACACACAAAAAATGAAACACATATAGGGATTGCAATCACGCAATGCGTGATCCTGCAATCCCGCGGGATCCCGCGCCAACTTTGGCCTTGCGGGATCCCGCACGTTCAAAGCGCGGATCCGCGGATCCCGCACGGGGCGGTAAAAGCGCGCGCAATGTTGCCGTTTCTTGCAGAACGGCTACTGGTGGTTGGCGTCGGCGGCGGCGGGAGTGTACAATATCACGCGACGTTGCCGTTTCGCACAATTTGTGTTCCTGTTCGGTCTCGGTCGGCTCGTGCGCGTCTCAGTCAGTTCAGTCAGTTGCACTAAGACTACCTGATACTTGCCTACAAATATATGCTGACCATCCAGCCTACTAGCGTAGAAGCTGAAAGAGCGTTTTCGGCGTCAGGATATATTTGTAATTCACTGAGAAGCAGGCTGGGTGACGACACCATTGATACTATTAGCTTTCTACGAGCATACTTTCAAAAACGATCGCCATAGTGGTAGCCAAAGTTAGTATTAGTAACATAACAAAGATGTGATTTGATTATTCCAATAAAAATTGTGATCTCATATGTTAATGATAATAGTTATAATATAAGAAACAGCATTTTTATATTAAAAGACTGTTGATTTGTTAGATTAAGGACAAAATAAACAAATCAATGCAAGTCTAATTCATGCTAAAATTACAAAAAACAGATAAGTAATGTAGGACTGATTTTACTTACAAATAAATAATTTATGATTGTTTTTTTTGTCAAGAAACAAATATTTTTAGTTCCAACATGAAAGACATGTTCAAGTTTTTTAAATAAAAGTTGTTTTTTTTAACAAAAACCTGCATTCTCATATGTATTTTTAACATCATTTCAACGGTGCGGGATCACGCGGGATCCGCGCGGGATTGGGCCAATCCCGCGTATCAATCCCGCGGGATTGGCGGAGGTGCGGGATTGCAATCCCTAAACACATATTTGCGCAATCCTTTGATGTTCGATTTGAAACGCCAGAGTTTTGGGATTGATGTTTGATTTTACAGTACAAGTCTGTACCTACGTACACCCTCATCAATAACTCGTTGCAAGAAAATATTTACTCAGCTTTGCAAGCAGATGTCGTACACTAGTTATTCTTTTGTGCCATGTTTTATTTCATACTTTTTCGAGACTCTGTAAGGTTCAATCAAGTGGAAATGTCTGATCCTCTTAGATGCTTGTGCAGTTAAAATCCTATTAGCTACGGACGCTGAAAGCTGCCCCTACGTTGGGAATATGACACGTGCTACGTTATAAGATGAATACTTTAACTTTTGCATGGAGTTCAAATCAAATCAAATTCTTTATTTAATAAACATAATTACTAATACGTAAAACTATACAAAACAATTATGAGGCTTAACTACTAACTAAACTAAGAATAATCATTCCTGTGTCTTAGGTAAACAGTTTGCCAACATAACTGTTCTAAATAAAATATAAAAATAAAATACGACTATACAAGTAAAATAAACTTAAATACACTTTAAAATATTACTATTCTAAAACCTATTCTAACGGAGTTGTATCTAGGCAAAGTTTAGAATAAGCTAGTGCTACAGAAGAAACCCTACCGAGGCCTATGAAATACTTGTGTAACGACCGTTGACTAAGTAATCATAGATATTAACTGGGACCGATGGCTTAACGTGCTCTCCGAAGCACGGAACCATCTTTCTTACGGAAAATCAGGTGGTTTAGTCTGCAATATCTTAACCAGACTGGAAACAAAAATACTACTTTGCTTTAGTCAAGTAGAAGTCGATATTTACAAAGAAGAAAGCGCGCGTCAACGCTGGTTATATCGAGTTTCTCACGGTTTCATTCGTAGGATTCCTCTGAAACATTATCTCACTCTGAGTAGTAGAACCGTCGCGTCACCCCCGTCCGGGCCAGGGCCGGGATGCCACAAAGGAAAACTTTGTGATATGACGAGATTCGAATAGGTATTTGCTTTCTATTGTGTTTTTCATTATTAAGTGTACTTATGACTTTGTTTATAAGCAGTCAAAAATTTTGTTTGCTATTTGTCAGTCCCATTCAAAATTTACGATCGACTGATTGAGCTGTTGGTTGAGTTCTTTATTTTTTCTCTTGAAATCGATTCATGGTTTCGAGGATAATTTTTCTGACGCCGGGTGTTTACAAGCAGAGTGGCATAAAATAACAAAATGACAAGTTGCACTTTAGGCGGTTCTCCAATTTGTCATCCGTCGCTGCGTAATTTTACGAACGATCGGTGCCCTTTTTATGAAACTACAGGCTACAAGTCTACAGGTGAAATTCTTAGTACAGTCGGTTGTAGCACATAAGGTACCAGGGGTACTCCAAAAGAACTGAAGCATTTTTATCCCAAGTTAATACATGATAAAAATTTAATCTTATTTTTATAAAATAAGTGATTCTCTACTAATACATATTCATTTCAAGAAAAATATCTTGCTGGGGACAGTGATAATTCAGTTCTTTTGGAGTACCCCTGGTACCTTACCGACTAGGTACGTAATGAACATCGAATTTCACCTGTAAAATTTTAGCCTGTAGTTTGATGATATTCGGCACTGATAGACACCTTAGTAACGCACAGTCACGCACCGTAGCCACTTTTGTATGGGAATAAGATCGGTATTCGCAATTTCGTTGTATTTTCATTTGTTGTATTGGGAGACCTTTTAAATATTATTTTTATTATATTTTTAGTACTTATTAATGCAATCGCAACAGTAATACATGTTCTAGGAAAATTTCAACTGTCTAACTATTACCGTTCATGACTTACAGCCTCAAAACCATTATGGGAAAATCAAGGAAAACAAATCATGTTTCTTGTCAGGTTAATTATATCTTTTTAGAATTTGTTGTTATAGCGGCAACAGAAAATACAACATCTGTGGAAACTTCAACTCTCCAACTATCACTGTTTGTGAGATAGTCTGGTAGCAGCCCATAGGCATGGAAGTCTCAGAGTAAAATTTACCCTTTTTGACCCTTTGGGTACGGAAGCCTAAAAAAAGCATTTCCGGAATGTTCCCGAAATGAGTACAAGTTCGAATAAAATTATTTAATGCAAAATTACGTATTCAAAATGTGA
Source organism: Tuta absoluta (assembly GCA_027580185.1). Classification (NCBI taxonomy): domain Eukaryota; kingdom Metazoa; phylum Arthropoda; class Insecta; order Lepidoptera; family Gelechiidae; genus Tuta; species Tuta absoluta. The sequence goes on along the minus strand of JAQAHW010000001.1, from coordinate 32,821,981 downwards.
TAAATATTGTCGATACAGGTACATCGTCCCGCAGCGGCAGACGAGCGGGCCGCGTGATGGGCGGCGAGGATGGCGAGCGCGGCGAGTGGTGTTGGCAAGTGGCGCTGATCAACTCCTTGAACCAGTACCTGTGTGGCGCCGCGCTCATAGGGACCCAGTGGGTGCTCACAGCAGCGCATTGCGTCACCAAGTGAGTCACTAAAGATGGTAAAATTTTACTAAAAACTTCGAACAGCCTGGTGATAAAGAACAACTTTCCCGAAATACGACAAAACCTACGAAATGTTACAGCCAACCAAGTCAATATGGCAGGCCCAATATTTTTTCGTTAGGTACGGGAGTCAAATAAGGCCCACTCTTATTAATTCTTATGAATTTAAAAGTTTAGTTGAGTTAATGAGAAAAATACTAGCAATTTTAACCCTTTTACTTAATTAATTTATTGGAAAGCATACAAATGTAGGAAACGATAAAAAAACATTATGCATCAGTTTTAAAAACATCCGCCTGATTCCACCTTGGGCCTATTAAATGGTATAACTACATTAAGGCCGACTAAAGAAATGATATTTAGACAATTTAATTAAAATTGGCATTTGGGAACCTAACATTCGGAAAACTTTAGGAAAAATACAACCATATGGGCTTCATTAAAATAAAGACATTAAAATACGTAACATTCACTCCAAAGTGCAAAACAGTAATATAACAAAACCTAATAAAACATAACATATAACACATAAAACAACATAACAAATCATTATAACAATATTTGCCGTGTGATGCCGGCTTAGAATAGAATCATCCTATTTCTTACCCATGGGTGTCGTAAGAGCCGACTAAGGGACTCGAGGGATGTGTTTTGCAATTTTAGGCGATGGGCTGACAACCTGTCACTATAGTGATACACAGTTATCTGATTGACCCTCAAACTTTTGTCAGACGTGGTGTTAATATCTGTTTTACGGCCGTTAACGCTCTGCCTACCCCGTAAGGGATAAAGGCGTGATTTATGTATGTATGTATGTTATAACAATATTACAGCCGAAGTAGCGTTTTTGAAATTCACGAAATACTTTTTTAAATTAAATTACTCTTAATTTTTATCGTTGCTTCGCCGCACTGTTTTGACAATTTAAAGTTGAACTGAAGTTGCCAACGCGGCGCGGGTATACATTGTTATTTATTTGATGAGTGCCGTCAATCATCATTTCAATAAACTGAAGTTAAATAGCAATGTATGGCAAATCGTAATTCACTGGCAGCAATGTGTAGTGCTCACCTAGACTAGCAATGTGATTATTTCATCGACTGATGATAATGAAGAATATTATTATTTTTCGGTTCTGTTGTAACAGCTTGTATACTGTACCAGCATTAAATTTTGATCAAAATATATATGAACTTTCTCAAAGTACTATATTTCTTTTTGGCGTTTATTACACTAAAGGCTTCTAGAAAAATAAAAATCTCCATATCTCTGATGAATGCTAGAAAATAAGCAATTGTCTTAGCATCTCTTATGTTCTAAATTATTTACTTAAATTAACTAAAATTCAAATAAGCCTCGTTGTTAATATTTACCAAGAATTCTTATCATAACAGGCCTGGGCCTCATTAGCAGGCATTGCTCTGGGCCGTATAAGCTCAATATATAGCTCAATATATAGATGGTAGAGGCATCGCCACTCATGGTGCCGAAAGTCGCAGGTTCAAATACTTCGAGCGGTAGACAATTTTTAAGTTTTCATAAAAAATATATATTAATAGCAAAATAAAAGAGTTTTATGGTTCGTTTTGTTGCTGAATATAATATACTTGTCTCGCCAAATTTTAGAAAATGATTGAATAGATTTATAAATTTTCTGAAATCGGTGATCATTTTTTTGGGAAACCATTACAAGGCACGGTCGAAAGCACTCAGACAACTTTGAGGCTATTAATTTGATAGCGTCGCGCACAAATGCAAATGTAATTTGTTGATCAGATTGGTGTACTATAACAGCCTCTTTAAAATAGTGAGCGTTATTCCAAGCTAGGGCAAGTTATTTGATTTTTAACTACATTATTTCGACTACCCGATTTGCTATTTTCAAATAGTGGGCCTTATTCCAAGCTAGGTCAAATTATTTGGTTTTACTACCTTATTTCGACTACCCTAACTTATTTTTTTGAATACAATTTGACTACCTTATTTTGACCTATGTTCCTTGGGAAAAGTTGTTCCTTATCAATAACCGAGTTTTCTGTATCTGCCACTAGTAAAATTTCACCCCATATACCTTATATCCGTATATCTAGCAGGGCTCCACGACATAGAGATACGGCGAGCCTGGCGGGTCAGTTGCAAGGCACTGATCTTCTTCATGAATCAGTACCTGTGCGCTCATGGAAGTACCTACTGTGGGGACATACAAAAAGGTCACAATATGAAAGTCTTAAAAGTTCTTATTAAAACGGTAACGGGCTCCTTCTACAACATTATTAACTAAAAAGACCACGAAAAAAAAAATTCAGAAACCTTTACCCAGGAACGTGATTTTTCTTGCAAAAGGTTTTTCTTCGACAGGTTCTGGGCTATTTATTACCGCCATTTTATGCGATATAGACTTTTAAACATATTTGGAATCAGATTTTTTTTGCGTCGTTTGATCTGGGTTAACTGATGATCAGAGTTTTTTTTTGTACAGGACACAACCGTATTTCTTATGCTTATTTTGCACTGCAATGTATGAATCGAAAAAAAATACGACAGAAATAAGAACTGTTGTGTGTACTTATGATTCCGGACTGTCGCTTCAACCTTTTCTCCTGGACCAACAATTTACATACAATCTAGGATTCAGCATTTTGCCTCACCTCATAAAAGTAAAGCAAAGTCGTTTCATACAATTAGCTTCACCTTAGGTACGTATTAGAATCTCGGTCATTTTGTTTATTTATTTATTATTATTAATAATTTATTGTACACAGCAACAATTTACAATGAGACAAGACGCAACAGGTTTACTTATTTGTAAAAATAAATTTTACAGCAAACGAACATTAGTGAGATTCCATAATTCGAGACGCGGATATGACGTGCACAATAGCAAAAAGTACTGTATATATACGAATACTACAATATACCATAATATACCTACGTTTACGCACAGAATAATAACTAGTAAGTTTACGTTAAAATACTTATATACCTATTAATATATAAATATGTCAAATATATACTACTTCCATACTTACATTACTACGGATATGCAAGAGAAAGATACATTTTCATCTTCGTCAAATTCATATTATTGTATTGATTGAGAAGCTTGCTTTACAAAATAATCAGTCGCACGTCAATACTTCAGCACAATAATATTCAAATATTAAGCTTTCGTTTGAAATATGATCAAATATTTCATTTTTATAATCAGTACAATCCTAGGCGGTTATTCATTAAGAATAGAACAAAAAAAATAATCCAAGGTGGATAAGTCAAAATTTAAAATTCTTGGCGGTTAGGTGGTTTAATCAAAAATTTAAAAATGTTGAAAATATATCATTCTATATGACGTGCTTTTTTCCGTTAAAAATGGGAACATCGGACGAAAAATTAATCAGATTTAAGAGAAAATACTAGTTAAAACCTTCTTTTTGATATAATAATTTGATTTGCTAAAGGCTATAGTTGCTTTTATTTTCTAAATATCGTAACTTAGGACTGCTTTGTTTTACACATACATACATATACACATATCATGCCTATAATCCTTTGCGGGGTGGGCAGAGCGTAAACGGCCGCAAAACACGAACATTTACGTCACGTCTGACAAATATTTGAGGGGCATTCGGAAAATTGTGTATCGCCATAGTGACAGTTTGTCAGCCCATCGTCTAAAATTATACACACCCTCGAGTCCCTAAGTCGCCTCTAACGACGCCCACGGGAAAGAAATGGAGTGATGCTATTCTAAGCCGGTATCACACGGCTCTGTTGAAAACTTGCAAAAATTCTGGTTAATAGGTACAAATAGCCTGGAAATATAATATTTATATAGCTTTTTAGAACAAATCACAAAGAGCAGACGACGGGCGTCTTCCTTTTGTGACTCGCTCTAAAAATAAGACAATTTCCGCTAACTGCTCAGCGCAAAGTTAGATTAGATTGCCTTTGTGAAGGTAAGTTACTAGGTTTTCCTATGTAGTATTCTTGGGAACTCTCCTTCAGATACCGCATAATTTATCAAATTAATTATTATTACGCAAGTAAGTTCCCCTTTTTATTTACTTATTATTTTCTCGGTGGCCTTTACAGTTAATTTAATACGCCTGAGTGCAATAGAGCTGGTACACCCCACGTAATTAGTATTTACTTCTTTTCAGCCCTCGGGAGGTAAATGCAAGTAAACAAGGTAACAAGTTGCTCAATAAATTGCAGAGAAATTCAATTTCAGTGTAATATCAGTATTTTCCAGTGATATTTACTCAGTGGGAAACTAATTTCAGCATTCGCTTGATATTAAATTGCGCTAAAAGTTTCCAACTGGAAATTGCAATGGACAGTCTCCACAACATATTAAAATTAATAATAAAAAATGTTGCAAGTACCTTCCTTTGGAATTATTGGGATGTGTATTTGATGTACTGATTCATTACTCAAAATGATTTTTTTCGATGCTTTATACAGATAAATTATTGTAACTTTTTTCGAAGAATATTCCGGATTCGTTTTGTATTAAGATTATTGTCAGTAGAAAAATCATTCAAAGTTCGTCTCCTTGACGAGTTCTGTTCACTCCTCTTCTATTTACCTAAAACAGGTAGGTACAAATTGATGTGTTCTTTGTGTGAATGTGAATGTCAATACGACACTGCCTGTTTTAGTTGTAGGAAATTGTACAACGCATATCAGTGACGTCACAAAGGTATCCATACAAAAAAAAAGAAAAATGGTTTTTATACGGACCGTGTTGAGTATCAAATTTAAGAAATCTAAGAGTAGATTCTAAATATACATCATACGTACGGAATTCCACTACTTGCTCGAACAAAGTATTTAAAATAATGCACAAATTACTAAGATCCGTTTTTTTATTAATTGTAGATTACAAGTAAAAAATGATATTTTATGAGATAATTATACCGAACTGGGAAGAACAGACATCATGAAATAATATACTTAGACTTTATTGTGTTGACGAATTTTGAGTTTTAAGTATATTTTACATTACAATATAATATTACGGCAGAGAGTAAAATGGACTTTTTTAAATTTAGTCAGAAAAAAGTACAAGTTTAGTAGATAAAAAAATATATAAGTTTACCTACACGAGTATTGGAAACGCCCTATTTTAGCGGTACAGTATGAAATACTTAGCGTTGTAATAATTTCATCAGATTCAGAGCTGATTAAATATCAGTTTCATAGGACCTAAAAATTGATGGTACTTTCTCGCACTTTTCGTGTGAGACACCGATTCGTCCAATGACACGATGAACCCTGGTGTCAGAGTTTTTCAACCGCCTACTTCTAGTAGTGGGTCTCTGATATGGTACTAAAATGTGAGGAACTTACGATTAAAGTACTTACAATGAAATAAAAAAGCGTATTTATGCCATCTTTGAAGTATTTATATTTTTTTAAATATTTGGTACTTTAGATGAGTACTTTATTATTTCTACATGAGTAGTTTTACGTTATTTTCGTATCACTCTGACAATCCTGGCAAACCTTTTTACCATTATATAACCTTTGCCTTTTATCTCTGAAAGTAACAGATAGGTTTATAGGTTAATAGGTTGCGCAGAGGTGAGAACTACATAGGTATTTCCGCATGTACGTATTACTCACTCACTCACATAGGTAATGTAGGTCACCCTTTGTGTAAAATATTTTATCTCCTTGTTCTAGAAAATTCTCCTGTTCCTAGAAAACAAGTCCATTAGGGCGTAATGTATTGAAAGGTCGTTCTTTGTAGATTACTGCCTCTCGCGTTGTTACTTAGGTGACAAAGAAGAAGTCACCTTGTATAAAATCAGTGTTCCAGGTTTATGACATTTCATGACATTCCAAAGACAAAATGTAAATGCCTTATATACAGGGGTATCCGAATCACCCCTAGGTATTATTCGCAATTTTTCGTTTTTCCGAGTTATTCAACTTCTAAAGTTGTATACACAGAACTATGACTAAAGCTATAGCCAGACTAAAAAACAACAGAATATATAATATCATCTTATTTTTACTCTATTGCTCTTTCATAGGTCTGTGGTTGAATAGAAAAAATCGACAGACAGGCTATTTTTCTTTAAATACACTAATAGAAGAAATCATGAAAACTATGCTACAAAAAACAATTGCTCGAAAAGCCTGATTACCGAAGTAAAAAGAAGGAAAATTTTCTGCCAGTTGAATTTTTCCATACAAACTTAAAAGTTGATTAACTCGGAAACTTGAAGAAATCGCGGATTCGGATACCCGGGGTATCATACCTCATAGTATAATGCATTTATATTTTCTGTTTTGACGTCACTATTCGGGCCACCCTATACAGGGTGTAAGGGACCGTCCAAATACTGATAGGGTGCTTGCAGATCATAAAACTAAACAACTTTCCCATAGGTTTCTATGTTATATGTCAGGAAGAGACAAGAAATGTTCGATTTCCCATACAAAATCACAGTCGGTATTTACTGAGGAAAGTAAAAAAAATAAGTTACCTGAATTTTTTTCTTAAGAGATGTTTTTCAGTTACATAGTCTCAATGCACTTTATCAGTACTTGGATGGCTGTCCCTTACACCCTGTATTAACCATCGACTTGTATAACCTACGAGTAACTTTACACAACTTAATTACTTGCCTGCCTACAAGAGAAATGACGGTCAATTACTCTACGGGGCGTAAGGGGCTTCCCGACATAGGCTCCATAGTAAAAGTTGTTAAGTTTCATGGCCTGATCATGCCTGCGAAGTTTTCAGTACACCGCCCCTTATACCCTGTGTACTATGCTAAGAAAAGGGCTCGTAAACATTTATTATGTTTAATTTGAAGCAATGGTTTTATGATTATGTTGACGATCATGTCTTGTGTCGGTATTTAAGAGATTGTGTTGTGAGAGTCGTCTATAATTATGTGGTGTTTGATGTCTAATGTGAAATGAGTTGTTTTGTGCGAGTTTTATGGAGCTTTCGTTGTCTGTATGAATGACAATGGGACGTGGAGTGATGCTAAAGAAAAATATGGGAATCATCAGAATTATTAGGCATCTCTCCCCCTTATTAAGTTTTGCAAATTGGCATTAAGTAGGTAAACTTATGGGGTAACAACGCCGTAGTAGTCCTTCATATGAAAAAAAGTGGAAAATCTCTGGGTGAAAGTTGGATTATGTAAATAGATAAAGATTTAGATAATGTATGTAAATAACAATAAGCCCAGGAATTTACTGTTGGATATTTTTTTTATTGAAGAATTAAGGTATCCTAGATATGACATAGAATTAAAAATGGACGACCTCCGAATGACCTTCAATACTAGCATTTTCAAAAAAAGTTAATTAAATGTTTTTGAAAATCAAATCATATGATGAAACATAACTAATTTTACCGATATCATTCAACATTTTTATATTTATCCCGTTGCAAGTCTAAAATATGTATTAAGATTTCTTGAAAATAAGTTAACACATAATGGGACTCTAGAATATATAAAATATGGACAAATTGATCGTTTTTCACTTCAACGTTCGCAGCGTAAAGACGTTTCTATTAATCACCAATTTAGTACATAAAAATAATTATAATTTTGGAAAAAAAATAATTTTGCATTCACCGTAAATACTGATGAAGCCAACCTTTTTAACTTTGCATTTGACATACTCATGTTTCAATTTATCACGACAGTTCGTAAGCAATTCTAGGCGGTAACTTAGAATACTTTCAAATAATTCATTCTATTTTTTTTTCTTAGATTCAACTACAATTTTTCATGTTTGATCATGTATAGAGCTTTTCTGGCAGACATTTAAGCCATTCATATTGTAAAAGGCCCATACATAATAATCATAAGTGCTCCCCCCATACTAAGTTTCGTGGATTTCCTGTCGTAATATTTTCTTGACTTTGCACAACCATCTATCTATTTTCCTAACAACATACTTGCTCAGTTTAATGAGTCCCTCGCCTTTCTATCAGGTCACTTTGCTGTAACGTTTTTGTGACTTGTTATAGAATTAAAAGTTGGTAATTAAGTAAAACGATAGCTGTTGCCATGCATTGGCAATCACTGCTATAGATTTTGTACAATCTGCATCCCATTGATACGATAAGAAGAACAAGAAGTAAAGCCTGTGTTCAGCTGACTTGAAACGAAGTAATTTAAGCGTCCTTTACTTATTTTACCAAAGATTTTACATCTTACGTCTACTTTAACAAAAATACCACTTAACCAAAATTACCCCTTTTTTCAATAAAATACAAATTTTCTAAAATGACAAACTTTAATAATGACGGCCGTTCCCAGTCGCCACTGCCGCTACGACTATGACCTCCCTTTAGTTAGTTACCTCTTAACCTCCCCTGTGTTCATCAATTGTTTAAGGAACTTGTTGACGTTGTATAACTTGATTTGAACTCCCTGAATTTACTATTCGTAGGTGTATTTTTGTCCAGGTCCCGTAGGACGAAGAGTAGATAGAAGTGCAGGCAGGGCCAATATTCGCCCAAGCTAGCACAATCACGTATTGGTTTCGAAATCAAAGCAAATTAATTAGTACAAATATAGCAGCATTCGCCATAAGTTTATTGCAGTTGAAAGAAAAGACAGTGTTAGATTGACGACATTATGTAGAGAGCCACGCGACCACACTTTTATATTAATTTATTAATTTGGAGTTCGAAACGAGCTGGTTTGCGTCATAAATTAAAAAAATAGGTGGCTTGTGTATATAAGAATGTACCTATCTTAAAAAACATGTATAATTAAATAAAAAATAATATCACGTCATACTGAGTTTTTACATAGTTATGTAAAAATATATCTTATTATAGAGGTACAATTGATGATGTCAGTTTTTTTACGCTTGCCGGCAATGGAAAAGTGTTAAGTGTTAATAAATTGTACCTACTATTCACTGTGATTTATTTCGCACAAACTAAAAAATAATGGTTTTAAAACTCCAAACTTTTTGTACAAAACGTAGTACAGCTTTTTTGTGGTCTGATGATGACCCCATTAGTTAGTCAATATATTAGATACATCACCTAACAAGGGTTGAAGATTTTTGCGTATCATGTACCTGTAAAATTATTTTTAGCAATGAAGGATTGCAAAATCAATACGTTTTAGTGGAATGGTGTACCACCCTTCGGGTGACATGGCCCATCAGGGGGATGGAAAGTTTCTAGAATGCTCGATTGGGGGGGGGGTCCATGCATTGAATGCCATAGTACCACAGTTCTAGGAACTACAAGGGAGAAGCGCAGCAACGTGTCCTGGGCGTGGCTAAGGGGAGTGGCTTGATAGGTACAGCTGGGCGGGGCTTAACAATGGTAGGCGTGTCCGAATGCATTTAATTCCATCAGCAACGTTTGCGACGCAGTACCGAGAACCTAGAATACTGAGAAATTGAGGCAAAAATCAATACAGCTCGTCCAGGGTCCGCTAGCTGTTTGGCCGGGGATCATTTACTGAATTCCGACTGCAACTACGAGAATGATGACCTGATTTAAAATAGATTTACATTTACATTTAGGCGACTTTAAACATACCTGAATAAGTAATATTGTATTTACGAGTATTACTTATTGTTAATTAAACAGAACGGACAAAAATGTACTTTAAGAAAACAATCCAAAAGAAGTCTCTTGATTAGATACGTACTCATGGAACCGAATGAGTTTCCCAAGAATTATATGTCGTAATAAGAAAATTTGTGCCCCACATGTTAGTCTTGCTATACGTCTTGTTAACTATCAACTCATTTTGTATGAGAGCCCATTTTTTTAAAGTATGATCAGCCTATGAAACTGAACTCAAGGCTCGTAGTTGGAAAAGACAGAAAGAAAATTGACCTCTCATACACAATACTCTCGCTCTAGCACATAAATAGGTCCAATTCTTTTTTCTTTAATTCGAGCATACGATTAATTTTATTATATCGAGATCATTGTATGTCTATACTGCGGAAAATTCTTAGTTTCATGCGCTGGTTTATTTTTGAAATATTTTCAGTAGTTTTTTTACTGGTTGCGGTGAATCCATCTAAACCTGAAGACAGTTGACGTCAGGCAGGCTCCCGGTAGTAAAGCCAAGCCAAATCCTTTGCAACATATTTTTAAGTCGGTATATAGGATGAAATTTTACTAGTGACCGATAGGGAAAGTTGTTCCTTATCACCAGCCCGACTAGAGGTTTTGCTATTAGTCACTAGTAAAATTTCTCCATTTAAATCACTAGGCTCCGACCCTTAATAAATTAGGATTACAGCAGGGATTTGACGATGTTTTTAACGACCACAGAACTATGACTTCATAGTTCTGTGATTACGACCATCATTTTTGTCAGTCTATAAATTTATGTGCCCCTTAAGGGTATTACACGTATGAAACTAAGTTTTCCTTTGTTACAGCATCGTTTGTTTAGCTGGCAAGTACACTTCCATTAGGTCATTACGGTCGAACTGAAGGCAACTTTAATAAAGATATGTGCCATTTTAAAAATTGAAGTTGGAGGTAGGTACTTACAGTTGTGTATGAAACTAAGTTTTCCTTTGTTACAGCATCGTGCGTTCAGGTGACGCAATCTACGTGCGCGTTGGTGATCACGACCTGACTCGCAAGTACGGGTCTCCGGGCGCGCAGACCCTCAGAGTGGCCACCACCTACATCCACCACAACCACAACAGCCAGACCCTCGACAACGACATCGCACTGCTCAAGCTGCATGGCAAGGCGGAGTTCAAGGAAGGTTGGTGATTGAGCGCTACAAATACCATATCTTTACTAGATGTAACAAATATTTGGAATGATCTTTTCTCAAGAAAAACATACAAACATATACATATATCACGCCTATAATCCCTTGCGGGGTAGGCTAAGCGTAAACGGACATTTACACCACGTCTGACAAATATTTGAGGGTTATTCGGAAAATTGTGTATCGCCATAGTGACTGGTTGCGATACACACCCTTGAGTCCCTTAGTCGCCTCTCACGACTCCCACGGGAAAGAAATGGGGTGATGCTATTCTAAGCCGGCATCACACGGCATATTCTTTTTCTCCAATTTGCTCGGAAATGGCTTCATTACTTAAAAAAAAAAAACGTCAATGGGCTCATTTATGTAGTCAAGGCGCAGAGGACTGTAATAGAAATTGCCGGACTAGGCTGGAAAAAAAAGGTTCTTTAACTTCACACTTTCGTGTTTAGGTGTTTTATGGTACACAATACCATGTTCAGGAACACTTATACCGCGCGCGTTCCATTTTTTAAATTCTACCAAAATGGAACGCGCTTGGGCGCACGCATGCGTGGTGCGACGGTGCGAGGTTGTTTTGGCGCCAATTTGGTTTGGCGCTAAGTCACGAAAATTTTGGCTTTTCTTCTGTGTAATTGAGTGAAAAGTAAACAAGGAAAAATGAGTTCATCGGAAGATGAATTTAACTCTACGCCGCCAGATATAGCTGAAGAAGCAAAACTATTATCAGAGAACCTTTTACCAGCAAAGTCGAGGCAGAGGTATGAAAAGGCAAACGAAGAATTTATTCAATGGAAAATTAATAATTTTCTAAAATTACTGTATTATTATTGTTATTTCATTGCAAATGAGAGAAAAGTATTGTACAATCCACGGCCGAAATAACAATTTCTGGTCTCGTTTACTGTAGAAGGCCTCGACTTCGTCTCGGCCTTCCAATGCCACTCGACCAGGAATTGCTTTATACTCGGCCTGTGTCGTAATGTACTATTCCGGCACGTTCCCCAAGGAACATTTGTTGGAGTAGAAGAAAAGCTGTCACGTAATATTTTTTTGTACTTAACGTGAAACATCACGTTGTATTAACCTGATAGCCCAGTAATTTTACTGTTTGATCTAATAATAAATTTGTATGAATATTTTTTTGAGTTGCTTATTCAACAACAAAGCTCATGTTTAAACTGGAATTAAAAATTTACAACCTCAGAATTACCTTCAAAACTAGCATTTTCTAATTAAAAAAATGATTTACAAATATGCTCATGACCAAATTTTATCATAATATGTTAAAAAATCACTAATTTGACCGATATCATTCAAAAGTTTAATATTTATCCCGTTGCAAAACTTGAATTTATTAGTTTTACTTGATGTTTTTTATTAACTCAAAATAGGACTCTGGTATATTATGGTCAAATTTTTAGTTTTTTACTTTTAGGTGCGCATCGTGAATACGTACTTAATAATCACCAGCTTTTTTGTATAAAAAATGTATTAATTGAAAATACTGATGAACCAAAAAAGTTTTAACTTTGCATTTTACAAACTCATATTAATTTACCACAATTTTTTAAACTGTTGTACAACATAAAAAATATATCATTAAAGATATTAAATGAAAATACATTGCTATAATTCCTATTTTATGATTACTTAAAAAAAGAAACGGTATATTATCATACTTTCAAATATTTCATTCTTTTTTCTTTCTTAGATTCCAATACAATTTTTCAAGTTTCATCATGTATGGGGCTTCGCTGGCAGACATTTAAGATATTCATATTACCTTTAAATAATTATCATAAGTGCTCACATACAAAGTTTCGTAGATTTCCTGATCTATGGTTTTCAGTGGGTTTTCATGTGAATGTAAAACAGTACGATGTTTTTGCATAGATTTTCCCGTAAGTATCAAAATCGTACCGCGTTTATATGTGACGATCAACTTGAGGCTGATAATGATCATCACAGTTAGTAAAAAGAACCCAAGTACGTACCAACAAATGGAAACATTTTTTAACCCAATTTTCGATTCTGATTTGAACTAACGTCTTCGAAAATCAAAGCCTCTTGCTCTTGTCCAGTGAGCGGCAGGCGGAGTGATAAGTAAGGTGAAAATCAATTTTAGAAGAAAATTAGCACAAATTGCATGCAAAATCCTTCTTTGCGACTCTTTTGAAGTACTAATTTAAATATTCAGCCAGTACAGCCGGCTACTTTATTTTGGCGACCTTCAAAGAAAAAGAAGTGGATACATTTTCCCAAAGATGGAGAAAAGTGAATTTCGTGTGTTGATTAAACATGATTTTATGCGCATAAAATTTACTTCAGAGGCAAAACAAATCTTAATGAATGGGCTCTGCTCCGTCGATCAAAATTATTTATAAGTAGTGTAAGTGGTTTTCTGATTTTCGATGTGGTCGGACAAGCACAAGTAATGCTAAACGTCCAGTGCGCCCAATTGAGGTCACTATTCGATCAATGATCGCTTAAATCCGCGATTTAGTGTTGTACGACCGAAGAATTAGAGTGTGTAGGGTGATGTTCGAGATAGTAGGCACCTCAGATTAACGTGTGCTCAGTATTTTACTCCAACAGTTAGATGAAAAAGCTGTCCACGAGATGGGTGCCGTGGTAACTGTCTATTGATCAAAAACGGAGGCAAGTTTGACGTTGTTATGGCGTAATAAATCAAAATTTTCTCGTCGTTTTATTACGGTTGATAAAACATGGATCCACAACTATACACCAGAAACCAAGCAACAATCAAAACAGTGGATTGCTGCCAGTGAACCAGCTCCGAAGAAGGCAAAAGTAATTTTATCGGCCAATAAGGTTATGGCTATAGTTTTTTGTGATGCACGTGGGGTAATCCATGTTTACTACCTAGATAAGAGAAAAAAATCAATGGCGAGTATAACGCTAATTTATTAGATTCATTTCACATATTTTTCTGGAAAAACGACCGCATTTGGCAAAGTTGCACCAAGACACACACGAACGAGTACACTCCTGCGCGATTACCATGGCTAAAATCCACAAGTTGGGCTATGAGTTGCTTCCTCCACCTCCCTTGCGACTATTAGCTGTTTCCGAATTTAAAAAGTTGAAAAAGGTTTGGATCAAATGAGGAGATCATGGACGAAACCTATGCCTTTTTCCAATCGTATTATGGCAGTGATAGAAAAGTTAGAGAAACGCTTAATGAAGAGCAATAATTAATTGTAATAAAATAAAATTCATTCCTTGTACAATTTTTAACTTATTACTCCACCCTGTCTTATTTTTATGTCCCATCTCGTTAACATGGCAGTCTCGGGAGATACATCAATTACTAATTGATTTCACATCACTCCCACTCCATCCACCAGAACCACCCGTCAGAACCAATTAGCAATGCGGCATTAGCATTCACCAGTTCATTCGTTTATTTTTCACAATTAATCAATGTCATTGTTGTAGCGGACGGAAAATGAACCGTGATTGTTTTACAGGTGTGTGTCTGGTGTGTTTGCCGGCACGGGGGGTGAGCCACACGGCCGGCAAGCGCTGCACAGTCACCGGCTATGGATACATGGGGGAGAGTAAGTACACATACATACATCACGCCTGTATCCCGTGCGGGGTAGGCAGAGCGTAAACGGCCGTGAAAAACGAACATTTACGCCACGTCATACTAATGTTTGAGGCTTTAGAACATGGTGTATCGCCATACTGACTGATTGTCAGCCCATCGCCTTAAATTGCAACACACATATAACCCTCGAGTCCCTTAGTCGCCTCCTACGACATCCGCGGAAAAAAATTGGGTGATGATATTCTAAGCTTAAGTCACACGGCAAAGTAGCAGTAAGTTCAACACTCTTTTCTCCCCAAATTTTCTTTTGTACTTTTGTAGGAAAACCCTTCTACTCCAGTGGAAAAGAAAGAAGGTAAACAGGAAAGTCGGAAGTCGTGTGAATGGGTTTACTCATTCGTTCCGTTCCGTTGCAGCAATTTATCAGCGTCCGTGTGCGTTGAACGAACTTTTACCCGTTAAGAAGTTGGAAGTAAAAAAGGATTATAGTTAGAATGCCTCACATTGTTATAGCTGGTCCAATACCTCTGCGGGTGCGTGAGGCGGAGCTGCCGATCGTGTCTGATGCTGAATGTCTCCGGAAGGTGAATGCTGTCACGGAGAAGATCTTCATCCTGCCGGCCAGCTCCTTCTGCGCTGGTGGAGAAGAAGGCAACGACGCATGCCAGGTAAAAAAAAAACATATTGTGAGTTAAAACAGTTTGTGGGTTCATTCCCCACTTGGATTGACATCTTAGTGTAACGACTTTTAACATAGCACCTACGAAGCATGAAGCCATCTTTTTTACTCATTAACAAGTTATTACGCTTGCAATGTGAAGACCAAACTGGAAACAAGACTGACAAAGTATAGAAATACAAACTGTGATTAAAAATTGCTGTTAAGTATCCTGTTTCAATAACTTTTAATGTTGTACCCAGGGTGATGGCGGCGGCCCCCTGGTGTGTCAGGACGACGGTTTCTACGAGCTGGTGGGTCTCGTGTCCTGGGGCTTCGGCTGCGGGCGGCGGGACGTGCCAGGAGTCTACGTCAAGGTATCTTCCTTCATCGGATGGATCAACCAGATCATCTCCGTCAATAACCTATAGCGGGACCAGGTTACAAACGCCGGATAACAGATGACGTCACGGTCAACTGTGCCGTGGGATTGGTTGAAATTTTTCTATGTCAATGTTTGACGAATTCTCATTGGCCAATACTTTGGTGGCGATGTTTTACAGGTTACAGTGTCTTCATTAATTTTTCAATCGATTGTTTAGTATTATTTTGAGTCAACTTTATATAAGTTCATTTGCGGTTTAGTTTTGAAATAAAATCGTATTACAAATTTTATAATTGAACTCTTCGCCGGAAAATAAGCAAGTTGGAATATTAAGTACTATTTCAATGCAGTTATCTCTAAGAACTTTTGAGCTATACAAATACCTACATCATGTATCTACCAGATTTATACATTAAATTATTTGAGCTGTAAAGATGAACTACCTAGAATTCATATCTATTCATAAATTCAGTTCGTTGATTGCGTGGAATGTACCTACTCCGTAGACAGATATTGATAACGAGTGTGGCGCTTAGTGCCAGGCGATGATCCAGCTTGGAGATAAACACTCAGTTTAGCTTGACAAGGCTTGGCAAAGCTTTAATTCCAATTCCAAGTGAAACAAATATCCAACACGAGGGTACGTCACTCTTCAAAATTCACAGTCCGAACAGAAGCATAGACTAACTAACCATAGATAATCTAGTTATAGCTTACAATTACGGATGCTAGGGGAGTAAATCCGACAAACAGATAACCACACCATCCCCCAACGGAGATTCAAAGGTATTACAAATCAAGAACCTCTCTAAATCTAACTTTGTGTTACACCCGAGTAGTGGCAGGTGATGAGGATGATGCTGGTGAAGGAGTGACCACCAAATTGGGAAGTTGGTCCATAGGAGATCACACGGGTGCATTTTGTGTAATGATAGTGGGATTAAAGTATGGAACAAGGTCATGTCAGCCATGTTTGCCATCACGCCTGATACATCTTCCAAGCGAGCAGGTTTGATGCGGTCAATGCTCACTTCATGTTTCTTTCCATCTGCGTTTAGAGGGTTTTAGAGAACCGTCACAATATATTGTACTGTGGTTAGAGCGGCCGTATCGTCCCGAAATAAAGCGTGCCAGCACAAGAGTATTATAAAAATATCACTGTCCTACAATATTTATCTAGGTATCGGTCTTGTGAGAGTATCCTGTGAAATTGTTAAAAACATAACGAATTGACAATAAGCACCAGTAATTATAATGTCACTTGTGACAATCAAATGCAACGAATGCTGTAATAGACATACCCACCACCAGAAGGTACAATTGGCATATCAGAAACTAACCGTCCCCGCAATCATATTGTATTTTGTAAACTACAGAAATGAGAAACGGATTCCTGATGTATTAAAAAAGAAATGTTTATGAAATCCTGGTAAAGTATTTAGACTCTAGTATTTCCATAAAATTGCTCGAAACGTTGTGGCAAATGAAAAATGATAATTTATCTTTTTATAATGGCTACACAAGAAAATATTACTAAGTACGTTCAATTTATTAGCTCCACTCGGGCATTGATTGAAAATTATGTTGAAATTAATTGGGTGATTTAGTTACACTTCTTTAATATTTATTTTTGCAACTAAAGTACCATTTATAAAATAGTAACCTAAAATGCCTTCAAATATAATATAGTAAAATACCGCCTGCCGCGGTCAATACTTCCTGAAAGCATTTACCTTGTTATCTTTTTTTGGCTCGTAACATAGAAACATGCAGTTTTTACTGTAACGCAAATGATTCGCAATAATATTGTAATCAAATGCTCGTAACTGTCTGTATTAGCCCGCGTGCTGGTGAAAACCAACAGTAAAGTCAGTCCCATAATCATCCTACTATGGTTACAAGGAGTACCTATATAATATACTTTATACAGTATAGATGCAATGACACAAGCGGCACCTTCACCATGCGACACCACGCTGCAAAAATCGGTCAATACTATATAGTAAATGTAATAAATGCAATACAATGCTCCTTCTGAGGCAGTCGGTTAAAAAGATGTCCGTTAATTTGGTACTTCCATTGTAACCAGCTGATGTCGCAAAGAATTGGGTCAAGCCTACTAAAATGTCTTGTCGCGTGGTAACACTACCGTGTACTCGCGCCCTAAAGCCTCAGTAGTAGGATATACCTTTAATAAGAGATGTATTTTAAGTTAATTGTACATATTTATGTTCACTTCTTAGAATTTAGTTAATAATAAGTAATATTTATTTTAGTATTTGAGTCTTAGCTTTTGAACAAGTTTAATATTATACTTACCTATTCTCCCACCATTTTTATTTATTTCTAAGGATTTGTTGGGAATATGAAATCAGGATGGATGGACGTATCAGTCATAGGTCTTAATATCAATTTTTTTGTATTTATTTCCTAATTTTTAATGTTTAGGTTTTTCTATTTACAGGTATTTTAATCGTTGATGACATGTAGGAATAAAATGAAAATTTTTCAAAAGTTACTTTACGATTTTGGTTTTGCAACTTCTTAGGAAATATTGGTTTCACATTTGTTTCCTAAATACGATGTTGACATACTGTAACAATAACTGAACAGCTTTATATGTACGTAACTTCTGATTTTGGTTCTACTTCCCAACAAAAGTCCAGCATTTATTAGTATTTATCGTATCTACTGACTTTTATTTTATTTAATAATTTAGTCATAAATGAGTCAAACATTTCTATTTGCATTTTTAATATTAAACTGTGCCAGACTTTTTGGGATATTTATTACTTACTTAAAGTTATTTGTCTTGTAAGTTTAAAATAGGTTAATGGTGATTTTGTTAGTTCATACCCACATAAAGTTTCAAAATGGCAAGTATGTAATAAATTAACATTGATTCACAACCGTAATGTATATTGTTAATTCTTAGATAGTATTAATAAGCAGAAAACAAAATCAATATGCCCGAAATCGGGTGGTACTGCCAAATTCATGCTTGCACGTATTAAAATTATCTCGATTCTACATGACGACGACATTAGTTTTTTTTAAAATTAAGTCTTGTTCATTAGAGCGCAGTTGTTGTAGCGATATAGATGTTTCGTGCCAATCCATTAAGACGCGTCATTAGGATAGGTGCTCCCCTCATCACTTAGAAAGTCACAATTAGATGAAAACGAAATTCATCGAAAATCTGCGAGTGGAGATTGCAATCAGGTGTAATGATAAAAATGGTTCAGTGTAGCGACACTCTTTGTATTGTTCCAACATATATAAAAAAAAACAAATGAATTGAAAAAACGTTAATTGATATATGTTGGGCCATTTTAAAATTCTTCAACTTTATTGAACTTTATTATTAAAACGACATCATATGAACCCTTAGAACGAGTTATGAATTTTTAAGGGATGAGGGCAGCACCTAGCCAAAGGAGGCGTCTTGATATATGAATAATATTAATTATTCGGATTTTGACACAACTTTGACACTTAAGTTTATAACCTGGCCACTAATAGCAGTCTCGTCTTGAGGCAGAAACTATCCAAATCAGAAACAAATTGTTTAGAACAAACACATTTAGCACTAAATAGACCTAAAAGTGCCCAACATGCCCCCTAGCTGTAGGGTATCGCAATTTGGATAAAACTTAAATAATTAAAACTGTAACTTTTCAAATAGCAAATCACATTATTTTATATTTTTAAATTTTGTTGAACAACAAGTTAACGTATTCTTTGAGTCTCTTGTAAAGGACGATATTTAATTATTTGGGTCTTAAAGTTTAATTACAAATAATTAATTGGAACTACTACAATTTTATTTATTAACATTTGTATGAAAGGCAGACTTAGTTATAGTACGAAAAACCAAACGATAACTATTATTTATATTATTTATGTATAGATTATTGTATCATTATACTACGTACACCATCGGCACCCATTGCTTAGAATTGTAGTAATTTATTTCTATGTTAGAAGCAAAAAGGCTATGTTTTTGAATAAATGTGGTGCGATACAAAACGGACTTTTTATTCCGCTTGTCTTCTTATCTAGGTGGTAATACATTGAACGACCTAATACCTGGGATCTGATACATGAGCTTACGTTTAGTTATATCTAGTATCGGTCGAATCTATAACGAAATTTCATTAAAATACTGAAGTGATGCTGACACGGCACAACAGGGGGATCCAGGATGAAAGTAAATCAAATTACTAACTCCATGCAAAATACCTGTCTGTAGTGCACTCACTGCGCTTGAACACAGTCACAGTCAATGGCATATTGGAACGTCACAAAGCGCGTTAACAGGCGGCGATGTGTAAATTGAATACCGACGATCCAGCGAACCTTCCAGTCTGGTCAGAGCAGGTAAGCATTATGTCAACATCATAAAAAACTCATCGCAATGTGGCTTCACTAAAACAAATAACAAATAAATATCTTGGACATTTTACACAGCGCCATCTAGCCCCGAACAAAGCAAAACTCTGACACCAGGGTTCATCGGGTCGTTGGATGACTTGGTGTCCCACACGCAAAAAGAGAGAGAGCAAAAGTTTGTAGTATGGGAAGTTGATAGCTGATATTTATATAAGTGCTTTTCTTTGTAAATAAATACATATCATACGTAGAAAATACCAGAAAAACATCTGAAAATCGACTTCAAAAATGTTTGTGTACTTTGGGGATCGAACCCACGACCTTCGGAGTAGCAGGCAGGGTACTATTTGATACGCCATCGGGAAAATCGAAACACAAACATATGAGCAAATCGTTATATTTTGCATACAGAATCAAAAAAGATGGGTTCGACCAGTAAGCACACTTTATGTAGCCTGCCTTAAAAAAATGGAAGTAATGATAAAATTAAAAATATTACGTTTTAATTTATTTCAATTGTATGTGATCGTTATATGAACCTACGTGATTTCTAATATTTGCAGCGATTCCCAACGGAATATGGATAGAAGCTCGAAAATATCACTATCAAAAGTGTTAAATATGAAACTAGGCGCACATGTAAAATAGGGAGATACCTACTAAATTATTAAATAAGTCATAAACTGTTTTAAACTTTCACGGTCACACTTTACAGTGAAACCTATTTAACTAAATCTCATGGATACGAATTTTTCATAATTATAGAGGGTTATTACTTACCCAGTTTCTCAATTACGGAGGTTTAAGATTGTAATTATTTAATTTACAGAGGTCAACATTAATCAATTTATCATTTTAAGAGATCAAGTTTTTTTTTAATTTACTAAATCGCCTGTGAGATAGAGACGTGCCGTTAAATCTTTAATCTCACTTGTAGAGGTCTTAATTTAAAATGTCTCATTTATAGCGTTCAGCAATTAAATAAAATTAAAAGTTCTATTGATACACAAGGTCGGATGTATCACTTAGACTACATTAAATCTGTAAAGATAGAATTAATCGCTGGGTATTAGCTGCAAAACTAACCCGGTAGATGGAGCCGTGCCACGCGTTACTGGCATTAAGATCACTTGCATAATTGGCAGTCATGGAACGAGCTGCGGTAGCCAAGATGGAAGAGGCGTCGTCACGAGTCGTAAACGAACCCCGTTTCGGTATTTTGAGTTAAGAATAAGTCAGCTTGTATCTTATCAAATGACTGACCTTGTTGTTTAGTAGCATACGCTTATCGATCCTCTGCTACTTAACTACAAGGTCATTCGTTTGATAAGATACAAGCTGACTTATTCATAACTCAAGATACGAGGATCGATAAGCTTATGCTTAGCAACAAGGTCAGTCTTTTGATAATATTCAATAGGAGAATACCTGTTAATATATGGCCAAATGGATAGCCAAGATATATGGGACCCAAAAAGATCTCTTCTATTTGACGTGACTTTACTAAAGCTTTTTTTAAAATTTATGTCCAATTTGTTGTGTTTCACATAACGTCAGCTGTGGCGATAACAACAGTTTTTATGGCCATTGAATCTTTGCTAACCCTACAAGTGTGATGGGTGTAAGTGATGATAATGATAAATGATAATGATAAATTTATTGATAACACTTGTTACATGTCATTATAAAAGGTAACTTTTTAAAAATCAAAACATATTAACTAAACAAAAATAATAATAATAATACATTGCATTAAAAATTAAATTAAACCATAAAAATTACATTAAATACTTCACTTCAATAATCAATTTAATTAAATAAACTCTAATAATAAGTGTAAGATTGCGACGCTCTGGTAGATCGTATGGTTACGTCTGAAACATTCCTTTGCACTGAGACCGGATGGTAATAAAGTTCTCGTAACTCCGTGCGACTACACACGGAAATCGAATGAAGTCAGCGAATTCTGCGATTTGTGTAAAGTACCTGAGGAATGCGAACCCCCACGAACGTATTTGAATATTAAAAAATGCACTATAACGCGTGCTAATACTGTAACAGCCGCAACAGTACAGTCCACTTGGACATGGGCCTCCTCCCTTTAAGGGGGCATTTGCGGCATGCTGACATCTCATAATGAGATTTGGTGAGATTAGCCTTGAAAGCAGATTATTATGGTTAGAACACAACACATATCACGCCTATAATCCCTTGCGGGGTAGGCAGAGCGTAAATGGCCGCAAAAATTACACCTCGTTTGACAAATATTTGAGGGTCATTCAGAAAATTGTGTATCGACATAGTGACAGGCTGTCAGCCCATCACCTAAAAATGCAAACACACCCCCGAGTCCCTTAGTCGCCTCTTACGACTACCACGGGAAAGAAATGGGGTGATGCTATTCTAAGCCAGCATTACACGACCATCTAAGCCGGCATTACACGGCCAATTATTATGGTAGAGTACAAAATATACAGGAAGTAAAATGCCTACGGCAGTTCAGCTACCGGGCGGTCTGATCAAAGCAGAGAGCCCCCAATTTTACTAAGTGGTCGATATGATGGAAGCGAATAGACACAAGTCGTCTACATTCGGGAATACAGGGAGTAACAAAAGGGAATAACTAGCCGACAGGAGGGCAAGGTACTCATCAAACTCAATACCTTTTTCCATGGAAGATGGGTCAAAATAAAAATAAAATATTTAGGCCTCCCATACAAAATTGCACACGCTGGTTAATTTACGATAGGAGGTCAATATATTTTTTAATAATTCTGCCTATGTTCCATGGGGATGTTCATCAGTTTCATGAGTAAGTTGACCTCCTTTCGGCTTGTTATACCATTTTTTTCCCGACACGGCTACGATCTTTACTGATGAAATACAATAAAAACATAGAAGGAAAGGGCAGACCAGTAGCTAGACTATTTTTATTCAATACTTCTGCTCAGTGACACGTATTTTCAAAATATAAAATATATAAGAATTTTCTTTGCAAAAGATTGGCCTTCCACAAACGATTTCTGTGAAGAAAACTCATCTCCTTCCGCACAAACGATTTCTATGAAGCTGTCAGCTTCAGTACAGTGTGGACTAAAAGTTCTTAAAGATTTGAAAAGCGCGACGCTTTAGCACGGGTGCGACTATGTAAGCAGGGTGAGTACGAAAAGCGAGCACAGTCAATCAATAGGGATTTAGTGCCCGGGAGTATTATCGGAAAAACAATTCTGCTACCGAAGCGAAGCGGACATTTCGTTAGCATTGCAACTTCCGGAACGTAAGTCGACTTCTTCGGTAAAAAAAAATATATTGGATACAAAAGTTCGAGAACAGGGGTTCAACTTAAGTCAACCACGATCCGGTCGACCTAAGTAATCGCGAGAGCCCGTTAACATAGAGCTTGTAAGAGAGTCTGTTTGATAACCACCTGGTCTGTCAACTCGAGGGCTATCTAGTGTTTTAAATTTGCCAAGGATGTGTCTTAATCACAGTCTACAAAAGTTTATTTGACCCTGCATTACAAAGGACTTTTCAGGCTTTAACACAAAGGCCATGGTTCCAGCAAGATGGAAAAACTAACCATATAGTCTGTGCAATAAGAGAATAGGCGTGCGCAAAAAGTGATCTATCAGCCACCTCGACATTTGTCAAATGGCCTGTTTTGCTAACGCCTATTCCCTTACTGCATTCCACTGAACACATGTTCAGAATTAATTGAAAATGTCGGTCCCGATTAGGTACAAGAGTGTCAAAATAATCAAGGCTTACATTTAAAGCCTTTGATGTTATAATGATTTGATGTTATATGTATATAAATAAAGTTTAATAATATATGATAAATTTTTCATAAGTGTTATTTTAGGGAAAATTTTGGTCCACCCTGTAGGTTGGGGATTTGTTTGAGGGTGCTGCTCCGGCCACCCCAGCATCTGTTTGTCTGTGCCGGCAGACGGCGGCTGCCATGGCAACCCTGCCTTGCGATCCACCAAGCGAGCAACAAGTAACACACACAAACACAGAATGTCTACTGTGTAGGCGCCAGACAGACAGCCAGGACCCGACTTGGATTCAGACCAGCAGCGTGGATTCAACAGTCATCAAATGATTTTTCTTAAACGTGCACGAAAAGTTCCAAAACAGAAAAACCTTTGTTTGAAAACTTTGGAAACTTCAAGGGTTAAGTGACTATTAAGGAATGAGAAGATGCCAGCTTAATATTAGCTACACATTGTTTGTCATGACTGTTAGATATTATATTTTATTTATTTTACTGTTTATTACACACAAGAAACACAGGACAATTAGGTTTAAAAAAAAAACAACACAACGTGTACTACTTATTTACAATAAGCCTACTGGCTAGAAGCTAGAACCCATCACATTTCCTTACACACCTTACACCTAACACAATAACACTAGTAATACGTATATATAATACAATAAAGAATGGTAAACATACAAAATAGTAATTTAACTACACTCGTCTCATAATGTGCGAAATATGAATTCGAAAGCAGCTGTATAAAGACCCTGCTTTATGCATTCTACCTATATAAATTATAGTTTAATGGAAATAACAGACGCGAAATGCCTTAATAAGAAGGCTCTTACTGCAATAAAGTTGAGAAATGAAACGAAGTTTTTTTTGCCAAAACTCAATTTGCCATCTTCTGTCGTAGGTACCTGTCAGTTGTTGTTGTATGGTAAAAAGATTAAAATGTTCGGTTGTTTAATGAGGTGAGGAACAATAACTTAACTAAACTACTAACCAACATCTAACAATACAACTGAACAACATCTCAACAAAATCTGAACAACATCTGAACAACGTCGGAACAACATCGGAACAACAACTGAACAACAACTGAACAACATCTGAACAACAATTGAACAACAACTGAACAACATCGGGACAACATCGGTACTACAACTAAACAACATCTGATTAACAATTTTATAAAACGAACGAACCATATCGATGGTCTAGAAGACAAACGTGCTAACTACAAAAAAATCGATTTTAACATTTTAATGCCATATGTATTAAATGAAGATGCTGTATCGTTTACACAAACCCAAATACCCTAATTACGTCTCTTTCTCCCCAAACTATAGATGTACACTTATAGTAAGTGATGTCAGTCTGATGCCAAAAAATGTAATTATAATTATTTACCATTAAACTTGAACTACAAAAATATTAAATATATTTAGCGCATCTTTTTTGGATTTACTATAATTACACAAATAAGCTAAATGTCATTATTATTATTGTCATTTGGTAAATCTTGATTCCCAATTACAATAAAAGATATTAATCTTTACAAGATGCCAGTGACAAATGGTCTAAGTAGTCTTAATACTACTGGACACTGCTCAGCATACAGAAAAATATATTAAGTGCTTTAAACGTGAAGACATCATAATTGACAAATGATTTAATCACCAATTACTAAACAAAATTCTGGAGCCCAAAAGTTTTAAAGTTATTTAATCCATTTACCAAGGTATAGACAAATATTGAAATATTGATAGTGAGTGATATCTCATACTATAACGTTGCATTTCACAACAAAGGATTTTAATACTTTGTATAATTTTATTTTGGCGGAAATCTCGTCATAGCTACAAGGTGCTGCCGCCGCTGCTTCATCGCTCGCTTCTGTGGCCTCGATGCCGCCGTCCCCACCTGATATAAACGCCGACATTCCTATACTAGACCCTGACGCTGACGTTCCAGCGTTATCCCCTGACGCTGACGTACCAGCATTAGCCCCTGATGCCGCCGGTGCTTCACCGCTCGCCACTGCTGCCCTGGTGCCGCAGTCCCCGCCTGAAATAAACGCCGACATTTCAACAGTAGCCCCTGACGCTGACGTACCAGCATTAGCCCCTGATGCCGCCGTTGCTTCACCGCTCGCCTCTGTTGCCTCGATGCCACCGTCCCACCAGAAATAAACGCCGACATTCCAACATTAGCCCCTGACGCTGACGTATTAGCATTAGCCCCTGACGCTGACGTGCCAGCATTAGCCCCTGATGCCGCCGTTGCTTCACCGCTCGCCTCTGTTGCCTCGATGCCACCGTCCCCACCTGAAATAAACGCTGACATTCCAACATTATCCCCTGACGCTGACGTACCAGCATTAGCCCCTGATGCCGCCGGTGCTTCACCGCTCGCCACTGCTGCCCTGGTGCCGCAGTCCCCGCCTGAAATAAACGCCGACATTTCAACAGTAGCCCCTGACGCTGAAGTGCCAGCATTAGCCCCTGATGCCGCCGTTGCTTCACCGCTCGCCTCTGTTGCCTCGATGCCACCGTCCCCACCTGAAATAAACGCTGACATTCCAACATTAGCCCCCGACGCTGACGTACCAGCATTATCCCCTGACGCTGACGTACCAGCATTAGCCCCTGATGCCGCCGGTGCTTCACCGCTCGCCACTGCTGCCCTGGTGCCGCAGTCCCCGCCTGAAATAAACGCCGACATTTCAACAGTAGCCCCTGACGCTGAAGTACCAGCATTAGCCCCTGATGCCGCCGTTGCTTCACCGCTCGCCTCTGTTGCCTCGATGCCACCGTCCCACCAGAAATAAACGCCGACATTCCAACATTAGCCCCTGACGCTGACGTATTAGCATTAGCCCCTGACGCTGACGTGCCAGCATTAGCCCCTGATGCCGCAGTTGCTTCACCGCTCGCCTCTGTTGCCTCGATGCCACCGTCCCACCAGAAATAAACGCCGACATTCCAACATTAGCCCCTGACGCTGACGTATTAGCATTAGCCCCTGACGCTGACGTGCCAGCATTAGCCCCTGACGCTGACGTACCAGCATTAGCCCCTGATGCCGCCGTTGCTTCACCGCTCGCCTCTGTTGCCTCGATGCCACCGTCCCACCAGAAATAAACGCCGACATTCCAACATTAGCCCCTGACGCTGACGTATTAGCATTAGCCCCTGACGCTGACGTGCCAGCATTAGCCCCTGATGCCGCCGCTGCTTCACCGGTCGCCACTGCTGCCCTGGTGCCGCACTCCCCGCCTGAAACAACTACTTCTCGACCTATATTTGGCTGACTCAGATGATGCAGCCCCTTCTATCCTATAATAGTTGCCATACCTGGCTAGTCTCTCTGGTTCTTTCTTAGTTATTTTATTTGAGCGTTCATCCTATTTTATTTCTGTTAGCTTGTCATTGGTATATCTTATTTATTTATGATGTATGCATGTATTTATTTGGCTTGCCACAATGCCTCAAGACCAAGGTGTTCGATCAGTGCGTCCTGTCAGTCATGACCTATGGAGCCGAGACGTGGAACCTGACAGTAAAACTGGCCCACCGGTTACATGTCACTCAGAGAGCTATGGAAACTGGAAAGTCTATGCTCGGTATCTCTATAGTGGATAAAATCCGGCATTCCGGATTACCGGCACAGAAATATCCGCAAAAAGACCAAAGTAACGGGCATAGTCTGGAAGTGTAGCAAACTGAAGTGGCAGTGGGCTGGGCACATTTGTCGTAGAACCGATGTAAGGTGGGATAAAGGGGTTCTCTAGTGGAGGCCACGCCTCGAAAAGCGTAGTTTTGGACGACCTCTGACCAGATGAACCGATGATTTAAAGAAGGCGGCTGGTAGCGACTGATGGCGAAAACGGGAGATCGTGCCCTGGGGGAGGCCCACGACCAGCTGTGGACTACAATAGGCTGATGTATGTATGTATTTATTTTATGTAGGTTTATGTATTTTCATTTTATAATGTTAAATTATTAAGTACTTTGTATTTTTGTTTATTTCTTATTATGTATTGTATCGCTACCTTTAGTGAGAACTTTACGTACGCCCATATTCCTGCTGTTGATGAAGAAACTTTAATTGATGATTGTTCTGATTCGGAGTCTGATGATGACTGAACTTATGTTTGAATTATTAGGAAGGTACCTACTACATTATTAAGATTTGATCTCATGTTTGAATTATTTACTAATAAAGGCTTTTTTATTACTTACTTCTTGATTTTTCTTAGTATCAAATCACACTACACAAAAGTGTTAAATGAATATTACGTGTTTTAAGTTTATGTAAAAACAAATTAAGTGACGCCTTTTTTTACTACATTCAATTTTTTAAGGATATTAAATAAAAATCATGTTCACTTAATAAATAGATCATTAAAAAGATAAATATCCTATCTAAATACAGGTAGTATATACATGGTTCCTATGTTCCATTTTAAATTACAGCATCTAGAACTTTTACGTAACTAAAAATGCTCGTCCTGAAAAGTTGGGTATTCTGTAATTATCATGTTTGTCTTCTAGACCATCGATATAACAAAATCTGACAGGTGCAGCGGAAGATAGGGGCATTTTTGAGTATTGGCTTAAAACACTTCGCTTGACGTAATCCTTCAGCGTTTGAGAAGAAACTGTAATTTCTATTAAATGGCTCGATGGCGTAGCGTATAGTACCCCTGCCTTCTACGCCGAGGGTCGTGGGTTCGATTTCCACAAGACAAATATTTGTGAAGTAAATTTTACAGATATTTTTGTTTAGTCTGGGTGTTTCCTATGTATAGTATAGTATGTATTTATTTACAAAAAAAGTATATATATAATATAATAATATCAGCTATTTAGTTCCCCTAGTACAAGCTATGCTTAGTTTGGGGCTAGATGGCGCTGTGTGAAAATGTCCAGGATATATTTATCTCTCTACAGGCAGAATGTAGAAAGTGGTTCTTTGTCGGTTTTCGGGTTTGCAATCCAAATATTATGAAACGAGTGTAGATAAAAAATATTTTACTTCGATTTTTAAGGAGAACTTGCTTCTTTTCTTACAGACTCGATGAACGGCCTAATAAACCCTGATGTCCAGCCAGAACGATTAAACCACCTACTCGTACCACTAATAGATTATTATGATTGTAGTTATGGACAGAATTGCGGAACGACGGTTTCAAGTACCAACAAAGCAGGCTGTTTCGCTGTTACAATTATCCTAAAACATAATATTATCAAATTACTAAACTTTCCAAAACGATAGTTCTACCTACTGAAAATAGTTTAGCCTAAGTCCTGCCCTGGGCAGCAAAATTAATTCCACTGTGCCTTTGAAATCTGATCGGATTTTCACCTTTGGACGTTTCTTATTTCAGACATCCCCTTTTAGCGGACATTAAAGAAAATGAAAATGTTATCCGATAAAATCATTGGACAAGCAAAAACAATTTAGGTACTCACTGCAAAAACGGCTCGGCTATGCCCCATACAAATAAAGATCAAGATAAATTATTTGAAAATGAAAAATCATTGTATTTCCAAAATCCAACTTAGCAGAAAAATGTTAAAAGGTAGGTAGGTTAGTTAATGCAGTCGTTTTTCGTCAAAAAAGTGGAAAGGCCACCCGCAAATCGTAGTAACGAAACTTTTATTAATTTAAATCTCAAACTCTTGTTAGTAGTTGTACGGTTGAAACGGTGCAGGCGTTACATATGAAACAATTCAGGCGGTTCAGAGGGTGAGGTTGTGTTTTCTATATATAGGACGCATATGCACTTTGCAAATCGATCAGCCTTGACAGCACAAGTCCATACCTTGGAAATAATACAATACTTTCGGTCAAATGTTTTAAGGCGAGTGTAATCGTGAACAGCTTGTGAAGCTTTTTTGTGAAGTGGTGCGACTTCACAAAAAATATTTTCTTTTTATACAAAGAATCTATCAGAGTGTCCGTTGCTCAAGTTGTTAGTATGATCGTTTAGTAAAATTTTAACCTACAAACACAATGAAATCTTCGCTTCAATTAAAAATATAGCAATGAATACCAAAAGTGGCCGATATTCAAGGCTCTTTTTGTCATAACTTTAAATACTTACAGCAAATATTTCATTGAGTTTGCAGGTTCTAATAATACTTAAAACTTGAGCAACGGAAATCCTGATAGATTGTTTGTATAAAGAGATGTTTTTTATTGTTTTTTTGTTATGATGCGGCACCACTGTCGAGGCCGTTTACGACTACCTACACTCGTCTTAAGAGGCCGTACATGAAATTGCGCTGGGCGAAAGTAGGTAATTAGCATTAGAACGCGTCATCGTGCAGCCGAGCGGCGGCGATATGCAGACCCAGCGGCGGACGGCAGCGTATAGTTCGATCAATCAGTTTTGATCCTATTTATAGTTTTTGTGGCAATTGTATGAAAAAGTTTAAAATTATTGCGTACCTACTAAGAATTTTGGGATTTGTGGAATGTTATCGAAACTAATTAATTACCGACTACTATTCAGGGGTGTGCCCATGTACCAACATCTTTTTTTCACTTAACAGCGCCGAATTTATATTTATTGCCTACTAGCTTTTACCCGCGACTTCGTCCGCGTTAGATAGTTTTTTTTGACAGAAGTTCTAAAGTAGGTACCTATGTGTATTCATAGTAAGTGTGACAGTGATATTAGAACAGTTGTTATCTCTACTGTTTAGAGATAACTTGCTTGCTTCTGTTGTTAAAGGGACAATTCAAGATTTGCTATCCGGCCTGAGAGACCAATATTTATAAAAATTGAATATAAAAGTCAGTAGATAACAGAGTACTTACTCCAGGGGTGCCGATTTGAGAACACTAAAATGGTCAGCATAAGTAGATAAGAGAGATAAAAAGGTATTTTAAGTAATACATTTTTATATACCACATTTTTTGTTTTTCTGTATTTTGCGAAAACAAAGATTTTGTGGGTTTGACACTCGTGAGTCTGCCCTCACGTGTATACCCGTTCGGGTAGCCGCACCCTGTCGCGCCCTCCCCCTCCGCCCCGCATCGCCGCCAAAGCGCGCGCGCCGCGCCGCGCCGGATCGGCCGGTGCGCGCGGCCGCGGTCATAAGATCGGGCATTATTTATTTAGTTGCTGTGTATTTTCAATACATATCCATAACGCATGCGTATGTCAGACGAAAGGAAATCGCGAATTTCTATTTTACTCCCTTACACTTACAAAATACGCCGCATCGGACGTCAAATGTGATCCCCGACTTAACGTGTTATGTGGATGATACTTTTCAGTTCAGAACATGGTAACGTATCACCTAAGTAGATATGCCTAATTACAATGAAGGTAGTGCATACGATGCAAACGGCGGCGGCACAGCGGTATTTTTCAGTAATGATAAAAAATCCTCGGTAAAAGTAGGCAATGTCCTTTCTCAAGTTATTCCCATCATACTGAACATATTTTGTTTTGGAACCATTTCTGTATCTCCAATAGTTTAGGTGGGCTCCTGATAGTAGACCTGGTGGTGTACATAAGGTACTCCAGATCCTCAAATGTTCTTGTAAAAAGAAGCGGCCCATCATACTGAACAACTTTTGTTTTAGGACCATGCCTGTATCTCTAATAGTTTAGCTTGGCTCCTGATGGTACACCTGGTGGTCTACATCTATACTCCAGACCCTCGAATGGTGATAATAAATAGCCTATGTCCGTTCTCGGTATGCTAGCAATCTCTGTGCCAAGTTTCATGAAGATCGTTTCAGCGGTTTGGCCGTGAAAGCGTAGCAGACAGACAGACAGACCGAGTTACTTTCGCATTTATAATATTAGTGTGGATAGTTACATCTGTAATGTATCATTATAGTCCGTTAAAATGGCCATTTATTTGCAAAATCCCGAAATTTCAAGTTATTTATACTCTAATAGGAAGTAAAATCACAATATCTGTTTCAATTAATTTAATCAATCATAAATCAATACCGCACTGAAAAAAATACTTACAGGATCAAAAAGTATCGGTCGCACTATAATTCCGCCTGTGACGCGTGATCTACTGTCCTCTACGCGCGCGATCGACACACATTCGTAATTTTGTATGTGTGCGTGAGTGTGACGCAGCAGGATACACGTCCTTCTCCCAAGAGCGCGGCGCGCGGTCTGCCGAAACAGCATTTGCGCTCCCGTATATAATTGATAATTCCGGAGAACTTTAAAATATTCGATAAATTTCATAAAATACATATTTGCAATTTTTTTTATAGCTAATGTGTTAGCATGAATCTATTTTTCAATGTGTAAATTGATTTTTTTAAAAACGTGTTGTATTGTACTAGAAATCCGACGCTGTATACGTTTAAAATTTCTTCAAAGTAGGGCCATTTTACTGCAGTTTTTCTTTGAATTTTTGAATTAAATTACTAAAAACTCCTCGGCCAATTTTTAGCACTTTTCAATGTCTTTATTGCTGTATACTTTATAAACCACTATATATTTTAAAATTCATGTAAACAATAATGATACGAACGTCACGCATCGAAAACAATTAAAACACGTCTCAGGTTATTAACTATTAAACAAACTGAACAATCAAAATCAATAATTTGTCTGGGCCAATTTTTAGATATTGAATTAATCTTCAATAAAACATATCATAACACATTGTTACTTATTCTGTTTTTTTAAACGAGGTCCTACAGAATTGAAGAAACAAGACAAAATTACTCAAAACTATGTACGGCCTCTTAAATACTGTCCTTTTCCTCACTTTTATCATAATTCCGAGAGTATTTGTGTGTGAATTAATAACCTTTTCACACTCAAACGGCTTGTCGAATTTGGATTAAATTTGTCTTATGAATAGAGATTAATGAAAGATTAAGACCCCTTTTTTTATAATGAGTTTCTCATTCATGACCATTAAAAATGAAAAAAAATGAAAATGAAATAACTTTATTCAATGTAGGATAGCATTATCTATCACTTATTTACGTCATGATCGGTCATTGTAAAGAAAAGAAATTTGCATAACGCAATTTTCTTCTTTTTATAACAATTTTGTATTGTCCTAATAGATAACCGGCTCGGGCGGGATAAAAAAAAATAAAAATAAAGGCACTGCCTCGGGGCTGGCCAGGTTAATTACACAGCACGTAGCTTTACGCCACCACCATTTGTAAACGACATTTGTTTCAAAGATGGCCTAAGATTGAGGTTTACCTTTTGGCACAATATAGATGTTCTTTGGGAGGCCCTGTCTTGTCTGCAAAGGGATTTTTGTTCGCTATCCATAATTAATTTTATCTACACTCGTCTCATAATGTTCGAATTATGAACTCGAAAATAGTTGAATATAGTCCTGCTTTATGTATTCTGTCTATAGAAAATAGAATTACAGTTTCATAGAAATTACAGAAACGTAGTCTTAATGAGAAGGCTCTTACTTCGATAAAAATTGAGAAATGAAACGTAGTTTTTTTTGCCAATACTCATATCGCCTTCTTCCACCACACCTGTCAGTTGCTGTTGTACGGAAATTGTACAGTTGTTTTATTAGGTTGTTGTTTAGATGTTGTTCAGTTGTTGTTCAGATGTTGTTCAGTTGTTTAGTTAACTTGTTAATCTGAACAGCTGAACAACTGCTGACGTATAGAATTTCCAAAAATTCATATAAAGCCATATTACGTTCTCGTATTGAATATGATCTTGTATCGGGCCTTGCAATGGCCGGTGCGAACGTTTGGAAAAAGTGTAACCGAGTGTTTTTTTTGGAGATTGTAGATAAAATAGTGTATGCAACTGCATATGATTAGGCATTAGAATACTCGTGTCAAACTATTATCACACTCGGCTGCGCCTTGTATGATAAACTAATGACTTTCCTATTATACGACAGTTGCATCAACTACTATGAAATTACTGAGTTATCAGCGGGTTTTTTTTTTGTAAAACTAACCCGGTAGATGGAGCCGGGCCACGCGTTACTGGCATTAAAATACACTTGCAAAATTGGCGAGCAAGGAATGATCTGCGGTAGCCCAGATGGAAGAGGCGTCGCCACTAGTAATGCGAAAGTCGCAGGTTCAAATCCTGCCCGCGCTTGAAAATTTTGCAAGTTTTCACAAATTGTAGACCTAACACGGGAAGTGTTTTAAAATTTGGCATTCAGTGATTTATTTTAATGCCAGTATTAATGTGTTACAGAATAGCGAGAAAAATGTGACACAAAGATAATTCACTGTGCAGATTTGGCCTTACTCATTATATGATTGCTGTGCTATATTATCAAACTACAGGCTACAATTTTACAGGTGAAATTCGATGTTTAGTGCGTAGTCGGTTGGCCATTATCATACCAGGAAAATTATCCTGCTACGCAATGTACTAAGAATTACACCTGTAGACTTGTAGCCTGTAGTTTCATAATATAGCAAATGGTGATATGTCACGTAAAATCATTTATTTAGGTACGTCGGTGTCGAATAAAATAGGTATTAATATAAAAAATTGTTTAGTTTATATTATAATTATTTCTTATGTCATGGAGTGGCCGTTTTAGTTTTGACTAGTATGATTAGAAGAAGTAAATTGTATGTCAGAATTTTAAAATAAATATATTTAGTATGATACCGGAAAAAAGTATCTAAAATTTTAAAATGGAAGTTGGATACTAAAGACTTGTAATAATAATTTTGAATGATAGGAACAATATGTTTATTTGTTTCTTTATTTAAGAAACAAATAAACATAGTGCACACTTGTTAAATTTACTGGCAAATACGTTTTAAAAATTAGGGATAGTCCACCGAATACTGATAGACCAGACCATGGAACTTAACAACTTTCTATATATGCGGTGACTATAGATTAACTGCTTTCATGGAAAAAGTAGGTATTTTCTATGCCGACCACATGTTTAACCTCACACACACTCAGAAACTTTCACTCATACAAGCACACACACACACACAGACATACACACTAATGTTTACTGGCTCTCAATTACTGTGTAACTGGCTATACATATTAAATTTTTCTAGTTTTTTGTATAATGTATAATGTAACTATGCAAGTAGCACTTGCTTGCTCCAATATGTTCCATACTAGTTACATAATTAAAATTAAGTATTGTTTGTATCAGTTTGTAACATCTCGTCCATCTCTCTATGATAGCCTTATCTTATGATGTAATGTTAACTTAGGGAAACCTGTTATTAGCTTAGGTTTTATAAGTGTGCTTTGCCAATTTATGTAAAAATAGCTGTTGGTTTTCTCAATAAATAAATATTTTTGGAAACGTATTTTGGCAGTCAGCTAATTAATAGTGATTTTGTATGGAAGGTCTTCTGTCGTTTCCTGGCGTATGTTCCTTAGGGAAAATTTATCCGTATCAATGTCTGCATGTACAAGTATTCAAGGGCTTATATTATATCTTATTTCCACTTTACTCTTACAGGCATTAAAATAGCTGAATTTTTGTATTGTGGTTCAGATTACATCAGTAGTTAACAGTTTTGCCGCCATTTTGTTTTATTTGGTTGAATTATGTATACATAAGTACCTATACCATGGACAAAGTTGCTACGTATCCTAATCAATGATTTTTATGATTATAAAAGGTACAGTAAAAATTGATTCTCGATTTTAATTGAAATTGTTACAATATAGGTTTGTTGTGGGCGTAGATATTCTGAATTTCAACATGGAAATTCTCTAAAAAAATTAAATAACTGCATCGATATCTGTTATAACTGCGTCTTTTATTTACGAGGAGATTTAATTTGTAATTATGTTTGCGTTTTGATAAACTGAACATTATTTACACTGCAATTGCAGTGCCCAGGGTCACTTGCAAAGTCGTATAAATCTCGGTGACAATAAATACTAACTTAGTGTAAAATTTGATTTGTAATAGCAAATTTTATGCTCACCAAATGACTGTATCAGATATTGGTAATGAACGTTAAGATATGGCACATAAAATAAAATTTGAAAAAGGGAGATTTTCGGATATGGTACTACAAAATTACTGAATTCAATTTTGATTTTATATCATTTTTTTTATTCAAGTGGGTATGTAAACTATGTTGATAGTTGATATACTTATTAAAGCTGTAAGAATGTCACTTACACCTGAATAATGCGCCAGAATACTTATATTGCTAGAAACCGGCTGGCGACAGGGAGATACTGTCAGAACCGTCCGTGTGTTACTCTACAATGGTCCTAAAATTCCCGGACGTAGTAAGTACATACGTTCATATATCACGCATTATATCCCTTGCGGGTTCGGCAGAGCGTGAGGCCGTACAAAGCTTACATTGACGCCAAGTCTGACTAAAATTTGAAAGTCATTCAGTTAATTGTGTATCACTTTGGTGACAAGTTGTCAGCCCATCGCCTAAAATTGCAATACACATACCTCAAGTCCCTAAATCGCCTCTTACGATATCCACGGGAAAAAAATGGGACATTTTGCCTTATGGATAAGAAATGGGTAGGTGCTACTCTAAGCCGGCATCACATGATACTATTACTATCACATGATAGTATTTCGTGTTTTACTTCTTAATCGCTTTTTTACAAGATTTAAGGTACCAAGTCGGTTTCAGCTCCTCGAAAGAACTAACACGAGTGCACGAACAGTAATTTGACGACTTGGTGAAGCTAACTTCAAACCACTTACACCTTTAAATAGCCCTTAAATACCGAGGGCATCGTTTTGCAAGAGTACATGATATTACCAGAACCTTTTCGACACGCCCAATGAACAACAACGTAACTTGAGTTACGACAAAAATGAGTTAATTACATACCCTTGTTCGTTATAATTTTCTCTACACGTGTGTCCAACAAACGTATCTCTAAGTACAATAGAACCGAAGTTAGCGAGAATCACAACAACGTAACCTGTGATTGCCTTCTGAAAGAAGAAAATGTTTGCCGGGTATAAGATGTTATATTGATTTACAGTTTTGTTATACGGATCAAATATTCTCCTTTTAAAAAATATAACAACTCATGTTTATTTACAATGATTGATCGTATTTATTTTTTACCGAATTTACATGCAAATAGATTGCAAATTGAGTTACGTTGATTTTCTCCGTATTCAATTCATACTTCTCCAATTGGACTAGGTACTGATGAGGAAGATACTGTTTCGATACACGAAATCCAACCTTCCAGACTATGTTGTAAGTAACAACTTCATTTTAGTCATTGTTTGTTAATAATCTAATCTTATAATATAATAAATAGAAAAGATTTGTTTTTTTGTTTGTATGTAATCGATAAACTCCGAAACTACTAAACCGATTTCCAAAATTTTTTCACCATTAGAAAGCTACAACATTCCTGAGAAACATAGGCTACTTTTTACTACGGGAAAATTTCTCATTTCTACGGGAAAACGGTTAGAAACAGGAAAAGCGGGAAATATAGTGGATATTACCCAAATTAGCCAAACCGATTTGCGATCTTCGTGAAATTTGGCACTGATATTGGTGGTATATTGAAACCGGACTTGGACTTCTTTTTGTCAGCACTTGAGGATCTGGTGAACCTGATGGAGGGCACCAGGAGCACAGTTAAACTATAAAAGATACGAAAATGGCTTCATAGCAAACGTTGTTCAGCATGACGGGGCACTTCTACTGACACATGGTTATAGAGGATCTGGAGTACCTGATGCAGACCACTAGCATCCCATCTAAACTATAGGAGATACGGTAATGGTTTCAAAGTAAAAGTTGTTTATCATGACGGGCCGCTTTTGTTGGCACTTGGTCATTGAGGGTTTGGACTACCTGATGATGGGCACCAGGAGCACTGCTAAACTATATGAGATACGATAATGGCTTGATAGCAATAGTTGTTCAGCATGACGGGCGGCTTCTGCTGGAACATGGTCATCAAGGATCTGGAGTACCTGATGCAGACCACCAGCATCCCATGTTAACTAGAAGAGCAACGGTAATGGCTTCAAAGTAAAAGTTGTTTAGCATGACGGGCTGCTTTTGCTGGTACATGGTCATCGAGGGTCTGGAGTACCTAAAGCAGACGACCAGCATCCTATCTAAACTACAGAAGATAAGGTATCGGCATCAAATTAAAAGTTGTTTAACATGATCATTGAGGGTCTGGAGTACCTGATGGTGAGCACTAGGAGCACTGCTAAACTATATGAGATACGATAATAGCTTGATAGCAATAGTTGTTCAGCATGACGGGCCGCTACTGCTGGAACATGGTCATCAAGGATCTGGAGTACTTGATGCTGACCACCAGCATCCCATCTAAACTAGAAGAGCGACGGTAATGGCTTCAAAGTAAAAGTTGTTTAGCATGATGGGCTGCTTTTGCTGGTGCATGGTCATCGAGGGTCTAGAGTACCTAAAGCAGACC
Organism: Tuta absoluta; assembly: GCA_027580185.1. Lineage (NCBI taxonomy): Eukaryota > Metazoa > Arthropoda > Insecta > Lepidoptera > Gelechiidae > Tuta > Tuta absoluta. Next base: position 32,783,840 of record JAQAHW010000001.1, on the reverse strand, counting down.
ACCAGCATCCCATCTAAACTACAGGAGATAAGGTATCGGCATCAAATTAAAAGTTGTTTAACATGACGGGCCGCTTTTGTTGGCACTTGGTCATTGAGGGTCTGGAGTACCTGATGGTGAGCACTAGGAGCACTGCTAAACTATATGAGATACGATAATAGCTTGATAGCAATAGTTGTTCAGCATGACGGGCCGCTACTGCTGGAACATGGTCATCAAGGATCTGGAGTACTTGATGCTGACCACCAGCATCCCATCTAAACTAGAAGAGCGACGGTAATGGCTTCAAAGTAAAAGTTGTTTAGCATGACAGGCTGCCTTTGCGGGTACATGGTCATCGAGGGTTTAGAGTAAATAAAGCAGATCATGGTCCTGTTGAGTCACTTCTGCTGGAATGGAGTTAAGAAGTGAACTACTTTTTACTGCGGTCAAAGATCCAATTTATACGGGAAAACTAGTAGTAGTAGCAGCGGGTGAAACCGCTGGGCGGGCCGCTTGTAGGTTACACACACACATATCACACCTATAATCCCTTGCGGGGTAGGCAGAGCGTAAACAGCCGCAAAAAACGGTTATTTACACCACGTCTGACAAATGTTTGATAGTTATTTGGAATATTGTGTATCGCTATAGTGACAAGTTGTCAGCCCATCGCCTAAATTGCAATACACACCCTCTATTCCCTTAGTCGCCTCTTACGACTCCCACGGAAAAGATATGGGGTAATGCTATTCTAAGCCGGCATCACACAGCGATTGAAACTGAGACTGAAACTGAAACCGACTTTGAGACTGAAATCACCAGAAGAGTGCAGCTGGTTTGGGCAGCATTTGGGAAGTTGTGTCATATTTTGGAATCACCCTTGCCACAATGCCTCAAGACCAAAGTGTTCGATCAGTGCGTCCTGTCCGTCATGACCTATGGAGCCGAGACGTAGAACCTGACAGTAAAACTAGCCCACCGGTTACATGTCACTCAGAGAGCTATGGAAAGGTCTATGCTCGGTATCTCTATAATTGATACATTCCGGAATGAGACTTTCTGCAAAACTACCAAAGTAACGGACATAGTCTGGAAGTGTAGCAAACTGAAGTGGCATCGGGCTTGGCACATCTGTTGTAGAACCGACGGGCGGTGGAGTAAACGGGTTCTTGAGTGGAGGCCACGCCTCGGCAAGCGTAGTGTTGGACGACCTCCGGCCAGATGGACCTATGACGTAAAAAAAACGGCTGGTAGCGACTGGATGGTGAAAACGGGAGATTGTGCCCTATGGCGCACCCTAGGGGAGGCCTACGTCCAGCAGTGGACTGCAATAGGCTGATGTATGACAACGCTTACGTAAGTCTGTTACCGCAATTACAGTAGCTAAATATAAAGAAGGAGTTTTTGCTCGTCAAAAGCAATTTCAACTACATATTATCACAAATTTTATAAGAGTTGCCTGTTGCAAAAAACGATAATCGGAAAGATTTGAATGAAATTGATGATAATGATAATTGCTTATTTTTGTTTTCATTTCTTTTAATAATGACTACATTTATCTATGGTAAGAAAAGAAGTTTTGTTTTGTTTGACACATATTTGTTTTTTGTATAACATATATTAAGTAGAAAAACATTTAAAATATAAGATTTTATGAAAGTGTTTTACTTCATTGCATTATAGTCAGTAATTTTCATACAAGACTTACGCTTCTTGGATTATTTTGATGACAAAAGGTAATAAGTGCACAAGACAACTCAAACGTAACTCAGACATACACTGGATTTAATCGTAAAAAGGTAATACGTACATAAGACAAGTCAAACGTAACTCAGACATACACTGGAATTTACCGTAATATCTCCTATCTTTGAAGAATCACTATCTCAACTTACATTGTTATTGCAAGTAATATGCATCGTTGCCCTTCATTGTAAGTCATAAAACTCAATGAAAGCAAATTATTATGTTAAAAACATATATAACAACATATAAAACCCGATACATGTATTCTTTAAAACAAACAATCACTTAAATTAATAAAAAAACAAAAGCGTGAGAATTTTTTTTAACCTTAAAATCGCTGTACTGTAAAGTTTACAAAAATGAGATACGTTGTTGTTTTATACTTTTTTTTATGTAATCCCTTGCGGGGTAACAAAAACGGACATTTACGCCACGTCTGACAAATCATTCGGAAAACTGTGTATCGCCATAGTAACAAATTGTCAGCCCATCGCCTTTTTTCGCCATCACGCATTGCAATACACATTTGGTAAAAATGGGGTGATGCTATTTTAAGCCGGCACGGTATAACCTTTTAAGCCAAAACCTTATAAATTGGAAAAAAGAAGATTTCTCAAGAGTTATGTCTTCGAACGAATAAATTTTTGCGTTTGCACACTCTGGGTCCTTTATCGTGCTTGTAGATCACACGCTTTTATTCTTTAGAGATCGTAACTTTTGATAAATTTAAACAATAATAAAACAGGATTTGCCATAACATCATTTCTTTACGTAAAAAAATCTAGAAATAAATACATATTCTGGATAATTAACAGAACGCCATCTAGCCCCAAACTAAGCAAATCTTGTACTATTGGAACTTAATAGCTAATATTAATAGACTTGTGATCTTTCTTTAAAATAAATACATAGAAAACCTCTAAACTATACACAAATATCTGAAAATCGACGTAACAAATGTTGGGCCTTGTGGGTATCGAACCCATGATCCTTGGCGTAACAGGCGGGGGTACTATCCGTAACGCCATCCGGCCAGTCTTATGGGTTATGTTTTTTATTATAAAAAATAAAGCCTTTACAAATCCACTTTTTAGCCTTATTTTACGACAAACTACTAGAGTAATACCATTACTAGACCAATAGTAGGCAATAATTGAGTTTTGGAAATATTTTGTAAAATCTGGTAGCTGATTTATTTTTACACTGTTCTTGAATAAGTTTGAATTTTTAAATACCTGCTTTGTCTACTGTTTAAGCACGTACATATTTATAAAAATAACCAGTCATGATAGTGTTAGAGTAGAAAACAATAATTGCATGTAAAATAAAATAACAATATCTTATTGCAGGCATAACCACCTAATTGTCCGAAAAGAAAGATGATACCATGCTTCGGAGGGCACGTTAAACCGTCGGCCCCGATTGCTGTCTATGATTACTTAGACCCTACTACTTCTATAGCAGTTGAAAAACTCTGACACCAGCATTCATCGGGTTGGACGACTCGGTGTCCCACACGAAAAGAAGACGAAAAATATTAGAAATCTAATGTACCTGGTACATACCAAAACGTAAAAATCCCTATACTATCGCTTCTATAAAATTTTTGTTGCTCTAATATTGGTATAATACTCAATTAGCTTTTAATGAGTTTGCCCATAAAAGTTTAGCAGCCTAAGAACATTGCTTTTAAATCAACTAACTTGTTTTTTCACATTAAGGCCAATATTAAAGTAGATTGTATAAAGGTAAATAGTACTTTTCCGGGATCATTTAAAAAACAGAAGTTTATCTCTTCGGCAACATAGGGATTTAACGAACTTTCTGTTTAATTGACTTATTATAAGTGTAATTCTTACAGGTTCACAAGGGTTCACATCGGAGTTACCCATAAATCGGTAGTACTAGCGATTTCGCTCCTCATCTACCGATTGTAACCCCAATTATTCTGGTAAAATACTTAAGCCTTGACAATCGCACTGTCTATGTCTAGGTATATAGGTACCTACACCTTTTAAGCCAAATATAATTTTGTATTTACGATGTATTTCAAAAACTGCAGTGTTTTGGAATGCAATACCTTGCCTATATTGCCGACAAGATGGATTAAGTAATTAAAAGGATTCAAACAAGCATTTTTTGCAATAATGCGAATCTTCCAAATTAACTTATGGAATGACTTAAGGCCTGCCGATTTTTGGTTTGTTACCCTCTACTGTCAAGTTATAGAACGATTGCGAAAAATCGGCGATTCATTATTTTATCAGAGCCAAATGTACAAATATCTTCTTAGTATGGCCGAACTGTACTTCCCATGCCATGTATCAAAACTAAACATTTGAAAAAATTGCCAAGTTTTATAAGATTTTCATACGTAATCAGGCCTGTGTCACTCCGCGTGTAGGTATTGAAAACATACCTCCAGGCGCCGGCCACTGCGAAAGGGCTAATCTAGCGGGCTGCCGCAAGCGAAAGAAGTCACACGCGTGCGCTATTTGTTCAACTTTCTCGACAATTTTTTGCAAGATGGACAGACGAAAAAAAGCAAAGAAATACTCTTGATTTGATTACATTATGTTCCTTTTTGGAATAAATTTAATTCTAAACAAACCCTTTCTTTTTTTGTTGAACAAAGTACCTACTATTCCAAAATCCTAAAAGTAAGTACCGGTAGAACGGGGTGACTTTGAGAAACGGGGCGACTTTGATGATTACTCAAAACTTATGGTTTTTTCTAATTATCTGCTTGAAACGAAACGTATCAAAAAAAACTTTTTTGTTTTGGCAAGACTGTCTAATCGGCTATATTTCATCGAGGTCTCAAAACGTGGGTACGTCGCGATTAGATAAAAAAATAAATTTATTGCAGTAGTCTCACAGAGTGCAAAACTTTGGGTAGAAAAACTTTAAATGTGCAGCCGTAAGTACTTATACTGTGTTTTTTGTGTATGATTTATTTAATTATTCGTTTCTTTGTGTACACAAGCGTTTTTTGTCAAGTAATAATTCGGCGGCCATTTTGATTGCTATGATTGCATTTGTAAATACTTAGGGCTAGGGCTACTTTGATACCATGCATGAGGCGACTTTGATAGAAATTTTTAATTAGAAGAATGAGAAAAAGAGACTTTTTTGTTGTATTAGTAATTAATAAAACATTATTCAATAATTTATTGTACTTTTTATTCCTGAGTCTTAATATTAATGCTCCAACATACAAAAAAGAAGGACTCCACTTACTATCAATTTCGCCCCCAGTATCAAAGTAGCCCCGAAAATATTAAAAATTAAATATTTGCGGAAGTAAAATTCTCAATTTTGTTTTTTTTATTGTTTTGTGATCTCAAAAGGGGTGTCTTTCCAAATCCAAGAAAAAATTGAGTGGTATCAAAGTCACCCCAATCGTATTTTAACTTTGTAAACGAATATTTTTTTATTTTACTCCGGAACAGGTCATGATTTTTCATTGTTTCTCATTAAATACTAAAGCAACTATTCAGTCCATCATTACTGTATTTTTTAAGTTTCGATAGAGTTAAAAATGAAGTAACAGAAATAATTTTTATTTTAAAATTAATCAATTTCACCCCGTTTTACGGTATTTAAAATTAAATAAAAAGGTTTAGTCGTTTCATTCGAGTTGCATTTCATCTGTCGTACGTATTCATTTACGAACTTAGACTAAGAGCCCAACGCAGAATATTTATATGTGATACGTCTATGGAATTCTTTTCAACTTAAAGAAAGTTTGCGAATCCATATTGTGAATTTCTTGCTTGGAAATATAATAAATAATTTTAAAAATAAAATAATATTTTGCAATAATGCAGTTAAATTGTAGGTGCAAGATAAAAATTATATTGTGCTAGTTTCGGTGAGCACTATTCACACTCAGCACATATTTAGGTACTAGCTGATACCCGCGGGTTCGCGCGCGTCTTAGTTTTTATTTTTTAAACTGATATCGGTTTTTAACTGAAGAATAATTTTAATCGATTTAGGTGTTTTCACAAAATTTCAAGATATGCACCCAGCGCCAGGACTTGTTATTACATACATACATACATATATAGGCAGAGCGTAAATGACCGCTAAAAACGGACATTTACGCCACGTCTGACAAACATTTTAGGGTCATTCAGAAAATTGTGAATCGCCATAGTGGCAGGTTGTCAGCCCATCGCCTAAAATTGTTCGTCGTCGCCTTTTACGACACCCACGGGAAAAAAATAGTATACATTATAATATTATTATTATTAGTACACATTTTATTATTATTATGTTGGTATTCTTTTCGGATCTCGGGCCCACAGGGACCCGGTCCTTTGAGGCATGTGTGGGGCCAAAGCCAACAGCACAGAGGCCTTTTTTATACCAAATAATGTTTTGTGATGTGTACATCGAGCGGATACTTGCTCTGTCTGCACTATAGAAGTACTCGTACACCCAGAGCCTGCACCCGCCTGATGCAAGGACTATTGCAGGTTTATTACTTCATTGAATTAAATCTTCAGCAATAATCGTATAGCATATACAATTATGCTGCGAGGTCTTAGACTACATGAACGTACTCGTCGCTGCCTGCTGCGTGCCCGCCAAAAGTAGGAGTAAACGCTCGTGTTGTGCGCTTGATGGCGTAAGTAGTTTCTCGAAGTAAGCAACCCTAGACCGCGGCTCATATTCCCTCAAAAAAATATTTGACAGGTATGTAAATTAACACGTGGTTGACTGGAACGCGAGCTAAATTAAATCATATTGTCTATCAGATTGAGTACATATTTCTTTGAAAACCATTGCGAAGTAAAGCTTCTGTAACGCTAGTTACTAGTTATTATTCTGTGACGTAATGTAAGATTACGTGTGAGAATGTAATATCATAATAATGTTCAGATGGTAAATTATTTTTCATTTGCTTTAAATGTCATTTTTATTTGCATATATTATGTGCTCTATAAAATCTTAATAAAATCCGGAGTGAGACTTTTCAATATTCGATAATTCAAATGTTTAATGTATACTTACTCTATGATTTTTACTTTGGACAATAAACTCGGAAATTTATATTGAATAATTTTAATGTATTAAATTCTGTCATTTGGATAGCTGTGTTAAAAAGATTGACCTATATTTATTTTATTATGTTTTCTTGTTTTATTTATATTGTTTTTTCGTTGATTTTATATTTTGATGTCTTTTTTATACAATAGTCCGGGTCCCAATTTGTGACTTTGTATGGAGGTATGATACCATCTGGCAGAAAGCATGAAACTTGGCATGAATGTTGCTTTTATATATGTGTTTCAATAAACGAAGGGAACCACGTCGAGGCCCCCCTGTTTCCCCCCCTTACCCCCCCTTTTATGTCCAAATTTTCAGTTATTTTTATTTTTATTGAAAACGGGTAAAGATAGGAGAAAACCGCCAAGAAAACAAATATTCCTTATAAAATTATCTATATAACAGTCTTTGGATGTATGTTGATAGGTCTTATAGTTTTCAAGTTATGATTACATTTATTCCAATTTTGTGAGGAATTAGCGGCTCATCTAGCGATTTCTCCCGCTGCTAACCGTTTTCCTGCGGGAATAAGACTTTGTTTCGGCATGTATTTTATACAAACCTTCCTCTTCAATCTCATCAGCTATCAGCAAAAACCGCATAGAAATCCGTTGCGTAGTTTTGAAGATCTAAGCATACACGTAGGGGCGCCACCGGACCACTGGGACACGGCACGTGGATATAATTTTATTTTATTAAGTAGGTAAGTTAGGTTAGTAGGTACCCCATTTCTTTCCGGTGGGAGTCGTATGAGGCGACTTAGGGACTCGAGGGTGTCTATTGCAGTTTTAGGCGATGGGCTGACAACTTGTCACTAAAGCGATACACAATTTGTCCAATGACCCTCAAATATTTGTCAGACGTGGCGCAAATCTTCGTTTTTTGCGGCCGTTTATGCTCTGCCTACCCCGCAAGGGATTGTAGGCGTAATATGTGTATGTAAGTTAGGTATGATATTAAAATGGAAATATTCACGTCACTTCTGGAGATACCAATATAACGTTCGAAGACTACCGCAGTAGTTTTATAAATTATGTAAAGAACCAAAAAGGGAACAGAATTGATGTAATTTTTGATGTGTACAAAGAGGACAGCTTGAAGAATACTACTAGAAAAAAGAGAGGAGAAGGACTTCGACAAAGGTTTACAGCAGAAGGGAAGCTACCAAAAAACTTTCAAGAATTTCTTCGCTGTTCTGACAATACAATAGAACATTTTAATTTCCTATCTGATGGGCTCCAGCAAGTTCAATATGACAAAAGGACGATTTTATAAACAAAAGGCGAAAAAGTTCTACGTAATGATGGCAAAGACGTAGCTTCCCTGTACTCGAAGCAAGAAGAAGCTGATTCCCGAATTCTCCTCCATATTTATCATGATGCTGTGCAGCACGGTCATACCAAGGTTTTGGTAAGAACTGTAGATACAGATGTAGTCATCATTGCTGTTTAGAAGAATTTTGGATCTGTTTTGGGGTCGGAAAAGCTACACGTAACATCGCTATCCATGACCTGGCTAATTCACTCGGGCCAGAAGTATGCAGTGGGATTATATTTTTTCATGCGTTTACAGGCTTTAGTGGAAAAGGAAAGAAGTCATTTTGTAATGCGTGGAAATCATTCCCTGAAGCCACAAAAACCTTCAAAGAATTATCACAGCCTGTAAATGCAATTAAAACCCGTCATTTAGATCTTTTGTCGAAATATGTTATCTTTACCTCTACATATGATAAGACATGTGAAGCAGAAGATCTTAATGAAGCAAGGAAGGCCTTATTTATTATTATTATTGTAACAACTGATGGTGTCTGTATTACACTGTTCATAGTTCACTTTATCTCTTTCCATTTTATATTTTTAAGTGTTTATCAAGTTTGTTTTAAAACATATTGGTGTTCTGTGCTGATATGATTTGTTAAGGGACGGGCCATGGCTAGGTTACTACCCACGTCAAGTGCTCTTTTAGAGCACACACAAAGGGCGTCTTTTCTAGCCGGCTTCACCTGGGGTCAGAGTTTCATACCTAATCCAGAATATCCCAGTTTCGAAGATTAGGGTTGGATAAAAGAAAATGGTCTCTGGTCTCCATTATGGAGCACAATGTAAGAAACAGCAGCCTCTCTTAAGGAATTGACTACCTGCAGTAGGGGTCGGTGCCAATGCAGGAAGTCAGGGCTTCCTTGTACTGGCCTTTGCAAGTGCGTAGGAGATAATTGTGATTTTAATTGAATAAATATGTTATAATTTAATCTTCTTCTTAGCGTGTCGATGGCAGACACTACACCGTCGCGGCCCAAAACTTGGCTACGATGACAGCGCTGAGAGACGCTGTCATAAGATCGTCCTGCGTGCAGGTGCTAGGGCACGCAGGACACGATGGTGTCTGGTGGTTCATTGTTTAAACTTCATCACACAAACAGTTTACATCGGAACCCTTCAAGAAGCCCCACTTGGTCATGTTTTCCTTGCTCCGGCCGGTCTGAGTCCGAGGTCTATTTAAAGATTTCCAAACCGACCATGGCAAATTATGGCCAGGCGGCAAGCTCTCAGCAATAGGGACGAAAGGATCTGGTAGGGTAATAAATTAATATCCTAGACTTATGTTTTACTTAGTCACTCAAAACCTAGCACTAATATGTTCGTTATACCAATGCATTCGCAAAATATAATAACATTTAATGATAACATATATATAATATATTCATATAATAAATACATAACACACAACGCGCGCCTAGCCCCCCCCCCCCCCCCCTCCTACCTGAACCCTCCCAACCCATCCCATCAACTCCGTGGGAGCTCACTTATGGTGTCATCTTAATATTATGGTCATTATTACTTGCAATAATAAAATAAATGTAAGCATATCTTGAAAACTATAAATCGTATCAACATACTTCCAAAGACTGGTATATAGACAATTTTATAAGGAATATTTTTTGCCTTGACGGTTTTCTTCTATCTTTAGTCGTTTTAAATAAAAATCTGAAAAACTGAAAATAGGGGCATAAAAGGGGGGAGAAGGGGGGGAACCAGGGGGGCCTCGATCTGGTTCCCTTCTTTTCCTGAAGCACACATCTGTAAGCTACATATATACCAAATTTCATGCTTTCTGCCAGATGGTATCGTACTTACCAAATAGGACCCGTACTACAATGTGATTTTTTCTGAAATGAAGAAACTTGACTATCTACCAAAAGACCAAAATAACGGACATTATCTGGAAGTATACAATGGACTCCCTCCAACTCGGACTCGGACTGACTAAGTCCGAATCCATTACACATTATGTAATGTGTAATGGATTTGGACTTGCTCACTTAAGACTAGTGTAGCCGTCAACGACCTCGACAGTGGCGCCATTTCACAAAATAATAGTTTTCTCTTTATACAAACAATCTGTCAGAATATCTGTTGCACAAGTTTTAAGTATTATCCTCAAGTAAAATTAGAACCTGCAAACTCAATAAAATACTCGCTGCAATTAAAGTTATGGAAAAAGTATTGCACTCTTGGTATTAATTGCCATAATTTTAATTACAGAGAATATTCTGACACCAGGGTTCAACGGGTCGTTGGATGACTCGGTGTCCCACACGAAAAGAGAGAGAGTGAATATTTCATTGAGTTTGCAGGTTCTAATTTACTACAGGATAAAACTGAAAACTTGGGCAACGGATATTCTAATAGATTGTTTGTATAAAGAGATTTTTTTTTTGTGAAGTGGCGCCACCTTCGAGGTCGTTCACGGGTACAAACGCCTTTAATTTAATATAACTCTTACTACGACAACAAACATCAATAACTAAGTCAAGCTGAGTGCTCCGATTTCAGTGCCATTAGCTTTAATAAAGCCTAAAAAATATTTTATGAATTTCGTGTATATTATTACTAAAATCAGATTCATTTTTCATTTTCCATATTCGCAGGTATCTTAGTTTTCTAAAGTTTATACAAATAAAGAAATAACGTGTGTAAGCCAGTCACAACCAAAATATTGAACTTTAAGTTTACTTAGTTATTCTTTAAAAAAAACTATTTTGTGAAAAACACAAATGAGAAAAAATTCAAATATTTTTTTTAAATCTGTCCAGAATAATTCTCCTAAGATAGCTTTAATAAACTGTTCCACTATTACAATGTCTAATACAGCCATTTTTACTAGAATATTAAGTAACGTCGTATCAAAGGCAAAACCAACTATCTCGAAATTTTTGATGTTTTTATAAATATTGCCATTTTGTTAGCTTTATTTTATCGTAAGACAGTATAGGATTGTTATATTATTATACTTTTCTATAGTATTTATTGGACGTATTATTTGTTAATGCTGCAGTTTTATAATAATACAAAGTAAGCGAACTGTGCTTTTTTGGAATTTTGCTCAGTAGAGTTATATTGAACCTTAAGTTTTCTGTTTAATTTCTATGTTTATTTTGTATTCCAAATTAATATTAAAAATACTATTTGTCTAATTCCAAGCTAAACTCCCGCAGTGGAAGCGATTTACACAGGTAAATTTCGAACAAAATACCAGGAGTTCAACTGGAGGCAGACAATGGCTGCGTTACGCAGCGCTAAATAGCATACGCTGCACAATATAGCAGCGCATACTATGAATTAAACGTGAACCTAAATATATTTAACTTAATTAACTAAGTTGATTGAAATTGGCTAATGATGTGTTCCAACCCTTACATAACTCAAGTCGGTAGTAAATACCGTCTGCCGATCTGGCGTTACGTCACACGTATTAGCACTAGATTATAAGTAAGTACCTCCAAATTATATCACCCCACGAATTCCGCAATTCGTACTAAGGAGTCACAATGATATGGTACAACAAATATGACTAAAGGGAACACACCATTAACACGAATAAACAGTTTTATCACTTACAGTCACGTGCCGGCGCAAATGCATAAATACCCAACGGAGAAAGGAAGTTCAGGGAATGGATCAAATAGGAATTCCGTTGGTACTTACAGGGCTGGGTGGAAAAGATATCGACACCCAGCATTCCACTACAGCCTTGGCGCGTTATTCACGTCAAACCACTCACAGCTTCTGTTCGTATTCCACTTTGATATTAGTCATTACGCGTGACCCAACCCGAATTTGGGCCGTACAAACGCGGGCCAAAATGGCCACCTGATGCCTATTCAACGCGACGCTCACGTGGAAGACGTCGAGACATCCAACAATCACTAAGCCTGGTATTCTAGTATAACCCAGGAGAACCGCAATAATACGATGCATCAACACGCGCGATCTCAAATTGAATCGTCCATTACACGCGGCATCACAAAACTCGTGGCGGGAAATCCGCACAAACACGATACTCGACGTTCGAACGGTTTTCGAGTGACTGACTGCGGTGCAGAAATCACCGCCTGGCGCCTACAGGCGGCCCGCGCGCACGCCGCCACCCGCGTGCGAGAAAGGGACAACATATGCCCAGAGCGATGCGTGCGGGCGAGCATCGCGGCGTATTCACAGACCGTCACCAATACCTAACCTACCCCAGCATAGCAACGCTAAATTAAACATTCACCCGCCCTAGGCCGAATCCCTTAGGCCTATTCACCACTGGGGAGACGAGATAGCGTTGCTATTGCTCGCTTAAGAACTGAATCCCCTACCTGAACTGTCGCGACTCGAGGAGTGCCATCACTACCTGGGAACAAGTTGAGAATGCGCCCTCTGCGCCATCGCAGTGGCGGCAGGTTGGCATCCTTAACCAGAACGAGATCTCCGATGCGAGGGGGTTCAGTTCTGTCCGTCCACTTAAGGCGTTGCTGCAGAATGTGCAAATACTCAAGCGACCATCGCTTCCAAAAATTCTGAGACATTTGCTGCAGCAACTCATAACGCGTCAAACGATTGCTACTGACCTCTGTGTAGGGGTACTCTGGCAAGGCGTTAAGTGGTCGGCCAATTAAGAAATGCCCTGGTGTCAGGGCCTCCAGATCATTCGGATCTGAGCTAAGCGGACACAAAGGACGTGAATTGAGAACGGCCTCAATTTTACAAAACACGGTCGCTAGCTCCTCAAAGGTTAATATCGTTAAACCTATAACGCGCATCAAATGCGTCTTAGCGGACTTTACAACCGCTTCAAATATACCACCCCAGTGGGGGCATCCTGGTGGATCGAACACCCAGTTAATGCCCTGACGGGAGAGGCTCGTGCCGATAGCTTCCTCGTTTTCCGATAAAAACGTTATAATTTCTTTCATACATCGATCAGCGCCCTTAAAGTTGGTACCACAGTCCGACCTGATCAGCGCTGGTCGCCCTCTTCGCGACACAAATCTATCTAAAGCTGCTAAGAAAGCCTCCGTAGTGAGGTCGGCCACGAGTTCCAAGTGGACGGCCTTGGTTGCTAGGCACACAAACACGCACAAATACGCCTTGATTGACTTCGCGTTGCGAAGGCGTGATGCCTTTACCATAAAAGGCCCCGCAAAGTCCGTTCCCACACCCGCAAACGTCCAGGCTTCCGTCACCCGGTCCGGTGGGAGGTCTCCCATCTGAGGTTGCATTGTGGCTGCCTTCAACCGATAGCAAGGCAAGCACCGAAACACAATGCTCCGTACCGTACGTCGTCCAGACAAGATCCAAAACTCGCGCTGCAGAATAGCCAAAAGTGCATTGCAGCCCGCATGCGAGTTTTTCTGGTGACGATCCCTAACTATAAGTTCTACCAAAGGTCCCTTCTTTGGGAGTAACAGCGGATGCCGTGCTGAAAAGGGCAGGTTAGCGTTCCGAAGTCTACCTCCAACCCGGAGCATTCCATGCTCGTCCACGAACGGGTTGAGGCGCACAAGACCTCCCTTCAGCTTTCCACGGCCATCCCTGAGCAGCCTGACCTCTTCCTCAAAATGTTCCGCCTGGACGACCCTAACCAATAAACTTAGAGCCGCATTCCGCTCCGCAGGCGAGAGGACAGGTGCCAAGTTCCGTTCTGCTTGAGGTTTTCTACAGTTGTTCACGAACCGTTTGATCCAACCTGTCACCCCTAGAAGTTTGTCGAGGGAGCTGTATCGTTCCAGCAAGAAAGCCGCACTAGGCTTAGGTACGATCTGCCCTACGTTCACTCGCAAACCTCGATCAGGTGGCCCAAGCGGCGACCCGCACTCATTGTATGGCCATCTCTCAGGTGACTCAGTCAGCCACTGAGGTCCCCACCACAGTGAGTGACCTACCAAATCAGGGGCCCTACATCCCCGTGAGGCGCAGTCCGCTGGGTTCTGTTCTCCCGGTACGTGTCTCCATACCAACGGAGTTTCCGATCCTTTAATCTGTGACACCCGATTTGCCACGAAAACCTCAAGAGTATGTACCGACGTCTGTAACCAGCACAGAACTATCCTACTGTCGGTCCATGCGTACACCGTTTCATCCAAATTGATGGTACCGCGTAGATTACTAGCGACATAATGTAGCAAGCGCGTGAGAAGCGCTGCTCCCGCCAATTCCAACTTTGGAATGGTCCATCTTGTCCTAACCGGAGCCACCTTACTCTTGGCCATAATTAGACGCACGTCTACAGTTCCCGTTGAACTGACTGTCCGCAAATAGACAGCTGCCGCGTACCCTCGCTCCGAGGCATCACAAAACCCATGTAGGGTAGCCTTACATCCCACCGATGGGAGCAATTTGCGAGGTATGGCGATGCGTACGATCCCTGGTAAGGTGGTCACAAACTTGGTCCAATCATTCAACAGCTCTCCGGAGAGCTGGTCGTCCCAACCCAAGTTTGCTAGCCACAACCTTTGCAAGAAGCACTTCGCCATGAACGTCACCGGTGCGATCCACCCGTTAGGATCGAAAGTTCTGGCGATCGTCGATAATACCGAACGCTTCGTCCAAGTCTTCTGCAAAAGGTCTGGCTCGATCTGATACGTAAAGACATCATGCGTTGGCCTATATTGCACCCCTAGGATGCTCAACGTATTTGGATTGTCCGGGTTCTCGAAAAGGTGCGGGTCCTGCTGGAACTCACCTGGCAACCCGGCCAGGAGCTCTGGACAGCTGGACAGCCATTTCCGCAACTCATAACCTCCTGATTCCATGATCGCGATCAGCTCGTCTCGTAGTAGCAGTGCTTGTTGCACGCTATCTGCACCCGTGCAGATGTCATCCACGTAGACGTCGCGATCCAGTACTGCTGCGGCTCGAGGGAATCTTACCCTTTCCTGTGCGGCCAACTCTCGCAGCGTGCGTACTGCCAAAAACGGACTTGGCTTCAGACCATACGTTACCGTGTTAAGCTCATAAGTGACCATCGGCTCGTCAGGGCTCTCACGCCACAAAATCAGCTGGTACCGACGGTCATCTGGGTGTATAATTGTTTGGCGAAACATCATTTTGACGTCTGCGACGAACGCTACTTGGTGCAACCGAAAATCTGTGAGGATGTCCACAATGTCCCGGTTCAACTTGGGACCCGCGTGCAGACACTGGTTCACAGACACACCATTCGATGTAGGAGCAGAACCGTCAAACACTACCCGTATCTTCGCCTCCGGTGACTTCAAAACAGCCAGGTGTGGTATATAGTAATGCTCGACACACCTCCAATCTATGCTGGACACCGACATGTGGCCTAACTCTAGGTACTCCCTCATGAATTCGATATACTTCTGCCGAAGTGCTGCATCTCGCTTCATCTTTCTCTCCATAGCCAGTAGTCTCCGTTCCGCGATCTGTCGCGAACTACCTAAGGAGGGGCGGTTTGGGAGAAATGGCAGCCTGGTAACAAACCTACCTGACGAACTTCGTGCAGTGTTGTACTGATAGAACAGCTCGCACTCGTCATCCTCTGGCTTTCGTCTATCCGCTGTAGGTGGCTCCTCAGACTCCCAAAACCTCTGCAGCACCTCCGACAACACACTACCATAGAGCACCGTATCGCCCTCTGGTAGGTCCTGAGGTCTCCAAACTGGGCCAAAAATAACATACCCCCCTGTGGTATCAACGGCCACTAAACCAGTTTGCTGAAGTACCCGTTTTCTGCCACACCAGAATCTCCCGAGGACGTCTGACCCGAGGAGAACGTCCACCGTACCAGGAGTATCAAATTCAGGATCAGCTAACTCTAAGCCTGTGGTTAACCCTCGTACCGTTGACGGTAACCGAACCTGAGGAAGTTTCCCTACCACTTCATCCAGCACCACTGCTGAGGCATGATAGCTGACCCCTGTACCTGTATTACCTAATGTGAACTCGAAGTTCACCTGACCCCGAACGTCAGGCACATCTACACCTCCAATACCTACAGCCCCATCCGTTGTGGGCTTTATATTTAAGCGTAGCCTACTCACCAGCTTACTAGACACAATACAACCCTGAGCCCCTGTATCTAACAAGGCTCTTACCTGTATGCTGCGGCCACCGTATCCCCATACCCAAATCATTGCCGTAGGCAACAATACCGTAATTGGCCGGGGGGCCGAAGCTGGCGTGTAGGCGGCGATTACCTAGCAGGAATCTAAGCGCGGAGTGTCCGCGTCCTGCGGGGGGGTCCCCTCTCTCCGTACACCTTCGAGTGGGTCCCGCTCCTGCTGATAGGGACCTCTGGTCCTGTACGCCATGGCTGGCAGCCTATAGTAACCCTGCGGCAGGCGCGCGTACCGTGGATGCGCCTGTAGCCGCGGGTGCTCAGCCAAGGGGAGAGGCATGCGTGGGTCATGAGACCTCACCATGTTGTTCAGTCCCGCCGAGTACTGCATGTACTGGCCCTGGTATTGGCACCCGCCCGTAGCATCACGTACTTGTGATGGGTGCCCCTGACCTTGGACCTGTGACCACCTAGCCTGTCCCGGCACCTGCTGCCGAGGTGGTGACTGTCTCGCGCGTGGTGAAGGGGGCATCACCTGCTGATGTCCCTGGCCTCGTCCCTGAAACCCTGGTGGAAGAGGACTCCTCCTTGGAGGGGGTGGGGAGCGTTGCTCCCGTCTAGGTAGGGCAGGCTCCGTCCGCTGACCCGCGTCAGCTCTGCCTCCATAATCTCCGCTGCGGTTCATGCATAGGAGCTGATGGTGGGCACCCTGGCAGTACCTGCAGTTGGTGCTTGATGGGCACTCTCGCACCTGATGCGGCCCCATACACCTAAAGCACCAACGCCGTTGCTGCACCACACCACGACGTTTCTGCACCCGCTGTGCAGCGAACTCCTCACACGCAGTCACCTGATGCCCCGCCTCTCTGCAGTAGGCACACCTCGATTCCAAATTAGCGACGTTGTATCGCCTGGGTGGCCTACTCTTACCGTCTCGCGCCTGTGCACCCGGCCGTTCCGGGCGGCGAGCGGCCGCAGACTCCGCGTGAGGCGACTCTCCAAATTGGGCATCTACCCGCCTGCACTCGGCCTCGAGGAAGGACTTGAGCTCCTCGAAGGTCGGGAGGTAATCAGATGTCTTACCTCCGTGTGACTGTTCAAAACGAGCGGCCATGTCGCTCGGCAGGCGGCGCAACAACGTGTGGACCAGGATATAATCATAGCCTGACACCGGCATCCCCTGTCTCTCAAGAGCGTTCACTGCAACGCAGACAGGGTTGAGGACCTTGGCCCTGAGGTCCGTCCCTCGTGTGATGGTCGGCACGGTGAGCCACTGTTCCAGGAGTTGGTCAATCATGAGACGTTTGTTGCTGTATCTCTCGATCAGCAAACCGCGAGCCGTCTCGTAACTTGCATCATCGACTGGTAGATGCTTTACCAGCTCATGGGGCTCACCTTGCAGCTTGGCCATCAATTGTGCCATTTTATATGCCGGCTGCAAGTCAGTGCGGTTATGAATCACACTGTCAAACAGATCCTGGAATCGGGTCCAATCCGTGTAGTCCCCGTGGAAGACCGGAATCGCCACAGCCGGCAGGGGCACTTGCACCCCCGGTCCCCGCGGACCATGGGGTGGGTCCGGCTCCCCAGCTCTACGCCTGGTGATCACAGCAGCCGCCTGCTGGATCTCCTGCCCCATCTCCATGCACTGGGTCACATTCGTCCGGACCGTAAGTTTGACCTCCTCATCAGGCGTCCCATCCAATAACTCCTCGCATCCAGTGAGGCAATCCAACACCTCCGCGACCCGTTCGTCAATCCGTTGCGCACAAGCGATGAGTGCATCCTCTCGGTCCCCGCGACCGACCATCGCCTGCTTAGTCGCGAACCAAATTAGGTGCGTTCTAATTTTTGCCTGAAGCTGTGTAATTGTGGGAGCCATGGTACCAACTCAAAGTAACACCGAACCTTACAATAAAAAAATAATAGACAATCGGCCCTGATCCTACCGTTAGGATATCCGCACAGGGTAAACACAACGATAATAACAAGCAATTCACTAATTGATTGGCCCTGATCCTACCGATAGGATATTCTACACAGGGCACACACTACAATCACAATAAATATATTTTTTTTTTATGTAGGTAGATTAAAAATCTTATACTAAAACAATCTTAAATCTAGTGGTTTTCTGAACCACGCTCTGCTACCAAAAATTGTCTAATTCCAAGCTAAACTCCCGCAGTGGAAGCGATTTACACAGGTAAATTTCGAACAAAATACCAGGAGTTCAACTGGAGGCAGACAATGGCTGCGTTACGCAGCGCTAAATAGCATACGCTGCACAATATAGCAGCGCATACTATGAATTAAACGTGAACCTAAATATATTTAACTTAATTAACTAAGTTGATTGAAATTGGCTAATGATGTGTTCCAACCCTTACATAACTCAAGTCGGTAGTAAATACCGTCTGCCGATCTGGCGTTACGTCACACGTATTAGCACTAGATTATAAGTAAGTACCTCCAAATTATATCACCCCACGAATTCCGCAATTCGTACTAAGGAGTCATAATGATATGGTACAACAAATATGACTAAAGGGAACACACCATTAACACGAATAAACAGTTTTATCACTTACAGTCACGTGCCGGCGCAAATGCATAAATACCCAACGGAGAAAGGAAGTTCAGGGAATGGATCAAATAGGAATTCCGTTGGTACTTACAGGGCTGGGTGGAAAAGATATCGACACCCAGCATTCCACTACAGCCTTGGCGCGTTATTCACGTCAAACCACTCACAGCTTCTGTTCGTATTCCACTTTGATATTAGTCATTACGCGTGACCCAACCCGAATTTGGGCCGTACAAACGCGGGCCAAAATGGCCACCTGATGCCTATTCAACGCGACGCTCACGTGGAAGACGTCGAGACATCCAACAATCACTAAGCCTGGTATTCTAGTATAACCCAGGAGAACCGCAATAATACGATGCATCAACACGCGCGATCTCAAATTGAATCGTCCATTACACGCGGCATCACAAAACTCGTGGCGGGAAATCCGCACAAACACGATACTCGACGTTCGAACGGTTTTCGAGTGACTGACTGCGGTGCAGAAATCACCGCCTGGCGCCTACAGGCGGCCCGCGCGCACGCCGCCACCCGCGTGCGAGAAAGGGACAACATATGCCCAGAGCGATGCGTGCGGGCGAGCATCGCGGCGTATTCACAGACCGTCACCAATACCTAACCTACCCCAGCATAGCAACGCTAAATTAAACACTATTGTTAAAACGATAATATAATAGAATTATTCAATATTTTGAAATTTTGCAATCGACATTCTAGCAACACTTGCTGGACCTATCGGCTGGCCGGTGCACGTGACGTTTGATTGAATTTTGCGCGAATATCAGTGTCACAATCAAATTTTTGTTCGTTTGTGTGTGTACTTAAAACAAACAAAATATGTCACTGCGAAAGAATAATTTGCCTCCGGATCGAGTGGGTGACAAACCTCAGTGTGAATGTTGTGAAAGTAAGCAACATTTTCGATTAAAATTTTAGGATATAATTTCGAAAATACAACGTGATCTTTAAATAACCAGTCTAAATCCTTGATAACTCTTAAAAACCCCTTGATTGTTCATAAGAACCCCTTGATAGTCTAGGGTAGATTCAGTCCAATCCGTTCTTCCTAGAACAACTCGTAAGCCCAGTCGCGCCCCAAGGTCGCGATTGGTCCGGTTGTTTGAACAACCACAAAACTTCTCCGGGTGAGCTTTTGCTCTTCACCACACAGTCAGATGTAGATTGCATAGCCTCGGGGCTAAAGTGATAGAGTACAGAACTAAAAAAAATATATTGTTATCAGGAGGCAAAATTTGTAAGAATTTTGATTACAAGCATAAAAACAGACAAACCACCTGATTTATAGTGATCAATGTCGGATTGATTCCTGACTTACAAAGATTTTACTTAACTTGTATAGATTAATTATTTATTTTATAAAAATTACAGACCCGGAAAAAAACAATGTGACCTTTGAAAAACAAAACACAGTTCGAGAGTCCACGAAAAGGAAGAGAAAGAGCCTAAAAAAAAACTTCTGTTGAAGATATTGAGCAGGTTACTGAAGTGAGTGGAATTAACTACGTAGAAGATTAAGTCACTCTGGAAGATCTGAGAGAAGTTATTTCCCCATCTTATTTTGCTGAACTTGAATAACGGTTGTTTACGGACATACTTGAAAATGAATGGTTAGATCTTACTGAAGCGTCTACAATCGCATATACAACTATGGTAAAAATATTTGATCGCTGCTGGGAAACAATTAAAAGCAAACATAAAAAAGTAGAAATGTCAATTTTTACATTCATGGAGATATTTAAAAGTGCTTGGAAAATTATCATACCTTGCAGCAGATGGCGTCAACCCGACTCCAGCAGCTGGAGAAGAAACATTGCCAAAAAACGCCGTGCTGATGGTCCGCCGTACGTGACTGCAAAAAAATATGACAACCAAAGATTCCCAAAGCTGTAGATTGCTCTAGATGCAAATACAGATGCACTGTAAAAATCAGTTCTGATGTCCGTGATAAGCTTTGTAGAAATTACTGGGATCTTGACTATGCGAAGAAATATTTCATATTAAATTTAATTCAGGTAACGCCTATAAAAACAACTGTTGTTGCTAGAAAACGTGCAACACGAAGGTCGAACAACAAACAGTACTTTTTCAAAGTAGATGGTTTGGAACTGCAGGTATGTCTCTCTTTTTTGCAAGACTTAGAGCATATCTCCGTCTGTGGTTACTGATGCAGTGGTTAAGTGTGACAGCATAGGATCGTACTCTAGGAAAAGCGATCCGCGAGGCAGACACGAACCAATAAATATACCTCCCGCGTGCCAGTTACAAGAAGTACATGAGCACATCAAATCATTCCTTACCTTGGAAAGCCATTATGTGCGAAAAAGCATAAATTGAAAATATTTACATGCTTCTCTATCTGTAAACAAATTGTACGAAGAAAAATGCCAAGAAAATGGAAATATGTCTGTTTCTGAATGACATACAGCCAAATCTTTGGCAACGATTTTAATTGTGGGTTTATTGCGCCTAAAAATGACCAGTGTCTTCTTCGTCCAAAGTACAACCGCTTGAATAATGCAGAAAAATCCGATCCAATACATACAGCCTTGAAAAAGGTATATCTGGATCATATAACAAGAAAAGAAGCTTTCAACAAAGATAAAAAAGTGACAAGAAGATGGCAGAACAAGAAGAAACCTTCCTCTCAGCTTCCTTTGATCTTCAGGCAATTTTGCAGATTCCTAATCGGGATGATGGACTATTGTATTATTGCCGAAAGCTTACAGTGTACAACTTAACTATATACGAGAGCGCTGCTACCAATGACGCTTACTGCTTCGCCTGGAACGAAGTTAATGGACTTCATTTCCTTTACATAATGTAAGGCTTCTTTGTCTGTTTTTCTGCTTTCAGATTCTGAAATCAGTTACATTCTTTTACATTATTCGGAAATACCAGAACGCTTTAAAGAAGTTGCATTTTGTTTCCGACACTTGCGGGGGACAAAATAGGAACTAACATATAACTGCAGTTTTGTTGTGGGAAGTGAATCAAATTGAGCACATAAACATAATCGAACATAAGTTCCTAAAATCAGGACACTCGCACATGGAGGAAAAAGCACTAATGTTTACTCAATGTCGGAGTGGTTTAACATTTTTCGACGTGTCCAAACATCCCAAAAAGCAGAAAAACCATCAATGAAGCCTTACAATGTAAAGGAAATGAAGTACCTACAAAGATTTGAAAATGCTTTCTAGCACTATTCTGAAAAATAAATGTAAAACAAACAATGAAAGGCAGCGCGTTATGTGGCTGAAAATAAAAAGAATGAAATACGTAAAGGGCGAGAGCTAAATCAATTACAAGTATGATATGTCAAAAGAGTATGTATGTATGGATTTTGATCTATGGGAAATGGCACGATCGGATACGCATGAGGATAAAAGCACGCAAGAACACCATTACAGTACACGACAAAATAAGAGGACTAGAAAAGATATTGATCTTCCCCAACCTTCTCCTCAACAAAATATTGGTTCATCTTTTTCGACTCAACTCCAACAGTTACTGTTGTATTCTGAATCATTACGAATTTCAGCAGCCAAAAAGGAAATCTGCTTAAACTATGCGATAAAGGTGTGATTCCAGAGGAGTATCATGGGAGGTTCCAAAACCTCAAAACTACATAGCGTCGATCGTGTGCCTGATTTAACGATTTCGGATGAAAAAGATGAATCAGATAAATGGACGAAGGAGTGATTTTTTCTTCGTTTATTCTTAGTAATAATAAATATTTTCATCATAGATAAAAAAAAATATTCGTTTATAAACTAGAACAACCTTAAAAAACCTAAAATATACAATAGTCCACTTGGCTTCTTAAGTGTCAATATGCTTTACACAACAAATCCAGAAGTAAAACCAACTAACTTTTTGTTTTTAAATAACATCTTATTTTTCTACTTTAGTCTGAGTGTAATAACAGAAATATGATGTAAAACTGTATAATTATAAGAAGACTACTATTGCTGGTTATTTACGAAGATAAACTAGATTTTACGATCTAGAGGCAAAACAAATTATTTAGGAGTTAATTTTTTAATATGAGGATTATTGCGAATAAATTAATAATATTTCACGACGTCTTTAACGTTGAATTATAGAAGAACTTGACAAAATATGGAAATATAAAACCAATCAATCATGACACAAGTGAGTAAATAAACATCCGGATCTTTACTCATGATTTTACTTTGTGATTTTTGGCCTAGTTAGTTGGTTTTGCCTTTAATACGACGGTATTTAAATTATTATAATTATTATTATGTAGCCTGTTCTGTGTACCACTGCTGGGCACTAAATTATAGCATAAACTAATAACTTTAAAACACACACATAGAGACAGAGCGTGAACGTCTGCAAAAACGGACATTACGCCACGTCTGACAAGTGTTTGAGGGTCATCTGGAAAATTGGTACCGCCATAGAGACAGGTTGTCATCCCATATCGCCTAAAATTGCAATACACGCCCTCGAGTCCCTTAATCGCCTCTTACGACTCCCACGGGAAAGAAATGGGGTGATGCTATTCTAAGCTGACATCACACAACTAAAAGTGTAAACATAATATTCACAGAGCACCGATTCGCCATGCGTCACTCCTTGAAAAATCTCTGAATTTGAGGTGACATTGGTTTAATTTTACCATCAAGTAAAGTTTGTCAAAATGTGTAACTGATGACTCGACAGTAACATATTTTATTAGAATTTTATGGCTTTTACTTGTCTGAATAAAACTGGTTGAAAAATGTTGTCCGCGCACTATCCTCTATTTCATACAAAAATGTAATCAAATTATGCCTATAAAGAAGAGAAGAGTCTTGTAAAAAAATATCATTTCTGTAAAATGACGAAACTACGCCAATAGATTACTGCTCCAAAAAATGATTTTATTGTGGACGAAATTTTCTTTCCTTTTTACCATTTGTAGCTATGCGCCAAATTTATGCGTGCCTATAGCATTTCACTCTTGTTAAAAAGATTACTTTGCATCTCATGTTTAAGTCCATTGAAATTCAGTTTTTCATTTGTACGAAAAACGTCCCACCTTAAGCTTACATTTTGAAAATATTAATCATTTCTTTCTCGACTGGCTCAATGGCGTAGCGGATAGTACTCCTGCCTGCTACGCCGAGGGTCGTGGGGTCGATCCCCACATCACACAAATATTTGTTAAGTCGTTTTCAGATATTTGTGTTTGGTCTGCGTGTTTCTATGTTTTTATCCAGACAAAGCAGTATATACTTATGTATTATTATCAGCAATTTAGTCCCATAGTACAAACTTTGCTTAGTTTGGGGCTAGATGGTGCTATGTAAATCGTCCAGGATATACAAAAGTACTTTCGAATTACGACTTTCGCCGCTTGGCCATTTTGTGACAAACAAAAAGTTGTTGTTCTGCGTCTGGAACACACCGTTTGTGCTCTTTATCAACAAAAACACCAATAAATAGAGTTACTATTTATTGTTACAACTTTTCAAAATATAACATCAATAGATGCCGAGTGATGTCGTCTTAGAATAGCATTCAAAACTCTGACACCAGGGTGCATCGGGTCGTTGGACGACTCGGTGTCCTACACGAAAAGAGAAAGAGAGAGAATAGCATTACCCCATTTCTTGCCCGTGGGAGTCGTAAGAGGCGACCAGGGACTCAGGGTGTATATTGCAATTTTAGGCGATAGGCTGACAACCGGTCACTACGGCGATACACAATTTTTCGAATGATCTTCAAATATTTGTCAGACGTGGCGTAAATATCCGTTTTTTATCGGCCGTTTACGCTCTGCTCACCCCGCAAGGGATTGCAGGCGTGATATATGAATGTATGTATGTATAGATGTACCTATCCGTTTGTTACGAGTGCCTGCGTAGTTCTTAACCGCTACAGACTTTACCACACACATATCGGCCTATAGCAATCGACTGATGGACGTAGGCCATCCCCAAGGTACGCCATAAGCCACGATCTTGCGTTTTCGCAATTCAGTCGTTACCATCCGCCTCATTAAGTAGACTTTACGACATAAACAACAAATCAGTTTGAAAATCTCGAGTTACTCACCTCTACGCGCCCGTAGACGTGTCGATAAGTTTCAGGACCTAGAGGGATTACGTGTTCAGATAAAGGTAATTGCTCGTTGACGTAGGCGGGTCATAGATACTTGTTTGCCATTTTATTAGTAGAAGTCTTAGGAGATGGAAAGGACAAAAGGGTTAGTACTAAAACCATCTTCTTAGTATCAGATAATGCACTATACAGGTTGGTTTATGACTTTTAAACAATATGAATATTTCTTAAAAGTAAACGTTGCTAATATAGAACAGGAAATGCAAGTTGAGGGGACAAATTGAAGAAGATTAACGAAACAGGTCTAAACTCATTTTCTGTGCAAATTACTGTAATGATAAACATCACAACCTAGTATATAAAGTAAAGTCACTTTCCGCGTCTGTCCCTATATCTGTATGTTTGTATGCTTAAATCTTCAAATCCACCCAACGGTTCTGGATGTGTTTTTTTTTTTAAAGATAGAGTGTTTCAAGAGGTAGGTTTATATGTGACATGCTAAATATATGTTTTAAGATTTCAAATGTGAAATCGAAAATAACACACTTTTTTGAGTTTACATTTCAATTCAAACACTGGCTGAAATCTAGGACATAGACCAAAATAATGTACAAAGTATTGTACACCTTCAAAAGGTCTACGAAATAAACCGCGATGGTATATGTTTATCTCTTACGGATAAACCACAAGAACCAATTTTAATCCTTGAGTTATTACGAAAAAATAATTGCTTATTTACAAACAGATTTAAAGCAATATAGCATTAATCCTTATCTTATTAAGTACTTCAAGCAAATTTTGTATTTAATTTGCAACATTATAGCCTTCTACAGCATGTCATTTAAATGTATATTTTCGAAGATATTACAGATTTAAAATATATGGACAGCGCGGTTGCCTGCCTAGCGACGAAGCGCGCGGCCCTCTCTTGCACCCCCCGATTGGGCTGGTTTTTAGAACAACCTCACAACCTTCTCTGGGTGAGCTCCAGCTCCCCACCAAACAGGTGTAGATTTCAAAGCTCCGGGGTTCAATATGCAGAGCCCTGCCAAAAAAATCGCTTCTCTCTGTACAACTTTCTGATTTGTTGCAATCGCACGCGTTTGTCTGAATTCTCTATCTCTAGCTAGAAAAATAACTGTAAAATTGACAAAAAATAAATTAATGAAATGGCAAAGAAAATGATATTGTATGAATTAAGATAAATATTTAATTAAGATTCATAAATAAGCTGGAAATCTTCACATTTTCTTCACGAAGTTAACGCGTTCGAAGCCGCGGGCAAAAGATAGTGAATTAATGTAATGACAGACAGGTTGTTTAGGGCATCATCGTTCTTAACAATTTTATTTAAGATAAAACTCAAAATAAAAATATGTAGGTACTTATTTAGGAACATATAGGTACATTAGATTTTTTTTTCGATATTGGACCTATGTTCCATTCGTATCATGTTTAAATAGCGTTCATAAATAATATTGTTATTTTTTATCTTACGTATAAAATTTTCAGAGCGATGACTTTATTAACGTTCCCAATGTAAAGGTTGTTGAAAAAAGAAAAAAATAAGAATAAAGTGACGTTCTGCAGCCTATTTTCACGGTACACCGTCCTTTACACACCTTTATGCTTTATTTTTCTGTTTGCAACACCCTTTACTGGCCAGGTCATGTCGACACACGATGCCTGAGTACTATGTCAATCAGATCGAGAGCCTATTGTGTTACAAAGCTTTGTGCACAAAGCTAAAAGTTCTCGCGTGAAAATGTATCAATATAAGCAGGTAGGTGCGTCTCTAAGTGCGTCCCTATAACTTGAGTTTACACTAAAATTATCACAACTTTGGTACACATCAATGATGTGAATAATAAAATTGTAATGTTTTTTAGATGATTTAATTTCATTTTTAGATTTCCAGGGACCGCGGGGTGTACCAAAAGGGCTTTCGGAGTTTGATTTATTATTTTCTCGAAAACTAGCAGCGCGATGTGGTTGGAGGGTATATTGGGCTCCTCTTTGCATGAACATATTTTTGTAGCCATAGAGTCATACGCGACAGCGTAAAGTGCATTATGTGTCTGCTCGTTGTACGAGATCAATAATTTGTTCAGTGACGAAGAATATTTCCATATAAACGATCATTTGAACAAGCAAAACTGACGCAACCGGTTCAAGAACCAAAGCGACTTTATGAACGTCTACTTCATAGATAGCCAAACCTTTGTCATGTATGCTGCAATTTTGGCAAACGATAGCTTCTGACCATACCTTTTAAGGACGAATAAAGTCGCGCTGTGACATAGAGCCACACTTTTTTATCGAAATACCCGCAAACTTAAAATACAAATTATGCTACCGTTTATGCAAAATAAAATTTGGGTCTGTCTTATATACTCCTCAACTCCACATACTTGCAATCAAAGAGATATCAAAAAATCAAACCCCGAACACCCTTTTGGTCCACTCTGTGTCTCGACCAGATAAGAAATTGAATAGATTACAGTGGCTGCCAGAGTTCCTTTTGTGTTTGTGAATGAAGAAAATCATTATCCAAATTGATAAAATGTAATATTGTTAAAGCCGTTGAAGTTTTGCCTACCACACAAGGCATTAATGTCTGATTGTAAATTTGTAAGAAAACATGAAATTACTTATTCTTCAAAAAATTTTTTACAGCGATAAGAAACTTGACGAAAAATTTGCAGCGCTCTACGCTGAATCTTGCTATTTGTTTCTCAAAAAGGTAATCAACAGATGTTTCGGGAAAGAGGGTTCCAACTTGTTGCATTACTCTTGAGCTTTCTTCCCCACTCCCAAGACCCCCCTTCCCCCACCCCAACTCCCACTGCCACTCATTAGCCGGCTTCTCCGAGAATCCTTTAGTAACAGCGTGAAATTGATACTAGCACCGTTGGAAATGTACAAACAGGGTGAATTCCGGGACAAAACCTTTGTGGTGGTTGGAAAAACGAGTAAAATGAAATAAGTGTATTCTGGGTAGTAATCCTGCCAGGACGCTCGGATAAATTTGTTCTCGTGCAAAATGTTACACCGGGTGCAAAGAGATAGTGTTCTAAAAACTTTGCAGGCATGGTCAGTCCAAATGAATCTGAACAGCTTACACAAGGACTAAATTATGTTGAAAAACGACAAAGGAATCTCTTTCATCAATTCATCTAATTGTGTATTTTATGTGGGAGGTTGAAAAATAAATACAGCTTTCCAACCCCAACATTATTTAAGTATTCAAAATTGTTGAAAGTAGTTCTGTGTCGTTGCCTGAACGTGCTTCAAAAGTTTTCGGTACCCTGTTCTTTATCTTTATCGGTATAGACTTGAGTATAGACCAGCATTCTGACTAAGCACTTTTTCTTACTTCGAATAACCTCTAGACTTACTGCAAAACATCGTCCATTATATTACCAAGCTAATAACTTCTTTTCCCTTGTTTACTCCTTAGTTTTTCCTATGAGAAGAATCATTTACCTAGCGTGATTAAGGGTCTAGTAATAGTAATACAAAAAAAAATATACTCTCGTGTTTCGTATATAATATTACCCAATCTATACCCCTGAAAGTCGTATCGTAAATGGCGACAAGGAGATAAATTATCTAGGGAATGGGTAGCAGCGTTCCCTGTGAGCATGGCAACATTCACCAATACAAATCGAAGTCTGAATTCCATTACAACACCCTGTAGATACACCTACAAGTACAGACGTTACCTACAAGTAAAGACGTTGCTAGGCAACTAGTGCAGATATTCATCCCTTTAATAGTAATAACGCATCCCGGGAAACTGCAAAATCGATACAGCTAGCTACCGGGAGGACCTAGCTGTAATGCCTAGGTGGCGCCGTGCCTGGGATTCTAGGAAGCGAGCCCGGCTGTTCCGGCGGACCGGCCGTCCTGTTTATTCAAATGATATTTTCCACACTAACAAACGGTAAGCTGGCTGGTGGTGTGCGTTCTGGACGTGACTGATAATGGCGCTGCTGGTTTATTGTCGGTGCTGGAAGTAATCCGAAGTAGATTATAATGGGGTGTAAGGTGTAAGGGACGATGTACCGAAAACTTTGCCGGCATGATCTTACCATGGAACTGAACAACTTTGAAGACCATGCTGGTAAACGAGAAATAAAATTCGACCTCCCATACAAAATTCCCGATCAGTTCATTGACTGTCTATAAAACTCGAAAAAATATATATATTTCCCTAAGTAGGCTTCACATTTAAAGTTGTTCAGGTTTTTGGTCTGATCATGCCTGCAAATTTTTCAGTACACCGTCCTTTACACTCTGTATGCTCATTATAGGTGCATTGTCCACTGTTCAGTCCCACCCTCATCAATATCTACGCAAATAATAGTTAAGCATGTTCCTACTTATTCCACGAAAACAAATAAAATGGACATTTTGATTGTAAAATTATAATTATGTATCCAGATTTATTGCCGGCTGCTCGACGATGTTGAAAGCTGAAATCACTAACTCAAAATGCTTTTTGCAAAATGTTGTCGAACAAAATAGTGGCGCGACAATATCAAGAGACTAAAGTTGCCCCGTCGCATACCTCACTGGAAATTTATTCACTTTCTTGTCGACTAAAAATGCATGATTTGAATTAATCCATCTGCAGTTGTAGGACGACATGAGACTGCATGATTTCTTTTGATGGCACAAGAACTACAGCAACTCAGATAAATGAGCGACGTCATTACTTGAGCTGTTTTTGCGTCTGGCAACACTCATTACACCATTTCCTCCCGCGCTTTCTTGAAGAAAATTAAAAGAGTCGCCGCATTAATTCTATCCGTATGTCGCAGCGTTTTTGTGTGGCGCTGTGCTCGCGGCGGCGCGGCGCATACGCCGAGCCCGCGTTTTTGTAGCGCGGGCGCAAGCTTCCCGCAAGCGCAAAAACACACCAGCCCCGCGCCCGCGGGAATCTACGCAAAAACCCCGGCCCCGCTCAATAACTAGCGACGACGATGAAATACTATGAGTTCCTCGCTTTTTACCACCAGCACCGCTTTTTCCGCACGGAATTTGCATTGGCTCGCCGCCGCCATTATGGAGTTTTTCTCGGCAAATGATAATCGCGCCCAAATCGGTTTGAAAATTGCAAGCGGTAAAAACCGCTGATGGGATTCCTGTTGAAGAATTTTTATCAGCTTATTTATAAATTATTCTCTGTTATAATTAGTTTTTGGCACCTTCCTTTGGATTTTCATCGAGAATACTTATATTCTAATGGCCCACAAATTACTAATGTACCAAATCTATTTCGCTGCAGATTTTACTCGTGAGCTAGGCCTGAAATTAATTAATTTAACTTTGAATTTTATCTCGTTTTTTATGCATACAGTATGGTGGTTTAATGACTATTTCTTGGATTGTATATCTGGGTGCTGCCGGATAATGTACCTAAACGTGGTCACGACTTGATTATAAATCACTTGTACGTAGGTAAGTGTATGGTTTGAATCTAAGCTAATCCTTTGAGCTCTAAATGCAAAAGTGTTGAAAGTAGTAAGTGTTAAATAACGGTTTGATATATTTAAGGGTCTTGCGGGTATAAAGGTTGGATGTTTAGCAGCCTACTCTTTACCTATCCCTAGTAATGACGGTGTTCGCAAAGCAGCTTGAATGATCATCTTAAGGCCCTGTTTCACCTGAAAAGTTTGTCCCCTTCATTCGTGCTGCGCCAGAGAGAAACAGCCAATCATTTTACATTCTAATTTACGCGAGTTTTTTTTCGACATAGAAACTATAAATACAGTTCTCAACAAGTAAAAAGAGATGAATACAGTTTCCAACGGTAGATAGAGCCGTGCCACGCGTAACTGGCATTAAAATACACTTGCAAAATTGGCGGGCAAGGAACGAGCTGCGGTAGCCTAGATGGAAGTGGCGTCGTTACTAGTAATGACGAAAGTCGCAGGTTCGAATCCTGCCCACACTTTAAAATTTTGCAAGTTTTCAAAAATTGTTTACTTAGCACGGGAAGTGTTTTAAAATTTGGTGTTCATTTTGGAAGCGCCTTCAACCAACCCATGAAACGGATCAATTTTCCCTATGGGACATGGTTCGCATTATTTAAAAATAAAAGAACCAGAGGGCGTTTGAAAGCTTTTTCAAAATAGCATTTTCAAGTCTCTGGATGATGCTTATTTTGGAGTTACTGGCTGTCCCCCAGAGTTGGATCCCCCATAACACCATTTTGGTTTGAGAACCACATTGTAGATAAACAGTTTATTTTCAACTGAAAGCTTGGAGGTTCTTTCCAGTAGCCAATACAAGCTTCTGAATTTTGTGGTTACTTGATCTCTCTTCGCTTGTAGGTGGTTTCTCCAGGTAAGTCTTCTATCAATTACACTGTGGAGAGGAAGCTATTCTCTCCTAGTTTAACTGGAGGACATGTTCCTCTTCTTAGAGTAAAGGTCACTAGAACAGATTGAGGGGCACTCGCCCTTATTCTCCATTGTTTTAGCCATATGTTAACCTCATCCAGACCCTTCTGTAGGATTTCAGATGTAGCATTGGGACTTCTGCTTTTTGCTAAACTTGCTGTATCATCGGCGTACGTACCAATCGACACGACGTTTGCCAAGGATAAGTCGGAGGTAAGAATTTAGTACAGTATCGGCCCGAGGACCGATCCCTGCGAAAG
Organism: Tuta absoluta; assembly: GCA_027580185.1. Taxonomy (NCBI): domain Eukaryota; kingdom Metazoa; phylum Arthropoda; class Insecta; order Lepidoptera; family Gelechiidae; genus Tuta; species Tuta absoluta. The sequence continues at coordinate 32,752,353 of JAQAHW010000001.1, read as the reverse complement.
AGATTCCCCTTTCATGACTTAAAAGATTCTTCCATTGTGTTGATAACCCTAAGTACTTGTTCTATTGTAGCATGCTTTTGAACCCAAACTGGTGGTCAGGCATAACATGTGTATTCGTCAGTGCACGGAACATTATACAGGATGTAAGGGACGGTGTACCGAAAACATTGCAGGCATGATCAGACCATTAAACTGAATAACTTTTACTATGGAGCCCATGTTGGGAAACAAAAACAAAACGAGTTTCCACAGAATGATAGCCAGCTTATCGGAAACTTTGTATGGGAGGGCGAACTTTTTTTTTCGTTTACCAACATTGCCTCCATAGAAAAAGGTGTTCAGTTTCTTGGTCTAATCATGTCTGCAAAGTTTTCAATACACCGTCCCTTACACCATGTATTTAGTAGTACTTCCTCAAATAAATTTGATATGACGGACAGCAAGCTAATTGATCTATACGATGTGACTTCATTAACAGGATTTACTTCCATTTAAATCAGAATGATTTGAGAGACTTTCGGGGTTCCGTGCGGGGCACAGCACTGTGTCTGCGTTGGTTCACATCACTGATGACATCCGACACAATATACAGGAAGGGAAAATCACTGTCCTTGTTCTTCTTGACTTCAGTAGTGCTTTTAATACTGTGGACAGTAGGGTTTCGTTCCCGGGACCCGGGAATCGGGAATTCCCGGGAAAAGCTTCGTTCCCGGCGACGGGAAATTTATATGCATTTCCCGGGAATTCCCGGATAATTTAAATTGTTGTTTAATGCTCTAAAAACCTACATATTGATAATTATTTACAGAACACAAAATTTCTGAATATAAAATTAAACAATAATAAATAAACCTTTACTGCTTCCATGACCTAGAGATATGATCGTTTGTTGTAGGATCTGGAGGTCTCTGGTTTGAATCTCATAGGAAACACACTAAGTTGATATTTGTCAATTTATCATATTGTGAGATCGTACCCAGTTTTGTTGGGATAGGGCATTGCAAGTTGATTCACCTAATTATCTGTAAGAAAGACAGATCGGTGCTTCGGAAGGCACATTAAGCCGTCGTCCCGGCTGATGTCTATGAATACTTAGGCAGTTTGGCCACCTGTCGTCCGTCGCTGCGTATTTTTAACGCAACGTAAAAGTATGCGTCTGTCAGACAAAAGGATATTACGTATTTCGTACAAATACGGCTACAGTGCGTAACAGATACGTCTGTGTAGTCGTATGATAGACGCACGAATGATAACTAGGAAAACCACTATAGATGGGGTTATTAACCATGTTAGTTACGAATACATACTAAGACTCTGACCCCAAAGTTCATTGGGTCGTTTTTCGATTTGTTGCCCTTCACGATATGATAATGAAGATGATAAAAATAGATCCATTCTTTATTGCTTTTTTTATTTATTATTGTATATCAATATCTGACCGTATAACTTAACGTCTGTATAAGCGATCTCTGTGAAAAACAACAGTTTGCCCTGCACTCGCCAATCTGCCGGCCTAGCGTGGTGAGTATGGCAAAAACACTACTTATAGGGGAAGGCCCATATCCAGCAATGGACTCGTGTGGCCGTTAATGCTAATGTTGTGCTATAAATATCTGACCCATGGTCTCTCAATCCGAAGATCTTGGGATTCGATTCCCATTTCGTTTATTTTTGACAATTCAGGCTGATTGACCAGTTTATTTTTATTTATAAAATTATTTATTTCGTAGAGCACGTTAAGCCGTCGATCTCGGTCGCTGTTTTGAATTTGTTACACTGATCACTAATTAACTTGTTAAGACGGTTTAAAAATTCAGAGACCAGGATAGCCTCGTTCAGTACTCTTATGACAGTGTTAACTTTTTAAGTATGTAATTTAAGCAATTAAATAAAGTGTTTATCTCAATTGCTTATGAAAAAACAGCAAAAACAAAAAAGTATTAAACTTTTCCCGGTTCCCGGGAATTCCCGGCAAAAGTGAAAAAAAATTCCCGTTTCCCGGGAACTGAAAAAGGCCGGGAAAAACGAAACCCTAGTGGACAGTGATATTCTCCTTGCTGTGCTCCGCAAGCATAACCTGGAATCCAAAACTGCTGCGTGGTTCTGTTCGTACCTTACGGACCGATATCAGCTTGTGAAGGCCAACGATAGACGATCTGGCTGGTGTAGGATTAGGGCAGGGGTCCCGCAGGGTGGAGTGCTTTCGCCTTTACTATTTTCTTTATTTATAGACGGTATTACATCCGCTTTGCAATCCTCGTTCCACCTGTACGCTGATGATCTTCAGATATATTCGGCGGAACCACCGGATAGGCTGAATGATGCAGTCAACAGGATAAACCATGACCTGCTTTCTATAAGTTGTTGGGCGAAGAAGCATGGTCTCCTGTTGAATGCGGCCAAATCCCAAGCCATCATTATTGGAGGTCATCAGCGTATTTCCAAATTAAGATCGAGTTCTATTCCCGAGGTTTTTCTTGATGACTCTCCCATTCCTTACTCTTCAAAAGTAAAGAACCTCGGAATATACATCGACCAAACTTTATCCTGGACAGATCAATTAACTGAGGTCAGTCGAAGAGTGTACGCGTCACTTCACTCGCTCAAAAGGTTGCAGAACTTTCCGCCTCTCAAGACAAGAACAATGCTCGCTCAAGCACTCTTATTACCATTGCTGGATTATGGTGATGTGGCATATCTGGACCTCACTGAAGAACATCTAAATAAGATGGAACGGCTCCAGAACCAATGCATCCGCTTCGTCTTTGGGTTGCGTAAGTTTGACCACATCACCGAATACAGGGAGCGCTTGAGGTGGCTACCTATACGTCTTCGCAGAGACCTGCACACCCTCTCACTTCTCTTCAATGTGCTTACAAATCCTGCTGCACCTCAGTATCTGTGTGAGAGGTTTGCGTTCACTATTGCGGCCGCTCGTCAACGCTCCTATGGTGACCGCTGATTCGCTGCAGATAGCGGTTTGTTCCTCTACGACTTTTAAGAATTCTTTCACTGTCCATGCTGCGCGCTTGTGGAATAGACTTTCTGTAGATGTGAGGAAGAGTGCTAATGTGAAGGTGTTCAAATCCAACATCAAGAAGGTTTGGGGGTACGATCTGGGTGACATGGACAATTTATAGGGTTTATGATATATTTATTTATGTGTATATTAATTTATGTATGATATATTATTATGTGTTTGTTTGTGTGTTTTATTTATTATCAAGTACGTGTATTTGTTATTTGTTTATAATATATATTGATAGAGTAAGCTTATTTTAACCATGCTGAAGTACCGCGTAATTTACCTGCAAATAACATATCCTCTGAGTCTCTCAAAGGTGGACTGGAAGAGATCCCTTAATGGGATAAGTCCGCCTTTGTGCCTCTTGTTTTTAAATTTATTTCTGTAACTGTTCTTATAAATGTGTCTGGTGGTACAATAAAGTTAATACATACATACATACATACTTTCCAATTGGACGGGTAGTGTTTAATTCTCAAAACACTATTGAAAATGGTTGCACATAGAAGATTGTTGCTTTCTTTTTAGTTCAGTTAGTACTTTTTTCCGTACTTATATTATAAATCTGGGAGCTTGTGTGTGTGTGTGTGTGTATGTATGTATGTCTGTTACCTCTTCACGCTCAAACGGTGTGACCGATTTGGATGAAATTTCACAGGTAGGTATAACGTGGAATAACACATGGGCCACCTTCTACCGCGGGAAAACAACTATTACCACGGGAAAAGGAGTGGCAGCAGTCAAATCGCTAGTCATAAATCCAGTATATAATAAATCATAGCCAGGCCCTTTATTGTTGTCAAGGTTTTTATTTGTCCTTGATATTCACACTACAACATCCCGATCAGTTCATACATTTATACCTTTTATCTGATAATTTTGTATGCCTGACAGCTCCACAATTTTGCTACCTTCGTACTAAAAGTACTTTATTAGATTTTCAAGCTATAAGTATATTATTGAATAATACAATCTGTAATAACTGCCCTTTGTATCACCAATCCTACACAATAAAAATAATTTATTACGAGCGGGGTTTTTCCCACTACAAGTGTCTATTACTTAACGGAAAGCTAAAACAGCTTTGTACTAGGATTGATTGAAATAAATATTTTTTAGACTTTGTAATGTTTTATAATCTTATTAGGACTTGCAGCTTTTATTGTTTATTCTAAATGGAAGTCTTTAAGTAAACATCCATGTCTTCTTGGTTCTTATTGGATGCTCCTGCATTCAGTTTGAATACTTCAGCCAGATGTTTAGCAAAACTTTCTGACTTTTTTTGCTGCTTCTTACCCAGCCATTCTCATTATTGAGCTTTGGAGGCCTGTTATGGGACAGTGAAATTTTCATTACATAATAATTTGTTGCTTTTCTGGCAGACAAAGTCTCTAGTTTAGCTTGCAAGTATTAGTTATTTATGTTCAATGTTAGCCCTATTCAAAGCTATTTTGTCTACATATATATATTACGCCTTTAATCCCTTGAGGGGGTCATTCACAAAATAATGTATCGCCATTGAGACAGTTTGTTTGCCAATCGCATAAAATTGCGATACACATGTTACGATCGAGTCCCTTATCGGCCTCTTACAACACCCAAGGGAAAGAAATGGTGTGATGCTTTTCTAAGCCGACATTACATGGCATGAATTATCGTGATGACTTATTATTTTCGTGCTAAAGCATCACTATCACTACCTAGTATAGGTACCTACCTAAAACGAATTTGCTACCAGTGTGTGACTGTCCTTATATTCGCTTTCATCTTCAAAACCATGTACCTACGCACGCAACTGCTACAAACTCATAACTTTTTGGTAACTCTGTCTGTCCATCTGTCAGCCCGTATGCCGATAATAACTTTGTTAGTTTTACGCCTAGTGACTTCAATTTGATATTAAGATAGATCGTATTGATCCAAATTTAGGAATGATAGCCAAAATAAAATGTCTTTGTTCCCCACACACCCATACAAGTGAAAGGAAGGCTACAACAGTTTTATTTCTTGTGCTTTATTTTGTAAGGTATCATAGAATAAGTCTTAAATAATGGAATTTTCTTAGAAAAAAAAAGCATTTGTATGTTCCGGTCACGGGCGTTCATCAACCTTTTTTTGTTCTACCTGTAACTCCTAACGTATGAATGCTATAACTTGAACAAATATGGAATTTGCCTCTTGTGAAAGGGGTTTCAAAACTGTACGAAACATGTCAAAGCAAAATGTTTTTATTTATACTAATATTAAATTATTATTGAAAATTTACGAGAAGGCCACCCCAGGAGGCTCTCGGTTTAAAGGTGCACATCACATTACTGGCATTAGCAGGCTGGATGGTAATCGCTAGCTTTGGTTCAGGAACGAACCATAGCGGGGGTCACGACACGACCCCTCTCCTTCAGCCGACGGGGACGCCTAAAGACCATCTCTAAGGAAACAAAAGGGTACCCACTTCCTGAGGGCAAATAGCTTTGTTTTGGAATGAATATTAAGGAAAAAACACTGTTATTTAAGGAAGCTGAAAAAAAAACAACTTTCAAAAATTCAAATACAAATCAAATATATTTATTTCGCATCACATCTTAGGCACCACAATCAATAAATACTGTACAAATACAACATGAGCTGAAATGGGCGAATGCACAGCACACTGTTGGTTTTAAGCTTAGTCAAAAATGGGTGTTCTTAAATATTTCATTTCATAGAAAGGAAGTAGGTAAGAATAGTTTCAAATTGAAAAAATTGAAGGTACCTAGTAGTTCATGTGGGGTATCATATGAAAGGGATATATGTGCATGTTACGGAACCCTCGGTGGGCAAATCCGACTCGCTCCTGGTGTTTTTTATAGACAGGGTGTTTTAAAAGGATTTTTTTTGTGTAACACATGCCAGGAAATCTTATTTCCACGGGGAAACGGTAAGTGGCGTTTAAAACTGCTGGGCGGGCCTTATACTGTACAATACAATAAACATAACAACAACAACATGTTTGGGCGACCCGATAATTATTTTATGTTGTGGAGGGCCCTTGCAAATATGGCTGCAGTTCCCAATTAGAGCCGGAAAATTTTAAATGACAATGTGGTCCAATTGAACAATGCTGGCAAATGAATATTTACGGAGAGGCAAATACAGTATCTGAATAGGGTACTCCAGGGTGCTGGGGTGCCACAATAAAGCCTGATGATGCAGTCCACCACCAACAGACCGCAAAGCTAATTGTATTACCAATAAAATCAAGCCAATCCGAATTGTTCAAAATTATTCTTAATTAGAATTTGAAACGTAAAGCTTTCGATCTCGTTGTCGTGTGACGTCAACAAACGACTCGTTGAATACTGATGTACGAGTTTTATATGTATTTAATTTCTAATACAAACAAGTCAATCTAGGCATTGTTAGATTGATTTTTGAGCATTGATATAGGTAAGTAGTAGATACATAGATAGGTAGAGTACCAGATTGGTTGATCTTATATGATTCGAACTTAAACTGTCGCTGAAATTATGTCACTTAATGAAGCTTTTATATTAGCAGCCTACTTACAGTTTTAAAAATGATATTACGAAATAGTGTATTTAATGAAGTGACTATTGAATGAAATCTTCGCTTTTGAAACATCGGTACTGCTTTTTAGAGAAGTATTCTTCATTAGCATCTAATAAGAATTATTCTTACCTTCGTAATAGGATTATGATTGCCCCTTATTAGAATGAGCGTTCAGAACTTTCTTGTTGGTGGCAGTAGTTTTGGAAATCAGCGAGACCTTGCCTGAGGCCAGTGCGGGTGCCTGGGCGGTGGCGTGAGAAAATAAAGTGAGGAGAGTCGCGGGCCAGCTGGGGCCAGGGGAATCGCGTGGTCACCATACACACTCCTTATTTTACAACATAAACTCTTTTTTACATAGGAGTTCTTTTTGTTAGGCCTAAAGTTGATAGTTCTAGGCTCAGTTGTACTAATATTCCATTGTCCTAATATTTGATTGTCCTAAACATCGATTAGCCTAAAAATATTGTTTTTTAGTTTATGTTGATATTGCTAAACTTTGAAGCTCCTTGATTCGGATTCTCCTTTGAATCAGTAATTCTAATAAATTGTTGGTTTGTTATAAACTTATAAGCCAAACTTTGGTAAGTGTGTCTGGAAAGTGATACTTGAACATGTAGTTGTTATTAATGGTAATAGTTATATGGGCCACCATTTTCAAGCTATTGAATTTTGGTAACGAAGAATTTGATGTTACTTTAATCTTTAGGTTGGTAGTTATTAGTGTCGATTCTGTGTTCGCCACTCCTTGATTAACTGTCACTTTATAAAGCAAAATTTTACGAGTTTTGAAAGCAAATTGACAGCTTTAAGTTGGTGGTCTGTAATTTTTCTTCTCTTAATCAAATATAATCTTACTTATTCAAAAATATTGAAAGTAGCAAGAGTAGTAAAAGTTTTACAATGTATGGGGGTTTACGGACATATAAGGCTGTTGTGTCAGATTTTATCTTCGCCACCCTTGCATTCTTTTGGTTTTTAACATGCTTAATTGGTCCATTTTTAAATTTTTTGTGAGCTGAATTTAGATTTATTAGTCGCCGTTACATATCATAAATTTACGCAAACATTTAATTTCTACCTTCCGTTTTTTACGCCTATTAAAATATGTTGTTGTGTTCTTAACATTTGCTACGTTACTTTTTAAGGCACTTTACTTCTTGTTAATAAAAATCCGTTATAATTTCAAATTTTAGTAATATACATTATTAGGACTATAAAAGTTAGGAAATAAGATAGTTGTGATAAAAACAATAGGACAATGAATATAAGGAGCATCGAAAATAGGATGACAAAGCATTAGGACAATCGATACTGAGGAAAGTTAAAGTTAGGAATCATCAATTTTAGATCAAACAATAGGTGACCATAACATATAATGTAAGAAGGTACTCTTTACCTATTCCGGTCCGCAAGACTACAGATAGGAGAGACGGCGCGCGGGGCGCCGTAAACAACTCACAAGGAAAATTATTTCTATTCCTTAACGCCTACGCCTTTCGCGTGGGACACCGAGTCGTCCAACGACCCGAAGTATTCCTATGAAAAGTGTAAATTGAGTAGCAATTCTTTTTAACAAAGCTTATTTATACCACGCGCAGTAGTATTCTTACTAAATTCAAAATATAAAGTTATCACACCACCTGTTACCAAAATCTTACTAGGCCATCACCTATGATAAAACCAGATTCTGGAACTTCCTCCCGCACACAGTACGTGACAGCCCTTCACTCTCAGTCTTCAAGAAAAGAGTAAAAGAGCATTACCTTTCACCGTGTAATTAGTTCGTATTAGTCGTATTTTTATATATATATATATATATATATATATATATATATATATATATATATATGTATTATTAGTGTTAGGTATATATAATATAGATATATATTAGTATATTGAGTAAACTTTTATTGAACTATATTCATTAATTAAATTGTGCACGATTCATCAGCCTCACCTCATGCTATCTAGAAGGACTGCTGGAAGAGAGTTCTTTTTAGAAATAAGTAGTACCTGTTGTGTTGTTTTTTTTAATGTAATTGTTTTGTGTTTTATCTTGTGTGCAATAAACAGTTGAATAAATAAGTAAAAACATTGGTGCACAATACAATATTATTTTGCCTACGGATTCCAGCTATAGTATTTTCATACGTATCATTTTCTATTTAAGTACCCACATTTAAAAATCAATTATTTCGTATCACGACTGAAATTTACGCAGGCTTTAACTTGACTATACGAGCACTTATTTAAACAAATCGATATTAAATACGCGGAATCACACGCGGTGTTTAAATGACATTGCTACGTCTGTTTTCTATTAGGACAACACAAAATTGTTACAAAAAAAAAGAAATTTGTGTTACACAAATCTCAATGACGGATCATGACGTCAATAGGTGATAATTACAATCCTACATTAAATAAAGTCAATTTTAATTTACATTTCTGCTTCTCTTTCGGTGGACATCACACATCACACGCTTGCTGTATGGCTTCAGTTTTTCTGTGTACAATATTGCGCGGACGGTTAAGGCAGTGTTGGTTTTTCTCGAGCCGGTGAAAGGTTGCAATAGTGAGTAGCGTTCTCTAGAAATATGTCGATGCGATGATAGACTAACGGCTCCCGTTCGGTGGGAAACATACGGCTAGCCTTTTTTATAAGTGTGACTTATAAGAAAAAGTTGAGCTCTCACTTCGATTTAGTCTTACTTGCGTGCGGAGTTGTACTCGTCTTATACGAGGTGTAAGGGACACAGGGTGCTGAACACTTTTCAGGCATGGTACTAGCCTGAATTATAGAATTTTGTCCTTTTCCAACCTCTAGAAACATTTTATAAAATCAATAGTTTGTTTTCTTCCTACATTTGTGAGTACTTCAGATTTAACTACTTGGCAAATTTCATTGTTAACTTTAACTACTTGACAATAAGTGTATTTTAATTTTAGATGACATGCTGACAACCTGTCTCTACAGTGACACCCGATTATTCTCAAACGGCCATCAAATATTAGGCAGATAAGGCGGTAGCGACAAATTTATATATCTGTTAACGCTCTGCTTACCCTGCAAAGGATATAGGCATGATGTGTGTAACAACTAATCTTGTTTTATTTTAGGAAACTTTTCAGGCGCTGGCAGGATTTGAAACAGCGTCTTTCGCTATCACTAGTGGCGACGACTCTTCCATCTGGGCTTCCGCAGCTCTAATTTTGCAAGTGTATCTTAATGCCAATAACGCGTGGCACGGCTCTATCTACCAGGTTAGTTTTCCAACTTATATCCGGATGAGTGGTGGTAGCCCAGAAGAAAAGGGCGTCACCTCTAGTGATAGTGAAAGTCGCAGGTTCTAATCCAGCTTGCGCTTGAAAATTAACACAGGAAGTGTTTTATAAAATTTGGTATTCACTGATCTTGTTGCCCTGACCCTGGGCTGGAGGAGGCATACGTCCAGAAGTGGCCTGCAATAGGCATATATGATGTGATGAAAAATGGTTTTATATAATCCTATAGGTATGCGTGTCAAACACGCTCTTAGCCAGTTTTTTATCCATGAAATTAGTAACAATCCTATTTCGAAAGATCGACGATATCAAATTAAGAGCCAATCGGACTCAATTACCGACATCTATCTCTATTAAACAAGTTTTAGCCAATCGATTTCCTCTAGGACCACTAAAACCACCACCGATGGAACAATAGTGTTTACACCTGAATTAGCTTTCTTATATAAAATACTTATAATCATAAGAATAAAATTAACTCGTAGAAATGTATTTAGTAATAAATGTTTCGTTAGATTTGGTGGTCACTAGTCGCTAAATCACTAAAGTAAGCTGTTAAACTAAAACCCCATTCATCTTTTCAACCATGCTTATGTCGTTGGCCCTGATAAGATCTACATTTTTAGGCGACAGATGTGTTTAGGCGACAAATTGAAAACTCATTTATCTCGTAACTCATGCACGCTAAACTACCAGTTACTTAGTGAAAGTTGGAGGTCTTTACGAGATCTACTTTTTAAGATGCCAGATGTCTAAATAAAAAATCAATGAACTGAACTTATGAATACTACGCTACCAGTTTCTTAGATGAGATCGCAGATCTTGGCGAAATTAAATTTTCGATAACAGTTGTACAGCACTCGTTAATATTGGAAACTGTGCATGCTAGAATATCAGTTCCTTAGAGAAATTTGAAGGACTTGTAGGCCTTAGAGATATCTAAAAAAAATCTAGTGTGTGATATTTCAGGGGTCGTCAATTACATCTTTGGCGTTTTGCTAATCATGCATTTTCCTAATTTTGTATGCTAGTCAAATTGGGTCATTGATATTATGCGATATGATATTTCGCAACTATGGCATTTTAGCATTTTTGTACATTTGGAATTTGTGACTAATGAGGTACTCGCACGGTAGTCGCAAATCGAGATGAATTTTATATATTTAGGTCCTTAGTGGTTCTAGTGGTACATACCGGTGTCCCATTAGAACCACTAATAGTGATACTCGGTGGTTTTAGTGGTCCTTGTCTAAAGAGATTTAGCTAAAAAGGTCGTCAATTTCATTATTAATAGGGCTTGTAAAAAACCAACATGAATTTCGTGCCAGTATCAAATTAAGAATGATAATCAGTTGCAAAAGCTTAATTCGAGCAAGGGCCTGACCGAAGGCTTCGGGGAAACGTAAAAAAACGGCAAGATGGCGGCTTCCAACGGTACCGGCTGATTTGCAAAAAACTAGCCTTTGCTGCGGCTGAGAATGTAGGCCAACACAGTGTCTTGCGAGACCTTTCATGTAAATAAATAAATCATACATATTTCAAAATGTGTAAATAGTGGGAACTTTTCTCGCCAATCTTCAAGTGTACGTAGATTGTGTTGAGCTTAAAGGAATATTTTATTTGGTAGAAATGTATGTAAATTACACAATATAGCTTTTTAAGTCTTAGATGTCAACATTTCTGCTTTACAGAACGTAATTTAGTATGAAATTTCAAAAACGGCTAATATATGCCAGATAGAAAAGTCTTTATTGCCAAATGAAACAATAAAATTATACAATTGAATAAGTTATTGAGCTCAAAAAATTACTTAACGAAAAGTTTCAGCACACAAACTTTTTTTTCGATAAACATTTGACATTCCTTTGGACATCATTGAACAGTAATACTTACATGACATATTTTTTTATTTGGTTAACTTCAACACTGGATTTTTGTACCATATTTTAATCGAAGGTAATATCGCAGGTCTGTTTCGTGACTTCATTATTTATGCGTCTACTCAATTTTAATACACTTAAACGTGTAGGGTATAGAATTTTTGGACTTTACAAGCCTGCATCGCAGTTTTGCAATGAAAGGCAATCGAACCTACGACTTTTGGTATTAGGACTACCGACGCCTCTACTGATTGATCTACCTGAGGTAGGCACCTGCCATTGGTGAAATTATGCAAGTTTATCTTAATGCCAATATAACGTGTGGCATGGCTCCAATCAGATATTTAAGGCTATTTTACGAAAGTTATTTAAACGTTTGGAATTAATCAAAAATGTTATTGAAAAAATATATAGTTAAAGTTCAATGTTAAAGTAATTAAGTAATTGTAATTTGTTTGTATTTTAAATGAATGAATAAATAAGTGCAGTTAAGACCCTGTATAATATTGCGCTGCACGTGTGCATTCGCCCCACAATTTCCTCGGACAAGGATTTTTGCACGAACTTTAAGCAAAAAACGCTAAATACCTATACCTTGTAATCTTACCTACCTACACTTATGGATTAGCCCAATAATGGAGGTTCACTGAACAAATACAATCCAATTAGGAAAGTAAACTTAAGGCACTTTTCTTCCCCGGAAAAAATACAATGAGGACCAAAACGGAATTTAATTGTGTATTTTAGTTTCTTTTTAGTGTAATTGTCAGCACTCAATAAACCTTATGAACCCTGAGTTACTCACTAATTTAATCTCTCCTTATGAGGACTTCTTAAGATTTTTCTGCGTGTAGCTAATATAGTTAGTATTCTTTGCTTATACTGTAGTAAGCAAACTATGACCAAAATGTTTCTATTTAATTTATATTATCCTGTGAATTAGCTGATTAAGAGCCGGTGGACAAATACTTATTCCTGCCTGTTTCTTATCCCTTTCAAAAATATTAAAGTGACAGTTGTGGCTAGGTTCGGAAAATCAGTACGAATTTAGACTTCCACTTATATATCTAATATATCTATTCCTTCTTTAAAAATTGCACCAATTTTGATATTTTTTTTGATAAAAGTCACCTATATCTAGTTTAATAAGAGGTGAGAGCTGAGTTGGTGAATTATAAGTGTGCCTTCAAAACAAAGGAAAGTATAGCCCTTTGCTCGGCGCTTCCTTTGGGAAAAATGTAGCATCTACAAATAATATGAACATAAGAGGACGAACTTAGTCAAACCGAGGCTTATTTAATATAAGCTGCAGGTTGGTTTAAATTTGCCCTTTAGGAGTAGTTAAATACAAAACGAATGCTTTCAAAATAAATAAAATGTAGCACTTTTTAAGCGTTTGTATTATTGTGCCGTCGGTTCGCGTATAACATAGGTATGTACAGTCGGTTATAGCACTTAAGGTACCAGGGGTACTACAAAAGAACTGAATTATTTTTATCCCAAGTTAATACATAATAAAAATTTAAACTTATTCTTATAAAAGAAGTGATTTTCTACTAATACATATTCATGTCAAGAAAAAAATATTGCTGGGGACCAAAATAATTCAGTTCTTTTGGAGTACCCCTGGTACCTTATGTGCTACAACCGACTGTACACACCATTTTCGAAATATATTGGAGGATAGAGCAAAATATTTGCATCAAACTCTTAGATTTAACCTGCGAATAGTTCAGTTGCTTAATGTTCAAAATATTTTTATTTCTTATATACATATTCTTATGCAGATTCTTATTTATATAAAATACAAGCAACTTGGTTTTTACTTTTGATATGATCATATTCATACAATTCTGAATTCCACGCGATTTAACTTTCAGCAGTTGAGATCCTGTTCAAAGTTTTCAAAGAGATGTAAGCATGCGTTTAAAATGGCGCGATTTTATGGAAGACGTACTTATGCCTACGCCACTGTAGAACTTCGTAGACGTTTACTACGCCGGTTTATAATCATGAGATGTGTTAAAGGAAATGCGTAGAATCTATCTATGACCTTATCACCTTGCTTTCACCTCTATTTCTATAACAAAGGTCGGTTGCTATGACAACCATTGGGAGTGGGGGGAGGGGGGGAGATAGTCGTCGCGCCGGCGCACTAATACTTGGGTTGCCTCACCTAAAGTACGATTGTTGAAAAAATCTTTTAGAATTTAAAAGTGGACCCTAGATAAAGCTTTAAGTATTGAAAAACTATTTCATAAATTTTTCATTCCCTATTTTATTAGTAGTCAGTATTATAATGAGCCGTTGAGAGTCAACATACCTACTTTTTCTGTTTTATAGTTTTTCAAGTACATACATGACTCAAATATACGCGCAGTGACAACTTAGTACGTTGAAGCTTTATTAAAAAAATACAAATAAAGATCATTGTTTTGAATACAAATTATTTGCACTCAATTTTATTTGTAAATGAAGTATAAATTTTAGACATTTACTATATTTTTTATGATACTAGGCAACCCTTACCCTACCTAGTGGGCGAAACTGCGTCATAGGGGGGAAAAGAACACTAGCCCAAACTAACACACACATTTGAGACCTAAGATGTGTCTGAACGCGAGGGGGTAGTATTGCACTATCATCCACCCTGTGACATTGCTCGTCACTTTATTTAAATAAGGGTCGTAGTTAGATTAGATTGCTTCCTTTTATTACATCCAGATTTGATGTTTGATGTATATGTAACTGATGCATCGCGTCTCGGTTGTCAAAAACTTGCGTAGTGTACGACATGAACTTGGCGGGAGTGAAACTCATCTTGTACATTCTAAAACTTTTCGCGGTATACACAATGTACAATATGTGTCCTTAGTGATTTAGCATGTAGTTTCTGATTTTAAAAAAAATTTGGCCTAAAGATTGAAAGGTGCTTCATGTTAAGGCTAAAAACTTAGTTTATAAATTTGTAAGTATTTGGAAGATTTTAAGTTTAGTTGTTTACGAAAAAGTTTAAGTGGCATAACTTAGTTTGAAACTTAGTCCTACGTAACGGCCCTGCAAAAAACGGCGTCGCGGCGACCCTTAGTAACCCGTTCGGTCCCTTCACATAACGCACAAAAATCGTCCCCTCACCAAAATTTGTATGGACAGACAGGGGCACTTGTGTTTTTATGTATGCAGCGGGATGTGGAGGCAAGGGAGGTGGCACGCGGGGCGTGGCGGTGCAGCTGCCTGCAGCGTAGCTCCCCGGGGCGCGGGGTGCGGGGCGCGGGGCGCGGGGCAGCCCGGGCCCGGCCGGGGCTGCCGCTGACTCCGGGCTCTGTCTGCCGCCGACGCCACACGCAGTCAGTCGTCTCGCGAGACTCTCCCGCGTTCTACCCCTTAGAAAAAATTACATTAATAAATATTTTCAAATGTGTTATTATTTGGATTCAGTTTGTTGCCAATTTTTACTTTGAATTTATTTTTGTGTTAACTTCTAAAACATTGTGCAAGATTTTTTCGGAAAAGCTCGCGGAAAACTTTTGTTTATGTGTACGGACGAAACCGACACGATGGAGAGTCCCAATGACGACTCGGGTCGCGGTTCCGGTCAGCCGCCGGCAGCCAACGGGAGCAGTAAGATCATCGGGAGGAACGTGAACGGGACCAGTAAGTCACTCATTTAATATGCCCTTTGTTTTTTTTTCTCCGTCACAATTGCAGCAGCCAGCCAATTACCAAATGTCGCCGGTTCCAACATGTATACGTACGTAAATAATTAATTAAGAACTACATCTGTGCGTTGTTTCGATGAGCGGTGGAGCAGTTGTCAATATTTACGTGACTTTCATGATCGTGGCAGAATTTGAATTTTTTACAGATTTCTTGACTGACGGCAGTATCTTAATTTTATGATGTAAATTTTCAAGAACCTGTGTGTGTTTTTTGTACTTGAAATTTCGTGTTTCCTTTTTTTATCAATTGGCATGTAAAAATTAATCAAACTCCTTGTAAAAAAATACCGCACTGTAAGGTGTGCGCCGGCCGGCACCCGGCACCGGCACCCTGTTGCACAAAGTTTCAAAACAATGTTTGCTTGCGGCCGATGCGATATTTTACAACTAAAACTGCTCAGTGAACTGTGTATTTTCTGACAACACCAAGAATAGGAATGCTTTTAATAAGATTTAAAATTTATCTAATTATTTACTTTATAATATAATTGAGATTAATATATTCACTAATTACTAATTATAATTAATGCTTATTATGTATGGTAAAATATTCCTTAACAAATAGTATTATGTTTATAATGATAAGGTGTTTTTTAACAGTATAATTCTTAATATTATTTATTGAAAAAGATTGTAGAAAAGTTAAACATATTTTCTTCCTTTATTTCGCATTTACGCTTCCTTTCTTTTCCCGCCGCGTCGTTTGGAAAACTACTTTTTCCACTGCCGCTATTTCCTATAATCTTGGTTTTTACGTCGACGATTCGTTGAGTCGAGCACGCAAAAACGGTGGTAGATTCAAAGAAAAGTCTCATGCGCTGGGAATGGGAGGCAGCGGCGCAATTTGCGTTTTTCTGCGTGCAAGCCCCGTCGCTTTGTCTCGGCGAGGGTTTTTGCCACACTCGCTTCTTAATGTCGGAGACTTTAGCGTATACACCGACCGAAAGGTCTTCGTACTTAACTATCTTCTGTACAATATATGCAGTACTAAAAATATTGCATATTTAGTTATTTTTATTATATTACTACTAAACAATTTGTCGATAAAGAACAATATAAATGTAGAAAACTAGAGTAAAATACCAGCCGGGTGCACTGGGGGGTTTCCGTGTGAGGTGGGGGGTGGAGAGGGGTGGTGGGTGGTGGGTGGGGGAGAGGTAGGTTTAGGGGGTAAGACCTGGCTAGATCTAGGTGTTTTCACTTCTGCGCATGTGCGGGGTAGGTGGGGTAGGGGTTCCTCCTAGGCTTGATAAAAGCAGGAGCCCCACTTTGAGAGCTTCAGTTGCTCCCAGATTTTCATTTTCCGAGCCACGTTCTGGTGGAGCACTGTTAACGAACTAGACTTATAAATACATCAACTCTCATTCTGTTGACGCGTGTGTTGTTTTTTGTCTATTACTGAAAATAAATAAATTAAAGTAATTAAATTACTAACTATGTAATAAAATAAAAAAGTGTTTTGGTAAAACAAGAATAATGGAGCAGGGTGGTAAGTACGATGTTTATATTTCATTTCTTTACAATGCCTACATTTTTATATGTTACTTTTAAAGTGCAAAAGTGCCTACTGCTTAGTGAAGATGACAAATTAAATAGTTTTTGCCGAATATTATATATTTTTTGCCAATAAGATTATGCAATTGTTGATGATGCTAAAACACAAAAAAACCTTTAAAGTTATTTATAGGAGTTTAGTGCATATGAACAATAAAAGTTGAAGTGATGGATCCAGAGGTAAAATAAATGGTGCAGCTGTGCAGTATAAACTTAATTAACAAGCACTTGTTATTTTATCATAAACTATTATGTATGTGACAGTGATTTTCATATCTTATAAAAGCCTCTTTGATATGTGAAGTGTTTGCTTGCAACCTTACATTTGAAGAAAGTGTTTTGATTTATGATTGAATTTATATATATATATATAAGATTAAGATATTTAATGTGCTACTTATTACTTTGCTGTATTGACTTGCTCAGTGTTTATTATAAAGTTACAATGTATACATTTTTAAGAGTGTGTCAAATCTAAATAAATAAAAATATATTTGTTTATTTTTTAATTCTCAACTTCCATTCAATTACTCCCTTTTCTATAGATTCGTTGCGTGTTATGATTTAAGTTATAAATTAAATTTCACCGATTTAAAAACAGCATTATTTAATTAACGATATTTATTTTATTTTATTTACTTTTTTATAATCACAAATTTAATGCAATTTATAAGTAAACCGTCAAAGTTGCAAAATACGAACCATAAAATCTCATAAACATAAAATGCCTTAATTTACTAAGGGATGGTATTTTTTTATATTTCGACATATGCTTCATGGAGAAAATTGATCAGTCATTAGTACCTTGACCTTCTTTCTTCTTGTTATATCCTTTAACTTATCCCATGTTTTGAAAAATTTAAATCATAATATATTATCTAAATCGCAAAATGTCACTATCACTTAACGTCAGTACGAAATACCTAAGCGGCACCGATACCAAAAAGTTGTAGGTTGAATTCGCTATTTTTGAAATTTATTAGTAAATACGCGATAAAATCACAATATATATAATAACACAAATTGCATATTAAAAACACTTTTTAATGTAGTTTTAAACCGGTGTGCCGAGCCCAAATAAATTAGGATAAGGGTAGGCAGATAGATGATGATGATGATATAGTTCAAACCGTTAAACTTAAACATTGCCTAAATCACAAAGATAATAAAATCCTAGTAAAAAACAAGACTAAAGCTCCGATTCCAATTTTAATCTTTAACTACATTTTGTAAAATGTAGTTAAAGATTAAAATTGGAAACATGTTTGTTATTATAATTTTAGACGAACCAACCGTTTGGTTTTAAAGGTTTGAATGCACGTAGGGTTTTTAATTCAGTTTCCATAAAGATTAATTTCCAAATATTGATATTTTTTGGGTCTAATTAAAATTGACTTTCAATAGTTCTTCTGTAAATCATGACTTCCCTATACTGTTTACCTATTCTTTTTCTTTTTTAGAACTGTTGTATTTAAAATTAATTATCAAAAAAGCTGATCGTCAAAATCGTAACTTATCGAAATTTTTATGTCAGAAAATGTAATCATATAAAAAAAGTATAAGAAAATATTATAAATATTCAATTACGACTTCCCAAAACTGAACACCAAAATCTTAGAACACTTCCCGTGTTAGGTATACAATTACTAAAAACTTGCAATAATTTCAATTTGAACCTGCAACTTTCCCTATTACAAATGGGGACGCCAGGTGCAAATCCTGCCGCGCTTGAAATTTTGCAAGTTTAAAACCCCAAATGTCAAAGACGAAAAATACTAATACAACAGAATTTTAAGTTGTCCAAATTTTAGGGATGGTCTTTTAATTGCACCTAGATAAAATGTTTGGTCACATGCTTACAAAAAATCGTAATAACGTCTCGGTTTTTCTTCTAGTAGTACATTTAAATAAAATGAAGGCTCTTAGTCTATAATCACCTGCTGCGGATTGCGCCTGCGCGCGCAGGAGGTGGGCGGGGTGAGGCGGGGGTAGTGAGTATTTATTCCTGAAACTGTCTGAAAAATATTCACTGGTGATAGGGCACCAAACCCGACAGGTCGTTTGGTCCCCTTTTACCGGTATTTTAGAACCTCGTGCCAAAAACATATTCTTTAAAAGAAGATTGTCTTAATGTAATTTAATGTGCATTTCTACTTTATTTTCAAAGTTCAAATTATTTATTGTTTAGCCATAAGTATTAAAAGGTCACATCCTGCTGCATTCGTTCCAATGGCTTCGTTTTATCATAGACCGAAAGTAATATGGCTAATGATGAATCTCTGATCATCTCATCTAATTATTTATTCTATAGTTTTTAATATAATAAATAAAAGAAAATACAGTCAAGAGGGTATCGGAAACGCCTAAATACAGGGTTCGCAGTAGTTAAATATGAATCGAACCTTATTACAAATTTGGTTTAGTATTGAAAAACGGTTTTTTACAATATTTTGAAATAAAGTGCAAATAAAAAACTTTTCTCAGAGCGGCGCAGTAGCGCTAGGTATCTATCCAATATGCTGGCAATAATTCCTCTGGAATGTTTTATATTTTCATAGTAACTACAGATAGCAGACGGGGTCCAAAAGATATTTAATTACATTATTTGCTTAATTTTTGGGGGTTGAAAATGCATGTTACGAAACACTTGGTGGTCGTGTCCGACTAGCACTTAACCAGATGTTTATAAACGCGATTGAGACAAATAAAATCCAAGTCCTAATAGTGGCGAAGGATCTATACAACACGATTCCCATCGGATTTTCTTTGGCAATGTAGCGACTTATGTGAATTTTTAAATAAAATATACCATATCGTAATCCTACGTACATTGAAAATTCATAACAATACTTGAAATGATAAATACGCGCGTTTCCAATATGAGCAGTTATTTGATGCTAACATATTCAAGAATATTCATTATATAAGGCGTTTACGAGGCAAAGTACTCGAGAACTCGCTTCCCGTCGTGTTACCTGGTCTATCTTTTTCTTACGCCGCGCGCTATCTCTGTTTTGGTCGTCCAGTTGATAGGCAGACAGACGGCCGCCAATTCACCCGTACTGAGCGCGAAGTACAGTCAGCTAAAAGCCGGCTTTCGGCTAGTTGCTAGATGATGACGCTTGACTCGTGAAATCTTCGCGGTTGGTCTTCGTGATCGTTCAATTTTATTTAATTTTCATATTGATTTGGAATTTAATATGATATATAATTATGTACTTTTTGCAATATTATGTTGCTTCTCGATTTTATATATTATACGACGGCTCCCTTTTTTGAAAAACTATACACCTCGCCACATTGTTCTGATAGTTAAATTGTTGCCAATAAATCAATTTAATTTATCAAAATTTTAGGGATGGTTTACAAATGTCATTTGAATAATATAATTAGTCCTATGTTTTGAAAAAACTTGTAAATCAGTAAGTATATTTTTTTTATTTACTAAGATTTAAATAAAATGTTCCCAGGTATACTGTCAAGATCAATTGGGATAGTAAATTAAAATTACACAGAAAACCAGGTCTGCTCCTTAATATTTTTTTTAACAGTAATGATTTAAAATGAAAAATGAGTTAAAGTTTTATATACAAATATAATTTTAATGCAATTATATTATGTACGTGAATCGTTGCACTAAATCATTACGCAAACGTTCGGAAAATTGTGTATCACCATAGTGACAGGTTGTCAGCCCATCGCCTAAAATTGCAATAAACACCCTCAAGTCCCTTAGTCGCCTCTTATAACACCCACGGGAAAGAAATGGGGTGATGCTATTCTAAGCCGTCATCACACATTAACGCAAAATGTAATTTTCATAAAATGACACCTGGTGGCTCATACAAGGTGTCAGGTTTATAATGGATCAATGACATAATATGTCATTGACATGAATATGATATGGGTGATATCTGACACGAATCCCTAGAAATTATTTTGTTTAATTTGGTAAATACCTACACGAAAGTATCCAAGATTTACTCGTTTTGCTAGATATTCAAATTTCTATACCATGGGTTAGTCGTTTTGACATGTGGGTGATAGCTTACATGAACACCTAGAACCAATTTGGCTTTGGCTACATTTGGTAAAAACCCTAACCCTTTGGTTCAAATTGGTTCTAGGTGTTCATCTTAGCTATCACCCACATGCCGTTTATTTTACAATTAACGGAACAAATAAAAATATAAAATGCAAAGTTATTGTCAAAATGGCTACCGTGGCGCGAAATTAACGAATAGGCAGTTAAAATATCAAACTGCCAAATTAACAAAATGTCAATGCCGCAAATTGCCAAGATAGTAAAAAAATACATATTCAAAAATAAAACACATAATGTTCAAAACCCTAAATACCGTAGTCAGAGGATATTAGATAGAAAAATGTAAAAAACCCGCATTACATCAGAATCATGACGTGGGGTTTTTATCCGTGAAGCCTGTCAAAGTAGCATAAAAGGGCATCTGAAGAAGTGTTACACTATGCAGAAGATTTAGATAATATAAAAAATAACGTCTTTCTATATCAAAACCTGAAACGTACAAAAAAATAAAGATATAGGATGAAATTTTATTAGTGACCGAAACTAAAAACTCAGTTCGGGCTGGTAATACGGAAAAGCTTTCCCCAAAGAGCATAGGTCGATATGTTACATAAAAATAATGAAGTGATTTTAAGCAGCACCTACGCCAAAAAGATGTAGTTTGAATTCGCTATTTGTGAAATTGAGTAGAAAAATGTTAATACACTAGAAAATCACAATAGTATCATAAAAAATTACGAATTAAAGATATTTATTTTAAATGTAGAAAAACGGGTGGGATCAGCACCAAGAGGAGCTGAAACTATCCCAACTCGCATTTTACTAGCTACAACGCTCACTGAAATCTGACACCATGTCCCAGATACCGGTACTTAACAGACCTGACCAGACCAGAGCCTCGGACGATGACGAAAAGGCTGTACGCTTAGCTGACAGTCTCGCAGCCCAATGCGACCCCAGCACGCTCCCTTTCGATTTGACCCTCGTCGCGACGGTCCACTCCGAAATCGAACTTCTAACTTCCCAGCCCCATCGGGCCCTCCACTCAGAGACACTACTGAGATGCAAGTGCGTAACGCCCTTAAATTTGAGCAATTTGTAACAGTCCCCTACAGGGGCAGTCTTTCTCGACAAGGTCTGGCATAACAGGCCGGTATACAAGCTCCACCAGCTCGCTGTGCCGGATCGTCTCGTGCTTTAAGTACTTAAATTTCTGTCGAATCGACGCTTTCGCTACAGAGTTGAAGGCACTCTATCCTCTCCCCACTCCATACAAGAAGGAGTCCCGCAAGGCTCCGTCCTGTATCATTCTTTCCATGCTATACACTAGCGACGTTCCCAAATCGCCCACGCCCACGTCTCAGCTGGCTATGTTCGCTGATGACACTGCCATTAACAATCAAGACTCTCCAGAGCGCACAAGACTCCCTCGAGTGCTAGATCGCAAATGGAAAATCAAGGTTAATCCCAAAAAAAGTGCATCTGTGCACTTTTGTAGGGGCTCAAACCAGCTACGCGTCCCCGCTGTAAAACTTTTCGGCCGACCCATCCCCTGGGTTAATGATAAATATCTAGGAGTCTAGCAGTAGCCACATAATGAAAGTTCGCAACTGCGCGGCGTTCGTTTTGGGCAGAGTACATCCGATGTTGAACAAACGGAGCAAACTCTCCTTTAGAAATAAGGTGAGAATATACACCACCTGCGTCAGATCTATCACACTTTCGATACACATCAGAAAAGCTGCACGTCATCCAAAACCGTTTCATGCGCAATGCTACCAGGGCGCCCTGGTCCATGCGGAACGCCAACCTCCATAATATCGACTTAGGTCCATTAAACGTCCCTTTCCCACTAATGGCAAATCCTGTGTGTGAGAACAGAGCGGAATCGCCATTATTTAGATGATTTTACACTCTTTTGGAAACTTTTCGCTTAATAAATAAATAATAAAAAAAACTGTACGGCGAAAATCGAATAATGTACAAGACGTATCGTATTCACAAAAAATAATGTGTTATGTTTATAAGATTGCTATACACCACGCAAAAAAGTGTAAAAATAGACCAAACTTTCAATAATAAATCTATCGAGTTAATTTTTTTTTAATCGTGTTTCCTGCAAGTCAAAATCTAGATAATATAATGAAAAATCATTAAACATAAAAACAATGTGTTTCTCGTAATCACCAACGAAATTGCGTGCATCCAAAAATATCCATTTTTCTCACGGCACCCCCTTAACTTTTGCTGCGCCCAACAACTTCACCCATCCTACCTTGTGTTTTAAACATCGTCCCAGACACGTCCTTTCGGATGATGATGATGAGGACATCACAGTAGCCGCTGCTGCAGCCATTACAAGAACACACTTCACAAGCTCTTCAAGCAATCGATGCCCCCGCCGCCGGCGGCGGATGTCCGTCATTTGTTCCCAATTTTGGGAACTACTGGCACGTGTCGGGTAGTTTCAGTCCAATCCGTTCTTCCCAGAACAACTCGTTGGCTCCAAGGGCGCGATTGGGCTGGTTCTTTGAAAAATCACACAAATTTATCCAAGTGAGCCCTAGCTCCTCACCAAATAGTCGTGTAGATTTCAAAGCCCCGGGGCTAAAATTTCAGAGCCAAGAAAAAAGGGCTACGCACCTACATTTTTTTTTCAGTTTTCATAAAGATAAAATTTCAATGTTGATATGTTTGGAACTAATTGGCTTTCAATTTTCAACACAAATCGAAAATTTATTGTCAAAAAAATCGTCAAAACCGTAATTTATCGAATTTTTCATGTCAGAAAATATAATCCTAAAACAAAAAAGTAAAAAAAAATCCTTGACAAAACAGTTTTACAAAATATCATAAATATACAAGTGCCTTGTGATGTCGGCTTAGAAAAGCATCACCCCATTTCTTTCCCGTGGGAGTCGTAAGAGGAGTCGTAAGAAGTGACTCGAGGGCATGTATTGCAATTTGAGGCGATGGGCTTGTCACTATGGTGATACGCAACTTTCTGAATAATCCTTAGGTGTTTTTTAGCCGTGGCAAAATGACCGTTTTTGCTGCCGTTTGCGCTTTGACTACCCCGCAAGGTAATTTAGGCGTGATACGGTATGTGTATGTATAAATATTCAATTATGACATCCTGAAATACCAAAAACGAAAAATACTAGAACTACGAGTATGAATAACATTATTGTAAGATGTCAAACTTTAGGGATGGTGTTTTAATTGCACCTAGATAAAATGTTTTGTCTCATGCTTAAAAAAAACATAATAACGTCTCGGTTTTTCTTCTAGTAGAACATTTAAATAAAATGAAGGCTCTTAGCCTGTATCACCTGCCACGGATTGCGCCTGCGCGCGCAGGAGGTGGGCGGGGTGAGGCGGGGGTAGTGAGTATTTATTCCTGAATCTGTCTGAAAAATATTCACTGGTGATTGGGCACCAAACCCGACAGGTCGTTTGGTCCCCTTTAACCAGCCTCATATAACCTAGTGCCAAGGACATATTCTTTTAAAGAAGATTGTCTTCATGTAATGTAATGTGCTTTTCTACCTTTTTTATCTCACATCCTGCAGCATTCGGTCTTATGGCTTCGTTTTATCTTAGACCCGAAAGTAATAAGGCTAATGTAGTCATCTCATCTAATAATTTATTCTATAGCTTTTAATAAAGAAAAACGCCCAAATACAGGGTTCGCAGTATTTAAATATGAATTGAACCTAATTACAAATTTGGATCAGTTTTGAAAAACGGTTTTTGATACAATATTTCGAAGTTAGCAATGATTTCAATTTAAAATCTTTATTGATGACGAACATAAAAATAAATTTCTCAATGCAAATAAAAAACTTTTCTCAGAGCGGCGCACTAGCGCTAGGTATCTATCCAATATGCTGGCAATAATTCCTCTGGAATGTTTTATATTTTCATAGTAACTACAGATAGCAGACGGGGTCCAAAAGATATTTAATTACATTATTTGCTTAATTTTTGGGGGTTGAAAATGCATGTTACGAAACACTTGGTGGTCGTGTCCGACTAGCACTTAACCAGATGTTTATAAACGCGATTGAGACAAATAAAATCCAAGTCCTAATAGTGGCGAAGGATCTATACAACACGATTCCCATCGGATTTTCTTTGGCAATGTAGCGACTTATGTGAATTTTTAAATAAAATATACCATATCGTAATCCTACGTACATTGAAAATTCATAACAATACTTGAAATGATGAATACGCGCGTTTCCAATATGAGCAGTTATTTGATGCTAACATATTCAAGAATATTCATTATATAAGGCGTTTACGAGGCAAAGTACTCGAGAACTCGCTTCCCGACGTGTTACCTGGTCTATCTTTTTCTTACGCCGCGCGCTATCTCTGTTTTGGTCGTCCTTTGATAGGCAGACAGACGTCGGCCGCCAATTCACCCGTACTGAGCGCGACGTACAGTCAGCTAAAAGCCGGCTTTCGGCTAGTTGCTAGATGATGACGTATTACTCATGGTGCGCTAGGGTTGCTTACTCTTCGCGCACGGTCTTTATGATCGTGAGATAGTACGAGTCTTCAATTGTATTTTATTTTCGTATTGATTTGGAATTTAAAAGGTTATTCAGATAATTTTGTGTTATGCAATATAATATTGCTTCCCGATTTTTTTAATATTACACGACGGCTCCTCTTTTGAAAAACTTGACATCTCGCCACATTGTCCTGGTAGTTAACTTGTTGCCAAAAATCAATTTAATTTGTCAAAATTTTAGGGATGGTTTTCAAATTGCATTTGTTTGTATAACATAATTAGTCCTATTATTTCAAAAAACTTGTAATAACGTCTCAGTTAGTAATATTTGAAATCTACTAAGATTTAAATAAAATGTTCCCAAAAAATCAGATATATACGCCACATCTGACATATATATTTGAGGGTCATTCGGAAAATTGTGTATCACCATAGTGACAGATTGTAAGCCCATCGCCTAAAATTGCAATACACACAAGTCCCTTAGTCGCCTCTTACTACACCCACGGAAATGAAATGTGGTTATGCTATTCTAAGCTGGCATCACACGTTGACGCAAAATGTCATTTTCGTAGCTTATACAAGGTGTTCCGTTAATAATGGATCAACGACATGTGGGTGATATCTGACACGAATACCTAAAAATTATTACGTTTAATTTGGTAAATACCCAAAAGTATCCAAGATTTACTTGTTTTGCCAGATATTCAAATGTCTATACCATGTTTTGACATGTGAAAGAAAGAAAGAAAGAAAGAAAACACATTTATTAGCTTACATTAAAACCTAAAACCAATATAGTTTTGGCTACTTTTGGTAAAAACCCTAACCCTTGGGTTCAAATTGGTTCTAGGTGCTCATGTTAGCAATCACCCACATGCCGTTGATTCATAACGGAACACCCTGGTCAAATAGTAATATTAAGTGCACAATTATTGTCAAAATGGCTACAGTCGCGCGAAATGGTAACGAAATGAAAAGGTAGTCAAAATATCAAACAGCCAAATTAACAAAATGTCAATGTCGTAAATTGTCAAGATAGTAAAAATAAATATAATTAATCAAAAATAAAACGCAAAATGTTCAAAACCCTAAATACCGTAGTCAGAAATTGTTTGATAGAAAAATAGTAAAAACCCGCTATACATCAGAATTATGACGTGGGGTTTTTATCCGTGAAGCCTGTCAAAGTAGCATAAAAAAAAGGGCACCTGAAGAAGTGTTGCACTATGCAGAAGATATAGTTATTATCAAAAATAACGTCTTTCTATATCAAAACCTGAAACGTACAAAAAAGAAAGATATAGGATGAAATTTTATTAGTGAGCGAAACTAAAAACTCAGTATGGGGTGATAATACGGAATTAAGCTTTCCCCAAAGAACATAAAAATAATGAACTAGGCATAAAAAGTGGTTCTAAGCAGGACCTACGCCATAAAGATGTAGGTTGAATTCGCTATTTGTGAAATTGATTAGGAAAATGTTAATACACGAGAAAAGCACAATATTATCATAAAAAATGGCGAATTAAAGATATTTATTTTAAATGTAGAGGTACAAAAACGGGTGGGATCAGCACCTGGAGGAGCTGAAACCATCCCACCTCGCATTTTACAACCTACAACGCTCACTGAAGTCTGACACCATGTCCCAGATACCGGTACTTAACAGACCTGACCAGACCAAAGCCTTTGACGACGACAAAAATGCTGAATGTCTAGCTGACAGTCTCGCATCCAATACACCCCCAGCACACGCTTCCTTGCGGCTTGACCCTCGTCGCGACGGTCGATTCCGAAATCGAACTTCTCACTTCTCGGCCCCATCGGGCCCTCCATTCAGAGACATTACTGAGATGGCAGTGCGTACCGCCTTTAAATTTGAGCAATTTGTATCAGTCCCCTACAGGGGCAGTCTTTCTCGATATGGCCAAATCCTTCGACAAGGTCTGGCATAACAGGCTGGTATACAAGCTCCACCAGCTTGCTGTGCCGGATCGTCTCGTGCTTTTAGTACGTAACTTTCTGTCGAATCGAAGCTTTCGCTACAGTGCTGAATGCACTCTGTCTTCTGCCCACTCCAGACAAGAAGGAGTCCCCCAGGGCTCCTTCCTGTCCCGTTATTTTCATGCTATACACTAGCGACGTTCCCACATCGCCCGCGTCTCAGCTGGCTATGTAACTTGATGACACTGTTATTAACGCCTTCTACCGTTACCACGACAAACTAGTTGAGACTCTCCAGAGCGCACTAGACTCCCTCAGGAGGTATTTCCGCAAATGGAAAATAGAGGTTAATGCCGAAAAAAGTGCATCTGTGCCCTTTCGTAGGGGCTCAAACGGGCTGAACGTCTTCGCAGTAATGGTAAATGGGACCAAATATCTAGGAGTCACCCTCGACGACAGATTTAACTTCCGTAGCCACATCATGAAAATGCGCAACCGCGCAGCAGATTTCGTCTGATGTTGAACAAACGGAGAAAACTTTTCCTTAGAAATAAAGTAAGAATTTATACCACCTGCGTCAGGCTTATCATGACCTACGTCAGCGCAACCTTTGCTCACTTTTGATACACATCGGAAAATGGTGCATGTCATCCAAAACCATTTCATGCGCAAAGCCACCGAGGCACCTTGGTACATGCGGTACGCCAACCTCCATATCGACTTAGGTCTCCCTACCACTAAGGCCTATAAAAAGAAAGCGTCTCGTCGCTGCTTCGACAACGCTCCGTATCATAAAAACCCCTTAATTGTTGGTCCCTTTTTCCCCTATCCTACCTCGCGTTTAAAACGCCGTCCCAGACATGTCCATTCGGATGCTGCAGCTATTGCAAGTATATCACACTTCGCAAGCTCTTCAAGCAACCTCCGCCCCCGCCAGTGGAGGTCCGTCCTTTGTTCCCTATTTTAGGAATAACCGGCACATGCCGGGTAGATTCAGTCCAATTCGTTCTTCTCAGAATAACTCGTAAGCCCCAAGGGCGCGATTGGGTTGGTTTTTTGAAAAACTACACAAACTTATCCGGGTGAGCCCAACCTCCCCACCAAATATTCGTGTAGATTTCAAAGCCCCGGGGCTAAATATGCAAAGCCCAGCCCTTAAAAAAAGCGATTTAACCACGCACCTTTAGTTTTTTTATTCAGTGTCCATAAAGATAAAATTTCGATGTTGATATTTTTGTAACTAATTGATTTTCAATTATTCTTCTCTAAATTATGTGCTCCCTAACTGCTTAACTATTCTTTTTCTTATTAAGAACTGTTGTATTTAAAATTAATTATCAAAGAATCTAACCGTCAAAAGCGTAACATATCCAAATTTTATGTCAGAAAATGTTATCCTAAAACAAAACAGTATTACAAAATATCATACATATACAAGTGCCGTGTGATGCGGGCTTAGAATAGCAGCATCCCATTTATTTCCCGTGGGAGTCGTAAGAGGCAACTAAGGGACTCGGAGGCGTGTATTGCAATTTAAGGCGATGGGCTGGCAACCTGTCACTATGGCGATACGCATCTTTCCGAATGTCTCTTTGGTGTTTTTTAGCCGTGGCAAAATGACCGTTTTTGCTGCCGTTTGCGCTTTGACTACCCCGCAAGGTAATTTAGGCGTGATACGGTATGTGTATGTATAAATATTCAATTACGACATCCTGAAATACCAAAAACGAAAAATACTAGAACTACGAGTATGAATAACATTATTGTAAGATGTCAAACTTTAGGGATAGTGTTTTAATTGCACCTAGATAAAATGTTTTGTCTCATGCTTAAAAAAAACATAATAACGTCTCGGTTTTTCTTCTAGTAGAACATTTAAATAAAATGAAGGCTCTTAGCCTGTATCACCTGCCACGGATTGCGCCTGCGCGCGCAGGAGGTGGGCGGGGTGAGGTGGGGGTAGTGAGTATTTATTCCTGAAACTGTCTGAAAAATATTCACTGGTGATTGGGCACCAAACCCGACAGGTCGTTTGGTCCCCTCTAACCAGCCTCATATAACCTAGTGCCAAGGACATATTCTTTAAAAGAAGATTGTCTTCATGTAATGTAATGTGCTTTTCTACCTTTTTTATCTCACATCCTGCCGCATTCGGTCTTATGGCTTCGTTTTATCTTAGACTGAAAGTAATAAGGCTAAT
This sequence comes from Tuta absoluta, assembly GCA_027580185.1. Taxonomy (NCBI): domain Eukaryota; kingdom Metazoa; phylum Arthropoda; class Insecta; order Lepidoptera; family Gelechiidae; genus Tuta; species Tuta absoluta. Next base: position 32,722,627 of record JAQAHW010000001.1, on the reverse strand, counting down.
GATGAAGCTTTGTAGTCATCTCATCTAATTGTTTATTCTATAACTTTTAATAAAAAAAAACGCCCAAATACAGGGTTCGCGGTAATTAAATATGAATTTAACCTTATTACAAATTTGGATCAGTTTTGAAAAACGGTTTTCAATTTAAAATCTTTATTGATGACGAACATAAAAATAAATTTCTGAATGCAAATAAAAAACTTTTCTCAGAAAGGCGCACAGGGGTAGGGTAGGTATCTATCCAACATGCTGGCCATAATTCCTCTCTGGAATGTTTTAATTTTCATAGTAACTACATATAGCAGACGGGGTCCAAAAAACATTTAATTACATTATTTGCTGACTTTTAAGGGCTGAAGGTGCATGTTACGAACCCTTGGTGGTCGTGTCCGACTCGCACTTAATAAGATCTTTATGAGTGTAATTGAGACAAATAAAATCCATATCCTTATAGTGGCGAAGGATCTATACAACACGATTCCCATCGGATTTTCTTTGGCAATGTAGCGACTTATGTGACTTTTTAAATAAAATATACCATATTGTAATCGTACGTACATTGAAAATTCATAACAATACTTGAAATGATAAATACGCGCGTTTCCAATATGAGCAGTTATTTGATGCTAACATATTCAAGAATATTCATTATATAAGGCGTTTACGAGGCAAAGTACTCGAGAACTCGCTTCCCGACGTGTTACCTGGTCTATCTTTTTCTTGCGCCGCGCGCTATCTCTGTTTTGGTCATCCAGTTGATAGGCAGACAGACGGCCGCCAATTCACCCGTACTGAGCGCGACGTAAAGTCAGCTAAAAGCCGGCTTTCGGCTAGTTGCTAGATGATGACGTATTACTCATGGTGCGCTAGGGTTGCTTACTCTTCGCGCTTGGTCCTCATGATCGTAAGATAGTACGAGTCTTCAATTGTATTTTATTTTCGTATTGATTTAAAATTTAAAAGGTTATTTGGATAATTTTGTGTTATGCAATATTATATTGCTTCTCGATTTTTTTAATATAACACGACGGCTCCTCTTTTGAAAAACTTGACATCTCGCCACATTGTCCTGGTAGTTAACTTGTTGCCAAAAATCAATTTAATTTGTTAAAATTTTAGGGATGGTTTTCAAATTGCATTTGTATAACATAATTAGTCCTTTTATTTCAAAAAACTTGTAATAACGTGAATAACGTAAGTCATTTTTTTAAATCTACTAAGATTTAAATAAATTGTTCCCACATCCCATATATACGCCACATCTGACATATGTATTTGAGGGTCATTCGGAAAATTGTGTATCACCATAGTGACAGGTTTTAAGCCCATCGCCTAAAATTGCAATACACACAAGTCCCTTAGTCGCCTCTTACTACACCCACGGAAATGAAATGGGGTTATGCTATTCTAAACTGGCATCACACGTTGACGCAAAATAGTAAAAATAGAAAGTAAAATAGCTGTCCCGTTAATAATGGATCAACGACATGTGGGTGATATCTGACACGAGTAAACAACAAATTGGTTCTAGGTGCTCATGTTAGCAATCACCCACATGCCGTTGATTCATAACGGAACACCCTGGTCAAATAGTAATATTAAGTGCACAATTATTGTCAAAATGGCTACAGTCGCGCGAAATGGTAACGAAATGAAAAGGTAGTCAAAATATCAAACAGCCAAATTAACAAAATGTCATTGTCGTAAATTGTCAAGATAGTAAACAAAATATAATTAATCAAAAATAAAACGCAAAATGTTCAAAACCCTAAATACCGTAGTCGGAAATTGTTTGATAGAAAAATAGTAAAAACCCGCTATACATCAGAATTATGACGTAAGGTTTTTATCCGTGAAGCCTGTCAAAGTAGCATAAAAAAGGGCACCTGAAGAAGTGTTGCACTATGCAGAAGATATAGATAATATCAAAAATAACGTCTTTCTATATCAAAACCTGAAACGTACAAAAAAAGAAAGATATAGGGTTAAATTTTATTAGTGAGCGAAACTAAAAACTCAGTGTGGGGTGATAATACGGAATTAAGCTTTCCCCAAAGAACATAAAAATAATGAACTAGGCATAAAAAGTGGTTCTAAGCAGGACCTACGCCATAAAGATGTAGGTTGAATTCGCTATTTGTGAAATTGTGCAATATTTGTGTGTCACCATGTCACTGATACCGGTACTTAACAGACCTGACCAGTCCAAAGCCTTTGACGACGACAAAAATGCTGAATGTCTAGCTGACAGTCTCGCATCCAATGCACCCCCAGCACGCTTCCTTGCGGCTTGACCCTCGTCGCGACGGTCGATTCCGAAATCGAACTTCTCACTTCCCGGCCCCATCGGGCCCTCCATTCAGAGACATTACTGAGATGGAAGTGCGTACCGCCTTTAAATTTGAGCAATTTGTTCAGTCCCCTACAGGGCCTGTCTTTCTCGATATGGCCAAATCCTTCGACAAGGTCTGGCATAACAGGCTGGTATACAAGCTCCACCAGCTTGCTGTGCCGGATCGTCTCGTGCTTTTAGTACGTAACTTTCTGTCGAGTCGAAGCTTTCGCTACAGTGCTGAATGCACTCTGTCTTCTGCCCACTCCAGACAAGAAGGAGTCCCCCAGGGCTCCGTGCTGTCCCGTTATTTTCATGCTATACACAAGCGACTTTCCCACATCGCCCGCGTCTCAGCTGGCTATGTAACTTGATGACACTGTTATAATTACGCGTTCTATCGTTACCACGACAAACTAGTTGAGACTCTCCAGAGCGCACTAAACTCCCTCAGGAGGTATTTCCGCAAATGGAAAATAGAGGTTAATCCCGAAAAAAGTGCATCTGTGCACTTTCGTAGGGGCTCAAACGGGCTGAACGTCCTCGCAGTAATGGTAAATGGGACCAAATATCTAGGAGTCACCCTCGACGACAGATTTAACTTCCGTAGCCACATCATGAAAATTCGCAACCGCGCAGCAGATTTCGTCTGATGTTGAACAAACGGAGAAAACTATTCCTTAGAAATAAAGTATAAATTTATACCACCTGCGTTAGGCCTATCATGACCTACGCCAGCGCAACCTTTGCTCACTTTTTCGATACACATCGGAAAATGTTGCATGTCATCCAAAACCGTTTTATGCGCAAAGCCACCGAGGCACCCTGGTACATGCGGATCGCCAACCTCCATATCGACTTAGTTCTCCCTACCTCTAAGACCTATAAAAAGAAAGCGTCTCGTCGCTTCTTCGACAACGCTCATATCATATAATCATAAAAACTATCATAAAACCCCTTAATTGTTGCTGCGTCCCAACTTCCCCCATCCTATCCTACCTCGCGTTTAAAACGCCGTCCCAGATACGTCCATTTGGAAGATGATGACATCACAGTAGGCACTGCTGCAGCCATTTGAAGTAGATCACACTTCACAAGTTCTTCAAGCAACCGCCGGTGGAGGTCCGTCCTTTGTTCCCCATTTTAGGAACTACCGGCACATGCCGGGTAGATTCAGTCCAATCCGTTCTTCCCAGAACAACTCGTAAGCCCCAAGAACGCGATTGGGTTGGTTCTTTGAAAAACTACACAAACGTATCCGGGTAAGCCCTAGCTCCCCACCAAATAGTCGTGTAGATTTAAAAGTCTCGGGGCTAGAAATGCAGAACCCAGCCCTTAAAAAAAGTCGATATAACCTTTAGTTGTTTTATTCAGGTTGCATAAAAAATTTGTATAAAAAAAATATGATAAATATAAAAGTGCCGTGTGATTCAGGCTTAGAATAGCATCATCCCATTTCTTACCCGTGGAAGTCGTTAGAGGCAACTAAGGGACTCGGAGGCGTCGGTTGTATTGCAATTTAAGGCGATGGGCTGGCAACCTGTCACAATGGCGATACGCAACTTTCCGAATGTCCCTTAGGTGTTTGTGAGACGTGGCGTAAATGACCGTTTTTTGCTGCTGTTTACGCTTTGACTACCTCGTAAGGTATTTTATGCGTGATACGGTATCTGTATGTATAAATTTTCATTTCGACATCCCAAAACATCAAAAACGAAAATACTAGTTCTATAAATAATATAATTTTAAGTTGCCAAAACTTTAGGGATAATCTTTTAATTGCACCTAGATTAAAATTTTAGTCTCGTGCTTTCATGAAAACTCGTAATAGCGTCTCGGTTTTGTGTGGGTTATGCTATTAGTAGTAGATTTAAATAAAATGAAGGCTCTTAGCCTATATCACCTGCTACGGATTGCGCCTGCGCGCGCAGGAGGTGGGCGGGGTGAGGCGGGGGTAGTGAGTATTTATTCCTGAAACTGTCTGAAAAATATTCACTGGTGATTGGGCACCAAACCCGACAGGTCGTTTGGTCCCCTTTAACCAGCCTCTCATAACCTAGCGCCAAGGCAATATTCATTTAACAGAAGATTGTCTTAATGTAATGTAACGTGCTTTTCTACTTTTTATCTCAAATCCTGCCGCATCCGGTCTAATTATTTCATCTTAGACCGAAAGTAATTAGTCATCTCGTCTTACTATTTATTATGTAAGATAAACGTTCTAATATCATATATAACAAAAAATACAGCCAAGTTGGTGTCGGTCACGCCAAAATATGTAGTTCCGCAGTCATTTAATATGAATTAGAACCTTATTTACTTAGTGACCTTAACTATATTCAAATGTAAGTATAAGCTGAAGATGCTATTCTACAACTACACATATGAGGACACTGAAAACTTCTTGGTCTATCTCCAGTAAAAGGATTCAACACACACAAACACACACACACACACACACACACACACAAACGCATACTGCTAGCCCTCCTAAAAATTAAAACCTTTGCTGCTTTGTTTATTACCGATATATTTTTAAATGTTTTAAATTACCTACACTTTTTAGTTTCAGTAGTTTATAATAAATACGAATTAAGTTAGGCACCGATAAACGCTCATGGTAGAATCAACTAGCCATTGCAATACAGAGTATCCTAGTGCAGAGACTAGTACCCAAATTGTTATTCTATTTTGTACTCAATAAATCATATTACATTTTTATTTTCATTACATTTCTTTTGAATGCCGTTAAGATCATTTCATAAAATGGATCGAGCACTATTCACAAAATTTATTTTTAATAGGCACTTGTTAGTAAAATGATAAATATATAATACCGTCTATGCAATGCCGGTTAAGTATCAAGACTGGTGACGCGGCGTGTTTTATAGAGTTGACTATAAAAAAACCGGAGACATTGGGGTCGGAAAAACCGTGGAACTGTCGGAAAAACTCCACTCTCATTGCACGCAAATACAAGCCCTAGAGTGTTCTATCATGAACAATAAATTGTATTATATTCATCATTACACTTTGAACTGCTTTTCAAATAGAGATGAAGATAAATTATTGGGTGCAATCTTTTTTCAATTATAAACCGATCCTCAATATTCAATTGTATAAATATTATATTAGAATATATCAATTAAGAATCAAGACAAGTAATACTATTGCTACCTAATTAATGCAATTGTTAAAATGAAAGGTCATATTCAAAGTATTCAATTCAATAAATTTCGTTTCTATACGCAATAATAGACCTCCCATTACATTATCACCAAGCACCATTTCATTTATTAATTACTTATTAATTTATTGACAATGATTTAGATAACAGTGAAAAAAAAGTTTTAATTGGTTTCAAAGGGCTGGTTACAACTAGTAGGCAGTTGAAAAACTCTGACACCAGAGTTCATCAGGTTGTTCGACGACTCGGTGTCCCACTCGAAAAGAAGAAGACTGATTACAAAATTGTAAAGATTTGTCGGTAAACTTATCGTACCTTTGTACTAGTAATGTCTCACATAAGTTTATGGGAAAAGTAAACATAAAATGAATAGCTTTTCATTGTTATATTCTATATGGAAAAACAAATAATAGGTATACCACACTAAACTTACTTAATAAAGTTATTTATAAGTAATATAAAGCCGACTAGGTAACAAAAAAAGCTATTATGCTAAACCGAAAGAAAGATAAACATGTAAATATATTCGCAAAAATTGCATTTTACAAAAACACTAGATTGCGCAATGTCGAATTTTGCAGAAAATAGCACGTTTATGCAGCAAGTGGTTGAAAAACTGGCGAAATTATATAAAACGGCTGCTGATTAAAAACGTCTGACAAGCGTGCTTTGTGTCGCATCTAGGTGGTGGTTCCGTATGCCACACATGCATTTTATTAGGCAATGCACCCAAATATTTTTTTAGTAAGCTGGTATTGTCTTTTATATTTATGATTGGCTAATGATAAGGTTTCGGCAAGAGTAAATAAATAAACAGAGTCTTATGTCAAATCAATAGGGTAATGGGATATGCTGGATATTTATAATTATTGATGCTTCTAGTTTGCTGGTAGTTTTTTCTAATAAGTTTACCTACACACAAACTTGAATGAAGCGCAAGATATCCTAATGCTCGCGGAACTCTGGTTAAGGCGCAGTGCAATTCTTTTATTATTACCAGAGTTTTTGCGACAGACGGGCCGGAGCCGAGCCTTTACTAAACATTAAAAAACTCGATAAGGGGAAGCTCTACCTGGGTACTCGGTAGAGTACAGCTGTACAGTAAAAATTGTGCTAAATTATTTTAAAGTCGGATACCTATAGTATTTTTACTATCGTACCAAATGGGTTGACTAGTTAGGCATGTAGGTGGGTAATTACTAATTTAATTACAAGCTAATTTCTTACTTTTTATTCTGTTACTGTAAGAAGATGTGAAGCAAGTGCTTACTTTTGGCCAAGTTTTATATTACCTGAATGTTTCTGGGAAATTAAATTTAATATTTTTTTTTAATAAAATTATCTATAGATTCATATTTTGGTTCTTCTTGTCAACAATAATAAAAATGTACTACGTCTCCTTAACATGAAGTATGGGCCATGGCGATCTACATAATATGGTAGTTTTTTAAAGTCTTAAACGTGTTTTAGTGTTACCATAAGTACGAATAAAAATACGTCATTTCTACAAATGTATTCTCTGAATCTGCATTTGTTTCTTGCTTCTACAAACACAACAATATTCGCACAAGTTATGTTTCCTGTCCTTCGCAAGAAAATAACTCTTTTTAAAGTTGTACACGACCGGCAGGTTGTGAGAAAATTATGCATTTTTGGCACGAAACTGCAATTAAAGTAAAAAATTCAAATGGACGTAAATTCGAAAAAGACGACGACAAAAGTAACATTAACGATAAAAAACGTATGTAATTTAAGGTGAAATAGGCTTAGAAATCAGCCGGCCAAGGTTGGATAGTGTTCCGAATTTTGTATCCCTTACTTTGAAATCTCTAAATTATGGGACGATATCTTTCTTAGTAATTACTTAAAGATGTATGCTACAAAACTGTGTTCCGAAACATGATTGATTGAAATTGCATCGATAGAAAAAATCGCAAAGTAAGGTCTAATTTAGCGTTTCTGGGCCGTTTTAAAGACTTAAATCCTGAACGATTTGATCGTTATATATTTAAATGATTTAGGGCAGGCAGATGATGATGAATTTAAACAAACGTTCGGTTTTCTGGATCTTAGCCGTAATCGTCTGTTTCTCTCTGACAGAGCGAAAAGGCAAGGGACTTTGCCGCCTTAAGGATAGTTTCCTTTCTATGTTAACTCTCCGTGTAGTGCTAGCGCGAAAGTGCGAGTAAGTAGGAGGTACAGTCAGTTCAGTATAAGGCTGGGTTACAGTTTGGACTTGGACCGTTCTTATGCCGCGCGCATAAGAATAACATTGGCAGTTTAAGTGACCCACCGCACGTGAGCTTGACTGTACGATCTCCTTGAGCACCTCGAGTTACCTTTTTAAAGGTTTAGCCATTTTGGTAAATAAATTTAACAACTTTTTGTAAAACTAGTTTAAGTTTGTCCCTTAGGTAATTAGGGTCCTGGGGATGCTTCTAATAGACAAGATTGTACCTCTATAGAACGCCTATACGACAAAGTTTAGGTGTGTCATATACATATAATAAACATACGTAATAAAAATATTACGTAAAAATCATTATCAATGATTTAAAAATAACTTATATTTTTTCATAATAATGACGTACGCGTGTTCGTAGGCACCAGTCGAGTTATTATAAATAACTATCAATAAATATAATTTTATTGCATATTATTATAATTTTTAACTTTTAGAGTAATAAATTTATTTCAAAAAAAATAATATTGCTAATTCAGTTGTATTGAAACTATTATTGAAGCAAGTATGGAACACTGAAGTGGTTAGGATGATTCAAAAAAATCAAACAACATAATGAATACTAATCGTATACTACGGATAATCACCGGATCACCGATTACTCGAACCGTACGCGCGATTAATTGCATAACACAGGATAATCCGGACGTCGATGTACCTATACACGTGTTCGTTGTCGGAATTCACTAAGATAACAGTATTATATTTCTGTAAATTTTAATTATGTGCGTATATAGTTACTTGGGATTTTACCGTACCTGTTAAAACTATAGATTTGTAATAAATAAATAAAAATGATAAATCATTAAGATTTTCATACAGATAGTGGTATAAGTTTCTTGGGTCAGGTTGTTATGTTTAATGCGCTTATAGTATACGGAAGTATTAATAGGTTCTTATTATTGCGGTTGTAACATCTGGTAGAGCTGCGAGTCTTCGTGCGGATCACAACTTCACAAGCACGCACAGAGTAGGGACTTCTTTTTTTCGACGCCCTCGCCTCCACACTTACCCCACAACTGATGTGGCCCCGCATTCAATTCAAATAATGAACACTCAGTTACGCAAAGATGCGTTCCGAAATGCTAAACAATTCCCGTTCTTTCACAAACTTTTTTGTCGCTCCTTTCATTCGTATCGCACTCCTTTCTTCAGTTAACTCATTTAACAATGCGTCTGTGAATATGCAAATCTTGTTTAATTGTCTCAGTTTTTTAAAGTTTGTTTACGGCTGTCCGCTATAGCAGTAGTTTAGTGGCGCGAGTGACGCATCTGTCGTCTCCAATATTAGCTCGGTTCGTTTGCCATGCACATTCGTCGCTCGGAGTCGGAGCTGTAGGATAATGACTGGCTTTTTATCGAGCTGCAACTGCACTGATGTATTTTTTTATTTGGATCTAAGTTATGTGGTGGGTTGTGTAATGAAATGTGTTGGAATGAGGTTGGTGTTTTTAGGCTCGAGGACGCGGCGCTGCGCCGATAATGTACGCTGAATTTTCATGAGCGGCGCGACGCTCGCCGCCGCCGGTGCCTACCTTCGCGCCCTTTCCATATTCCCTTTATTTATATGACAAAAACTGTCGTCCACGGCGGCGCGGCCGGACCTTTATCGAATCGGCATATTTTTTTACCGTTGTTAATTCCTCAGATAATGGCTGGAGTCAAATGAACGTGCGGCAGTAAGAAACCGCGGGAATTTCAGCGATGCTCGCGCACTCTTTTAAGCGTATTTTTTGTGGGGACGAGTTCTGGCGGCGTTTTCGTAGTTTTTTGCGGGTCGCCGATGAAAACCGTAATGGCATTTTATCGTGCATAAAAGCGGAGGGAATCATTAATTATTTATAATAAGCGGCTAGCGCCGATTGACCATGTTTATGTGCCTGCGCCGTTCCGTCGTCCGGCGCGGCGGCGCGGCGGCGGCGCGCCGGTGTTCCGGGCCGCTTTAAAGCTCGCGCATAGGCACAGCCGCGATTGTTCACTTTTTGCCGTCAAAAGTAGGTTGTGCTTATGATCATTAAGATTTGTGTCAATCACATATAAGTTGCGCGGTTTCTTGTAAAAAAGAATGTAGGTGATGTTTATTGGAATACCTGTCTGTAGTTGCGCAAGGGCCACTCGACGTGCACTCCGTATGTACATAGTACTTGCTCTCCTCCTTACTTCCGTTGCTTTGAGATAAACAATTACAAATTTTAAAAAAACTTGACTTTCGGTTGCTTTTGGTTGTCGCTATTTGTCTAAGATGCCTCCTAACCCCATTTTCTCCCATAATTGTTATATTTAACTATACGTAGGTACTTTCCGTTCCTGATTAGACGTAAAAACGCTCAACTTCCTAGATGACCCCTTTTAACCGTTGATTTTTAACTAGTAGAGTAGACGAAACAAAAAGGTTTAACCCTTCTGGCCAGATTTGACGTAAGGACGGACAGGTCCGATTTAATCTAAGCAGCTGCTTGGCAGATGTTCACCGGACAAACAGACACGCCACAAAACATTCACTCTACATATATCTTTATCAGAAAAAAAGGTCCGAAATGTCCGCGCGCCAGTTGAGGGTTAAGGTCAATGAACTCGCGGTATTAATTGAATATTGATTGATTTTTTAATAGTTTAAGGGTTCGATTGCAGGTTGATAGGAGATATGTTAAAGCAGGTATACTCAAGAAAACCTAAAAATATTAATCTCAATAAGACTACCTAGGTAGGTACCCGATTTTTTTTAGTTTCATACTTGTCTTTAAAGAAAAGATACTTTTAACAGCACCTCAGACCTGAATCTACCATGAAAGGGGTAAGCAATTCAATAAGCTGCTAATAAATAACTACTTATAATCGTTCCCAAACCTTTTTAAGTACCTATAAAAATTGAAAAGTTCTTACGATTTCTCCAGAACCCATCCTGACCTGACGACCATGGTAATTCGGTCTGAGCAAGATACTTACAAATATAAAAAAGCAAGTTCTCTATTACCTAATTGAAATTAATAAAAAATATTTAAATGTCCAAGCCATGTAACGTACAGGCAAGCATAGGTACCTTAGTATCGTTGATTCGTTCCATTGCTTCACCACATCACTCCTCTTTTGTCGATTTCCATTAACACGTTATAGAACGAAAAAATTACCATAAGAAAACCATTGTGGCCTCAGGGAAAGGGTGAACTTTCAATTTCTTCCTCACAAAGCTTCCTTAATTAATTAACGACCACAACACATGTTTAGACTTGTGTATCTGTCACGCTTTCTCTAGGATTAAGCATTAAAATATTAGTCAACATCTTAACGAGTAATAACCCTTTGCCCGCCACCTGTTCTATGGAAAAAAATAACGTCAGTTGTTCGTTTTCCCGCCCTTTTTGTGGCACTTGGCCACAAAGATTTGTTTTATTTGTTTTTAATTGTTAATTTGGATGGCCGCGCGGATGTGGCGCGCTTTTTTACGCGCTTAACAGATTTTAGTGGGCAACGATCGGAAGTAACATATGTCATTCGGATTCAACCGCTATTATTTTAATTTTATCGAGCTTCACCCCGTTCGGGTGAGATTATTAATTTTTTTTTGCGGCTCTAGTGCCTCGATCAATATTTATCATGTCAGGTAGAAGGTTAATAATCACGTCGTTGGTACTGGCTCTACATATACATTCTCAAAATATTAATGCCTATCCAATAACTAACGTAAACAATAATATTTTGTTAATTTCTTTGAATTCTTAATTATTATGGCGGTCTTAAGGTACGGAGTTCTAAAAAAACCTGATATTCTCATGGGCTTAAACAAACTCATTAAATAATAAAAAATCTCAGTACAAAAAACCCTTGCCCTACACAGTTCGGAGAGGTTTAGGCTAGCACCTGTAGAGGACGGAGGGTCCAGGGGATAAAAAACACTCGAAAAACATACTAATGGGTCGAATCGTGAGAACTGAGTCGAGGCCATCGTCTATCTATACAACACTAGCCCTCAATAAAAAATGACCTTATTTGGATGATTTTGATGCTTATAAAAAATTGAATAGTTTAGAATTATTCACACATAAACATTACACTTGATCTGTACCTACACCTAGGAATTAATAAATACTTACCTACTTACTTACTATTTTACACATCATTTTGTATTTAAAAAAAGAGAGTCTTGAAATAGCCAAAGCCATATTATAAGTATATTAATACTAAAACTTTTGATAACTTTTTATCTTACAACATCTGTTTGACCATAAATGGCCATTGGAGAATATAAATACTCGCAAACCGTACCTACCTGCCAAATTGTCGTTAGATTAAATAAATTAAACTCTGGTGAAATTAGGTCTTAAAAAAGTTGATGGCAAATTACTGTTTCTCAGATAGTCAATCTTGCATCAAAGAAATACCTAGAACCAGACCGGTCCTTATGTTCGAAAGGTGTTTACCCAAACAAACTAGCACGGACACTCTTGGTCCAGCCGCCGCCGCCGGTCCAATAATTACGCATACGAAATGTGTACCTTTGTCCGTCCATCGCTTCCTCTTATTACCCCTTGCATCTTCCCGGATATCAAAAAACGTCCCGAGCGAGGGGTCAGCGGTTCCCACGTCTCACGTCTGCGCGTACGCAGCACCTTACGCCGCGGCCAGCGCAAAACAAATAGACAGAGAGTTGGCTCCGTCAAACACTGGAGGAGAATGGAGTTCCAGAATTTGTATTTTTTACACTTAGTGGCTATAAAAGTTTTATGTTTTCTTGTATAAAATAGAGATAATATGAATATGACTGTTTAGAAATTTGAAATATTTTACACAATGCTATACTGCTTTATTCTATGCCTACAAGTTTTTTTTTTGTTTGCTGTAAATTGTTAATTATTAATATAAACAAGGGTACTTTATAGGGACAAATAACAATTGAAACCGTTGACACACATTCTTTTTGACCTGATTTTAAGCGATCGTACCAACATTAAGTGAAACAAAACCAACAAATGTCTGTACTCTGAGCATATCTCTAAGTTAACCGAGACTCATTTCTTTACTCTTTAATTCGTGCCCCTCCAACGTTGCCAGCTCTCTGACCAAAACGAATAACTTCAACCCTTCCTTGTTTTTTCTTCGGACATACGGGTGGCTTCCGTGAGAACGACAAACAAATGAAAAAATACATTTATATATCTGTTCGTTACGTTAGGTTAGAAGTTTTATTTGATGGTTTTCCGTAGCGTAACAATTTAAAAGGCAGCTGTAACTTTACAAATTATTAATATAATTCGTACAAAACGTAAGGGCAAATGGGAAAAAACGCATTTTCAATCTTAGTGTTCAGTTCAGATTTGACTCACATATGAAAAATTAATAACTGCAAAAAAGTCCATTGCTGAAAATGTGACTGAGACTCACCTTATTATTTGTTGAATACCTACCAAATTTTAAAACACCTCCCATGTTAGGTATACAATTTTTAAAAACTTGCCAAGTTTTCAAGCGCGGGCAGGATTTGTACCTGCGACTTTTGCCATCACTAGTGGCGACGCCTCCTTCATCTAGAAGCGTCGCCACTAGTAATTGCGGAAGTAGCAAGTTCAAATCCTGCCCGCGCTTGAAAATTATTATTTGTTGATGATTTTGTAATGATGAAGATTTCCTTCACAAACTCTAATACTACTAGTAGTCCATGACTGTCATGGCTGCAGATGTTTTGTCCCTTACGCGAAAAAGTGTTATATCTGTAAAAAAAAAAATTGTAATGTAATACAAGATAGTCGGCGAATCAAAGGATATTTTGGACTCGACGACGAGTCTTGAGAATCCAATACTTTAAAACATGACAAAAACTGCTATAGAAAATTTGACCCCAATTTTTAAGGCCCAAGGCCCCCTTGTGGGTGAGGTGCTAACAGAAGACAGGAGCCCCGGCGGCGACAGTGTTAAAATACAACATGTGTTAAAGTTTAAGTGGCGCCTTAAGCTACCATTGTGGTTTTTCAATTTATGCTTGTTTTTAATGAGTAACATAAAAACTGCAAGCAATTTTACCTTTCTAATTACAAAATTATTTATAAGAAAGGGTAAAAAAGTACACAATATCACGATCATAAAGTTAACCTTCAAAGTGAAACAAATCTCGTTCACCTGTTTTGAGAATTTGATACAAGGTATAATATCTTGCCTAGCCGCAACCACACAAAATATGTATGTCGCAGAAATGTTGCAGAATTAGGGATACAACTCGATTGAATTTGGTCAAAAGCCGGGATGTTTCCCCTTTTTAATTTAACGGGTTCGAAACACTTACCTACTTCTAATACTTACCTTTTACCTGTTGAATTAACCTGATTTGTAATATTAACTAATACGTTTATAATACAGTAGTATTCGTTAACAGTATTTGTCCCAAAGGTGTTTTAATAGCTTTTTTGTCTAATTATAGTGCCATGACCAAGGCATTAAATACTATAATAATCTGAATCAAGACAAAAAGAGGGCACATGTCCGTCTGTCCATCTGATACGATAATTAGTAATTACTTTATAACGTTTGATTAACCCTTATGCGGCCACAAAACAGATGCTATCAATGTTGCCAGCTGTTTAGTATTTTAACCAACGATTCTTTTCTCACTTTTTTTACATACACTTTTGAATATAAATTATGAACATGTTTTCGTAGAAACTACAATTATTTTATACATGCTTCCTAAAACGATGATGTCATAACATGTATGACGTTGACCTGCAATAACTTCAAACCAATTCGTTAGTTTGTTTTTTGCCTCAATTACTTAGTCAGTACGTAGGTTTTATCGAGGGGGTAATTTTACTAGTAACCGATACTAAAACCAGAGGACGGCCTGTTGATAAGGAACATTTTTCCTCAAGGAACATAGGTCGAAATATGACAAATATATTTTGCGCTTCCATAGTAACCCAAATCAGCAGATCGGCAATTTTGCTAAGGCAGGTTCAACAATTTTGTTCGTATTTCGACATATATTGCTTTGCGAAAGTTGTTCCTTAAAACCAGACACCAGATCTGAGTTTCCGCTATCGGTCACTCGTAAAATTTCACCTGATATCTATGTCGGTTAAAGTAGCTTGAATTCGGTAGTAATAGGTAGTAAAAGCAAAGTCTGGCAACACAGGCTGCACATTGATTAATAGGTAACCAAAAAAAACACGACTACCCACCTGCCTCACAAATCTCACTTTCAATCTGTAAAAAATGGAAGCGAGTGAAAAAACGGTGCGTTTTTGTTACTGTAATCTCGTATGTAAATGACGAGTCATTGTCTTTTGTCATTTTTTAGGGTAATTCTTCAACGGAAACAAATCAAATTGGATTCCATAATTATTGACAAACTTGCTGTCGAGTCATCAAGTCATCGAAATACGCGACCGCAATGGTTAAATTTAAAGTAACTTTACGTTAAAGTCAATGTTAATGTAGCAGATACCTACGAATACCTACATACAACAGCCTATTACCCAACACGGTGAAAGTGATTTTTTTCAATTTTAATCACTTATGAATGACATGTGATTGTTTTTTTAAACAAAACTTATATTGGCCTCAATTTGGGAAATAAATTGTCGCAACTTACCTTAAATTAGCGCTGTCACTTTTAATTTAATATTTTAAAAAAAGATAAGAAAAGAAGATAAGTATCTATGTCCTGTCCTGTTTCAAAATGTTAATGAGTAATTTGCCATTTCTAGTCAATTTAATTGCCTTTGTCGCGGTAATTTGGCAGAATGCGTATTTTGCGTAAAAATATTAGACCTGACATGACTTTGACACCTCCTATCCTTTTCTAAACCTATTTGACGGAAAGTGACAGCACTAATTTAAGTTTAGTTAAACTAATTTATTTCCCAATGAAGGGCATTATACTAGCTTTTTAGTATTAAGTACGTTGTTAACTTTATTTGTAATACAGGATTGCTACTTTCTTCAAAATAATATGTTTGTAAAAGAGTCTGTTAGTTATTATTATTACCTTTCCTTGTTTGCTAAGTTAGGAGTTAGGCTAATGAAGTTTTTTACATCGCTACGAGCAAGGGGTGGAATAGGGTAACTAATGCCCAAACTAAAATTACGAACACGAATTTCGCACGGAAGTCTCAAGAAAAAATATTTTGCCTCTCTTCAAGATACAGGTACAATAGTTTAATAAATATTCAAGAGATATTCACAATTACGCATATCAAGTGTAAGAAATACTTAATAGGATGCGCGAACACAACCCATCTTTTGTCTTGCTACCCGCACTGTCATTATCGCCTTTATGCCGAACGTACCTTTGCCCTTCTGACGTATTCAAATTTTTTAATCCACAAAGGGATGTTTTTGTTTATGGTAGGCATAATTTTATATTGAGAAAAGACTTTTGTGTGTTTATTCCGATATAATTAGTATCGTATGCGCTTAGGATGTGAATTAGACGGATAGTTTAGCGATTTGGTTTCGCACGGTTGGTTTACACGTGTGATGTACAGTAGGTACGTGAGTGGGGTAATTAGACTCCCTGCACACACACACTGCAGCTTCCGTCAGATACCTCCCGAGTTATAAAGGGCTTTAGCAGAACTTATTTCAGTAAAACCAATAAATCTGGCAAGCAAATTTTCTTGCATTTACTAAAACTTGTTTTAATTTAAAAAGATACATGTTTATAAAAGTAAATTATGCTTCAAATCTTATTAATTTTCTATGTGCTTTTCATTTACTTAATAAATTGCAGCATGTAGATTATGAATGTTCTATCTTAAAATGATTGGTAATTTATTTACTCACTCTTTTAATACTTATAAGATTTTATGTTGAAGGGTAAACTCGCCCGTGAAACAGAGAAACACGAGTCGAAATGTAAAAAAATAATTTCGTGTCCCCGTACTAAATACGAGTACCTATTCTAACAGAGGTCTAAATTTATTTTTTTACCAATCTTCTCAATTTCATGGGCACGTTTACCTGATGCTTTATATTATGTTTAGCTTTAGTTTGTATATTTTTTCCTAGTTTTATTATTAATTAGAAACAAGGTAAGCTAATTAATATGTACTGTTGCCAAAATTCAAACTGAAGGAATAAGCAAGAGAAGTTCTCAACAGATTCGAAAGGAGAATGCAATTATTATGTCACAAAAAATGGCAATCGTTTTACACCGTGAGAGATACATAAAATTAGTAGCCAAAATATGCAAACGTGATCGTCTTTAAAAGAAAAGACAAAAAACTGGAAATTAAAAAAAATGTTGCAGCGTTTTGCGGTCGTCTCGTGGAACACTCACGCGCAAGGGGTGCGCGCGCATTTGCATACGAGCTAACTCGATGGCGATTTTTTATTTAACCTTTTACCGACAAAGAGATTATGTAAATAAGTTTTTTGGACATCACGCCGTGAGAGTGACTTTTTTTTTGCTTGTTTTTAAGGTTAAGTAGAAAAACTTGATGAAGAAATTTTGTTCTCACAGGACAAAGTACAGCTGATGTTCTTAGACTTGTTACGTTCTCATTGTTTGCCTGAGCTTTTGCAATAAATTTTGAGAAAAAAAACAATTATACATAGTAATTTCATACCATAGAACAAGGTGATATAAAATTTTGTAGTGAATGGTTTAGCCCAAGAAGCGAGGTATTTTTGAATAATATAGTCAGTGTCCTTAGATTTCTATAATCATTACCAGGTATGGTGTTTAGATCCCCAACATTATAATCACATGTTTTCTAAGTATATTTTTATTGATATTTAATAGTTTTTTCAAGATATTTGTAAGTACAAGCATAAGTAGGTAGTATACAAGTTTCACAGATATTGTCATTGAACACAAATAGTGCGAGTTTGAGAAAATACTACTTCATACTTTGTGTTAACAGTGATCGTATCTGCGACCAAGCAACGGTGGCGCTCCAAGTCTAATAAAAACCCTGATACACCTGAAAAGTTTGTCCCTTTCATTCGCGCTGCGCCAGAGAGGAACAGACAACCATTATGCGCAGAAGTTTTTGAGAGATTTTACGGTTTTTCCGACATAGAAACTAGAAAAATGCCGTTAGAATGTCTATTTTAGGTATTCGTACTAGGAAAGATATGTAGCTAAATTATAGCATATTTTATCATGTAATAACTTTAAAGCTGTACTCATGATATTGAAACATGTTTAAAAAATCAAAAAGAGGTTAATTTGTTTTTTTTTCTGTCGAGTAAAGTTTGTCAAATTGTGTAACTGATAGATATCATATACCATGTTAACTGTTAGATCCTCGACAGTCATATATATATTTTTATCGAATTTTATGGCTGTAATTGTCTTAATTAAACTGGTTTAAAATCTCTCTTGCTCGCGGTATATCCTTGCCTTCAACAGCTCTAAGGAGCACATGAACCTACCCATTTCAGGGATCATCTTAAGCTTAAAGTTATGATCTTCAGTTTACAAGAAAAACCAGGACAAGTTGATATCTAACATGGGTAGCTTCATGTGCTGCTGATATACCTATGTAGGGTTCTTTTATTATTTGACTTATTCACTAAATAGGTATTGTTTGTTTCTGATTTGAATATTAAATTTTTATGAAAACCGTTGCCATGATTATCACGAGAAGCTAGCTATTCCTGTACCTAATGTTCTTCAATAAGCAAATTGTATTAAAATGTATTCTTTTGCATCGAAAGTTGCCGAGCATAGTCTAGTCGTCCTGTGTACAAATGTGTAAAATGAACAATTCATATTTCAACTCTTTTACATATTAAAGAAAGTAATAGAAATCATTAAAAATAAGCTAAAGATGTGTCCGGTTCAAATCGAGGCCACTGACAAATATTTAAATAACCATAATTAATGATTGAGTACGTTCAAATATCCAAAAGAGAATAATAGTGAACACAAAAGTAATACTTAGCTTAATTTACTACAGGTATATAAAAAAATCAATGCATCTACCATTACCTATGTGAGAAATGAAATGAAACTTACATAAAAAATATATTTATGAAGTACAAAAAACTTAACCCTGTTTTTTTTTAACTGTATTTTACCTGGCCCACCCTAAAAGGACCACCCCACAGTTTTTTTTAAACCAATCGCGCTGGGTCGTTTATCAGTTGGGGTGGTGTCTTTTTTTTAATAATGTCATGTTATATAAGATTCAAAATCCTGACCTGTTTTGAACAAAAGCTTTTTGAAATACCCTTTATGTGGATTCACTATTCTTTTTTTATTATGTTCCCTAACGGTCGAAACTCTTTTGGTGATGCAAGGCAAGGGGTAAAATTAAAGAGGGGTGTTTTTTTGCGTCTCGTTGATGAGTTTTGATGCCAAATACGTTCAGTTCACGCAACGCAAAATTATTGTAATAGATATTTCGGCGTTATAGCCATAAATACAATTTTACATAACACAATTTTATTAATTTTACTGTTCTTAACAGTATTGTTTTCAATGCGGATATGTTTCGTATGTATTCATGATTTTAAAACTGTACCTGCAGCAAATAATCAGAATACTGGGCTGGACTGTTAATAACTTAACCTAACCTAATATTTTATATATATTGCTAAATCGGTACGCATAAGACGAAACGCGAGGCAACGAGACGATACGCGACGCGACGAAAAATATGCATATGGCGTCGTACGGCATATCTACCTTATAGTAGTTTTGATAAAACTTTATTCACATATTACAAAGAATACAAGGAAAGGGCGAGATAGATTTGATCAATAATAACAAATGCACCTATTGATCATATATTGCGTATTTTGTAAAAAGTGGGTTTAATATTCAATAACTAGTATCAAAAGGTCTTGTCTCGTCCCGTTGCGTTTCGGTGGGAACTGACCCTGAGATCAAATTTGTATTTTTTTCTGTTCCAGGTAATGTGGAGCGTGTTATACCAAGATGTGCGTTTTTTTATATTTGATGTCGTGATTTGTCTATATGTTTTTCGTTGTTTGTGTTGTTACAAAAAATCCTGCGAATGTGTTGTCCCCTTTGATGTTCAGTGTATCAAAATAACTGCCTCCTAATTTACTTTCAGAATTTAAATTTAAATCGACAAACAGCTTTTAGTGCACTTACCTACCTATCTTTTACTACCTACTTATTATGTATCTTTATTTGTTCTCAGTCATCATTAATCCACTGTTGGACATACATTTGACTGATAGTGACCGAACATCACGCTTGGCATGCTGTAAAGCGTAGAAAAAGATGTTGCGCTCACAGAAAACGTTGCTGTCGTTTCCTGATATTTATCCCTTAATCAACTTTAACAACACTTTACATAAAAAATTAGAAAGCTTGCCGGTGGCCCTTTTTTGTTACATGGAAAATTTATCTGAAAGTAAGGAGGAGGCAGAACAAACAGTAAATTTAACAAAGTACCGTTTTATTTTCAGTGGTAGTGACATCAGCGCCATCTAATGAAGCGGAGCTGCAACTGTATCGGGTGATGCAGCGCGCGAGCCTGCTGGCATACTACGACACCTTACTAGAGATGGGTGAGTTTCTTCTAACATTGTCACAATGTATTTTAATATTATCGGATTAGTTACGCTAACAGCCATTTTCATAAAACTACTACACCTCAAAAGTTACACTGGGCCGAAAATAATTTACCTTTTAATTAACCTTTAGTAAATACAAATGCTTCATATAACATAACTACTTCATTTTCCATAAAAGTCAGCACTGATTAAATAATTGTAATTTTTTATCAGTGGCAGATGTAACAGTTTTAGTAAAAACGACACAGTTCAAATATACATATTTCTTCACTCATCTAACTTTCATAGGAACATCACAAAAAACAATTTCTCATCATTCCACGGTCTAAGCTAAAAAATGAATTTCCATAAAAAAAACCACACGCCGCCACCGGCTCATGCAAATCTCTTTTTTAATTTCTAACTCGGCAATTACCTATTAGGGAAGGGTTTGGCCGGCCGCCGTCTTAGCATCCTTTTGTTTTTTTTCTCGTAGCCCCTTCGCAAAATGGTCACGTCGACATTACCATATTCGCCTAAATTAAAACCGAGTGTGAGTTGATATTTTTTCATCGAATCACACGTTTTTGTGACAAACAATAGAAGAAATGAAGTCGATTTGCCAGACGGTCTTGCATTATAATGAGAAACGAGATTAAAGCAGTTTTTTCGGACATGTGAGTCTGCCCTAGAGGAAGACAAAAGCTTTCTTATGCTAAGTAGAATATTCATGTTCAGTACTTTCAATACTGGCCTAGAATCATTAAATAAGATGGAATGTTTCTGCCGCTTTTGTTTTTTTCGTCACTGGATGGCGTTGAACATATGGGGTCGGTTGAGTAGTGAATATTTTCTTCCTCGCAACCTTGCTGGAGTTGGCGTTATTATTTGATGTTATCGATATTAAATTACGCTTAAATAAGCGCCATTATCACCGCAAATCATATTTCCAAATATTTAATCAATCTCAAATTATGACTACTTACTTAATATATATACAAGGACGTTCATTGTTTCGTTGGACGACTAAATGTCCCACAAGAAAAGAAGAAAAATCGAACTCCCCAGCAAAGATGTTCCAGGCCATGTATCGATAATTTTTAGAGCCTTTTCTTTTTTTAATAGTTGTAAAAAATGCTTATTATTTTTTAAATACTAATCGTCATACTAGGTTAATAAATTCAAATATTTTCTTATACACAATAACATTGCGATACACCTTCACTTCTTCTAGAAAAAACCAATATTTGTTAGGCGTCTAGCGATCATTTAGTTTCGATATTCCTTGAGTCTACCACACCCCTACCCTAGACGGTTCAAAATGTAGGCGTAAAATGCACAGGAAGGAAGCCGTCTAGACATTTGATTGAATCCTGAAAGAGGGTGAGTTTAAATTTAAGGAGTTACAGTGAAAGACTGTTTCCTATAAAAAGTAACTATAAAAGTCACTTTTTCCATGCAGGTGGGGATGACGTGCAGCAGTTGTGCGACGCGGGCGAAGCGGAGTTCCTTGAGATCATGGCTCTGGTCGGCATGGCGTCCAAGCCGCTGCATGTCAGGCGTCTCCAGAAGGCGCTGCAGGAGTGGGTCAGTAACCCAGCCCTGTTCCAGATACCCATCGTCCCGAACCTATGTCCAACAGAAAACCCATTCTTGGCCAACCAAAGGTTAGTTTGCTCTGCCAATTTTTCAGTCATTGTAGTACTTAATTCAGTTTTATGTTTACTTATTTTTAATCATATTTCAATTTATTTCAGGTCAATGATGAACATGCCTCCAGCCATGGCAAGCGCGTTGCCGAGGGCGGTCGCATCGCCGGAGAGCAACAGACCCGCCTATAGTCCCTCGCCAGGGGCGCCCGAGAACAGTTGCGGCTCCAACGCCTCCGCTTCGAACGCTAGTCCTGTTCACAGCCATAACAATTTCTCGAAGATCGTCCTACCGTTGTCGCCAGCCCCCGCCGCGCCCGTCTCGGCTTCCGCGTCGCGTTCGTTCTCCCCTCAGAGCGCGTGTCCTCCCTCCGCCGGTTCCAGCCCTGGCTCGGTTACCTCCCCAGTGATGACGCCAGTCCTCTTGGATGTTCACGTGCAGAAACTCGCAGCGGCAGCAGAGATACTTAGTAAAAACCTACCCCAGCTAGAGCCAAAACCACAGAATACCAAAAAGAAGATGTGCAAGGACCTGGAATTGGTTATGCTGATGGCGGACTCCGACCCTCGTCGGATGGAGGAGATAAGGAAGTACGCGGCTATTTACGGGAGATTCGATTGTAAAAGGAAGCCGGAGAAGCCTCTGACGTTGCACGAGGTTTGTGAACAGAAAGATACCTACTGGTGCTCGATTCTGAACACTGAGGAAGGATGAAAGGAAAATAAATATTACTGAATAATATAAGACAATAATACAAAATCACCAGCCTATCCTCAAAATTCAGCATCGGTTATTAGTAAAATAAATCATTGAACAAGTAGGTTACCTACCTACATGTGGAGCGTGTGAGAGAGTCAGCATCGTTAAGCTGATTGACTTACAAATTGTACCTACTCATTGACGTACGCTACGCCACGTCTTTCGCGTCTTTAGTAAAGTTAGTTGGTTAAATAAGTGTATATGTATGTCGACACCAAATGGTGGGGAGTTTGACAGTATCCCCCAACACGGTTAGGCACAAGTACAGCAGTGGATTGTAGTGGCTGTTAATGATGATGATTAATGGTGTATATATCGACTAGTCTGACCATTCATTCTGCGCTCGGAACTTGTCGACATTTTGAAGGGATGAGGGAAGGGTTGTGATCAGTGTCATCGTTGCAGGTGATGGTGAACGAGGCGGCTGCACAGATGTGCCGCTGCGTGCCGGCGCTGCTGACGCGGCGCGACGAGCTGTTCCCGCTCGCTCGCCAGCTGGTGCGGCGCGCCGGACTACACTACTCCAAGCACGGGTATGCACAGTCAACCTACTCCAATGTTCACTTTGAAGTATATTGGCATCTATTTGCTCGAAGACATTTCACTAGAGTGGGATAAGGATTGGTCTACATCACCGGCTTTAGTTTTCGATGATAGGGGCCAGAGATATTCGTAACATTTTGTACTAAAAGAGAATACCTCTATGAGTGCCAAAGAAAAATACTAATCAACGTACAATTTTGTTTCAGTCTGCCTCCAACAGCGTCGACTGGCGAGGAGCGAGAAAGAGATGACGACGATATTCCACCAAACAAACGACTGCGCCAGGTCGCCATCCCAACACTAGTAGACCTCACAGAGTAGATAGAGCTTAAACCTTCCATCCTTATTTAATCTTGGGAGCAGTGGGGTTTCTTCAATGGTACAATATCACTAGAGATATTCTACTCAAGACATTGGAGTAAATTTTTGTACAAAATTGATCCAAGCAGTAGCAAAATTGTAAAGGTTTCTTTCTTGGATTATGGCCAGCCAAGTATATGGTCAACTAAGAATCTTTCTAGTGATTCTTGTTGGAATTTTCGAAATTTTCAATTAATTAGACCAATAATTGTACTGTGCATAAATCTATCATTGCTTCAACATATAAAGAGTATCTAATTGAAAGATTATCCAGGTAGGATAAGTCGCTGGGTATTAGTTGCAATACTAACGTGGTAGATGAAGTCGTGTGACGCGTTATTGGCATTAAGATACGTTTGCGAAATCCGCGGGCAAAGAATGAGCTGCAGTAGCCCAGATGGAAAGTGATGGCGAAAGTCGTCGATTCAAATCCTGCCCGCGGTAGAAAAATTGGGCGTATTTTCTTAAAAAAGGGGTATTGTAAAGTTACACGTTAGTAATATTAATAATATATTTTTGGAAATTGTTAGTGTTAATTCCAATTGGAATACCTTATTCTACACTATTTTCTTCAGGTTCATTATGGTATGATCCATTTAGCCACCCGCTTTTTTAATTTTCTAATTCTGTGCTATTTTATTTAGTTCTTATAGAAGGTGAGCATGTAAGACGTCTGCCTGGTCCAAAACTTTGCACTCTATCTTTAGTTATGTAGCATAGAGCACTAAAAGGTATGGCATTCTATGTTCTGGTAAGTGGCAAATTATTTATTTTCAAAATTTGCATGACTACATTATTTTTTTTCAGGCTTTTAGATTATTGGTCTTATTATTCGTTATCTCTAAAATGCTTTGCTTTATTGCGTAGGTTTTTTTTACTTAATGAATCATTTATTTCACATTATCAATTCACAATTACAGTACTAAAACTAAATGAAAATGACAGAGGAAAATGTGACCGTCAAAAATATTACTTAAGTAGAAAAAATAACAATGCCAACGTTCTAAAATAGTAGAATAAAAGTTTCAATTAAATAAATATAAAATTACAATATAATGCCGAAAAAATATGGGCCACTTTGAGATAAACCTACCAGCCCAAAAACAAATTTATTTTCATACAAATACAACCTTACTATTATATAGTAAATTTGTATCCCATAGTTACTAGATTATTGCGTCTTGAATCGTTTTATATCAGCTTACTAAGTCTGAACTATAATGAATAAAAATATTAGGATGACTTTATTAATGATGAAAACTACTAATGGTTGACAATCCAACGCCCTGACTAACACGTGAGGAGAAAGGCGATCTGATTGACGTTGATCACTTGGTCACTATATATTCTGAAAGCATGTTCTGATTCCCGTACTTCTCTCAGGATGACGATGGCGAAACCGGCACCAGGAACCTCTCTGCGCAGAACTGGTGGGGGAAGATGGAGAGTGATGATGCTGACTCCTCCAGTGCCAGCTCGCCACCACCACATGCTAGTCCCAGTCATGTAAGTCGACCCATATTGTATGACATGAGCGAATAGTGGTACTTGGTAGAATACAACTGTAAATGTTTAAAACACACATCAGAAGATGTTTCCAGAATTCCTACACCGTAGATGTCAATTTTACTTTCATACAATTTTCATACTCAGCTAAGTAGAATCCGTTGAAGTACAATATACTTTGATTTAAATTGTAGATTTGTAAAGCTGCGTTTTTTCTGTAAGTTATGGCATATCTCAGTTGGACGACTGGGTGTCCTACTCGAAAAAGAAAGAAGAAGAAGAAGGCATCTCAAACTATGGCACATTTACTGACTGGCCCTACGCTACCGTTAACCTGTAAAAAGGAAGAGCTAAACTTGGCGACGGATAATGCCGTTACCGTCGCCAAGTGCCTGGCAAGGAAATACATTTAACAGGCGTAGATAATTTTGAACTATTGACTCGAGGAAGGAGAAGTTGTGGTTAAAATTGTTTTATTTTGATCGATGAGTAATTGTTGTGCAAACTCAAGAAAATAATTATAACTTGTTGGGTAAACAGTTTTTGAGCCCTTGCCAAATTGCACTGCAGGCGGGGCGTGTTATTAGCATTAAGATCTGTCTGTCCTATGACCTAGACTAGAGTCAAGAGTAAACCCATCATTAATAAAAAAAATAAAAAAAAGATACTCGTATACTTGCATAATTTTACTAAAGGCAGGTAGGCCGTGGAAGTCCAGTCGGTAGTAGGTACTGATACCAAAAAATGCAGGTGCCAACTGTTCCTGCGGTGCAATTTCGCAAGTACTCCAACATGTTATACCTGTCACAGTTATATGAAAGAATTAAAAAAGGCAGAAATTCTACCATCGACCTAAACAGATCTAGGAATTCGGACAAACTCCTAGAGTTTTGTACAAATTCCTACTTTTTCAGAAGAATGGCAAAACGAGGTTCAAAAGATACTTTGCCTTCTTGTTTAAGTACTTAAGAAAAAAGTGGCGAAGGATATAAATGATTAAATTAAAATGTATAAGGATAGAAACAAAAAAATCTTTCCCTCTGTGAGTGATTGTTTTCCAATTAAAATCACTGAGTAGTTTTTGAAGATTTTTAAAAATATGGCGATGGAAAATATCACATCTGTACCCTTTTATTACAACAATAACTTCAATAAAGGGATCAATTCGAGAATAAATCTCAATAAAATTTATTTAATTCGTCGTTACTGCTTGTTTCTCTATTAAAAACAAGGAATACCCACAAAAGTGAACTCAAAAAAAAAAACAATTTGTTGAGAAAAGTAAAATTCGATTTTTTTTAACCATATAGAACCATTTCTAAAATCATACAGAACCAGTTTAGAAATTTCGATAAAATCCTAGGAACTTCTGTAATTGTTTACAAAGATGGTAGAATGAAGTCTGGGATTATGGCATATTCCGGCTTATGGCCAAATTCCTAGTATTTGGCAGAAATCTCAATTCTGCCATATTATTGCGAGGTACCCACCCCGTTAAAATTTAGTAAACAATTATGTATATTGTTTTTTATTTTTCATACGTTTTGTTAGGACCAAGAAGAGTCTCGACCACAAGTAGTAGCTGCTCGTGGAGACAGCATCATCGCCGTCGCCAACCCCGCTCTGCCCGCTCTGCAGACACACACCACCAGGAGTTGATACGAGGACATCGAGTTTACACATACGTCCAACATCACCCAAACCGGTAACTTTGGTGCACCCGCACCGAGCCGGTTCGATGGAAATACCCTGCTAGCAAAAAATACTCAACAAGAACCTATCGCAGAAAACCCTCTTATATTTATAACTAACGAAAAGCTGGAAACGCAAATGCTAGTAGATGATCATTGCATTAATAGTAAGAGCTGCAAGACCAAAAAAATCGAAATCAAAGAAGGCAGCCCTGAAGATAATACTTATTCCAGTATCACGGAAATAAGTGAACAAATTGATAGCGATACTGATACATCTACTGATGATTCTCTAGAAACAAATGCTGCCTCATACAGCAGTAAAGAAAGCAGTATTGAGGATAAAGATGACTTAGAGTCGCAACAAAAAAGAAAAAGTAGTACCATGAAACGTTTCAAAAAATCGGATCCACAACGTAACTTCAATCCCAGTCTTTGGCTAAGGAAATGGTCTCAGTTGAATGTGAGCCGTGAATCTCGAACTTTACCAGCACAACCAACATGCAGCAACAACCGCGTTGACATGAAAAACGCTGATAAAACTCAACAAACCAATTCTGAGGAATACTCATATTTTGACGCAAGAAATCTTCGTACATTCGAAAAAAGTTCTGTAATGGGGTCATGTTCAAAATCAAACTTGGTGTCCAACAACAAATCAAATGAGGAATTAAAGTCACAAATAATAGAACAAAATATTATACCCCAGGCTAACCAAAAATTACCCGACAATATAAAGTCTACGCAAACGTGTTTTGACGAACTCGCAAGCTGTAGTAATAACTCCCAGAAATGCACTAATTTGGATCCTAGTGAAGCAAAAAAGATGTCGGAAGAGGAAGACGAAGATGAAAACGACGATGATATGGCAGAAAGTTTGAAAAACTTGAAACTGCAATTTATTGACGAGGAATATTTTATGACTGCTCCGTCTGATGACACAGATTCAGATGTAAGCACATATGTACTTGAAGAAAGAGTTATTGATGACACTGACGAAGACAGTGGTCTGATGATGTCAGAATAAGAAAGTATCGGTGTCGTTTAAAACATCTCTAAAATAAATCTTGTTCGTTCCACGTGAAAATAGAGTAAGAGTGATGAAATGTTTTAACGGAATAACTTAAGTGTAATAATGTACATATTGTGAACATTTAAGTAAACATGTACATATAAATGTTCTGTGGGAACTGAATATTGTAAAAATAGACAATTATATTGTAAATTATTGAAACCGTCATAGTTGGTATGTCAACAATCCATTGATAACTTCATAATTAGGCATTAAGGGAATAAAATCCTAAAATTAATAATAAGTTCTGTATAGTTAGGCTCACGTCGGTTAGACAATCGAACCGCCAAAATCAGTCTTATGCGCACGGCATAAGAACGGTCCAAAGTCCAAACTGTCTTATCAAGCCTGAGCTTGGATATACCCATCTTATTGATTGTTGTTTATTATTAATTTAATATTTATACAAAATTTACTGTAGATACATTTATTAGTTATAATATGGTAGATAATTAGTTATAGGAGGTACTTTCTATTGCCATCTGCAGTAACTTGATTGTACGCGCCATATTTTAGTTTAAACGTTGAGAGACTCCTTTTTTAATATGTCTTTACATATGTAGTATTATTATTGTTACTTTTGGTATTCAACTTACTTAATAAAAAGGACTTTTTTGATCACCCAAAGGTACCTATACTAAACATTTCCTAACAAATCTAGGTCATATTCTTCTACTATAATTTTGTACAATATCAATTTCACTCGAAGCCCTGGATTTTAAAAATCTGAGTGCTCTATGTCATTCTGAATAGTTTAAGTACAGTTATTTTTCCCACATTTTATGGGTAACCATTATGGTGCTAAGAATTGAATTTGCGTCATTCTGACCTAAGTTTGAAATCACAATTTAAAATTCACTTTGTGCATTCTTTTAGACAAAGTTCTCAAACGATTCTATTTGAAAAAGAAAACGGTTTGACACATCAAACCATTCATCAACTGAAAAAATAATTTGAAAGCCCAACGCTGTTTCGCGAGTATATCATGCGTGCCTCATTTGGCAAAATACCAGAACAGCGCCATTATACCAAAACGCGGCGCAATATGCAACCCGTACGAACACGACGACACCTTGCCCTATTATGCAGCTACCTAGTCTGGCGCGCGTGCTGCCTGCTCGACACAGCGTTAGGCCTTAGTTTGTAATTCGTCTCCGACATCTGATGTATTTTAAACAGTAAATATGATTGGTGTCTATTATAATAACTACAATTTAAATATATTGATATAAATATAACTCATTTTATAACCATATAAAAACCGGAACGACATACAACTTATAAGCGACTATTTAGAAGTAAAACCTACACTTACTGAAAACTGTTTCAAATTAAAGCTTGGTTGACCGAATCAATCAATAGCATGTGTGTACATCGGTATTGTTAGTGTGCAAATAATTTAGTTAGATTAAATCAAATTGAATACTTATCTACATTCAATGTAATGAAATACACAAAATACTGTAGGTAATTAACGTACACTTGTATTAGCATAATTTATTCAAACTATGAAAATATATTGGTTTATAAATCTGCACATGTATATTGATAACAACAAGTAGTGGTGTATATAATCGTATAATAATTGGGCATCTATTATCTAAATAAATTCAAAGTATGTTTAGATAATAGATTGTGTGTGTAATTTTTTTATCGAACGTACTAATTGTAAATATTTAAAAACGCTCTAAATAAATGATAAGTTAAAGTGATTCTTTAGTGAACTTTATCGTGTCAAAAAGAAAAAGTGATGAAGACGTGCTGACTGCTCGCGAGGCGTGGATGGTGTAGAAGTGACAGGCGCAAGTGCAGGTCAATTCCTGGTAGCAGAGCAGCAGGGTAACACCATCACCAGAACATGGTAAGTTTTTCGCTTCTTTATGGATAAAGAGGGCAAGGCATACCTTGTATACTTAACATATACATACCTATAATTCTTATCGGTCATACTTACTGCTAAATTTTCAAAAAATATATATATTACAAGATGCTGCTGTCTCTTTTATCCTTTACGCAGAAAGTATCTACGCAAGTTGATAATTTCAATATTGTTGTCTGATGTATAGAATATTTTTATCATATTTCATTCTCTCTATTTGTGTGTAGTATCAACATTTCATATACATACCCACCTAAGCCTAGGTGCGCACGAGCGATTTTGTTGTTGGCGACTTATCGGAAGTCCCTTTCACCGTCGAAAAGGAATAGAGAGAGGACCTCTCTTCCACGTCGCAGTCTCTTTCGCAGTTTCTCTCGCAGTCTGTCGCACGACACAAAAACCGCCCGTGCGCTCGACCTTTAAATCTAACGCCTTGACTGTCGGCGCGGTGTGTTTCCTAATATTATCTTTAAATATAGGTGCGTGTAACTTTAACTAAGTGATAGTCCCTCCTGGATTAGACAAGCCACCAATAGCCAGTTCATAGAGTAAGGCATTATGGTAATCATAAATTACTTATTAGCCTATAAGTGTAATACAACTCGTGGAAAACGTTGTCAATACATAATAGCCTCACCGTGTCGTAGCCGTGGTTATTAATGACGATAAATAGAATAAACGGTTAAGCATACCATCACCCCATTCTGCCGTGAGATGTCTGTTTAGAATTGCATCCCTCTATTTCTTTCTTCAGGTTTAACATTTGTATTGCAATTTCAGGCGATCAACTGACAACTTGTCACAAGCGTTACACATTTTACTGAACGACCCTCAGACGTGGCGTTAATGTTCGTTTTTCACAGCCGTATGTAGGTATTTAATAGAATAAAAGAAAGTAGTAATGGCTTGATCAAATGGTTTCAAATAGCATATATCCAATAGCACATAGAGTTGTCATTTGTATCTCAAGTTCATTAAGGAACTTTCTCCATTATTTCTGTTTACCCTCGGGTTGGCAGATAGAGACTGCCGCGTAGCATTAGGCCCGCCAATTGTATTTTATTTTTAAAGCAAGTAAATCATTAAAAAGTGTGAAATATTTTATCCAAATACCCAATACTACCCTACACTACCCAACACCAGAACTATTTGTAGTGTACCGGATTTTAAAAATTATAAATACCTACTTGTTATCGATAACCCGAAATCAGTCAAAAAGTCATAAGTTAAACAAATGCATTAGGTACTAGTTTCAACAAGGCAAAACTAGTTCTAACGTATTGCCTTAGTTAAAACTAGTTTTACCTGACGCCACACCTTGGACACTCCATACAGTAGACTCAATTTAGACAACTGTCGTTTTTACTTGCATAAATTCTGTATGTGTGTGTGTGTAGGCGCGATAGGGTTCACAGTTGAAAATATTGTCAAACCTCCACACCGGCGATTGCAGGGTCCAACATGAGTTCAAATTCAATATAAGAACGCAATATGGCTAGATGTGAAATTTTTCCAATTAAATACTTCAGCAGTTGTTCAGATGATGGACAGTCGTTGTTTGTTACTACTGAACAACAATTGAACAACATCTCAACAACAACTGAACAACATCTGAACAACATCTGAACAACATCTGAACAACATCTGAACAACATCTGAACAACAAATGAACAACATCTGAACAAGAGCTAAACAACATCTCAACAACAACTGAAAAACACGTCCCTACTACTAAAATCAAGCATTTAGAATTTGAATGTAGAATCTAGTTTGTCACGCAATTTGTAACGTGTGAACCCCGCAGGACACAAGCCATGCGCTAAGTTCTTAAAATACTTGAGCTAGGTGTATGTTCTCTTTTAAAGTAAATTTTTTTTCTGTTTACTTTTGAGTATGTATGTAAGTTTATGTATTATTAGTATTTGTGTAAGTATATTTTTATGTGGTACTTTTTGACAGTAGTACGACATGTAGTTTTTCTTTTGTGTTTATTTCATTCTAACTTTCTAGTGCACCTGCTTTTTTTTCTCTCTGTTTACCCTCTGGTTGACCGGTAGAGAACGTCTAGTGGCATTAGGCCCGCCTTTTGTACGATGTGCAATAAAGTATAAAAAATACTTATTGCTCCACGAATTTTATGACATTTCGCGGGTGCGGGCGGGTCGGGGGCTGGGATGCGGGGAGGTGAGTGTCTTCATACTACTATATTCCGTTCATACTACTTACCATTCTTGATTCTGTGCTGACGCTCAAAATTGAATATTAATAGACAAAACGCGTTCCTGGAAACCAAGCTAGTAAGTTGTACCGAATCTAGTTATTGAAAGAATCGCCTTCCAACAACTTCCAAATCGCGTCAAATAAGGCCCTGATTCACCTGAAAAGTTTGTCCCTTTCATTCGCGCTGCGCCAGAGAGAAACAGACAATAATTTTTCACTCAAGTTTTAGCAAATTTTTTTTTGTTATTTATTCTTCGGTTTTTTACACATAGGAAGTAGACAAATACCGATACAATATCTAATTTAGGTATTCGTACTAGAAAATGTATGTATCTAAATTATAGCATATTTTTTTTGTAATAACTTTAAAATTTCAAACTGTAGACATAATAAAAAAAAATCTATCGAGTAAAGTATGTCAAATTGTGTTACTGATAAGAATATGGTTGTCTGTTAGATGCTCGACAATCACATTTTTTTTCAATCACATTTATTTCTCGTTTTAAAACTGTTCTAACCGATGCTAAAGATTCTTAACCCGCGCGTGTGTTTATTTTTCCTACATCATCATTATTAATTAAAGGAAATCATCGGCCTAGTCCTAGTGTCCGCCGAGATACCATACCTTCCAGATACCTTCTTCTTGCTAATATTTACTTAAAATCGTCCGCTCGCCATTCGGCTACGTCTCTTTTTTTCTTGTGAAACAGCGCCAGCCTATTTATATTTTTTGATAAAGCTCTTAGTCTATGGCGATGTGAGTAACGCTATAGCTGCGGTATTTGTGTTGTTAATAAAAAACGAATAAAATTCAATTAGTTTCACGTTAATAAGCTATTTTCCAAAGAGCTTCTATCTGACGCAATCTTGGAGACAACGACACGAAATGTATTTATTTAATACTTCTTGGAATAAACTACATCTTCTCCTTTTTCTAAACAAAAACAAAAACCCACAAATTTTCCACGGAACAATGCTAACTTAAATTATTTATTTTTAACAGAGTATCATGAAAAGAAAAATAACTTCAAAAAAATAAAAATGAAAAAGAAACACATGTGACTAAATTCCTAAGGGTACATATAGACTGTTAGCAGACAGAATAATATGTAACTGATTAAACTCTACTTTTGAATAACTTTTACAACGCATCGCCGTAAAAATGTTATAATGTTCGAAATTTAAATCACTTTGTCTCATCTTTTGAGCAACATTGACTTTTGCTCACTATTTTTACGCGATGAAATAGTTATTTTCAAGTTGGTGAGATGAGTTATAGTTGTGTAAACTCAAGAACCTCAAACATAACTCTTATTGTTAAAGTTTCATATTATAATAAGTTTAAGGAAACATTAAAACTTTGAATGAACCTAAGTTCCTACAAAAAAGTAGTATTTTAACACAAAAAAAAACATTCTAAACAATCGTTTGGTCTTATTTCAAAACTCCAACTGCACATCTTCTACTAGCCATATCTACATGCAAAACTAACAAAATACATAGGTATCCAGGTCGAAAATGATTAGAGGTTCTTGTATATCTTAGAACATAGAATCTAAGGATCTCAAACCATTTTTGTTTGCTATAGTACCAGATAACCACTTAATGATACTGAAATCCTAGAAAATATAATATTTTGTCCAATTTAAAAAGTTTATTCTAAATCTAGTACCTAAATTATAAAACCTAGAGGTATTATTTCTAACCTGACAATTATTGAATTCAAATTTGACATTTTTAGAGGACTGCTGTGGCTGCTAATGAATTTATTTATTATTTAATTTTGGTTTTAAGTAGTAATAACAAACAGGTAACTTGGATTTTAGATTTCTATTCGTGACCAAGTGAGCTAGCGAAACTGGACAGATTCAACAAAGCTACTGTGGAGTACTGATTCGTTTGGCATAAGAAAATTTTTTTTGTTTAAACAATTAATCCATTTGACTTACCGAACCCTGAAATTGGTTCTATATTTCAAGACGGGACAAGAAACTTTTTCCAAAGACTTTACGACAATATAAAATGATAAATATACTAGGCTGGATGGGAAAAAGTAAATCAATTTTGAGTATTGTCAATTTTTTTTTGAATTTTTGAAAATAAGAATATTGGAGGCAGTCATGAAGAAGCGGCTGGAGAGGCAAGAAAACAAGGAAAAAATGGAAGCAAATGTGATAGTTAGTTTTTGAAGTTGATGTTCATGGAAGAAGGAATGTGCGTTGAGCGATTGCAGAGACGTGAAGACCCCTGAAATGTGATGAGGAAGATGGAATGTCCTCGAATACAGCTTCAAGTTAAGTGGAAAATTCTTTATTTATATCGTAAATAGGGAAAATAAAAATGCAGTTTTCTTCTAGTTATAGCGCGTCTACTAGATAGTTATAATAGTGTAGGGAGGTATCGGGAGTGACCTGTCAACCCTCTTGGGAGGTCAATGGTACTCTGTTATTGAATCTGACTTGATTTCTTATTTCCTTTAAACCTTTTCACCTTTGATTTGCTTTCCTTTCGAATTTAAATATAAATATAATTGTTGGTTTTCGAAGATTTAAGTTTATTTTGGAAATACAATTAGGATTATTCATTATTTTCCGAATATTGGGACTGTGACGGCTTTTGGCTAATATTTCTTAGGAATTAGAAGATAGTCACAGGTTAGGGGGGGATTCAAATTCCTTGTGTTTACTATGGGAATCTCAACTAATTTTGCCATTTAAGATTAACCGCGAAGACTCAAGAAAGCAAGGAAGTGTGGAAGTCAAGCCGACGTGCCGTTTTGAGGAGAAGAGGGGGTCTGACAACGTGCGCTCTCCGCCTGAATGCGGCCATCCAGCGTGTGGAGACACAGCCGAGGGTATACGCTTCTGTTCAAGACGCCGGTCGTGAGTGTTTCTAGGTTCCTTTTATTAATAGTTAGTTCTAATAATTATTAGCCGCGGATGAATAAGACCCCTGTGCGGGAGAATTCGTAGGGTATATACATCTTGGAAACTTCGGTTGTGAGTGTTTACATTGTCCCAATCGAGGGATGATACCTCTAAGTCTCCACCAGTGTTACAGACAGCTTGGAATGGCTGGTTGGGAAGGGGAGATTTAATTATAGAGATGGGCACATATACCAGGCATCTGTTGTTAGTATTTTAGGGTTTTCTATCAATAAACGGTATTATGCGTTTTCTCTGGAAAGAGACCTCCGTTTAGTTTATAGTTTCCGTTTTGTGCCAGTTTTGCACACACGGTTTTTTTTGTTTGTTGTGTGCCAGTTTTGCACACACGCTACTAACGTCCTATTTTATGTCGTTTTTATATGTACTTTATATGCGTCACATAATGTGCTGTTTTTGCACCCACTTTACAAGCTTCTAACCATGTGCCGTTTTAGCACTCACTTGATACGTCGTACAATGTGCCGATTTTGCACTCATTTTACATGTTTTATCCATAGTGTCGTTTCTACACTAGTTTTACTTATAATCTCCTTAGTGCGGGTTTTGCACTGATCTTACTTTTTTCAAAATAGACATTTTGCGGAATAGACATTTTGCGAGCTGGACATTTTGCGAGCTGGACATTTTGCGGAATGGACATTTTGCGAGCTGGACATTTTGCGGAATGGACATTATGCACCTAAAGGCTCTTGACACCTCAGATAACCGCTTTTTGGATGTATTATTTTTGACACTTAAGATAGCCGTTTTCCGGGGTATTCCAAATTATGACAGCTAGTTTAGATCTGACAGGAGCCAATCAAATGTGACATACTAATGATTTCTCCCTTTAACAAAGTGACATTGACTTTTGATGTCTGAGCATCTACTTCTATTTACAAATATGAAATTTGAATTTATGTCACTCTTTTTCTAAATTTTGACAATGGAATTTACAACTTCGATTGATCATGTCACGATCGATTCATTTATTGTCTAACCTTTGTGAGAGTAACTAGTGAGTGTTTTTCTATTATAAAGAAGAAATGTAAGTTAGCCTTTTGATTTATTTTAGATTATAAGATTTTGATTTAGGTTTTGAATTATTAGTTTACTATACTGAAGTTTTCTTTTTCCAAATTGGGCTCGGGGATAATTTTATAAATTCAGGATAGATGGTTCAGCATGAAAGGTTTTGATTTTACGTCTTTCATTTAGGAGTTTTATGAATGATGATGCTTGAACGCTTGCATGTTTGAATGTCTGTGTGTAATAGTTAGGGGTAGTTAGTCTATACTTACAATAACGCCAAAGCTTTCTTACTTTTAGCTAGGACTACCTTTTACTAAATTCACAAATTCAATCAACCTTAAGCTCAATAAACTTTATTATAAAACAACGATAAATTAAAAACAGTTTAATCTTCCAAATGATAAATAAAAGATAATTCTTAATTAGTTAAATTAAAGAATGGGACGATCTAAATTTCTAGTAGTTTAAATATAAAATTTTATTAACCTGTGTGCGTAATCCGTGGTTGCCGCGTGCGTACAGAGGTTGA
This sequence comes from Tuta absoluta, assembly GCA_027580185.1. Classification (NCBI taxonomy): domain Eukaryota; kingdom Metazoa; phylum Arthropoda; class Insecta; order Lepidoptera; family Gelechiidae; genus Tuta; species Tuta absoluta. Next base: position 32,686,233 of record JAQAHW010000001.1, on the reverse strand, counting down.
TTGGGGCAATGGAGTAGGCATGTACATTCTACACCTGATCTCGAACCAGGGGTATATGGTGGTGTTAGTGGACACAAACTCTAGTATCACAAGATTAGCTCCTAGGTTCTTGGTTTGTTGTTGCAACCAGATACACCTACAGTTATCTAGTACAGACTGTCCAGTGTTGGGGTAAGTTGCTTCCCTGCCCTGGTGCACGTAGTGGGAAGCGATGATGCCTCAACAAATACATACATCTCCAAGGGTATGGCCCCCCGCTCATTACTCTATTGTTCGCCTTCTGGGTTTCTAAACAATGATTGTCCCCAAAATACCTTTTGGCCTTAGGTTATGTGGTTGCTCAGTCTCTGGACTTTGAGCTAGCTAGGCAGGTAGATAGGTAGAATACGGGTTGGATGGTCACGGGGATTAGCCCCGGGGTTACCATGAACCGGGTCTTTCAGGACCTGGTTCCCCAACCTAGACCCCTTTTAACTTGCTTCCTAGTGAAGCGTGATTAGCTTTGTTAGTTTCCTCATTATTAGGAATATTTGACCTTTTGGCTTTTAACTACAGTATCCTGAGCGTCGTGTAAACTCAAAATTCTTTGGGTTGTTTAGGTATATCGTATGAGAGTGTCCAGGCTACTTTGGACGGTGGTGTAGGTTGGAAGGTGAGCCCCGTACTCCTGTAGAATCCACAATCCAACATAAAATGTTCTCTCTCTCTACATCTCAAGTAAAACACTGCTCCACTTCGTAAGGATCTATGAGTTACTATTATTATCACAACGTATTCCTAACTTCTTTGACGATCACATACATATTTGGCCATATTATTATGGATGCAGCAAGAGCGGAACCATTACAATGGTACCGTCGTGACCAGGATTTCGGAGTCGCAAGTGAGCGGTGTATTTTTGAGATGTTAGGGAAAGACAACTAGGAAAACTTAGGTATGGCGTATATGTCCTCATGCTAGTTTTTGTTTGTTTCAGAACAAATATTAAATATTTTGAAAAATTAAAAGTATTAAATAATAAACATGAAAAAGTTTAAAATAAGTTTAGAAGGAAATATTGCATCTGGAAAGTCGTCATTACTAAATAGCCTTGACCTACATAAGGATATTACCGTTTTGAGAGAACCTATCGAGAAGTGGCAAAATGTTGAAGGAACCAATTTATTTAAGGTGTTTTCGGAGGATAGGGAACGATGGAGTTTCACCTTCCAAAGCTATGTACTTTTGACAATGCTAGAGAATCACCAAAGACCTGTAAACACTAAGTATAGAGTAATGGAGAGGAGCGTCTTCTCTGCTAAGAATTGCTTCATAAAAACGCTTGCCCTAGAAAAGTGTTTAAATCTTGTTGAGAGAACAATTTTAGATCAATGGTATGATTTTGCCTGTGAAAGGGCTTGGGTCCAAGAAGATTTAGTAGTTTATCTGAAGACTACTCCAGAGATAGCTTTGCAAAGAATTGCAACAAGGGGGAGAAAAGGTGAAGAGTCGTTAACCTTGTCTTATCTAAAACAAATACATGAGGCCCATGAAGAATGGTTGCTAGAAGGAGGAATGAATGGAGGAACTAATTATACAAAAGTAGAAATAATAGATGGGGATCAAAATGAATCGGAAGTTTTAAAGAACTTCCTAAAGATAATTAAAATATTAGAAGATTCCAAGGAAAATATTAAATTCTAATATGAAGAATAGATTTTTTTAATTGTTACAGTTAATTCAATAAAAAGAGTTATAGATATGCCCAAAAGATCGAAAAGAACTATCGTTGGTAAACAAGATCAGATTGAGATGGATGACCTCCCGCAAGAGATAGAGATGCCCGGAGAACAGGCAGGAGGTTCACAACAAATTATTGAGCCCCAAGTAGGAAGATCCCAAGAACAGGCAGAGATACCACAACAAACTGATGAATTGTCACAGGAAGGCTCTTCTCATGCACAGAGGGAAGTTTCTCAACGCATTGTCGCGAGAGGACGTAGAGGGAGGAACCTTTTCCAATTTATGCGGTCCACTATTGGTCGTTTATCGAGCAAGGTTAGCGAACTGGAACGCAGGCTTAATGAAGGGAAGGAAAACCAAGAACAAGAAGAGATGCCAAGGAACATTGTGGAACCTGTGATCGTCTATCAAGCGTCTGAAGCAAAATTGGAAAGACCAAAATACCCGGGGAAGATAGATATGCACCCGGTAACATTCATCGAGGATCTGTTTGCTTACTTGAATAGAATTTCAAGGAAGGACCAGGTTATTGAGGAGATTATAGCTTGCCTGGAAGGGGAAGTCCGTAAATGGGCAAGGATCTATAAAGATAGATGGATAACTGAAGAGGACTTCAAGAAAGATTTTCTTGAGTCATTCTGGTCTGAGACAGAACAAAATCAACTTTGCCGATCAATTGTCTGCGGTACTTGGAATGAGAAGAGAGAACCCTCAATGATGAGATATTTCATAAGTTTGGCCAGTCAGGCTAAAATGTTGGCAAGAGCTATTCCTGAGGATCAATTGGTGGCTGATCTAATGAACCACTTCCCGATAGAAATACAATATGTTTGGAGACAAAGGAAATCTGGAAGGATTATACAAGCAGCTGAGTTTCTTAGGGAACTTGATGACGTGGGACGTCAGTGTAAATCCCATGTGGAGGTTTCAATTAATCCCCAAGGAGGATTTAAGCGTATAGCAGGTACAACTCAAGACAAGACTCAACCAGGAGGCAAAAGAACAAAATTGTCGAACCATATTGTGATTCAAGATGAGGATGAACAGGAGGTGGAATCCGGACTTAAAAACACAGATTTAAACTAGACGCAGCTGGATCTATAGCCTCGGAGTCAGCTGGAATTGGGGGAGGCAGCAAGGAATACTTTGCAGTTAACTACTTGATCAAATATGGATGGAAGCCTGGAGACGGATTGGGAAAATCAAGACGAGGAAGGCGTCATCCAATTGAAATTAATAAGGATAGGGTAGGGAATATTAAGTGTGGCTTCGGGTATCTAGAGTCTAATGAAGTTAGGCCTTATACTGAATTAAAAGAGTTTATAAAAGGTAGTGTCGAAAATTATCTGAGTGTTTTTAATATAAATAATTCCCTATTTACAGAAGATTTAGGAGAATCAGATCAAAACTTTATTACGCAAAGGAATGTTAGGATCACAGCTGAAGTAGAAGTTAAATTCTTGGGGGAGGCTTTTGCAGCGTTAGTTGATACGGGTAGCGAAATAACTTGTATGGCAGAGGATTTCTTTTTCAAGTTAGATACGATCCAAAACCTGGCCAAACTCCCAATAAAACCTATGTTCATAAAAGGGGCAGTAGGGCAGAAAAGCTTAAAAATAAGCTATTTAACTAGTGTAACCTTGGAAATTGGGGGTTGTGAATTTGAGATTGGAATGTTGGTTATTCCCAAATTGACTAAAAATATAATTCTTGGATTTGACTGGTTAGTAGCAAATGAAGCCAAAATTGACTTAGCGGATCCAAAGGCATTAATCTTAGACTCAGGGGGAGGCAATAAGACTGTTGTACCATTCTTAGAAAAGGAGTACGAGGATTCTCCAGGGGTGAATCTTCTGGAAGAATTACTTCAAAAGGAAAGTAAAACAGATGAGTCGAGTAATTATAGAAATAAAGTTAAATGGGGAATGGAGATCTCGTCCAAACAAAAATTTTCGTTGCTTAAAATTTTGGAAAAACACAAAGCGGTGTTTTCGCCAAAGCTAGGAAGGGCTAATTGTTACGTTCATGAGATTAAAATGGAAACAACAACACCAAGAATTAATAGGACTTATCCAATCCCCTACGCTTATAGAACAAAGGTTGAGGATAAGATTAATGAAATGGTTGAGATGGGGATTATTTCAAGAACGTCAACCCCGTATTGTAGTCCGTTAACCTTTGCTATGAAATCGGATGGCTCGGTTCGTATCCTCTTAGATGCGAGAGAAATAAATAAATTCATGATTGCAGAATCGGAAGCGCCACCACTTCAGATTGATGTTTTAAATGCTTTCCATGGGGTGAAATTTATTACGATCTTAGACTTAAATAGTGCGTACTTCCAAATTCCTATTTCGGAAAATAGTAAGAAATACACAGGATTTACAGTAAATGGGAAGTCTTATGTCTATAACGTTTTACCCCAAGGGTTGAAAACTTCGGTTGGAAGTTTCAGTAGGGCTATGGACAGGATTCTTGGGTTAGAAGTTAGGGGGTTTTGCGTCAATTATCTTGATGATCTGGCTATTTTGACAGCAGGGACCTGGAACGAGCATCTTCTTCATATAGATGAAGTCTTAAATAGGTTAGAGTTAGCTGGTATGACTTGTAACATAGAAAAATGCAAGTTTGTTTGTGAAGAGGTTAAGATGCTGGGACATATAGTTTCGATAGATGGGATTAGGACTGACCCGGCTAAAGTAGAAGCGATTCAAAAGTTTCCAGAACCTAAGAAGATTAAACAATTAAGAGCCTTTTTAGGATTATGTAACTACTATCGAAAGTTTATTCCTAACTATAGCCTTTTAACAATCCCTCTTAATAACCTTTTACGTAAAGAGCAAAGATGGAAGTGGGGTCAAGAGGAACAATCAGCTATGGATGACTTAAAGCAAGAATTCTTGTCAACTATTCTACTACACCATCCAGATCAAAATAGAGAATATCATTTACAAGTAGATAGTTCCGGAATAGGGATTGGTGGAGTTCTATATCAAATTGATGATGAGGGAAATATGAAGGTCCTCGGGTTTTGTAGCAGAGCTTTACGTGGGCCAGAGTTGAGATGGACAGTTACTGAACAGGAACTGTGGGCTATAATTTACAATTTGAAAAAATTTGAGACTTATTTAAGGGGAGTACCGGTAATTATTAAGACTGATCATAAGCCATTAATATTTATTAAAAATGTTAAATTGTTTAATGCTCGCGTAACTAGATGGATCATATTCTTAGAACATTTTAACTATAAAATTGAACACATTAAAGGAGCGGAGAATATAATACCGGATATACTTTCGAGATATCCTATAGGGGGAATCATCCAGGAAGAAAGAGTGAAATGTCCAAATATTATGTATATGGGAGTATCATCAAGCAGAACTATAAGAGAAAAATTAGAACGCATGAATGAATATCAAATGATGGATAATATTATTAGGAATATTAGGCAACGGGTTTTAGAGCCAAATGAATTGGGGGAGGATCGGTTGGGTAGAATCGCATCCAGATGCTCTTTGATTGATGGAATTCTGTACTATGACCCACCTAACGTTGATCATCGGGTAGTTTTCTCACCAGAAGTCCTATGGGAGGAGATATGTAGGCAAGTGCATATTGAGATGGGACATATAGGTGTCTATAAAACTTATCATTATATTAGACAACGGTTCTATTGGATTGGAATGAAAGCAACAGTTAAATCCGTTATACGGAAATGCAGAGTTTGTCAACTATCAAAGGACGATCCTATTAAACATGTTGGACCGTGTAATTCTATTATTACGGAAAGGATAGGGGATCTCGTAATGGGAGACCTATATGGACCACTACCTAAATCTCAATCGAGATATTCTTATATCTTTGTATTACAGGACTCATTTAGTAAATACATTAAATTGTATGGATTGAGCCGGGCCACCTCCAGAGCAGTTTTAAAGAAAATGAAGGAATTTTCCAGGATCATCAAGCCCAAAGTAGTAATGACTGACAATGGAAGACAGTTTATTAGTACAATTTGGAAAACTGGACTTAGAGAAATGGGAATTCGTGCACTTTACACTTCGATCAGAAATCCCAGACCAAATACTACAGAAAGGGTGAATAAAGAGTTATCCAAGTATTTTCGGATCTATTGTCATCATAACCATAAAGGCTGGTTCAAGATTTTGGGAGATGTTGAAGAATTATATAACAACACGTATCATCATTCCACTAAGTATTCTCCTAAAGAAATAGTTTTTGGGAGCTCGGCCAGGTTAACCATTGATCGGTTTCTACCTCGATTTGAAAACGCCAGGGATGTTGAGACTATTAGGGAAGAGGTTAAGGAAAATTTAAGGCAGGCGGGACAAATTAGAAGGGAATTTTATAATAGGACACATCGATTGATAGAATTTCAAGTGGGAGATTTAGTGAAGATTCGAAAATTGAATAAATCTGATACTAGGAAATCTTTATTCAAAAAGTTTAAGCTTAGATTCGAGGGGCCATATAGAGTTTTAATCAGGAAACCTGGGAGTGTTTATGTTTTAGTTGATCCAGATGGGTTAAATGTTCGTGGGACTTTTAGTGCAATACATTTAGCTCGCTATTATGTATAGAGTGATTCATTTAACATTATTAGTGATTGAATTAAATATTTAATATTTGTTATTTCTTCGAATGTGATTAAAGTTTATATAAAAAAAAAAAAAAAAAAAAAAAAAAAAAAAAAAAAAAAAAAAAAAAAAAAATTTTTGTTTAATTTTTATGATAAACGATTAGTTCTCTTTAAGGTAGGAGATTTTAATTCTATAGGTATAGAACTAAAATCTGGGGGAGGATTGTGGAGTACTGATTCGTTTGGCATAAGAAAATTTTTTTTGTTTAAACAATTAATCCATTTGACTTACCGAACCCTGAAATTGGTTCTATATTTCAAGACGGGACAAGAAACTTTTTCCAAAGACTTTACGACAATATAAAATGATAAATATACTAGGCTGGATGGGAAAAAGTAAATCAATTTTGAGTATTGTCAATTTTTTTTTGAATTTTTGAAAATAAGAATATTGGAGGCAGTCATGAAGAAGCGGCTGGAGAGGCAAGAAAACAAGGAAAAAATGGAAGCAAATGTGATAGTTAGTTTTTGAAGTTGATGTTCATGGAAGAAGGAATGTGCGTTGAGCGATTGCAGAGACGTGAAGACCCCTGAAATGTGATGAGGAAGATGGAATGTCCTCGAATACAGCTTCAAGTTAAGTGGAAAATTCTTTATTTATATCGTAAATAGGGAAAATAAAAATGCAGTTTTCTTCTAGTTATAGCGCGTCTACTAGATAGTTATAATAGTGTAGGGAGGTATCGGGAGTGACCTGTCAACCCTCTTGGGAGGTCAATGGTACTCTGTTATTGAATCTGACTTGATTTCTTATTTCCTTTAAACCTTTTCACCTTTGATTTGCTTTCCTTTCGAATTTAAATATAAATATAATTGTTGGTTTTCGAAGATTTAAGTTTATTTTGGAAATACAATTAGGATTATTCATTATTTTCCGAATATTGGGACTGTGACGGCTTTTGGCTAATATTTCTTAGGAATTAGAAGATAGTCACAGGTTAGGGGGGGATTCAAATTCCTTGTGTTTACTATGGGAATCTCAACTAATTTTGCCATTTAAGATTAACCGCGAAGACTCAAGAAAGCAAGGAAGTGTGGAAGTCAAGCCGACGTGCCGTTTTGAGGAGAAGAGGGGGTCTGACAACGTGCGCTCTCCGCCTGAATGCGGCCATCCAGCGTGTGGAGACACAGCCGAGGGTATACGCTTCTGTTCAAGACGCCGGTCGTGAGTGTTTCTAGGTTCCTTTTATTAATAGTTAGTTCTAATAATTATTAGCCGCGGATGAATAAGACCCCTGTGCGGGAGAATTCGTAGGGTATATACATCTTGGAAACTTCGGTTGTGAGTGTTTACATTGTCCCAATCGAGGGATGATACCTCTAAGTCTCCACCAGTGTTACAGACAGCTTGGAATGGCTGGTTGGGAAGGGGAGATTTAATTATAGAGATGGGCACATATACCAGGCATCTGTTGTTAGTATTTTAGGGTTTTCTATCAATAAACGGTATTATGCGTTTTCTCTGGAAAGAGACCTCCGTTTAGTTTATAGTTTCCGTTTTGTGCCAGTTTTGCACACACGGTTTTTTTTGTTTGTTGTGTGCCAGTTTTGCACACACGCTACTAACGTCCTATTTTATGTCGTTTTTATATGTACTTTATATGCGTCACATAATGTGCTGTTTTTGCACCCACTTTACAAGCTTCTAACCATGTGCCGTTTTAGCACTCACTTGATACGTCGTACAATGTGCCGATTTTGCACTCATTTTACATGTTTTATCCATAGTGTCGTTTCTACACTAGTTTTACTTATAATCTCCTTAGTGCGGGTTTTGCACTGATCTTACTTTTTTCAAAATAGACATTTTGCGGAATAGACATTTTGCGAGCTGGACATTTTGCGAGCTGGACATTTTGCGGAATGGACATTTTGCGAGCTGGACATTTTGCGGAATGGACATTATGCACCTAAAGGCTCTTGACACCTCAGATAACCGCTTTTTGGATGTATTATTTTTGACACTTAAGATAGCCGTTTTCCGGGGTATTCCAAATTATGACAGCTAGTTTAGATCTGACAGGAGCCAATCAAATGTGACATACTAATGATTTCTCCCTTTAACAAAGTGACATTGACTTTTGATGTCTGAGCATCTACTTCTATTTACAAATATGAAATTTGAATTTATGTCACTCTTTTTCTAAATTTTGACAATGGAATTTACAACTTCGATTGATCATGTCACGATCGATTCATTTATTGTCTAACCTTTGTGAGAGTAACTAGTGAGTGTTTTTCTATTATAAAGAAGAAATGTAAGTTAGCCTTTTGATTTATTTTAGATTATAAGATTTTGATTTAGGTTTTGAATTATTAGTTTACTATACTGAAGTTTTCTTTTTCCAAATTGGGCTCGGGGATAATTTTATAAATTCAGGATAGATGGTTCAGCATGAAAGGTTTTGATTTTACGTCTTTCATTTAGGAGTTTTATGAATGATGATGCTTGAACGCTTGCATGTTTGAATGTCTGTGTGTAATAGTTAGGGGTAGTTAGTCTATACTTACAATAACGCCAAAGCTTTCTTACTTTTAGCTAGGACTACCTTTTACTAAATTCATAAATTCAATCAACCTTAAGCTCAATAAACTTTATTATAAAACAACGATAAATTAAAAACAGTTTAATCTTCCAAATGATAAATAAAAGATAATTCTTAATTAGTTAAATTAAAGAATGGGACGATCTAAATTTCTAGTAGTTTAAATATAAAATTTTATTAACCTGTGTGCGTAATCCGTGGTTGCCGCGTGCGTACAGAGGTTGATTGGGGCAATGGAGTAGGCATGTACATTCTACACCTGATCTCGAACCAGGGGTATATGGTGGTGTTAGTGGACACAAACTCTAGTATCACAAGATTAGCTCCTAGGTTCTTGGTTTGTTGTTGCAACCAGATACACCTACAGTTATCTAGTACAGACTGTCCAGTGTTGGGGTAAGTTGCTTCCCTGCCCTGGTGCACGTAGTGGGAAGCGATGATGCCTCAACAAATACATACATCTCCAAGGGTATGGCCCCCCGCTCATTACTCTATTGTTCGCCTTCTGGGTTTCTAAACAATGATTGTCCCCAAAATACCTTTTGGCCTTAGGTTATGTGGTTGCTCAGTCTCTGGACTTTGAGCTAGCTAGGCAGGTAGATAGGTAGAATACGGGTTGGATGGTCACGGGGATTAGCCCCGGGGTTACCATGAACCGGGTCTTTCAGGACCTGGTTCCCCAACCTAGACCCCTTTTAACTTGCTTCCTAGTGAAGCGTGATTAGCTTTGTTAGTTTCCTCATTATTAGGAATATTTGACCTTTTGGCTTTTAACTACAGTATCCTGAGCGTCGTGTAAACTCAAAATTCTTTGGGTTGTTTAGGTATATCGTATGAGAGTGTCCAGGCTACTTTGGACGGTGGTGTAGGTTGGAAGGTGAGCCCCGTACTCCTGTAGAATCCACAATCCAACATAAAATGTTCTCTCTCTCTACATCTCAAGTAAAACACTGCTCCACTTCGTAAGGATCTATGAGTTACTATTATTATCACAACGTATTCCTAACTTCTTTGACGATCACATACATATTTGGCCATATTATTATGGATGCAGCAAGAGCTGAATCTTTACACTACTCTGAGATCGGTTTTATTATTATCACACTATGTTAAAAAATCTTAGCAATCAGAGCAGCTCTCACAGCCATTTTCTTTGCTTGTAGATAGTGGATACCTTGGACTTGTATCAGTAAATTTGAACCTCATTCTGTAGACTCTATATTACTTTGAGTCAAATAGAATGTGATTAGAAACAAACTCATTAGGTGACCACAGCAACAAAAAATATCTGTCTATAAATTAATAATACTCTTAGCACTTTAACATGAAGCCATTTTGTGAAATAACCATAAACAACCAAATAAATGTTATTGTTAAATTCCACTATATCAACTTCATAAATGGAAAATCTGGCACTTCGTGTGACAACAAGGGTTCCTTGTAATTTTTTATTCGTACATTTGTCAAATAAATGTATTTGCATCATTTGAATATCAATGCCTGCATTATCAAAAAATATTATATTGTTATTAGAAGTGCAGCATACAAAACTATGACCCACCCTGCCCCCATCACCAAAATTTGCCGCACCTACATAACTTTGTCCCACCCTGCAAAACTTTGCCCCATCCTAAATTTTTTTTCCTCACCTTACAAACAGCACAACACTACCAAACTGTGCCCCATCCTCACGGACTATGCCTCATCCTACAAAACTATGGCCTCACCCTAACAAACTCTGCTTCACCTCACAAAACTTTGCCCCATCCTACAAAACTTTGTCTCATTAACCCACTAAACAAAACATTGCTCGACCCTACCAAATTTTACCCCACCCTGACTTTTCCTCACTTTACCAAAGTTTTCACACTCTACAAAACTTTGAACCCGCCTAACAAACTTTGCCCTACCACACAATATTTAGCCTCACTCTATCAAACTTTACCCCACCCTACCAAAGCATTGCCCCACCTTACCTAACTTTGCCTCGCCACTAAGATGAATTATTAAAAAGTTGGTAATAGTTTTTCAAGTAGATTAATATCGTTTTAACTAACAATGGATAAAATCGATCTTTAACTTGTTCTGGGCTTGTTTTCATCGATAGCTGTCTCAGTGGAAAATACTAATTAGCCTCAATTGACGCCATTAAGTAAGCCGCGATAACTTGAAAAAAAAACAGTCTTATTTTGCCGTATACGCTAATAAATAAATTATTTATTATTTTCAAACGCACCGATTGCGTAAGTAATTTACATTTGGCATTTGTCCGAGGGCATCTACGTACGTAGCTAGTGTAGGAGATTGAAAAATAATGGTAGGTATCAATTATTTCCCTTTATATAAAGGGTCTCCCAGATGTAAAGAGACAGAAAGATAAAAATCTAATTAGAAACATAAATGTTACCACTGCGCGTAACGTATGTGTCAAATTGGCGGAAATTCAAAAAGTGTGTGCTGATTATCCAAAATGAAAAGAGCTGAACAAGAATTGTTTGCAAAAAGATTTATTCATCACTATTAGCTTAATGGAAAAACTGAGACAGTGCATTATTTTATTAAAAAGGAGCCATAAGAACATATATAATAATAGGTTATGACGAAGCGGAAAGGACCAAATAAAATAAAAAACATCCCAAGAAGAAAACGCACAGTTACAAAATAAATGATCGAGTATTTTTGACGAGGTAATGTCAACATCTGTATGAAATGTGGCTGAAAAACTGAAAATATCCAAGTCGAGTGTATCATGGATAAAAGTTCAAGATCATGAAGGCTTCTGTGAAATTTGCCGCTCCAAAGTACGCAAAAGCTCAAGAATTACGTGCCAAGCGAGAATGCCGTAAAGTGTTTTTCATTTTCTAAATTAAATTTGTAAGTGTCTTTAATTCAATAAATACTGTATTTCATTCACTAAATTAAATTGTTAATTGTTAAGTGTCTATAATTCTATAAATATACTGGTATTTTCTATGTGACTGTGTGAAGTGTTTAGTGTGAAAACCCAGTTTGAGTCAATTTTATCTACTGCAAACGAATATTTGTTAACATTTACCTACCTAAAATTACACAAAATAATAAATTTGGTTCGACCAATGGTCCTGAAACTATAAGCCAAAAGGAAACAAATTAAAAATTTTTGAAACAATAAAGTTAGCCATACTGGGTTTGTATGGCTTCATGCCATTATGAGACTCAAGTCATTAAATACTTGTCGTCCGAGAATTTGAAATTCATAACCAAACAAAATACTGCTCCAAATGTTTCGCAAGTTCAAGGAATCGAAATGTTTTGAACTCTATGCAAAAAAAAGTACAAAGAGTACTCAGAAATAGCAAAAAGTCTGAAAAATAAACCAAGCTAGGCAATATTGTCCAAAGAGTAGTAGCTAAATCGGGAAAAGCAGTGATGAAGCGAGCCGGCATTAATTTAAGAAAAATCGGCAACAAGGGCGTTGCTGGAGCAAGTTTATAATATAGATCAGAAAAAAAGATTCATTTTCTATTAACAAGTAAAAAAGAGTCTACTCTACTACTGCTACTCGCTACTGATAAATATATTTTCTTGTATATTGATTTGTCTCTTTACTTCTGGGCCACCCCGGTATAACCAAGTTAGATGAGTTTGATGTATAAGATTTGGAAAGATCCTATAAAAACACAGCGAGTGAAACAGATGCTAGGATTATTTTAATTGGATACTTTGTGCTTAGTTTTCGGACATTTTCCATCAACCAGGAGATAAGCTAGGTACTGCGACTCTTTACAAAATAACAGTTAATCGAGCAAAACCATATAGAATTTACGACACTTCTGCACATTCGCTGTCAGGTAACGTTGTTTGATCCCTGAAGGAGATCTGACCTACCTTGAAGACAATGATCTTCTCAGTGACCGTCAATATGGCTTTCGGCGGGGGCGGTCTACTGGTGATCTTCTTGTGTATGTCACGCACTGCTGGGGCGAAGCCATCGAGAAAAACGGCGAAGCACTTGCCGTTTCACTCGATATCTCGAAGGCCTTTGACAAGGTCTGGCATGCAAGTCTGCTCAGCAAGCTTCCTGCTTATGGCATCCCAGCTGATTTTTGTACTTGGATTTCAGACTTCCTTAGTGAACGGTCCATCAGAGTAGTCGTTGACGGCTGCTCCTCTGACCTTATGGCCATTGATGCCGGAGTTCCTCAGGGGTCTGTTCTCTCTGCAACTCTTTTCCTGCTGCACATCAATGACCTCCTTCGGCATGGTATTGTTGGATACGCAGATGATAGTACCGTTTCAGAGAGATACTTGACAGGTGCAGGGACCAGTGGGGATGAAATACGTTCGTTAAGAAAGGCCATGGTAGAGCGAACAGATCTGACCTTAAGTCTTGTCTCCCAATGGGGCGACGACAATCTGGTCTCATTCAATGCCACCAAAACACAGGCGTGTCTTTTCACCGCAAAAAGGAGTCCTTTCGACTGGACACCTACTTTTCGGGGTACATCTGTCCCAGTCACGGACAGGCTTGAGCTTCTAGGCATGGAGTTGACATCAAATCTAAACTTCGGCGCGACCATCGAGTACAAGGCTCAGACGGCGGCTAAAAAGCTGGGCGTCCTGAATAGAGTGAAGCGATACTTTACGCCTGGACAGCTTTTAACTCTTTACAAAGCACAAGTCCGATCCTGCATGGAGTATTGCAGTCACCTTTGGGATGGCTCAGCCAAATACCAACTTGCCGCTCTTGACTCAGTGGAACGCAGGGCCAAGAGGCTCATAGGCGACATAAAACTGGTGAACACCAAGCTACATAGCCTGGCACATCGCCGCAAGGTTGCCTGCTTGTCGGTTTTTTATAGATTGTACTTCGGAGAGTGTGCTCAAGAGCTTCACGACCTTGTTCCACCAGCTCCCTTCTACCATCGGACATCCAGACGCACCGCCGGATACCATGCGTACCTGGTAGCCATTCCACCAATTCGGACTAAGCGCTTCCAGTCATCATTTATAATGCGCACTGCTAAAGAGTGGAACTCACTACCTGCGTCTGTGTTTCCAAACGCATATCTAATTTCCTAATCTCTTCAAAGTAAGAGTGAACAGGCTTCTTCTGGGTGAGCTCGCTCTATCTTAGACTCTGTCTCTGTCCTAAACCCATCATTAATAAAAATAAAAAAAAGATCTCGAACTGCATGTTCGTGTCGTGCATGAACCCCACTGCGGGCTCGTTCTCCATCGACCCGCGGCTGCAGCGACACTTCTGCACATTCGCTGTCAGGTAACGTTGTTTGATCCCTGAAGGAGATCTCGAACTGCTTTGCCGAATACGCAAAAAGCAGAGATAGATGGTGTTTTAAAAAGACAGATAAAAAAAATTATAGATGACGTATTCAAAAAAGAAGCTGGTAGCGTATGGTCTAGCCTACTTTTATTAATTCTAAAACAGTTAGATAAATTAGGCGATAAGAAATGGCGAATCGTCATAATAATATTTTGTAATAGGATAGAAAAAAAATGATTTATATTCCAAGAACTCTGTGGATGGCGTTAAACTGACTACGTTACTAGGCGACAAATCGAAGAGGCATTAACAAAATTTAATTGTGTTTTCTGAATCTATCCTCGTTTTTCGCGCTTTTTTCTTAATTAATACTTTGTTTTTTTTGTACGTGATTTTTGTTTTGGCTTTCGCCCACGAAAGTTAATATTTTTGTGATGCAAGTGATGTAACAGTGATTAATTAAGTTTCGTTTTACGATCTCATACACCAAGTGAAAAATTACCGAACCCAGTATAGCGCCATCTATACAATGACAAGGGAAGAGTTAAAAAAAAACTCCCTATTGACTACATAAAGTTAAATGGACACATACAGGATAATACATTTACTTTGTTAGATGAAGTGGCGAAAGGCTTAATTCCAAAGTCATTTTGTTAAGAAAATGATAAATAGTTTCAGAATCTGCTGAGGTCAAACTCTGGCAGTCGAGAGTAGTTGCGTTTGTGGATAGTAGGCCGATGAAGATGCCAACCTTTAGGTGAAAATGTTGTTTTATATGCTTGAATATGTGTTTCTATAAGAAATCTATGGAAATGTTTCTAAACTCGTATATTGTTGAGCCCTGGCCTGCGACAAAGTTGGTTATTTTTGGTTAATCAAAAAGGGATTTTATAAAGGCTGATAAAGTACTCGCATTCATTATATTTTTAAAAACCCATAGACTCGTTGCACGTTGCGTTTACGCACTATAATCACGAAATAAATATCCGTTGTACGCGACATTATGTATATTTTCTGTATCTGGCCGTCAAAGTATAACAACTCCTGAAGTATTCACCAGGCAGCCGCCAGCAATTTCGTAAAGGTGCAGTTATCCACTACATATGCAACAGTTTAAGTGAAAACAAGTGATTTTAGAAAGGCTAGAATATGACCCATTCGACGGTATTTTAACATAAAATAACTTAGAAATAAGTGCCAAAATCGTATCTTATTACTAAATCCTTGCGAAACTGCAAAAAGAAGCAAAATTTAGGTGAATATTAAATGATTACCCATATAAAAGCTAGATATATATCGGTTAGATGTTTTTTACATAAGAAAACATATAGGAATATGCCAGACTCGAATCTTATTGATAAACCCTTGCCAGACTGCAAAGAAGTTGCAAAAATTTTGGCATTAAAAAATGATTTTGCGTAAACAGTTTTTTTTTCATATTATGTACTTCAGTACCCAGTATGCTATTTAAAAAAACACTAGACTTGTATCATGTTGCGTTTGCCCAGGAAGATCACTTTAAGGTTCATTGAGTAAGTGTGTCTCCCATACAATGGTCAACCTCAAATTGATCTTTTTCGGCAAACTCAACGTAATGCGATTCTGGTGTTTTTAAGAGCATACTAGGTGCGAGTACTTCAACATGTTAAAAATCTGCCATTCCAAAATCACTTTTTTTACCAAAAATTTTGCGGCTTTGTCGTAATTTGGCAAAGGTTTTACAAGATAAAAGTCTAACAACATTTTTATATGTTTGTTTATGTAAAAAACTAACAACTGATATATGCAGGGTGATGCAGGGTGTAAAGGACAGCCCCCCGAATACTGATAGGGTGTATTTAGACAATGAGACTAAACAACTTCCATTAAAAAAATATTTAAGAAAACGTCAAAATTCTTTTGACTTCCCATAGTCAACGCAATTAGGGAATGCAATCCGGATAATCCGCAATCCGAAAAATCCGGATATCCGCCCATTAAAACTACATTTTCAAATCCGAATTTGTTTAAACAAATCCGGATTTTTCGATCATTTTACGTTTTCATACATAGACGATAGATGTTACTGCTAGAGCATATGTCCAAATGTAGCGCGCGCGATGGTAGTGCGACTGCCTGCGACGCAAAGGTTCCGTGTTCGAAAAGAGAAGAGATATGTCCAAAAGGCTTAAGACATCTGAAAAGCTATATAAGCTTCACTAGGACCGAGATGAAGCTCATCCAAGATCTACAGCTATCTTCAGAGATATTAAAAGATACCGTAGAATAGAAGCTTTACAAAGAAGGGACGCAACATTCTTCTGGGTGAGCTCGCTCCATCTTAGACTCTGTCTCTGTCCTATGGCCTAGACTAGAGTCAAGAGCAAACCGATCCTTAATAAAAAAAAATAATTAATTACTGCTGATACTGCACTGAGGCTAATGATCAAAAGTAGAAAAACACATATCACGCCTATTATCCCTTGCGGGGTAGGCAGAGCGCAAACAGCCGCATAAAAAGGACATTTACGCCACGCCTGACAAATATTTGAGGGTCACTCGGAAAATTGTGTATCGCCATAGTGACAGGTTGACAGCCTATCGCCTAAAATTGCAATATACTTTACGCCTGGACAGCTTTTAACTCTTTACAAAGCACAAGTCCGATCCTGCATGGAGTATTGCAGTCACCTTTGGGATGGCTCAGCCAAATACCAACTTGCCGCTCTTGACTCGGTGGAACGCAGGGCCAAGAGGCTCATAGGCGACATAAAACTGGTGGACACCAAGCTACACAGCCTGGCACATCGCCGCAAGGTTGCCTGCTTGTCGGTATTTTATAGATTGTACTTCGGAGAGTGTGCTCAAGAGCTTCACGACCTTGTTCCACCAGCTCCCTTCTACCATCGGACATCCAGACGCACCGCCGGATACCATCCGTACCTGGTAGCCATTCCACCAATTCGGACTAAGCGCTTCCAGTCATCATTTATAATGCGCACTGCTAAAGAGTGGAATTTACTACCTGCGTCTGTGTTTCCAAAACCATACAACCCTAATCTCTTCAAAGTAAGAGTGAACAGGCTTCTTCTGGGTGAGCTCGCTCCATCTTAGACTCTGTCTCTGTCCTATGACCATAGAGTAGAAATCACATAGAGATGACACTCCCGCTCCAGACGCGCTCAAGGTCGATCCGTCTGGCTGTCTCTTAGCGAACAATTCAGTCGGGAGTGCGCTTCGCCGCGGAAACGTTCGTCGTGCGGGTCGAATTTTCATTTTTTGTGAAAAATTTAGCAATGCCGAATTATTGTGGTGTGTATGGCTGCAAAAGTCTTGCGAGGAAAACTCCGCATCTAAGTTTTTTTAATTTGCCTAAAGATGAGATTAAAGAGAGATGAAATATCTAGGTACCTACCATTCGTTATTATACGTAATTGTTGTGTGTACTCCTATTTTAACTTACGTAGGTACCTAGTTTCCATTTTCTAATTTTAACTACCTAGGTGCCTAAGTCATTGTTAGCTGATAATGATAAATAAGCACATTCGTATCGTAGGTATGTTTTGCACCTATTTTAAAATTCTGTACCTACCTATATAAAATGGTAAGGTAAGACTTTAAAACGGGTAAATATTTTGTTCCCACGGGAAAACTGTTAGCAGCGGTCGCAACCGCTTGACTGGCCGCTAGTCTGGAATAAAATTATTGGCACGTGACAGCCCCGACTTAAAGCGTGGGAGAGTGCGGGGCGTTACGGGCTGCGGGGGGAAGTAGGTATTTAAAGCGCGGCTTTTGGGGCCCAGACAAAGGAGTTTCGTTTCTATACGCAGTATTATTATCTATTCTTATGCTATGACCTAGACTAGAGTCAAGAGCAAACCCATCATTAATAAAAAAAAAAAAAAAATACACACCCACGGGTCCCTTAGTCGCCTCTTACGACTACCACGGGAATGAAATAGGGTGATGCTATTCTAAGCCGGCATCACAAGTAGAAAAAGCAGGAATATTAACAAGAAGTTACATGGTCTAAAAATATTTACAAGAAATCATGAAAAATCCGAATAATCCGGATTATCCGGATTGACCCCATAATCCGTTTTTGAGAATCCGGATATTTGATTTAGAACGGATTTGCATTCCCTAAACGCAATCGACTGATTGTAATTTTTTGACATTTCTAGGGGAAATTGTTCAGTTTTATTCTCAGAATGCACTCTATCAGTATTCAGAGGGCTGTCTCTTACACCCTGTATAGTAATTAGCCTTTAAATAAGCACTTTATTTTGAACCAAATTTTTGCAACTTTATCGCTGTCTCGCAAGTGTTAAGTCTTGCAACATTTCTAAATGTTTTCCTTTGTAAAAAACTATCAATAGGGACATATTGTACCTTTTTCGATATCACTTTTGTTCACCTAAAGGAGATTGACCATTTATAGCCCCTAATTGCGTCGCGCGTCACTAATCAAATTAAAGAAATATATAACATCGTCAATATTAACAAAAAAAAGCCAAGGCAATTGTTGCACAAACTAAACTATTTTTTAACGTTCATCAGCTGTGAACCATTTTCACCATAGATTTTACTGAGTTGTGCACTTCTTTTACACTGTTTACCGAAGAGAACGAATCAAGATCAATATACTCAAATATCAGCATTTTGTCTCGTTCAATGCCCAACTTTGAATAACTCTAGATCATTATTTTGTCCTAATTAAATAAGCATCTGTTTAAAAGGCATGGTTATTATCTTTGGCTTTGATGCGAGCCCTGCAAGTAATGTTGCAAGTTTGATGCAAAATAGTACGGGCATCCATATTTTCGTGGGCATGATCTTTTGCATATTCAATAGTTAACTGCACCTTAACGCTTTTAACCTTTACAGAAAAGGCATATCCACTCAACAAACTATACATCTATTTAAAAAATGCGCCATTAGTTTGGATCGAGGTTTTGCGAAAACGCATTTCAATAATTAAAAGCAGCATTAATAAATCCACAAGTTTTGAATTATACTTATTTTACTAAAGATAACATTTTATAGTTGAGACCGACGCAACATGAATTTCTCTTGGAAGCGTGTTATGCAATAGCAACGTGAGTGAGTCAAAGTTTAAAAAAGGCTAAAACAAACAATGCAACAATTAAAAAGGAACTGTTAGCAATCGTTTGGGGTGTTATATTCTAGTTTTTAAAGAAAATATTGGCCGGCGAATATAATGTAGGCATTTCGGTATGTATAGAGACTAAATAACGAGATTAACAGAAATGTCATTATTAACGACTATCACCTCTTGCCTATCGCCTACTTGTGACCATGCCACCTGCATGCCACAAGTAGGCAAATGTTAGGCAAATGATGAATAATATTCAAAAGTTTTATGTGTGCTAAGTATGGAAAACGACGTAAAGATAAATAATTTCGTAACCAAAGATAACCATTGCCAGAAACAAAAAAAAACAACGCATATAAAACAGCCGATAGAAATAACAACTACTGCCAACCTCCATATCGACTTAGATCTCCCTACCATTAAAGCCTATATGAGGGAAGCGTCTTGTCGCTTTTTCGACAGCGCTCCCCATCATAAAAATCTCCTTTTAATTGTTGCCGCGTCAAACTACTTCCCCTATCTAACCTTGCGATTTAAACACCATCTCAGACGCGTCCTTTCGGATGATGATGTTAATGGCTGCTGCTGCAGCCATTGCGAGTAGATCACGCTCCTCAAGCTTTTAAAGCAACCGACGGGCGCGGAGGTCCGTCATTTGTTCCCCATTTTGGTAACTACCGGCATGTACCGGATAGATTCAATCCTATTCGTTCGTCCCAGGACAACTCCTAAGCCAGTCCTGCCCCATGGGCACGATTGGGTTTGTTCTTTGAAAAATCACACAAAGTTCTCCGGGTAAGCCCTGGCTCCCCATCAGTCCAGTCAGGTGTAGGTTTCAAAGCCCCGGGGCTGAAATCGTAATGTCCAGTTTTGAAAAAATATAGATCACTTTTACCAATTACGCATTCGAAAAAGTAACAATTATTTAGTTAAGTCTTTGTTTCGGTTGTTTACTTACAGTGTAGTGACAATGTTTTGCACAACATAATCATGGCTGACACAGTTATGCACAACCTAAGCCTGCACAACAGTAGCAATGGAATCGAAACAATGTTGCCAATAACACCCCTGTACCAACACTGTACACCCCGCGCTTGCACGACACTATCATCGAAGACATCACGTGACCATTCTCAAATCAAATATGCTAGTAGTGCAGTGATTTGATCGATAGGTTTACATATTTGTTTAACCTAATCGATATTGTTTTTTCAATAAATAATTTTTGTTATATCATTAAATATTCTTTATTACGGGTTGGTCGCTCACTTCGTTCGTAACAACTCTAACCTAAGCTTTGTTTTTACTGCTGTGAGCTGTGCCCCTCAGACCTTGTGTGGGTTGCCTTATATGAAACGTTTGAATTATCAATCAATAAGTCGATGATAACCAATATAAGTACATCATTTCATTCACTGTGACGTCACTTTGATTTGATTCCTATAACACCCCTGCACACAAATTGTGACATGCCTTTTGGCTTTGGCATCTAGTAACGTAGTCAGTTCAACACTATCTACCGAGTTCTTGGAAAACTAAACTCTTTTTTGATTCTCAAAAGGAAAACTCCCTATTACAACTACATTGTCACGGTATTTCCCGTGAAATTGCGACAGATATAGGAACGAAGTTCATCTCCAGTAATATAAAACAGGTATTCAAATTAATTATAATGAACCATCTATTTTCCACTGATTGTCACCATGAAGCCATCGGAGCTTTGGAAAAAAGTCACAAGACTATGGGTGCGTATTTAAAGATAAATTGTCAATAGTAGTCCAACAATGGCAGTAGTTGGCTTCCATATCGTTTGTATATAACAACACCGTGCACAGCTAAACACGATATACGCCACATGAGATTTTTTGGTAAGATTCCAATAATCTGTACAGTGATTTTGTAAATCCTTTGTACAACTTTACTATGACAGTCACCCATTCGAGTTTAAGTACCTACGGGCTTGAGTTAGCTTATAAAGATGCCCAGAACAACTTGAAGATGATTGAGGAGAAACGTAAAACTATTTTTTCTGAAGTTAGGGTTAACCCAGTACCTAGTGTAAAAGCAAAATTATTATTTACTTGTTAAGAACGAGTTAGGAAATAAATTAGGTAAGGGTTTTTAGGTCCATAATAAGTTTATTTATTTGCCGTTTCTTGCACACAAAACATTAGAAGACACACGTACAAAGAATAACAACACAACAGGAGAACTTTTAAGTTTAGAAGATAAGGATGCAATGTTATGTAAGGATTTTGGAAAACGGTTAAACGGATTTTGTTCATCAGAACCGCACCAAATTTTTTAATGTTATCATGTTTAAATAAAACATAAGTCCAAGGAACAAGACGAGGTATCTCACAACTGGATCCACTCCTGACTGAATGGACGGTTTTAACGGTTTTCAAGCTGAACCCGACAGCCGGGAAAAGTTCAGAATATTTTTCAATGAGCATGTTCTGTGTTTCTTTATTTGTGTTTGTTTTTAACTTGATAACATTTTTATTGACTATCAAAAGTTTATTTTAGCCCCGAGGCAGTGCCTTTATGTTGATATTTTTATCCCGCCCGAGCCGGTTTTCAATTAGGACATTTAGGACATTACAAAATTGTTATAAAAAAACTGTGTGATCCTTTCTTTTTTTTACAATTACCGATCATGACGTCAATAAGTGATAATACTATCCTATATTGAATAAAGAATTTCAATTTCAATTAAGCTTCATAACAGATGGTAGACCCAAAATCGGTTAAACATTTTAGTTATAAATTATGTTTTAATGTGTTCATCGTGTTTATAAGTCAAAAATGTTGTGCCCCCTAGTTTAATTTTGTCTAACCTATTTAAAAACTTCCAATAAGATTCGAGTCTCACACCACATAGGGCTATTATCCACTATTTTCTTAAAATCTTTAAGGGTAAGAATACTTGTCTCTGTATCAAAGTCACATAAAAAATATACTTATTTTAAACTTTACTTGCTTTTGTCTTATTACAAGCTTTTATTTGACTTGCCGTGTTCGTTTGTTTGTACGGGTCAAATCTTGGAAGCAAAGTTTACGCCACTTAACGACTTCCGATTGATCAAAAATTGTGCATAGACATGTCAATTGGGTGACAATGCAACATTATGATATCAAAAAGCTGATAATGATGATGGAACCGGAAAGTGGTCATAGCATCTCAGAGATGAAACTATGTACCAATATCGAGTTTGGGCTCGTTGGAATTGTCTTGCCAACCACTCTTCAAATACATGGTAGCCAGGGTCTGATGATGGAGCCGGAAGGTGGTCATAGCATCTCAGAGATGAAACTACGTACCCCTTTCGAGTTTGGGCTATTATTTTCGTTTTAGTGCACTCAAATAAATAAAACCTTACTTCTAAAATCTTTTTTTTTATTATATTTTTATCCATATTGTTGCTTGCAATCGTTTCACTTACACTTGCAATGATTGATTATTCAGCTTTGCAATTACTTTAACTTGTTCACTAAATAGTTCTCATGTACGACAAATTTCCACAGCTCGTTGTAATGTATTGATATTGTAGTATTAGGTATTTTTTTAGATCTGTGTAAAATGCATCAAAAGATTCACTATCCAGTTGTGTTCGTCTGGTGAAGTAAAATGTGTTGATATTCTCATTCGACTTCGCCTTAAAATGGTCTTCAAATGCTTGAATTACCACTTCAAGTTTGTCATCTTCTATTATTTTATTCTTAAATGACGCTATAATTTTTTAAATTTCTTATGTTCATTTAATGACACGTAGTAACGACATTCATTTGCTTAATAGGTACTTCTTGACATTCGCACCATCAACTAGCCAGTGCCAATAGTTACATAACTACTTTACTATAATAACGATTTAGGGAGACAGCACGCGGGGCGCCTTCACAGAAGGCTTATGATCACTTAGTACTTTGTGAGAATTTTGCTTACACACACATACACACCAAAATTTACAGGAAAGGTGAGGATGCCACGCACGCCATATTACGTTCTTTATTGAAATCAGCTCAGAAGCGTTCTCGTATTGAAGTAAACCATGTAACGTTCTTGTGTTGAATCAAACTAATTATTGAAAAACTAATAACTCGTTTATCCTGAAAACTATGCATGCTAGATTATCAGATTCTTAGAGGTACGCCTTAATATTGATAAGCTTTACATTTCAGATGATAGCTGTAAAATTAAAAACTCATTTATTTTAGAAACGATGCATGTAAGACTGTCACCTTTTCTAAGATGTAGATCCTGACAAGTCTCAGATGAGAGCTGTCAAAAATGTTTACAAAGTTTTTGAAATTCTTTTAGTTTGGTATTTTTCTACTGAAAATTATTATACCGCCTGTTAATTAACTACTTTGTCAATTTGCTACTATGACATTCCCATACTTTGTCATTGTATCTTTGTATCTTTGATATTTTGGCAACGTTAACATTTTGCAAAGTTGTAATTTTGCGACTATATAAAAAACTTATAAATTGAATACAGTAACAACACGTGACGCGCTTCTCACATAATTTGCGACAGTAGCAACCCTAGCTTCTTAAAAAGTGACAATGACGAAAATCGTAAAGGCTCGAGTGAACTTTCTGAAAGCCTCTCTATTTTGTGCTACAATAACCATTGCACTGCTTCTGTTAAGTCATTTTATGATATGGTTTATAGATATATCGACTAGGAAAAAACAAACTCTTATATATTTTTGTTGGCCAAAATGATTTTTTAATTTTTAAGAGTTTGACCCAAAATTTTATTTTACTCCTGCTGAATAACTTCATATCAGATTACTAAATATTAACAAATTATAAAAAAAAAACGCTGAATATATTCAATATTTTTGAGTTGCCTGGTTGTGTTTCAGCTTAAAAAAGCTTTAAAATCCATAAAATTACGCTACATTACGTTATGCTCTTTTTTACCATCTTAAATTGTAAATAATTAAAATATGATACTTAAAATATTTGACCTCATTTAAAAACAAAAAAATCTCCAACTTTTTGTGATCGCATGTACTCATACTAGAACATTAACTTTCAATCCAAACATTAATCAAGCCATGCCTAAGTTTCTTGCTTTTTTACAAAGAATATCTGCCTAACATATGGAATAAATACTTAACATTCTTTAAAAAAAAATTATGGCATTTTTGAACAAAAATTATTATTGATGGAACTTATTTCATAACGATGCTCACTTCGGCAGCTAATTGTAGCTAACTGATTAGCTAGATATCTATCGTTAGAAGTATTATTTTAGAATGAACTGTTTTACTAAGAAACAACTTAGAAAAATATATTCGGTTCAGCAAGACTTGGAGATATATTTTTAATTAATGTACTCATACGAGGACACGCGGTCTCAGGAGGGTATAATAGTATTTATTCGGAAGGCAGGTCCAAATTAGTTTTCATTCGACGTCCGATCTTGGGATACACTTGGTGTGACACCTTTGGGACATTTGACTAGTCAAAGTACTTCTGACTGATTTCGGGTTTTTACATTAACATAATAACTTTATTATATGCAATCAAACTCTCAGGTGGTAAGGCTTAGTGTCCAAGCCTGACTGGGGAGGTACCACCGTCTTGAGCTTCCGAAATGTAAAACTACTTAGGGCTGGCTTCTTTTTCCAGACGTTATTAGTTTTATATTGGGTTGTTCAAGATTGCCAGCTTCATTGGGCACACGAGGCACTACACCTTATGCCTCAACTTGAGCCTATTTAAATTAACCATCTAGCTACTAGGCTCATTGTACTTACTAAAACAGATTTTTAAAACCATGTTGCCTTATAGAGACATAATATTAGAGTTTTAAACTTCTACATTACGTTTGAGTCCGATCGGAAATCTATCCCATATGACAATGTGCATGCAGACCATGATACTCAACAACTTTTCCCCGGAAACATATGTCAGGTCCGACAAAAAAATCGATGACCCATATAATTTTACGAACAGCTGACGAAAATTTTTCTTTTTACTTTTCCTATTTTTTTTTGTCGAAGATGAGTTTGGCTCAGTTTCGTTGTCTGAATGCACCCCATCAGTATTTTAAGTTATTATTAGTCCATAAGGTTTTAGAAAGATGTAAAAAAATGCTGTAAATATTGTCAGAAGCGAGTCAAGGGAAGCGCGAGGGCACTACCTACCTTTTCTCAAAGTGTTTCGTAGTTTTTTTTACCGTCATATTGTTAATAGTACAAAATGTTATTAGACATACTAACTTTAAGTTCCATTGCACTGATAAGTATTTTCGATTTTATCGATGACTAAACTTTCGAAATATGAAAAATATGCATGTCCCATTCAATAGTGTCGGCTTGAACGGGATGTCCAAACTATTTTTCATTCAATGTTGAAAAAACAGTTACGTGACGACCTACATTCGGTTTCATAAGTTTCATTTAGTCGTGTGGACTGGACACCCTTGGGTCACCCCTGGGCCACACTTGTAACACCGAATCGACAAAGTACCCTGATTTAATATCTGAAATATCTTCAGCATTTTTATAAAAGCTTTGTGTTAAGATAACACTCACTACCTACTCCAACAAACCAACTGGGGAACTGCCGGAGATCTTAACATTAAAGCACCTACTATTTATGCTAAAGTTGGCTGTGTTTGGCTTTTCATAGATTAAAATCAATCGATCTAAAATTCTCATTAAAAATATTCAAAAGTTTCTTTGGAATATATTTATTACTTTTGTTTTAACAAGCAGATTTCCGAATTTATTTTCCTTTTTGCATTTTTGTTACACCAGGTGGAAGAGCTGGCGTGCACTGCTCGCCCGGGGAAGTACCACCAGCCGCCCATAGGTGCACAATGCACAATCAAACTAGAAAATGAAAGATTCGTCTATTTATTTTCAATTTTGATTCCTGCATGTCTTGAGTACCTGTTGCGGACGTAGAACAGCCTTAAGCGTTGTGTTTCGATCCGCAAGGGTGGCAGCCGGTCCCTCTGCTTGCACGTGAGACTACACACAACAAGTCTCAAAGTGGGGATTTCTACTCTGCCCCAACTTAGCTTCAGTGATCACTTGACATCAGGTGGTCACTAAGCTCTATTCATGATTTTTAATTACCGATTCCTCTTTACCCTCAATAGTTTTGCTTTCTCATTCTTAGTTGTCACAAAAAGTACAAAAGGCGGTCGGTCCTTTTACAACTTTGCTTTCGTCACCGTTTAAATTAAATTCAGACCTCAAAAAAAAGTTATTTTAATTAGTATTATTACTATTTACTAGACTTGCTAATATAATCTACCTCTAGGAGTTAAATTCGCTAGACTGCCAATCGCCTCTCATATCATCTCTATTCATATAACAACTACTCCTACCTACATATTACACATCACATTAGCGACACCTTTCATTAGCAATAACTACTCCGCTATGTTACTTTTGTAACAGTAAAGTCATCGAATCCTAATTGATAAAATGTAGTATTTAGGTAGGTTAGAACTAGTATTTTGATCCCTTCCGTCAATAGGGATAAAAACTGAGACCTAGATAGTACGAGTGCGACTGGTCTGGTGCTATTTGTTTTTCTTCTTTTCCTCCCCATTTTTCCATTGACGGTTTGCGGCTAACCCAAAAAATTACGCATTCCGTCTTATGACTTATTTGTTGAAAGTGGCTAGGGTTAAGAATAGTTTAAGGATCGGACAGAACACACCCGCCGCAACACCTTTTATTTCGTGTTCTGTCCATTTTTCTTCTCTATGCTTCCTGCACGTTGTATTTATTTCAGCAGTTTCATTGCACCTGTAGTTTTTTGTTTGCACTGTTATTTTACCCACTGACTTCAATATCTGCACTTTTAATTTTCCTTTTTTACCTACTTAATGACTTTTAATATTTTTTAGTCTATTAGCTTGTTCAAGGCTTGCTGTTTAGATAAAATTTCAATCATGTTATTACAATCTGTGTGAAGTGATCTCTCTTATCGTACATTTTGTCTTACAGAGTTTATCTACTTTATTTTTATGTTTTGCTGCTTGTTTGATTTGCTAGTTATCCTCTATTGGATGGATAACTTAGCAGTCAAGGGCCGCAATTCACGAAAATATATGAATATGAATAATAGGATTAATCAAGTAGGTAGTACGTCTAGAATAATCGTTGGGACATACTAAACTCGTGCGTAACATATGCATGTCTACTAGTGGGTAGGTTTAGTTGATCCCTCATTTAGTCGGAGTTGTGTGGTAACATAACGATCAATGTTCAGTTTTTCGTACTAAGGTTATTTTCTAATTATATGCCTTCTTACGTAGCGGCTTCTACCGAGCATATTAAGGTATTGATTTGTAGGAAGTAGCTAGTGCTTATCAATCAATGTTTTAAGATATGTAGTTATATACCTATATTTACGCGTAACCATTATATGGCTTTATGATAAACATACTTAGATATAAGCGATTTAAACTATTTGAAACCATTTGAACAAACATATTGAGTTAAATTCATGGATTTGCCTTGCTTTATATTCGACATTATTGTGCCCATTCACAAGATTTTCAGAGATTATACCTACAAGGCATATGTCAAAAAGGGTAGAGAGCTTAAGTTATTGCGTCGAAATTGCGTCTACGACATGGGCACTCTCCGATTCCTTTCTATTCTTACCTGTCTGTCCTCTCCAGTTATTCCACATATCTAAATTAAACCCCCGGCGTGTCCTAGGGTTTCGGTCTCTTTTCCCCTTTGCATCCCGAGGTAACTCATTTTTCTATTTCACGCTGATACTTATTTCTTGAATTATGATTACTTCTTTCAAACTCGAATACCTATTACTCCCAAATTATAGAAATTCTCTGAACAATAAGATTTGTTACGGATATACAAAGGACAATGCTCAAAAAAAACCCAGACCCGGCATAAACGGTACATATCTCAAATTTTTCGTTAATATGGTAATTACATACTAAAAATAAAATATAGTGACAATTCTTTTTTTTTAAGTAATATTTTGCTAATTCTTTTTTCGTAGGAATAATTTTTAAACAGAATCAATTTTAAAAGTATTTTTACAGGTTGCTTCATTTTAGGTTGTATTATTAAGCCTGCTATTTCACTATTTCACTCGCACTTAAGGTTCTCTGTATTCTAATACCTTATCAGCTCAGGCCGTATGAGTCACTCATTGACCATTGTTGTAGTCTCGCTCACCTTACGTGGTCTATGCGCAGTCCTTCGTTGTACTTCGTTGAGATCTGTGCGTTTTTGTTTGTTTTGACATTTGTTAACTTATCCCGCTACATACGACTTTTGCATTGCACTGGACTTGAATATTACTTGGGTTGGGCCAGATACCAAGATAATTTCAATCATCCCGGCAATACGTTGGAAGATGTCATCTTAGGTTTAGATAACCATTGAAGGAAAAGCCATTGTAATATCTATTAATAAAACATATTTCATTTACCCTTGATTTTTTATTTACTATATTGCAGATTATGTATAAGGCGTCGTTGCCAAAATAGATGCATAAATGTCATATTTAGCACAAAAGTAAAGAAAGAAAAAAGAATTTCCCATTTTCTTAGTATAAAATATATCTCCTGACAAAAAACAACTAGCAATTAATGGCATTTAAAAAAAGATTTCGACAACGCCCCCTACCGAATATTTTGTCACGTACGAATACCTAAAATCTGAGATACATTTCATTTGCGCCGGGCCTGGGTTTTTTTTCCATACATTGTGAGCATTGTCCTTTATTAATTTAGGGAATAGTTGTTTAGATTCATGACTTCCTCAACATCCTCCTGTTACCTATGGTTACTCCTAATTTTGTACTCCGTGTTGTTCGGCATAATCGAATAATAGTACTAGAAGCAAAGTCGTTATTTGCCTTGTAGGGCAAGTTTGGCCATCGCTTAGTATTTATTTACCTACGCAATGAAGTAACAGTATTATGGTCGCCCTTTTGGCAGCTTTAGGTATATCTTAAGTAGTAGAATTAGATACTTGCTTATTATCGGTTGTACTTAACGTAGCTGGTAGTTAGATTTAAAGTTCATGTTCATATTTAAAGTTCATAATAAATTCAATGTAGGATTATTATATTAAACTTCATAGACATCATTTACATTATTATTAAATTTGGGAGATGACAACGGTATTGCCAACTTAAATTTAATTTGAACGACAATCATTGGTCTTCCATTGGTGTTATAATATACCTACCCTTTATATTGGGTTGAATGGTGTCGTTTTTGTAGTATAAATCACGAGTTGTAACATTAATGCTGTTATTGACATTAAAACGGATGATTGCACAACGGAAGGAACATGATTGGTGTCAGTTGAAAGCATCTCTATCCTTAGGTTATAACAAATATTGCAAAATCAGAAATGCAATGAAAAGTATTGGCTATATTTATAATTGAATTATTTCAAGTAAGTAGAAATTATGTAAAAGTATAGTAACTACCTATATCATACATTGCCCTTATTTTCTTATCAGAAGGTAATCCTCACGTAAGATTCGTAAGACGATTTGCTACTACCTAAACGGCTCAGTCGCAATAGTAAAAGCTAGTTGTGCGCCGACTCGAATGGCGAAAAACTAATTTACTAAACTAAATAGCATACGCTCCACAATCTTCGACTACCTACGACTTTTTTCCATAAAACCTTGCAGTCTGAATTTTGTAGACATAATCAAGGTACATATATGTTATAAAGTATATTTCATCTTATGGAGGGCGATAGGGGTGATAGCGCTGAGTTTCTCGCGCACTATAAAACTGAAAATCTTACTTATGTACAAAACGCAAAACACCTGCACAAATAATGATCATTGCATTGGGTATTATTTTATTATATCATATATATGATTAGTTCATAAAACCCATTCCTGAGGGGGTAAGCCTACAAGGTAAATTTAATTTCTTCAGCGCCCATTGAAACATAATTAATGGTCAACCAAGCTTTTAGATATGAAACTACTTTTGAAAGATAAAAAAGTTATCAGTTTTTAGAAGTGAGGTAATTTTATTGAAACTGGATATTCAAAAAGGGTCAAAACATCGAACGTATCTAAAGAAAGGTCGGGTGGGGTAAACCACCCAACATAATTTATAACTAATGTAATATGTTGTAAGTAAGAAAAAGTCTGTTTTGTCTAGTCCTACTGTCTTAACTTACCCGACCCTATCTTAATGAAAGAATCATATTTTGAACGAAATCAAACTCGTTAAAGATAATTAGTAAGGAGGTCTGTGATAAAAAAGAAACGGCTGATTGAGTGTAAGAAAAGTATTTGAGAAAGGTAATTGTTTAATGTATTTACTAGGTATTTAAAGAATAAAATGGCTAATATCTTTGTAAGTAACCACAGATGTATTACATTGATTGTCTAATATGTCTTATCATGTCCTGTATCGTTGAGAATTATATAAATGTAAACCACTTGTACTATAATATATCCATTAAAAACGCAAATATATGCAATATACCTACACACTTATGTCTGTTCGAGCTTAATATGTCTATTGTAGTTTAACTTAGTATATAAGAAACGTAATAGGGTAAAATAAGACATTAAATTTTATTAATGTATTGAGGTAACAAAAAGGGCCATTGACATGTATAATAACTTTAGCATACGTATATATATTTGTTGCAATTTTGTGTGCTCTTTCTGCCTTGCGCTACATAATGGACAAATAGTTATTAGAAAGACCTATGTACTTTTTTTATGAGTTTCAATAACGATTAGATCAAAACAAATATCTCGTGGTACTGAAACTGACCAGCGGCTATCATTGGAAGACTTTACACGACTAGGTTTTAACATACTTGTTACCTTAACAGGTCAAATAATTTATTATTTGTAAAAATGATAAAACTTCCGTGCAAAGAAATTGGTACAAAATTGTTATAAAAACGAGAAGATTGTGTATACGAATTGTTTTATTACATTGACGGATATCTTCTATATCGGATACGCTCGGATTGATTTCTTTTGTACATAAAATAAAGTTAATTTTATTTCATTCCATTTCTGTTTATTTTATTTCATTTATATTCATATCCTTTAATTTAATATCATATCCTTTCTTTTAATTTCATTTTATTTCTTTACAACTTATTTTTTCTGGTCACGAGAATCGTATGATATATATTAATCGACCGATCACTGAATACATAGAGGGCCGAGGACCTACTTACACAGTAGGTATAATCCGGTCGACGACTAAATAAACTTTTTGAGCGTGATATCTACCTCTAACCTCTATAGACGTGACACTCAACAGTTTGTTTCGAAACTTTTTTCATAATACGAACATAATTTACATCCCTCATACATTTTGTGTCATTTTTTTGTATGGGAGGAACTAATATTATCTAAGTTTTTTAAGACTATTCCACTGAAAAGACGTTTCGAAAAAACAAAAGTTAACTGAAAAATTAAAAGTAATATATAGTAAAGATTATAAGCAAAGGGAAAAAGTTATGAAAATTGACGAAAATATCGTTTTAAATTTGGATAAATTTGATCTTAAAGTTGCTCTGGGCTTGTTGCCATCGATGAATGATTTAGAGGAGAATACTAATTCACCTTAATTGACGCCATATAGCACTATAGTTGGCTACAGACAAGACAACACTTCCTAATTTGATTTATTTTGTGCTGTAAACCCGATTGTCTCAGTAAGCGAAGCTAAAGCTTAGAAACTGTAATGGGACTGTCGACAAATAAGCAAAGGATATGCGAATACACTTTTTGCCACAGAAAGCTGCTATTGCCATCCTTGCCAATATGCAATTGCACTTGCTGCATTCCAATGCACGGCTTACGGCAAAATGAGAAGTTGGTAAAAGACTAAAGCGAAGATAGTTCTTACGCATGGTGAAGCAAGCGCATAAAAAATATTAGACGCTGAAATAAAAACCGATGAAGCTTCTGTCGGCGGGTTGCGAAATTGTAGGCTCAGTATTATCATTACGTCTCGAGATTTATCCACGCTGATAGATGCTAAACAAGCAGTCAAGGAGGAGGACTGTGGGTCAGTGTCAGGATAAGTTGACGTGATGGGAATGTACCGACAGAAAAAATCGTACATATCCCAACATTCCTTATAGAAGATTTACTTCTTTTGACACCCCGTGTCGTGGTCATTACAACAATACACGTGGGCGGAGCTACTGCAACTGCACTTCACAGGTACTATAATTTTCAGACACGAGGCAACAAAACTCTAGCCAGAAGCGGATCTCAGCCCGTGCAAATTCATCAAGTAGTAAGTATGGACAGTTTCCTCTAAAATTTTCAATAATAGGAACGTGAACTACCTACATCTCGCAGCAGCAGAACAGGACTTGTCTCATTTTTTTGAACCTGACTACAAGCACATAATTTACTGAATAGAGTAACACTTAACATAGGAACTCAAAAACACGATTGGTTATTAGACTCACAAGGTTCAATTTCAGCTGCAAAATTTAAAAGCATACAAAATTTGCTATCTCAAATTCAAAAATGAAATCTCGTGATGACTTACATATGGCAAATGCGTTTTTTTACATTCGCGAATATCCGGTTTTTAGTTAAGATACACCTATTGTCAATGGTTTAGCGGTAGTCTCGAGTTGAACACATCTGTGACCTGCTGGTAAATAAAAATAAGTGATTTGATCAGAATAATAATTCTAACGAAATCCGATGTGTAACACCACTGTGCCAGTTTTTAGTTTTGTATATAAGGAAACGTACATAAATGTTGCCAGACTCTTATCTTCTTGCTAATGCCCTTGCCATATTCTAACAAAGTTGCAATTATAAACGTAATTTTATTTTTTAAGAGGCTTGTTTTTTGATATGTTAGAGTACTCGCACCCAGTATGCTATCAAAACACCAGACTCGTATCATGTTTCGTTTGCCCAAAAAGGTAATTTTAAGGTTGACCATTGTATGGGATATACACTAACTCAATGAACCTTCAAAGTGATCTTTCTGGGCAACCGCAACTTGATACTAGTCTGGTGTTTTATTAATAGCATACTCAGTGCGTATACTTCTACATATGAAAAAATATGCCTTTCCAAGATCAGTTGTAAAACCTCTATTTATAAAATTTTGTCGCAGTCTGCCAAAGGTTAATAAAACAAAAGACTTGTATCACGTTGCGTTTGCTCAGAAAGATCATTTTAAGGTTGACCATTGTATGGGAGATACACTAATTCAATGAACCTTAAAGTGATCTCTCTGGGCAACCGCAACTTGATACTAGTCTGGTGTTTTATTAATAGCATACTCAGGGCGTATACTTCTACATATGAAAAAAATATGCCTTTCCAAGATCAATTGTATGACCGCCATTTTTAAACTTTTGTCGCAGTCTGCCTAAGGTTAATAAAAACAACAGACTCGTATCACGTTGCGTTTGCTCAGAAAGATCATTTTAAGGTTGACCATTGTATGGGAGATACACTAACTCAATGAACCTTAAAGTGATCTTTCTGGGTAAACGCAACTTGATACGTGTCCGGTGTTTTTGTTAATAGCGTACTGTATGCGAGTTCCTCTTCACATGAAAAAAAAATAGACTTTATAAAATCACTTTCTAATGACCATAGTTTTGCAACTTTTTGGCAGTCTTGGAAGGGTTTAGCAACAAGATACGAATCTGGCAACATTTCTAATGTGTTATAATATTAAAAACAGTATCAACTGGGACATATTCTAGCTTTAACAACAAAAAAAACTGCTTACGCAGTGGTTAACACAACGGCTGGCGGCTGGCAGATTAACCCCTCAGGAGTTGCTGTACGAGCCAGATATAGAAAAATACATAATTTTGCTTACATCAAGATATTTTTTAATACTACCAATACTACTAATACTAGTAATACTACCAATGGTGATCAACGGACAACGCTTAAATGATTATGCAGCGCAAACAAAATGTGATAAAAAGCCATGTGCGAGAATTCTAACATTTGAAATAAAATAGCCTTGACAAAATCTCAATTTTTACAATAAATTTACAAAATTTTCGCGATATGGCAACAAGATAGAAGTTTGGCAACATTTTAATGTTTTTAAATATAAATGACTAAATGTTCTAGCCTTAACTAAATCACTTTATTTGTTTTTTTTTTAACTTCAGCAGCTCACTGCTTCCAAACACAACCACTCCCGGCTGCCAAACTTATACTAAAGGCGGCGCCGACCGTCCAGTGGCGCCATCAGCTGTTTTTTAATAATTTCTTAAAATCTTGAATAAACATTAAAAATCTAAGATGGACAAATTGTTGTCCTATACGATAAGTTTATTTAAAGGTACAACAATAAGTTTTACATTGTTATGCATCTTTAAAATCACTAAAACGGAAAACGGTTGCCACCATTTTCCGTTTTAGTGATTTCAAATTTAAAACACAAGTAAAAGCTCATTGTTGTATTTTGGAAGAAACTTATCGTAAAGGGCGTCAATTTGTCCGTTACAGATTTTTGATATTTGTTTCAGATTAAGAGAAATTAGTTAAAAACATGGGAGGGCGCCACTGGATGGTCGGATTATGCTCGGCGCAGGCTTAAGTAATCCTTAGAAAGCCCAGATTCTGAAATATTAATCACTATCTTTACGGATGCAGTTTGGAATAACGCCCCTCGCCGCGTGGCGTTTATATTTTGAGTGACGTTGAAGTTAAATGATATCATGGACGTGCTTGATAAGAAATGAGCATAGTAAAAAGATTTTATTGCAGATATTGTAAGAGAAATAAAAAAAAAAAAAGATTTTTCCGGGTCCCAAATAAGTATGTTTACTATGAAATCTACAGATATTAAATAACGAAGATGAATTTATTCATATCTTACCTAAGCAGGAGTTAGGCGAATGTTGAACAATATTAAAAAGTATTATTTTCAGCCAAGTATGGAAAACGATGTAAAGAATTTTGTTTTCAAATGTCACCATTGCCAAAAACTAAACTATACAACGCATATAAAACAGCCAATCGAAATAACAGCAACTGCTAATCGAAAATGTAGATAAAGATAGTCGGTTGTTTACCTACAGATTATAATTAATTTATTACAATTAAAACTAAATCGTTAGTAACTTCTCGCCTTACAGTGTATATTATCAAAAATTTTAGATGCGTAGCCATTGCGTTCAAAAGATACGGTAAGTGTAGCTCTATCATTGATGATAACTTCGTTTTGAGATACGACTTCCCTCGGGAAATTGCTACTGATTGAGGTACGGAGTTCAACTCCTGTAGGTACTATGAAACACGTATGTGAATAACTTAAGATAAACCTATCTACTGTTTATCACCATGAACACATTGGAGCTTTGGAAAACAGTCACAAAACTATGGGTGCGTATTTAAGGATAATGTGGCAAAATCAGACCAAAATTTGAAATAGTTTGCTTCCATATTGGTTGTTTGCGTATAATAACACCGTGCGCAGCGAAATACGATATGAACTTGTTTTTGGTAGGACTTGTTTATTACCTAATAATCTATATCTATATAAAGTGATTTTGTAGATTCTTTGCATAACTTCGACGGTTACAGTTACCCATTGGAGTTGTAGTTGGCTTCAGTTACCTCATAAAGATTTACAGAACAACTTGAAGATGAATAAAGAAAAACGTTAAACTAATAAAAGGATGTCCCAGATTTAAACAGACAGATTTTACTATTCTAGCCAAAGAAAATATCAAAAAAAAAGTGTTTCGATGGTAGCCACGCGAAACCAATGTATCAAATTGGCAGGAATTTAGAAAAGTGGGTGCTTGCTTAATATTCGAAATGAAGCGAGCTGAATAAGAATTGTTTGCAAAGAGAGATTTATTACTGTAACCGTAATGGAAAACAGAGAATCGTTATGAGGAATCGGGAAGGACCCTTATTCAAATAGATCCTCTGATCGAAATAATAAAAAGAAAACTGGTCGAAATTTAAAAAGAGTAAAAATCGTACCGTTAACATTTTGTGGGGATTGTGGCTGGCAAACTGAATATATCCAAGTCGAGTGTATCAGGGATTATGTTTCAATACTCAGGCATTAAGGCTTTTGTGAACTTCCCCGTTCCTAAATAGGTACAAAAGATCAAGAATTTCAGGTTATTAAGGGTGTACAGTGTGCGTAGGATAACTAATGTTGACGGTTTAACTCAAGACAAATACGTTAAGTTTGCTACTATTGATTTAAATGGCATAGCAAAATTCTTTTGTATTGTCTGCAAACCTCCTTCTTATAAAGCGACCCAGTACATTAAAGTTCTACAATGTCTGGATAATGCTATAATAATACATTCTACATTTAAAGTAATTTTTGTTGGTGATTTCAATTTTAATTTATTTCATAATAATGTCAAATGAAATTAAGAGCTCTGACAGCTAGTTTCGAAAATTAAAGCCCGATTCAGTACCACACCCAGATATTTAGGGTGACTGCAGTGTGTAATTGGAACTCCTGAACAAGCAATTTCGAGTTATACTTACTCTGTTATAGTATTATTAAGATATACTGTGTAACAGACCATAAAGAAGTAGTTTTTAGGTACAAAGTTGATATGCGTGTTTGTAGTGTATACTTAAAGACTTATATCTTACATATGCATTGAATTAAATATATATGTATACAATTGTATGATATACGTAAGAAGGACGTTATACGCTCTATTTAGTACCTAACTGTGCGTAAGTAATTGTCATAGTCATAGGTTAGTACTTCCTTTTAATTTTGTTAACAAAACAAAGTTTATTATCCAAGACGCAATGCAGAGTTATAAAAAATTCTATTTTTATTGCTTATATTTTTTGAGTGATTTCTACTCGTAAAACTGAACTTCTTACCCCAAGTAACAATGGTAGAAAAATAAAAAAATATTACATTCATACTCATACATGCTGGCACATTATTAGATTATTTTTTAGCTGCTGTCCTATGAACTAGACTAGAATCAAGGGCGCGGTTTGTTCCCCATTTTGGGAACCACCGGCACATGCCGGGTAGATTCAGTCTAATCCGTTCTTCCCAGAATAAGTCGTAAGCCCAAGGGCGCGATTGGGCTTGTTGTTTAAACAACCACAAAACTTCTCCGGGTGAGATACTGCTCCCCACCATACAGTCAGGTGTAGATTTCATAGCCCCGCTAAAATTGTAGAATCCAGAATAAAAAGGTTTGACGGCTCTCTGTTGAAACGACAATTCAAGGTCCCGTGTTTATTATTTGTCTAATTACTTGATTAGGTATACCTATTGTAAACTTTTCGGATATATACCCACATTTTGAATTATCATAAAGCACTTTCTTATCAATTATATATCTAAGCTTATAAGTTATATATTCATGCTTCAAAACTGATTATCGCAATATGTGTAATAATATATTTTAGCATGCGGGCTCCATTATAATGTCTCTGAGTCTAAGTAGATGTTTTTCTGTCTACGAAGGACCTACCTTGCGATCAAATTTAAATTATTTAACATTTTTGTCTTAATGTGTAAGAAGAATTTAAACCTAGGTACTTAACGATATCATATACTCCTCGTAGGACTAATAAAATGTCTTGGATACCGGGCGTGTTCGGATTGTCAGCTCTTAAGTACTTACACATGTATGTTCTATCCAATGTCTATAAGAAGGTACTTAGCTATAAGCTTAATGTCTATAAGGAGTCTTTTTGTGATGTATCATGACATGTATTTTAAATACAGTTTTTTTTTAATAATTTATATCTCTACCAAACATTAATAATTTTATTACTCTTTACCTTATAACGTTCATACCAAACACGCAATTGATGATAATAGATTTATTAAATGATGTTAATTAATGAAAATCTTATAAACAAAAACTATGATTTTTAAATAATATTTTTAAATCATATTGATGGAATTATAATAAACATAACATCACTAATCTTTAAATGTCTGATACCTACTATAACTTATGTCAATAAAACTGTATAATTGTTAATCTTTCAAATAGTTGTAAATTTTAGTAACTAAGTATGCAGTGTTACTCATTTATTAGTCTAGCACTCATGATTGATTTCGGTAACTGATTGGTCAGCGGTCTTAGTTCGGTCTTAGGTTCTAATCCCTGGTTTATTCGTAAGGGTCGAATTATATTGAGCGATTCTGCCGCTACAGCGCGAAACAACCAGGATTTTTGTAGCGAATTAATAAGGACTTTTTACGAACAATTTGTATCATAAATTAAAATACTTAATTCGTTCGTGTATAGTTGCAAACATGTCCTTGTAAGCGCGCGAGAATCGGCCCGCCACACGGAGAGACACACAGTTGATAAAGATATGATAACATATATCATCGTCACTTTGTGAAGTTGTTCTAAGTTTTGTATCGACGGTAGAATGTGAATGTGAAACATAGCACTATTTCCTCCTTGATATAACTCTCTCTTCCCACACTGATATCAATCACCCTGCACATTTGAATACTTCTAAACATATACTATATAGCTACTAAAAATCACCTTTCTGTGGACTAATTTGACATCTCTAATAGATAGCAGGAGATAATGTTAATTTGCCTGAGTGTAACAAGGCTAGACTGTTGTCACAAATTTTAAATTAGTCCAATGAATGGTGGTAGGTCGGTAGGTAGGTATAGTTTATGAAAAGTTGCACTACAGGACCGACTACTACCAGTTTCTGCCTTTACACACGCAGCCTAATCTGTGATGCATACACTATGTACACATTTACTTACCTTTAACAAATTAATAAAATAAAATACATACAGCTGTTGTAATTTGTCTGTGGTTCCGGTAATTTATCCGTGTAAAACAGTTTTAGCGTTAAGGTTACATATATAGTTGTTATATCTTAAACTAGAGTCAGAATCTTTGCAATGCAATGCTTTTTATGTATATATTATGTGCAAGAAATAAGACGATGATGTTCTCATACAGGTGTTTAACCATTAATTTGCTGTTGTCATAACTTAAGTAACTAACTTTTCCCCTTTTTTGTTGCTCTTAAACATTTTAGTTTTCTTTGGAAATGATGATCATGACATTTACACTGTATAAGAGTTTTATTCTTCCTGCTCCTGTACACCTGGAGTTCCTCAAAAAGGACATAGAGCCATAAATTTTTTTGATATACTGATTCCCATGACTACTAAGATAAACAAAAAAAACCTGAAATATAGTTTGAGCTTTTTGTTTAGGGGATTTGATTTGCAAAATAAGTTTCTCGATGTAATTTGGCTCCCATTTATGAATGAACTATATGAAGGTAACTGTTATTTGATTTTACATAGAGTTAATTAAGTATGATGTTTACGAATACATAGGATACCAAAAGCATGAAATTTGTGTCATACAGAATTAAATGTTTAAAATAAAGTATTTTAGTTTCATTTCATACTTTGCGTACCTACCTACGTAGATATTAGAAATTAAATTCATTTGTATGGCATCACAATTACTGTGAATAAATGATCTGTCTGTAAATAATCTAAGTCAGGGAATACACAACCTAACTACCTGTCCGGTAGCTAGGTTTGGTATACGGGTATGCGACCCCGGCTTCCCGAGCTACTACAACCTCAAACCTAGTTATCCGAGGCCGTAGTATCCTTAAACCTTACTTCCCTTACCAAGTCATATCTTCCTTTCCTACACCTTCTTCCTACCCAATTCCTGTTTCCTTTCCTTTCCGCCAATCCAAGGTCTGCCGCGCCAATGGATGCCTAGCTAGGAGTGTGCCTAGCTTAACTGTATTGCCCTGAGACCGGGTGAACCCAGGTTACGACTAACCTTATCCTAGCATGCGGGGCTCTGCCAGAATTGACATACTGATTCCTATGCTACTCATGATAAAACTATGATTTCTTTATCCGCCAACGGATTTGGTTTTGAGTGGCTCAAAAGCTAAAAAGGAACAAGCGGTGTTATAGGATAGTGTGCAAAAGGTTTTGAAAGGTTTTAATATACATACATACATAAATCACGCCTATATCCCTTACGGGATTTAATATAAATGAAAGGATTATCATGCTAGGTGATTTTATTGGATGTGTGGGTATAAAGCGTGATGGGTATACGTTCTTGGAGCGTTTGGAGACGAACGAGTATATGAGAATGGAATGAGTATCTTAGTGATTTGTTTGGAGTGGGATTGTCTTGTGTCGAATACGATATTTCAACACAAGAAGATTCATACATATACATAATGTAAGAGCAGTAGTTGTATCATTAAATAATACAGTGTTGAGCAAGGACTGAAAGCGGAAAGATTGCAAGAAGAGATAAGAAAGGAATATTTCAAAAGGTAGAAGGATGAATTTAATTAGCTAGATGAGATGAATGACATTAAATATAGCGGGTGTGAAAGTTCCTGTTGAATTAAAAGAAATTACTAGACGGGCAAAAGGTAATACGCAAAAGACTGATTGTATGAGTAAAGTTGTGCAAGAAGTTGTTCAGAAGAAGAAGGAAGCATGGTTAGATTTGTTGGATAGTAAGGCTAACCCAAAAACGAGAGATCAGGATATGGAGAAAGCACGAAAGGAAGATAAAAATTTCAGAAATGTAGTAAAGAAGACAGTGGAACGAAAAATAGGTGAGTTTGACAGGAGGCTATCAGAAAACTTAAAAGTTTTCTGGAAATCTGTATGGACAACTCGAGGAAGAACAGCACAATCAGAGTTGAGTTAGATTTGGTGCCAGGATGGTAGTATAATAAATGGTGAAGAATATGTGTTGGACAGATGGAAGGAAAGTTTTAAGAGCTTGTTTGAAAAAGGAGATCTAATACAAGATGAGACCATGCATGAAGGAGAATACAGTGTTAATTAAAACCAGATTGAAATGTATGAGATTATGAAATCTGGTAAGGCTCCATCCATGGTATGATAGTGTCGGTTGAGATGCTGAATACTGGCAAAGGCATTTTTAAACTTTATTTGGGAAGCGCCCAAGTGCTAAGTGTTTTGTGCAAGGCTGTAATAGTGCCATAGATAGTTGTTTGACAGATTTAATAGTATGAATATAGATAAATGATTGGTTCGCTTTCATCTAAGAGTATAAATAATGACTGAGAATGAATGGGTTACTCGTAAAATGTCTTCTCTATGCTGATAACACATACATAGGGTGCAAAATTAGCTTTTACAGTATAGTAGTTAGGTCAGCCCTCAGCGTAATTCCAAAAGTGATTTAATATCGTAAAGAAAATGATTAATATTTTCAGAATCTGGGTTTTTTAAGATTACTTAGGTCAAAATCAGGCAGGCGAGAGTGGTTGTTGTTGGAAGAAGTAAACCACTGCAAACAAATATAAGTGATTTCACAAAGGAAAAAATATGTGTTATCTAGTAGTTTTTATATAAGAAAACATTTAGAACTGGTTCCACGCTCGTATCTTGTGGCTAAATCCTTGCTCATCATCATGATATATTGTGTCAATGTTGCAATATAGTTGGAAACAAAAGTTATTTTCAAAAGGTTTGTTTTTCCATATGTTAGAGAACTCGCATCCAGTATTATATTTAAAAACACAGTATGCGTAACATAATGATTTA
This sequence comes from Tuta absoluta, assembly GCA_027580185.1. Taxonomy (NCBI): domain Eukaryota; kingdom Metazoa; phylum Arthropoda; class Insecta; order Lepidoptera; family Gelechiidae; genus Tuta; species Tuta absoluta. The sequence continues at coordinate 32,644,391 of JAQAHW010000001.1, read as the reverse complement.
AAGGTTGAGATTCAAATCGATCATCTTAAGGGGAATACTCGGAATAAATCTGTAGTAGTAAGCAAAATTATTTATATTTTCTCTATCCAACCAGTATTACAACACCAGAGGTGTTGGTCTGGTAGCCAACAGCAGCTGCGGTAGTGCAGTTATACCGTGAATACGCAAAAATAAATGTGAACAAATAGTATTTTGTAAAGGCTAGAGTATATAAGACACATACGAAAATGTTACCAGACTTGTATTTTGTTGCTAACCTCTTTCTAGACGGCGATAAAATTGCAAAAATTTGGGTTAAGATAAAGTGATTTTACAAAGGCTGGATTATATGTCAGCCGGTAATTTTATACATAAGAAAACATTAAAAAATGTTTCCTTGACTCGAATCTTGTTGCTAAACCCTTGTTGGAATGTGATAAAATTTTGGTCATAAATAAAAATAAGGATGATATTTAGTATGTAGAAGTAGTAGCAACCAGTAGGTATGATTATAAACACCAGATTCGTATCACGTTGCGTTTGCCCAGAAAGCTCACTGAGGTTCATTGAGTTAGTGTATCTCCCATACAATGGTCAACCTTTAAATGATCTCTCTGGGCAAACACATCGTGATACGATACTTGTGTGTTTTAGCATACCTACTGGATGCTACTACTTACTTACTAAATATCATACTTTAAACAAAATCAATTATTTATGAGCTACATTTTATTACAGTCTGCCAAGAGATTAGCAACGAGATACGAGTCAGGCAACATTTATAATATTTTCTTATATTAAAAATTACGTACTGACATATTCTAGCCTTTATAAAATCAATTTATTTTCACCAAAATTTTTGCAACTTTATTGCAGTCTAGCTAGGGTTTAGCAACAAGATCTCTGGAAACATTTTTATGTTTCTTTATATTCTAGCCTTTTTCAGAATAACATTTTTCACATTGAATTTTGCATATTCAGTGATTAACTGCACCTAAACGCAACTGTTGGCGGCTACCAGACCAACACCTCAGGAGTTGCAAAACTGCAGATAGGAAAATTATTCATAATTTTGTTCACAATCAGATTTATTTCGTGTATTACCCTTACAATGGTGATCAATTATACGGTCAACCTTTACATGATCATGCTGCACAAACTCGTATTTTTTATATAATGATGGGTACTCTAAAATATGAAAATACCAGTCTTTTTAGAATCTCATTTTTACCAAATTTGCAACATTGTCGCATATTGGCAAGGGTCTTACTACAGAATACGTGTCTGGACAAATTTCTATATGTTTTCTTAAATAAAAATACTATTATCTGGCACATATCAGGACCTTTATAGAATCCCTTTTTGTCACCTAAACTTCAGCAGCTTACTGCTCCTTAACGAAACCACTTTTAGTTGCTAGACTTTAATCTAAGTAGGTAGTCCTTTGTCACTAGCACCTTTCAGTGACAAAAAATTACTGCCTGCGCAATACGCAATTGATGGGGTAACCAAATCACTAGCCATAAAGATTTTTACATTTGGTTTTAGTTTTAGTTATGTTGGCGATATTGATTAAAATGGCTACAGTTTTAACAAGGTTGTATTGTTTCAAAATAATCTTTGTGGCTAGTGATTGTCGTTTATTCATAATTTGGTTTCTCAAGTAATTGCGTATTCATGCAGATATTAACTTTCACTTCGCGGCCCATAAGCCTTAATTCAGAAAATTCTATTCCTTTTCTTTACAAAATCAATGTGGAAACATGTCTGTACTTACTTCCTAATGTATTCCACATAACCAGCGGGTGGCATTTCAGTGCCTGGCCCTTCTGTGGTGTCGCACGTTGCTCCGACATGACGGAGTCGTCGTGTCGCAACCCGGCCCGCTCCCGGCGCGGAACACGTCTCGAGCCAGGCCGCCTGGCCGCTGCTGCCGGCCGTTCCTCGACTCGCCCGTCACGGCCGCCCGACCTGATGACAACCTGCAAGCGCACCTTGCACTCTTCTACTAACTAAATAAAATGTTTTGATACAAGGTTAGGTCCCACGCACAGGCAGGTACTCACGCACGTTACACACTACGCAAATTTTGTGAACAAAAACATCAATAAATACTTAGATTAGGGCACACATTTAAGACTACACCTCATCTGCTGTCGCTGGCCCAGGCGTCCAGAACAGCCTGGGCCCGGTTCGATTTTGCTGGTAAGTGATAGTAGCTTAGGCCGACACTCTGCGGGCCGGTCTTGGAGGGCGTTTGTGTCCTTCAAAAGCGGAGGGCACCAGCTCCGTGCCTGGGCCGGCCTAAGAGGCCGTTGGTGCCTACCGCCTCAACACAGACGTGGAAGGTACCAACTCGGCGACTCGCATGTACTCCGAAACCAAAATAAAATTTCGTTTCGGAATGACATCCGCGTCAAACGGTCGGTGTGCATGTGACGACCAGAGAGTTTTTTATATATAAAGGGGTAGATCTATTTTTGTAACTCCATCGCTATCAAGTGTTTTTGATACGGGCTGCCTGAACTACTTTTATATATATTATTCTTATAAACTCCCCCAAATATATAAAGTACTCTCTGCTGAACTGTGAATTTTAAAAAGCCTAGATGGGAAGCTTTATAGGCTGGAGTCAATGGTTTAATAAATTTACATAAACCGCAGATAGCGCCTAGCAATACAACCTTGTTTCTTGAGGCTGTAAATTTCGGCGTTGTTTTTATGTAAAGTTTAAGTAGACCCCAGTCAATAAAGCTCATACTCTCGGTTTTTTAAAATCCCAGTTCTGTCATGTCATGTCATGTCACATGACATGACCATGTCCTATGACATTACGTATAGCATGTCATGTTATACGTGATGTCATGCCACGTTTCATGTCATAGGACATGGTCATGATGTGTCATGTCATAGGACATGGTCATGATGTGTCATGTCATAGGACATGGTCATGATGTGTCATGTCATAGGACATGGTCATGTATCATGTCGTAGGACATGGTCATGATGTGTCATGTCATAGGACATGGTCATGATGTGTCATGTCATAGGATATGGTCATGTGTCATGTCATAGCACATGGTCATGATGTGTCATGTCATAGGACATGGTCATGATGTGTCATGTCATAGGACATGGTCATCTATCATGTCATAGGACATGGTCATAATGTGTCATGTCATAGGACATGGTCATAATGAGTCATGTCATGGGACATGGTCATGATGTGTCATGTCATAGGACATGGTCATCCATCATGTCATAGGACATGCTCATAATGTGTCATGTCATAGGACATGGTCATAATGTGTCATGTCATGGGACATGGTCATGATGTGTCATGTCATAGGACATGGTAATGATGTGTCATGCCATATGTCATGAGTAATCACATATGGCATGACATGACATAACATATGACATGTCCGACCATGTCCTGTGACATAACATATGACATGTCTGACCATGTCCTTTGACATAACATATGACATGTCTGACCATGTCCTTTGTATGGCATATGACATGACATATGACATGACATGTGACATGGCATGTGACATGACATGTGACATGACATATGACTTAACATATGACATGACATATGACATGACACATGACATATGAATGACACATGTCATATGACATGACATATGACATGACATATGACATGACATATGACATGGCATATGACATGACATATGACATGACATATGACATGACATATGACATGACATATGACATGACATATGAAATGACATATGACATGACATATGACATGACATATGACATGACATATGACATGTCATAGGATATGGTCATGTGTCATGTCATAGGATATGGTCATGTGTCATGTCATAGCACATGGTCATGATGTGTCATGTCATAGAACATGGTCATCTATCATGTCATAGGACATAGTCATAATGTGTCATGTCATAGGACATGGTCATAATGAGTCATGTCATGGGACATGGTCATGATGTGTCATGTCATAGGACATGGTCATCCATCATGTCATAGGACATGCTCATAATGTGTCATGTCATAGGACATGGTCATCCATCATGTCATAGGACATGGTCATAATGTGTCATGTCATGGGACATGGTCATGATGTGTCATATCATATGTTTCATATGTCTTATGTTTCATATGTCATGTTTCATATGTTATATGTTTCATGTCATATGTTTCATATGTCAAATGTTTTATATTACTTATGTTTCATATGTCTTATGTTCCATAATCAAATATCAAATGTGTCACATGGCATATATGACATGAGACACATTTGGTATTTGTCATTTGTGTCTTATTACATATCATATTATACGGTTACCGTAGAATATGAACGCTTTGCCCTCGTCTTCATCTTCTTTGGTAAGATATTATAATATGGTATAGTATGATGATATTGACAAGTATCCTGTATTTATTTATCTAATGAACAGTTGCATAATAGTAGTATATGCAACTGTCATACAATGGGGGTCATTAGAATGCGAGTGGCTGTTTATGATAAATGTTTATTCTAATCACGAGTATTCTAATGCCTAATTTTATGCACTCGCATACACCATTTAATCTACACTCTACAAAAAAACTCTGTATACACTTTTTCAAACAAGGTCAAATTCAATACGAGAACGTAATATGGGGTTCTTTACTTTAGCACTTGTTCAGATGTCGAGTCAGCAACTGAACAACAACTGAACAACAGCAGAACAGTAACCTAATAAAACAACTGAACAGCCACAGAACAAACAACATTTGACTATAGAAATCTGCAATCTTCCGCCACACCTGTCAGATGTTGTTGTACGCTAATTGCTCGTTTATTATTCGGTTGTTGTTCAGTTGTTTTATTAGTTTGTTGTTCGGTTGTTTTTTAGTTGTTGTTCAGATGTTGAGTTGTTGTTCCGATGTTTACAATTGTTGTTCCGATGTTTTTCAGTTGTTGTTCAGATGTAGATAGTTCAGTTGTTGCTCCGATGTTGTACAGTTGTTGTTCCCACAGAACTATGACTAAAGGAATAGAAATCAGACTAAAAAAACAACATTATATATTATTTCACCCTATTTTTTATAATTGCTCTTTCAATGCGCTGAAAAAGGATACATTTAGGTTATTCGTAACGCCATTTAGAAGGTTGTCACAAGTTTTATTTACTATACTTTCGAATTTAGTTTTTATAAACAACGATATACTTTGACACATCGCTAGTAGATTTATGCAAAGCGATAGAACTACAAAGAGCTTATTAATTTACTTCTAAAATTGTTTTGTTTATGCTGCAGCTCCAATAGCAGCGACTCCATTTTGGCCGGTTGAAACTGGTGAATATTACGAAAATAATAAAAACAGTTAGTCTTTTGCATCTTGTTTATACTTTCATATACTAAAGAAGCAAATTGAATAAGATATAGTTATTTTCGTTCGTCTAAAAGTAAAATATGGTGTTGGTTCTATAAGACAATGGTGCTGTGGTTGTTCCGATATTGTTTAGTTGTCGTTCAGATGTAGTTTAGTAGTTGCACCGATGTTGTTCAGTTGTTGTTTCGATGTTGTTGAGTTGTTCAGTTAAGTTATTGTTCAGTGGCTGACTCGACATCTGATGAACTGCTGAAGTACAGAAATTTTATAAATTCACATCCTGCCATATTTCTTGCCAAAGGGTACCAGTCGGGTGATGCTGTTAGAGCAACGAGTTGTGACCGGGTATGGGTTCACGTGCAGAGAGGATACTGTAATAAATTTTTTAATACTGCTTTGGACCCGGGAGGACGATGTTGCCGCCCGACACTGGCCACTAAGGTGGTTTTTATTTTCTAATTTGTTTTATTGTGACATTCCATACTGTGTCAGCCATTCTTGATTCATTCATTAAACATATAATATGTAGAGTCAAGAACAGGCTGGGTTAGACAGTTTGGACTTTGGACCGTTCTTGTGCCGCGCGCATAAAACTGACATTGGCAGTTTGAGTGTCTAACCCAGCCTGATCTTGACTGTACTGTGGTACTACCGAGAACACCTATAATAATAAATATCAATAACATATATTTTATTAACTGACTGTTCCTTAGAAAACCCTTATTAAAGTTACTTGAAGAGTTATTTATTGCAAGGTCAGAATTTATTTCACATAACATTATCATAACGGATATAAGAGTTGATTCATCCAGCCTCTTTGTAGGATGCCGGCTAAAACTACAGTACCAATGTATTTTGTAAAGAAATATTTAGGTATAATTTCTGTAGTATGTAGCGAATAATACGGGGTGTAAGGGACGGTGAACCGAAAACTTTGCAAGCATGATCAAACACTGAAACTGAACTTTTTTTTTATGGAGGATATGTTGGTAAACGAGAAAAACTTTTGGACCTCTCAAACAAAATTCCCGATTAACTGACTGACTTTCTATGAAAACTCGAAAAAATACATCGTTACCCAACATAGGCTCCATAGTAAAAATTGATCAGTTTCATGATCTGAAATATGCCTGCAAAGTTTTCGGCATACCGTCCCTTACACTCTGGTTATATAAAGCGATAAACTCAAAATAATATAATGTTAGTAGAAGTTTGGCTGTCTGCATACCTATCAACTTTTGGTTATTGTATTACCACCTACCTACTACAACCTTAGCTTTTTCTTTCCAATATTCAAAAATGAAAAGAAATAAAGTTGGTGGAAGAAGTGTTTATCTACAAGCAACGCAGTATTTAACCTGTTTTCTTCATCAGGGATGAATAAAATACAAAGTTAGTAAAAGCACAAATTAAGGAGACAACAGCCTCTTAGTACTTCGCGAGTATTTAGCTCACCCACCCACATACGCAACTTCATTTACAAGTATCTCAGAGGAACTCAAGTTCACTAAGAATTAGGTTGCCACGCACGCCATATATAACGTTTTTATTGAATACTTAAACTCAAACTCGTGTATCTCGAAAACTATGCAATTATGCATGCTAGACTATCAGTTTCTTGAAGGAAGTCGAAGGTCCTAATAGGATCTGCATTTCAAATGACAGCTGTCAATCTTCTTGACATTCTATCAGCAACTTTGGTGCTTTCCCACTTAAAATTTGTCCTTTTTGTCATGCTACTACTACTTTGACTCGTGTCTTATTATTTGATAGCATATTGAACTTTTGACAGTTTGAAACATTCTCTTTGTGCACCTTTGATATTTGGCTACGTTAAAATTTTGCAAACATGACATTTTGCTACATTAACATTTTGCAAAGATGACATTTTGCGACTGTGTATAAAAAACTGTAATACAGTAAGCACACGTGACAAAAAATAAGGGAGACAACGCAAGTAATTTGTGACAGTAGAGCAACCTAGCTACGTAACAACTTACTAGCGGATATCGCGAAAAAAAGGCTCGAGTGATCTTCCTATAAACCTCCTTTCTGTTCGTGGTAAACAGCCTAAACATAATGTTAGTGATGATTATGTTTGTAACAGAATGTTAGTGATTTTGGCTTAACGCTCTCCTATCACTTGTTTTTTTTGCCCACGAACAAAACGAAAAGTCGTAAACTAAAATAAACACAAAGTTGGAAAGCATAAATTATATGCACGTAATAGTAGTCAATTTACAAAACCTAGGTTAGGTCCAATTATGAATGTTTCATCAATCTGATCAGCGATAAGATCACAAAATCGTCACATTGCATCACTTACGCACTGTCTAACAATACATAATTTTGGGTGCACGTACATTTACTATTACAAAATCAGAAATAACAGATTTATCTGATAACCCAATTAGCCTGTAACGAAAATTTGACATTTGGTTGTTTCCCGGCGACCGACACAGACGCCATGACAATAGAGGTGGGGAGCACCATCTGCACGCTGGTGCAAAGCTACCCGATCCTTCTTATCCTCGCACAAAACCACAACAAATGCTTGAAGACTCCATTCATCTACAAGCCTCCGACGCCCACACAGTCGCCTGAGTACTATGAGGCCCTAGAAGCCCTGTTCCAGAACCTCTTTGGCCACGGATACCATGGCAATGAGCACGCCATCGGCTGTGGATATGATGCTTACGGGAAGAAAAGTGGACAGTCAAGCCACGCCTATCCCTGCTATTCTTACGGCCATCCGCATACAGGCTACGATCTATCTCACGGACATGGTCAGCATTTGTTTCCGAATACCAAATATCCAGTGACGTACGGTACTACTTATGGTATAAAGTATCCAGGGAGTTATGGTACTAATTCGAAGTACCCAACAGTGTACGCTGGACCGGTGCATCATGGATACCCGGCTACTAGCTACCACGTGTACCGCGGCTATCCCACGTATGGCTACAAGAAACTGAGCGTGTACAACCTGACTGGAACTCAGGGGTACAAGAGCACTTACGCCCCCACGCAGATGTATAATGTGAACAACAAATACAAGATTGTCGTGAAAAAGAATAGGAAAAGAAGACCACACAAAATGCAGTATGGGAAAAGTAAGTAGGAAGAATAGTGTTCTTTCAAACATTTTCAAAGCATTGTGAAATAAACTTTTCAAAGTATGTATGATCAATATTTTGTACTTTGTATTAGCGAGCATCATCTATATATTTTATCGTTTAGTTTCATAAAAAAATTGCCAGATAAAAAAATATAATTTGAGTTGAATGCTTAAATAAGCTACTCGAGATACATAAATTTATAAGTGAGTATGTTTTCTAAATATTCGACGCATCGTAAATATCTAAATTTGTATTACAATATACACTTCATAAAGCTCTAGCGAATTTAAACATTATCGACATCACATCTAACTACGTAATATATTTTCATTTAGTTTAGTTTAAGCAGTTAGTATACTTATAGAATGGCTTTCATGGATAAAATTCTATATAAGTATATTTTTTTAATAGCAAATGGAATAAAAGGATGAAAATATTCTGCAACGCTCGGGTTTAAATTAAACAGGCTGACTTGGTTTGGAAAGCTGTTAAAAACCAAGTCCCTACCCAACATACAATCGTTCTGTGGTTTCTAGTTATTGTTTTATATTATAATAGTGTTTATTTTTTAATAATTTTAATTACTCTACTATTATCACTATTTTTTATATTGTTATTTCTAATCAAAGTGCTTATTCCTTCACAAGTAAAAAAACCGCTGTGCCGTGTGATGCCGGCTTAGTATAGCATCACCCCAATAATACCCGTAGGTATCGTAAGCACCTGAGGAATTAATTCATCCAGGGAATGGGCAGCGTTTCCTGTGAAAGCAATATCTTGCACTGCGCTCGCCAATCCCCTTGCCGAACCTGCTGAGTATGGCAATACACCCCAATAGGAGAGGTCATGTCCAGCAGTTGAATGTTGAGCTGTTTATGTTATTAGAAACACCGTCAAGGTCACTTCAAGGCCAAGTCGGACTCGCACACGGAGTGTACGTGGTTCCGTAACATGCAAATCAAGCCCTTTCATATGATACCCCACATGAACAACAACCCACAATTTTTTTTTTCTTTATTGGTCCCCTAAAAAAACATTATTTTATATTTTTTCTCCTAAACTTGTAAGTAGTTAAAAATGAAGCTACTTGCCAAATTTCAAGTTCAAGGTCCGGGGATTAAATCCTTTGAAACTAAAACACGCATTAAAAAGACACAGCATAAACGCCGTATCTTTTTAACGTTAAGTTACGAGATTTGTTTTATTATGAATACACGCATCCGTAGTTCTAAGTGTATGGTGTTCATTTCCACCCGATATCTCGACGCGTTCCTGAGACAAAGGGTAGTGATAGACAGACGGACGGAGGAACAAACACTACAAGGGATCCGTTTTTCTTCCTTTTGAAGAACGCTACCCAAAAAGAGGGAAAAACAACGCTACATTACTGCGGTTAACTATACCTCTACAAAACTATCGTTTAGTCTACAACACTATCGTTTAGTTTTTAGTAAGTAGGTCCATACGTTGCGTTGTTATACAACATCTTTTGAATAAAGTTTTATAAGAACAATTTTGTTTTATTTTACTACTATGCTTTTCCTACGAACATGAAATCCTCGACCACGGATTTCCAAATAGGGCATGGTGACCAGATCACTGTTCGGTTGATAAGGAAAACCAAATAGCATATTAATAAAATGAATCATAGGATTTTCGGTCTGATTTAATATCTTACCCTTGTGGTATGTGACGTAGCATGTGACTGGACACTTGTCTCGGCCATGATCATAATCATAACAGACTTAGGGACGGTAATAAAAAAATGCCATTATAATGATTCAAATTTGTAGAGGTAGTACCTAGTTATATTTATGAAGATTGTGGACCTTTTTTGGTTACTTGCGTATATAACAACACATTTTTGGTTTAATTGTTGTTTGGCTAGCTCTTGTAATTTATATTTTCTCTCTCTCTGAATATCACTATTACTTTCCCGTCAAAGGAAGACTACAAATGAAACTATTTAATTTAAATATAATAATGATAATATTTAAAGCAATTATACTGAACGTTTATTAAAAAATGTGTTTGAAAAAGTTTTTGAATTATATAAAAGTAAACTTTCTGTTTTATTTTCTGTGCATTCCTGGTAGACCCAATCGCTTGAATATAATGTTAATTGGCACTACTACTTCCGTGCACCTCAAGGTGCGGACTTCCCGTCCATGCTTTGAGAACCCACTCCGGATGTAGAGATGAAAACCATAACGCATGACCACTACTGTGACGAGCTGGTCGCTGTGACGCGGTGACGTCAGGTTCACCTTATATCCACACCATCTCGGTCAAGTGCGTCCACTGGTCAGTCAAGCCTGCCAACCTTCAAACGTGTATTCGTCTTTTTTAGGACTCTTTTTTTGGCGTACAAAAACAATCAGTTGGCGGCAAAACTCTGCAAGTTAAAGACGTCAGGATGGCGTCGAAGATATTAGTTTTCATATCTGTGTGTTTGTGCATAAAATTAAGTGTATCGCAGAGCTTCGGTGAGATATTTTCAACTTCATTTATTGCATGACCATTTCGCGAAACCATCAATAATTATATATAAAATTCATTTCATTATATTAGATAAATCATTTAAACCTACCTATCGCATTTCCTTTAGTCAATACAACAATTTACTTATCAAAAACCTTGAAAGCAGAATCATGAATCAAGAACGCTTGAACTATAATTATAGAGAACTTCTGTTAATAAGGCAAGTAGGTCAAGATAAAAGCTTGTTAATAAACAAATTACTATTATCTTTTTTACTACCAATTGGATCATAATGATATCAATGGAGTACAGAATGATGATGAAACTATTCTGAACTGGCCCAGTCAGTCTATGCAACTGCTAATTTTTTGCTAAGAATCCATCTAGGAAGAAATATCACAAAGTTTGTATCTTCTTAAAATCTTTGTTAGCTAAACAAGGGGTTTCTTATGGAAGTTTTTTTATTTTGTTTAAGGTTATGTTCAATTTTGATGTATTTATTCCACATTCTGTTAATATGTACCTAAAGCATATCAAATTACGATGACGACGATGATGAAAAATTACCACCAACACCTAGTACAGTGCAAATGGTCCTAACGTCCATTATTCAGGACAAAATAAAATTCGTATTCAAGCATACTTAATACTAATTTTTCACGCAATTATTTGCAACTAGCTGGTGCCAGCGGACTTTGTTTCGCTGACTGAATATTACAGTTAGCATACCACCGCCAGTACCACTGTTTCTTGCTTTTGACTTTAACTAAACTCCAACTAGGGCCTAAGTTAATAACATGTAAAATTTGTATTTCTGCGACATCGAGAGGAAAATCTACCATCACGCTGATAAGTTTTTGCTGAAGCTTAAGTTATAAAACCAAACCTACATTATACATTGGATTCTTCATCGACTTATTTCACTTAAAGGTTGTTTATCTATTAAATGATTATTATTAAGTATTTTGTTATGTACCGTGTGCCGTGTGATGCCACTTGGGAATAAAATTACCCGAATATAACCCGTAGGTTTCGTAAAATAATACAAGAAATGAGCAGCAGTGTTCCCTGCGAATACATCTTGCACTGCACTCACCAATACCACAGCCAAGCGAAATCAGTATTGCAATACCCCACCAAAAGGGGGAGGCTCGTGTTCAGAGGTAGACCAGATGTTTTTGGCTGTTAATGTTGAAAGTTTAGCTGAGCTCTATGTGTTCCTCATGAAACTTCTACAATTGAAGCAACTTATTTTGTTATGGACCCATTTTTATCTCTCGTACCGTATAACTAGTTTTGCTGTTATATTAAATGTTTTTATTTATTACTAGCTGTTGCCCGCGACTTCGTACGCATGGTGTAGTGACTTGTGAGTTAGTATTATACATAACATAACATAACCATAACAGGCAGGCAGGTAAAGTACAAATAGATGTATGTATAACTTGAAGTACTGCTAATTGCACTAAATTTATAATTAACAGAAAGCCACCTGATATAAATTCTAAGTATTGTGATAGTAATAAAAAACCAAAGACCATCATTCTTAAAATGTATGCCAACAATATCGATTAAAGCATTAAATGTTTACCTGTCATGATATAAGTTCGATTTTTTAAAACCAAGATGATGTCACGAAAAGATCAGTCACGTAATTATTTGCTTTTTTGAGTCTTTTAATTACACACATATCGCACCTATTATCCCTTGCGGGGTAGGCAGAGCGTAAACAGTCGCAATAACAGACAATTACGCCAACCGGACAAATATTTGAGGGTCATTCGGAAAATTGTGTATCGCCATAGAGACAGGTTGTCAGCCCATCGCCCAAAATTGAAATACACACCCTCGAGTCCCTTAGTCGCCTCTTACGACCCCCACGGGAAAGAAATGGTATGATGCTATTCCAAGCCGGCATTACACGGCAATCTCAGCCGGCATTACACGGCAATCTTTTAATTCATATTCATAAATTTTTAAAGTCTTGACTAAACTTTCCAACTTTCGATATTTATCTGGAAAATTAGGGCCTTGCATCAAGTTGCGATTATGTAAACCTTAACACGAATATTTAGTACTATAGCGTAATATACACTAAATTGAAATCGAGTAACAATACGAATAGGTAGGCTACCTACATAGGAACTGCAATTACTTTTTGTGCTGTTTGGTATGTTTTTTGTGTAATAATGACTCATGTGAATACTGGATAAACGAGTTTATACACACACCATATAGTATGAACTCTTACGACCGACGCACATCTACCCAAAAGCCAAAAGGCTCGCGCCTTCTTCAATACAAATTGATAATGAACTCTAATTTACTCGGGATGAAGTTGGAATTTGTATATAAGTACTAAAATAAGATTGTCATAGGTAGCTACACGCCGAAGGTAAGAGAAATAGCACAACACCTCTGATCTCTGTGACAAGTTTTTTTAGTCTATAAAAGTGAACAAGTGCTGTTTTATAAATAAGAATTTGTACGTAGCTAGTTCTAACTACTAAGTAGTTATTTGACCTTCTGACAATCTTATTTTAGTACTTATATACAAATTCCAACTTCTATGACACGCCGAAGGTAAGAGAAATAGCACAACACCTCTGATCTCTGTGACAAGTTTTTTTAGTCTATAAAAGTGAACAAGTGCTGTTTTATAAATAAGAATTTGTACGTAGCTAGTTCTAACTACTAAGTAGTTATTTGACCTTCTGAGCTAACAACATTGGTAAATAAGGAAAAGCCAGTGTATTCATGGCGGTATGTGAGGTGGTCAAGTCGACGCCATTACTGTCTCCGTGGCGAGGCGTTATTTTACATCAATAGAAATGTTACTTTGCAGAATCCATTCATATCAACGGCAAAGATAAGACCCATTTAGACCAATCGTCGCTAACAGTCGCATGTGACAATTATGTTGATACAGATACAAAAGTCTTCGTCGGAAAAAGGCGGACTCGAGCTTAGTCGTTTGTTGCATGCGAACGGTTAAATATTAATTTTATTCAGATTTTTTATATTTTTGTTATAGCGGCAACACATGTTCTGTGAAAGTTTAAACTGTCGTACTATTACCGTTTATGTGATACAGGAGCCTAACCAAAATAATTATAACAAAGCAAAAACACGCAATTAGTGGTACCCCACAATTTTTTTATTAATTCAACTTTTTTGTATATTTTGATAGATATGGCATTTGTGAATGTCAACTATCTTAATATTGTTTATCTTCACTCGTCTCATAATGTTCGAATTATGAATTCGAAAACAGATGCATAATGACCTACTTTATGCATTCTACCTATAAAAACTAGGGTTTACTATAAATTACAGAAGCGTAATGACTTAATGAGAAAACTCTTATTACGATAAAGTTGAGAAATGAAACGAAGTTTTTTTTTCCAATACTCAAATCGCTATCTTCCGCCGCACCTGACAGTTGTTGTTGTACGGTAATTTTTCGGATGTTGTTCAGTTGTTTTAATAGGTTTTTGTTCTGTTGTTGTTGAGATGTTGTTCAGATGTTATTCAGTTGTTGTTCAGATGTTGTTCAGTTGTTGTTCAGTTGTTGTTCAGTTGTTGTTCAGTGTTGTTCAGTTGTTTAGTTATTTGCTGTTGAGACTCGACATCTAAACAACTGTTAGTAAAGAATCTTCAAAAATTCATATCAAGCCATATTAAGGTGCGTACGGACTAGAGGCAGCCTCAGGTTGAGCAGCCTCGCCACGCACGGCTCGTGTAGAGGCTGCCTCGGTAAATAATTTAAATCAACATGAGGCAGCAGACTGAGGCAACCTGCCTCGGGTCGAGCCAGGCGCGACAAGATGGCGCCGGATCGACAGCTGATTCACTCGTATTTCTGCGTCGGCGTCTTCCGCCATCAGTTGATAGCAGAAATATCAAATAATATTAACTTCTAATCTAATTTCAATCTAATACACAGATCGAAAATAAAATAACCTCAAAAAAGAAAAAGAACTACCGACATAATTACTAATTAGTATTTACAGAAATATTATGGCTTTAAATATAAAGACAATTAGTGGTTTCAAGAATTTTTGTAGCTTGAATACACGGACTTTTCGCAATTGTGCGTGACTCGCTAAAACTGTGCCTCAAATCACGTCCATACTTGCGAGGCACGTACGCTGAGGCGCCTTTGAGCACAGTCAAAAAACCGACACCGAATGGCTCGCGCCGAGGCTGCCTCGGCGCGAGGCCCGCCTCGGGCTGAGGCACGTACGCACTTGAGGCAAAAGGGCGAGCCGTGCGTGCCTCAGGCGAGGCTGCCTCTAGTCCGTACGCACCTTTACGTTCTCGTATTGAATTTGACCATGTATCGGGCCTTGCAATCGCCGGTGCGGACGTTTGGAAAAGTGTTCAACTGAGTAAATTTTTTAGAGTGTAGATAAAATAGTGTATGCAACTGCATATAATTAGGCATTAGAATGCTCGTGTCAATCTATTATCACACTCGGCTACGCCTCGTGTGATAAACAGACACTCGCATTCTAATGACCCTCATTATATGACAGTTGCATAAACTACTATTATCGTTTTATGAGATACAGCCGTGTGACAGACAGAGGAAACAGACAGCGAAGTCCAGTAATAGGGTCCCGTTTAGACCCATTGGTAACGGATCCCTAAAAATTCACTTCTTGATCGTATGATCGTATATGTAGCAGATTTGGTTTCAGGAGAAGAAAACTTTATACAAAAAAAGACAAGTTGACAGTTTCAAATTAATTTCAAACAAAAAATTGGGGTAATGGGACGTAAATAACACATACCTCCGTCAATACTTACTTTGTGCCTAACTGCACAATTAGTTTCCGCTTGAATATTTATTACATAGGTAATATATTTCATAATCTCATCACATTGATAATTTTAAATATAATTTATCACATTGAAAATTAAATGGCTAAATCTCTATCTAAAATAATGCTCGACAAACAGATAGAAATATGTTAAAAAATCTTAATTGCCGAAAGCTTTTTGACATTGAAACCATTGGTCCACTTAAACGCACTCGTTTGTCCTCCATCTTCGATAAATATAACGCATATAAAGTAATAATTTAAATATTGTGTGATAAATTAGCATGCTAATTAGAAGTTAGATCATCTCGACACTAAGCTTAAACAAGCATGTTTAGAGTTTTAATTACATACTGAGGTACACACAGACAAGCAGGATCTACATATTTTGCTACTCAGGGGTACACTTAACGAATTTCATTGATTTGTTTCCAGTATAAATATTCTTTTTTTAAAGTAAATTCTAGTAGATAATGAGTTTGTAATTTGTTTGGTCATACGGTACAGACAGATCGTCAAAGAGAAGGCAGAAGAAGATTGAGAACTGGTTAAAACTCCACCGACAAGATAAATTCCCTTAAATATAAGAACATACCTATGTGTAGTTTATACTCAAAGAAAAGTAACAACCATATTCCATCGCACAATCATTGCACAGCGGAACGTTTGATATATAATATTTAAAGGATGTGTTTATAATGTTTATGAAAACATATTTATTGTTAATTGATGTAGTAGTATCATCTCCACTTATCATAATTTCTGCAGCACCGACGCACAAGAGGCTGGATATAATATACTATTGCTTTACTTTATTATGTTATTTGCATGGATGAATGAAATACGTGTCTATTTATTTATTTAGGTCAGCCCAGTCAACGTGACAACAGACGCTACGATGCACAGCGGTTCGGGTTCATTCAAAACTATCCTTATTACTACCAAAACAGTCCTGAAAACACTGTGCAGTCTCGGCCTTACAATAACCGCCAAAACCAGTACATTGAATACTATGACCAATACGGCAGAATAGTAAGACCGTACCAGCAGAACACAGGACAAAGCTGGCAAAATTGTCAAAATTGGCAGAACTGTCAGAATCAACAAAGATATCCAGAACAAGGTAGGAACGATCAGATTTATCAAAACTATAATGAGAACTCAAATTACAACGGAGATAATGTGAACTTCCCAAATGGGAACATCAACAACAATGCCGGCCGACCTGCGCCAGCTCCCAACACGTATGAGTTTTACGTACAAGAGGTACCGCAGCCCGTTAACTTCCCTGGCGCAGTTCAACACCCTGAAGCACCTGTTGCTACGGAGTCTCCGCCGGATACTCTGCCTCCTTTGACTCCGGTTCCAACTATGCCCGAACCTGGATTTACTACAACAGAAGCTACGACATTACCGCCTTTAACTCCAGTGCCCCAGTCGAACTATCATACCGAATCTGTGTTCAGTACTTATGGAACAACCACCCTACCACCGCTGACACCGGTCCCGCAATCAGAATCTCGGAACAACTTCGACTTCGGACCCTCAGAATATTTCAGTAATTATACAAAAGTTTCTGCAACTATGGATGTGTAAAGTAACTAAAACTGGAAAATGGTTTCCGGATGTGTTTTCAAACGGCATGCGGATTTTGCTGAATGTGCGTTTTTGTGTCTCATTTTAACATTTGGTTGTGGAAATCATCATCATGAGAAGGACCGTCACTTTCACAAATATCGACATCATCATTGTACATAGTCTTATCGGATTCATGGTGGACCTTGATCATTTTCACATCAACTGTGTTTCTGCTTAATCAACCTTCATGCTAATCTGCAGCGCGGCTACAAGTATATTTAAACCTCAGACCCAGTATTCCTTAGATATTACAAAGAAATGAATATTTTCTGCATGGAACCTAACTGTCTTTTCCTTATTCGGGTGCCAGCTCCTACGATTTCAGAGCAATTTTTACTTTATCTAGCACCGCTCTAAATAATGATCCATATGATACCTACTCATTCCGTACTAGTCTCAGAGGTTTATGAACCCGGAAATCTTACATCTGCGAGTTGAAATATGTAATTATTATATCCCATATATTATTTCTACTGCAGATTTAGAGTACAGAGGGTGCAATATTGTTTATAAGAGAGATACACTGCAACTAAAAAAAGCAGCCCATTTGTCAGTTTCGTGGGTGAACTCGGGCGGATTTCCCATTTTAAAAGCTTTTATTTAACTTGCAGTGTATGTAAGTATGTAAGTAAGTAAGTAAGTAAGTAAGTAACGATGTTTGTTCTTGCAAGTTTAATTTGAACCAATTCTCGGTATCCGATTGAGTTGAAATTTTGCATGTTGGTCCAGAACCGATGACAATGCATGTTAATCATAAATTTGACCTGATGCTGCTGCCAGGATCGGCTCCGTACGAGAGATCTCCTCAGCGGTTTATAGCTGGGACACAAAATTTTGTATACGAATTCGTTTATTATAGGCAGTTGGTAGGCCCACCATGAATTAGACGCTACATCCAGGGTTGTCTTCGAACTATGGAACTCCTCAATATTCAACTGCTGGGACTTGCAATTTTGTATACGAATTCGTTTATTATAGGCAGTTGGTAGGCCTATCATGAATTAGACGCTACATCCAGGGTTGTCTTCGAACTATGGAACTCCTCAATATTCAACTGCTGGGACTTGCAATTTTGTATACGAATTCGTTTATTATAGGCAGTTGATAGGCCTACCATGAATTAGACGCTACATTCAGGGTTGTCTTCGAACTATGGAACTCCTCAATATTCAACTGCTGGGACTTGCAATTTTGTATACGAATTCGTTCATGATAGGCAAATGGTAGGCCCACCATGAATTAGGGTCACGTCAATAGAAGGCCTCTTGATAGAAGAATCAGACTGTTCGAAATTAACTGGGACTCGGCCATGTAATAATGACGCCATCAATGAAATGAAAAGACTAAGACATATTACAAGATAATTCTTCTATTAGGGATGCCGGAGGAGTAGGTACCAACCTACTTCTATAGAATATAAAAGAGATAATTATACTTTATGCTAATGTTAGTTTTCCCCGTGCCTTAAGTTTTTCTATTGAAGGTCTCTCCGTGTTTTATAGAAAGACTTTCGTATTGATCAATAACTATCGTAACATAAACTAAAAAATATAAAATAAAATTATGTAAAAAAAACTTTTAAAACAAGCTTTTATTTAAGTGCTCTGAAAAGATGAAAATAAAATTTTGAATGACATTAACCACATTCATTTATGACTTTACAGAAATGAAAATATAATAAAAGCTTGTCGCGAAACTTTCAATTTGTGATAGAAATTTTGTAATAAGGTACCTACGCACCTAACTGTAATTAGGTAGTTTCTTCTAGGCATCGCGACAAGCTTTTATTATATTTTCATTTCTGTAAAGTCATAAATGAATGTGGTTAATGTCATTCAAAATTTTATTTTCATCTTTTCAGAGCACTTAAATAAAAGCTTGTTTTAAAAGTTTTTTTTACATAATTTTATTTTTTATACTTAGTTTAGTAACAACGAGGCGCAACGAGTCATTTTGTTTTTGGTAAAATTACGTACTCTTATTGTTGGCACGACAATGAATTTATTATAAATGGCGCTTTTCAAAAGCATAATGTAAAATCAAAAGCTGCAAAAAAAAGGGAAAATAATCTGAGTTCCGAGGTACGTAAATTGCACTCCACCGATTTTCCGCAACAAAGGCGTAATTTTCAAATAATATGTGGTGTGGTAATGTGAGTGCGATTATCATAGAGATGTGAATACCTCAATGTCACGAGCGACGGCATAGGTGATTCACCTATCAGCATCACCCTCCATACCACTGAGGTGACACTGATTTAGTATATTTATTAGGACGTCTAATTGTAGTTACAACGCCCTCAATTCAGGATATAAATTGTCCTTACCTTAAATTAGTGCTGTCATTTTCCGTCAAATAGGTTTAGATAAGGATAGGAGATATCTAAGTCCTGTCATGTTTAAAAATGACAGTGGGTTCTTTGCAATTTCTAGTAAATTTAGTCGCCATTGTTCTCATCGTCGCCTTGTTTTGACAGATAACACGTATTTTGTGTAAAATGATAAGATTAGACATTACCAAAATACCTCCTATCCCTTTTTAAAACTATTTGACGGAACACTTTCCGTCAGCACTCATTTTTAAGGTAAGTTAAGAGAATTTATATCCTCGACTGAGGAGAAGAAGGTATCTTTAACAGATTAAAAACATTACACTTTTACGCCAATAGATTGCGTTAAACATCTGGGGGTTTCTAAACTAGCCACGCAAGGTAATAAAAGTTTTCGTTCTAGTAGAAGTGAACTGTTTTCTTCCTCGTAAAATTGCTAGCGTTCCTTATTCTGATCCGTGGTCCATATTCATTAATTGTTAGAAATGTAAAAATAGCTGCGCTTAGGGTGAGTGGTGCCGCGACACTAGTGCCACTCTACAAAAAAAACATCGTGAAACAATACACAGAATGTCCTTTGCTCATGTTTTTGGTGATATCTTAAAGCAAAATTAAAACCTGCATACACCTACTTGCTGAAAATAAAGTAATATAGATAAATTCAAAAACAGCCACTTTTGGTATTGAGGCATTGGCTTTTTATTAATTTGAGGTAATAACTTACAAAAATTCCAAAGACGCTTATTTTTTAACAATGCGGTATGTGTGTCTGTAATGCACATGTTACATTTTGTGTCATATTTGCGTAATTTTTCGATTCAACTTATGGTAGCTTACTTATAAAACTAAATTTTTAAGTGCCTGTAATTATTAAAATGCATACAATATACAATATACTCGTAGTGTCTATGTGTAAACTCTAAACGAAATTACACATACACACAGATACACATATTACGCCTATAATCCCTTGCGGGGTAGGCAGAGCATAAACGACTGTAAAAAACGGACATTTACGCCACGTCTGACAACATTTGAGGGTCACCCGGAAAATTGTGTATTGCCATAGTGACAGGTTGTCAGCCCATCGCCTAAAATTGCAATACACACCCTCGAGTCCCTAAGACGCTTCTTACGACTCCCACGGGCAAGAAATGGGGTGATGCTATTCTAAGCCGGCATCACACGGCTCAAACGAAATTGTGTTAGCACATATCTAAAACAACAAAATAATAAATTGTGTTCGGCTACTGGTTCAAAAACCATAAGCCAAAAATAAAAGACTTTATTTTAGAAACATGAAAAGCTAGACATACTGAGCTAACCGGTTATGTAATATTTTACATAATTAAAAGGTCATCTGCGGATAGAAAAGCTTGATTAAATTCACCCAGGGACCGATATGTGAATCTTGAAACCCTTATGATACACATACATACATACACATATCACGCCTATAATCCCTTGCAGGGTAGACAGAGCGTAAACGGCCGCAAAAAACTGACACTCACGCCACGTCACAGATAATATAATACTACTGCGTACTAGCCACGTCAGACAAATGTTTGCGGTTCATTCGCATAATTGTGTATCGCCATAGTGACTGGTTGGTAGCCCATCGCTTAATACATACCCTCGAGTCCCTTAGTCGCCTCTTACGACTCCCATGGGAAAGATATGAGGTGATGCTTTTCTAAGCCGGCGTAAGACGGCAAACCCTGATAATGGTGTCGTCAGTCTACCACACCACACCATACCTCGTAACGACATCAGTCTATTACCTACTACTCATCAAGGTGATATACTTGTGGCAAACCTGCATCCGCGATACGGTCTGTTTGAAGGTACGCAACCGTAAACCATAACTCCTAGTACCTACGTATAGCCACTACTGGGACAGCAATGTCTTTAGCACACAGTGAGAAGATAGTGCAAAACTAAATATGTGTTGTCCTCGTAAGGCCAGGGTCAAGTGCGAGTTGGGCACCGCGGCGTCACGTGGTTGGATGCGCTTGCGCAAGGCCAGCCGTATGTATATGAATCTCGGCGCGATCTTATATACAGGGTGTAAGGGACAGACCTCCGAATTCTGATAGGCTGCATACAGACCATGAAACTGAACTACTTTCCCCTAAAACACATGCCAGGAAACGACAAAGAATCGACCTCCCATATATACAAAATCACAATCAGCTGACTGCATTTACAAAGGGAAGTCAAACTAAAAGTGACGTTTCCTGAAATATATTCGTATGGAAAATTGATCAGTTTCATGGTCTGAATGCAGGGTGCATCAGTATTCGGATGGCCGTCCCTTACACCCTGTATATTCCGTGGCGCGATATGAATGCCAACTACTCCCAAGCCACCACATCCTCAAGCCATTATCCACCGACACGAATGTGCAGTAGTAATAAATAATAGTAATGCATTATTATTTAGGTTACAAGTACACCTGTCTGTAATGTAGTAGGTAATTCTGTTTTCCCGCAAAAATCTACCACCAGGTAGGTAATGGAGTTTTCAAACTCTTTCGAGTTGCATTAGCATTACCGTTAATAAATAGGTATGAATTCGTTTAATAGTAGTTGATGCAACTGTCATATAATAAGGGGGCATTAGAATGCCTAATAATATGCAGTTGCATACACTATTTTACCTACCCTCTACAATGCTTCAGTTTTGTATGAGATTATATAAATTATCTACTATAAATTACTTATAGGCACAATGCATTGTACATTTATACAACATTTTTCGAATTTGTAGGTAGGTTATACGAACATTACGTTATCTACACTCGTTTGTATTTAAAAATATTTAGACACATATGGATTAAACTAAGTTCCATTACGACGTAGATGAAAATGGGCAGCCACTCCAAATTCCGTACATGCAACATATTGGGCAAATAAAATTTGATTTGCCACGACACGCAAAGAAGAAGAAGGTAAATTAATATCCCAGGCACTTACTTGCTTCGTAGAAAATTTCTAAATAAAATCTCTACGATACAGTCGTTTCTAGTCATCAGCATTAAACCAGCACACATATATTTAGAACTACACGGCTTTTTAAAAAAGAGTAACTATACACATCATAACTGAATAGGATCGGGAAAAGTCAGGATACATCTGGAAAAACTACGCTACTGAATTCCCGATTTGTATGAATTATGAGATGGCACGATAGAAAATTTTGCCGTGTGATGCCGGCTTAGAAGAGCATCACCCCATTTCTTACCCGTGGGTGTTGTAAGAGGCGACTAAGGGACTCGAGGGTGTGTATTGCAATTGTAGGCGACGGGCTGACAACCTGTCACTATAGTGATACACAGTTATCTGATTGACCCTCAAACTTTTGTCAGACGTGGAGTTAATATCCGTTGAACAGCCGTTAACGCTCTGGCTACTCCGTAAGGGATATAGGCGTGATTTATGTATGTATGATTGAAAATCTATGAATTGAATATTCATAACATTTAACAATATGATATTCCGTCGCGTTAAGTGTAAACTACTTCACACAATAACATTAATAAAGCTATAGGTAGGTATGAGGAACTATTTTCGCCTTAAATGGAATATTGAAAAAATTTTGTTAATTAAAAATTGTAAAAAGTTTACGAATTAAGCGTCACATTATTGGCAGGCAAATGACCGGGACATAATAATAAGTTTTGCTATCTCTTTTTCATTACTAATTGAGGATAAGCACGAGGATAGCTGAGTAACTTTTTTATTTATTAGAGTATTGTTATTCTATAATCAGCCGTGTGGTGCCGGCAGAGTAGAATAGCACAACCCCATCTCTTCCCGTGGGGGTCGTAAGAAGCGACCGAGGGATAAATCCGACCCAAGCACAACGGTCCTGGAGAGGCCAACTCCATAATTAAACCCGGAACGGGGTCTCCGTCAGGCGCGTGTGACAGAGATCTACCGCGCGGCAGACTCCTGCAGCCGACCTGGCTCCGCACGTATCGACTAGTCGTTCCTGCGGATCCAGCCAGGAAGGCCGAGAGGGTGGCGCAGGTCCTGGGCAGCCCTGCGTTTTCCATAAGTGCGTCCCAGGCAACGCAGTGTCTGCCTCAGACACTGTTTAAATCGTCTGTCACAGACGTGTGAGGCCAATGATGATGATGATTCTATAATAAAATAGTCTCGGTGCTGATATATCGCTAAAGTGATATTGTAAAAAATTATAATATTTTCTAAAAGGACTATACTTTGGTCAAGCAACAGTGAGCCGCTGATGCTGCAATAATTTTGATTAAAAAAATGATTTAGTAAAGGCTAAAAAATTAGTCAACTAATCGATTTTTTTCATAAGCAAAATACACTTAAAAATACAGAACTGTTGCCAGATATCACGTTGCTAAGCCCTTGACATATTCCAAAAAAGTTGCATGATTGGCTTATAAAGTGATTTTCATAGCAACAGTTATTATCATGATTGACCAGTTCTGCTGTCACATAGACATAGATAATCTGTAGTACCTAATGTGGAACACTAAGAGCCCTTATAAGCCCGGAGTAGAGAGTATAGACTACTTATACATATAAGATACGGAAATAGCTCTGTGGCACAGTTTTGTTCAGCATGATAGAGCGGTTCTGCTGACACATACTCAGATATTGAAGTCTGTAGTACCTGATGTGGAATACTAAGAATCCGAATAGACTAAACAAGATACGGAAATGACTCGGTAGTAAAAGTTGTTCATCAGCAAAAGTTGTTAATATACAGAGTGACGCGTTTTAAGTGGTCCAAGAGAAAAATCCAGGTCATCTACATCCCTGCCTACCAATCTGTGGCATATTTGGTATGTGTGATTAATGCTGTTGTATTTTATTGGTATTTAATGTTTACTCTAAGTTTTCTTCTTTTTTTTAACATACTTTGTTGTCTATCTGTGGAAACCTATAATTGGCTGTTTGTTTCAATAGTTTTTAAGGACTTTGTTTTGTTTGCTGTTGGTTTTCCTACTACTGGTTATGGCAAATTTTAAGATTTTGTTGGAAATTCAGACCATTATTTTATTACATTCTAGTTAACTTAGCGGTGAATCTTGACAGATTTTTTGCAATAATACTCCATACTGATATGGGGCCTCATAAGAAAAGAACATTTTTGTAATAATTTAATGCAAACTAATTTATTTTCAAATAGAAAATAATTTTCTTTAAAAAAGAAAAAGTTCAGTTTTTCCCAATGTATATTCAGAAAATCCTGGTTATATTTTTTTGCACGTGCACGTTATCTCAAAGAATCTTTAAGATTGTAAAATCTTTTACAATACAATTGCCTTTCGCCGCTTGACCTATTAATATTTATTTACTATGCGTGTAATGTTGTATACCTAATCGTTTTTCTTTCATAATTAGCTTAAAGCGAATCAAAAATTTTATGTAATGCTCATTGGCATATTAGCGATTTACAGTTTTATGTGCTTGTGCGAAAAGAAAGATTTGAATAGGTACACACATTTTTACTTATGTGGCGCAGTGGTAGTGCTAATGCCTGCGGCGCAAAGTTCCCGGGTTCGATTCTCGGTGAGGCACGCACAAAGTTGATATTTATCACTTTCTGAATAAGTTTCCTAATTTATCTGGTTAGGACATTGCAAGCTGAACCACCTAATTTTATCCAAAACGAAAGATGGTTCCGTCTTTCAAAGGGCACGTTAAGCCGTCAGTCCCGGTTGCTGTCTATGATTTGATTACTTAGACTTAAGTATTATTGAAGGCATTAAATAAACATTTTAAGTAAGTGAAAAAATACCAGTAAACCAATACCAGTAACCAGTAACAAATTTGAAAACTCATATATATATTCTTTATTGTGCATTAACAATGCAATAATATTTGTTTTAAAAGTAGTTCACAAAGGCGAGCTTATCTCTATAAAGAGATCTCTTCCAGCCAACCTTAGTCGTTAACAATGTGCTGGAATTTGTAAGTATGTGTTGATGTAAATGCATGCATGACTGTGCTGTAGTGTTTCTTTCAGCCGTCTACGAAACCAGGGCCATGTCATCATTACGTGTGAAGAATTAATGTTTTAGGTCCTTATCTGTTACTTTGATAACCAAGCTTTGGGAATAGTTCAGAGAACTCTGTCTTAATTCTATTTTCGTTTTTCTGAATTTGTCATTTTTCTCGTTTACCTTAAGTATTTTAATGGTTAGTTATTTTTTAATAATCCTTACGATTCACAGATGAGCCCTGTGAGCTGGAAGGTATCCGTGGCAGCTGTCTACCGATCCTGAAATGTGAGCCGTTTGCCAACCTGCTGCTGAAGGCCCAGACTGACACAAGCGTCGTGGCCTTATTGAGGAAAGCTCATTGTGGGTTTGAGGGAAGCAATCCTAAGGTTTGTCGTCATCACTGATACAGCTCAAACCTCTAATGTGTTTACTCTACTCACCCTTAAAATTTAACCGATTGCGTTTAAAAATTTTATTTCCTCTTATGTATGAAAAATAATTGTACTAGTGTGTGCAGTGTGTGCGTAAGGTATGTGCGCAATTAGTGCTCTGAATTAGTTCCCCTCTGTACTAATGAATGCACGTAATGCATCATGTTACCGTGTATTTTTCTCCATCAACAGATTTCTTATTTAAGTATCTTTACAGGTGTGTTGCCCCTCACCGAGGATCCCGGACCAGCCGCCGCCGAGTCCAGAACAAGAGTCGACTCCAAAACCGGTTCCGACAGTAGCCCCTACGCCCGAACCGAAGGCTGCCAGCACTGATGGCAGTGACTACATCGAGGCTCTGCCCGAGCCCCCCGTCTGCGGGAATAGCAGTGCCACATTCAGCAGGGTCGTCGGAGGAATCGACGCTAGGCTTGGTGAGTTTCCAAATTTATTTATCTGAGTCAGTCTCGCTATGCTGCAAGCGACTCTCTCGGCTATTTGCTGGTGATCACATCATTCGGCAATGAAAACCTGTAATATAAGTATTGGAACTGTTGAGTATGAATTGCAGCTTTGCCATTCTGCCACCTTGACGTTTCGTGAGTGTCATTTTACGATTTTGACAGTCTATCACTTTGACTAGTGACATTGACATTCTGCCACTACGTTATTTTACTCGTTTAACATGTTGTCACTTTAGCATTTTGACAAGGCGGCTGAATGTCGAACGAAGTAGCAACCATTTCATGGTCCTACCGACCTCTCGGAAACGAACACCGAAATGAAACCAGAATTAAGAGACATCTGATATGGATATTATTTTTACCTATTATTATTTTATACGTTTGCTCTTTTGAGACACAAGTTCTGTACCCTCAATCACGATGCAGATTCGTACAGTCACTCTCCAGTTCTCTGTTATATAACAGAATATATAATAGTACTAACGTAGTTATATTTCTTCTACTCTCCGCCTCTTATTATCATTTGTAGCAGAACTTCTTGAAGCGCGCTAAGTTTACTTCCAAGGATATCAAAGTAGCAATATGAAAATTCATATTTTTTTATTATTAAGTACTTAAATGGCCTTTTCTTCTTCTTTCCTGTGGGACACCAAGTCGTCATAGGACATTTGTGCTCTTGCTAAATGATTCTTAAAGTGACATTTAGTATCCTAACGTGTCATTTAGAGACTTAAAATGAAATTTTGAATCACAGTCTACCTAAAGTGTCATTGACTGTCCTTAAGTGACATTTACTGTCTTTAACTACCTAAAGTGATATTTAATATCCTAAAGTGTCCTTTGGTGTCTCTACTAAACTACCTAAAATGACATTGAGACGTGGAAATTGAGCTTTTGCATATCAATCAGTAGTTCAAAATACTACCTATTATATATGACAATATATTTAAGGCCTTAACCTTAGGTCCTGACTGTTGACTATAATACTACCTAAATAAGTATTGCGGACAAAAACATATATCTAAAACTTTTATCTAGTTAATAGTAGTAGTTGCACAGCCATGCAGATGGCTCTACTTTTTTACTGATATCAGGGTTAATAACAAGGTTTTGAAGTATTTCGCTATCTCAGTGTCCTACACGACAACATGCCTTTTGAGGACATAGAGAGGGTTTAACATTGTTTTCGTCTGCTTTCAGGTGATTTTCCTTGGATGGCTTTGCTAGGGTACAAGAACAAGCGCTCCACAGGTGCCAGCTGGCTATGTGGTGGCTCCTTAGTCTCCTCCAAGCATGTCCTCACCGCCGCGCATTGCATACACGGCAATGAAAATAAACTGTAAGCACTTTTAACTGCCCTATAATGGATTTACTTGTTCAGATCGAAGTGGTCTAGCTAGGCTAAAGCGCAAAAGGGCACTGTTGGTATTCCCACGCGATACCGTTAGATAGCATTATGTTATTGAGGTGAAACTTCTCTTGAAATGTAGCGCTTACGGAGCGTAAAGTAAGGTTGTTCAGCTGGAATAACCCAGGCAAGCCCTTGATGCCTTTAGCCGGGGTGACAGGCTAGGAGGTTAATCACATACAACCCTCAATTTTCTTCCACTTAGACTACTCGTACAAAATAACCAGACTAACAGATCAGGCGGAATCAATTTGCCGAAATGATAAGGTGTGTAATCGACTACGATGTACAGGGTGTAAGGGACAGCCCTCTGAATAATTATAGGTTGCATCCAGACATGGAAATGAATAACTTCCCATGAGAAAATATTTCAGGAAACGTCAAAAAAATTACTTCCCATAGGTATTGCAGTCAACTGATCGTGATTTTGTATGACAAGTCAAATATCTATACTGACATATATATTCCTGGGGGAAAGTTGTTCAGTTACATGGTCTGCATACACCCTATCAGTATTCGGAGGGCTATTGTCCTTTACACCCGGTATTAAAATAAGGCGCACGCAAGGAGAATACTTACTTACTCGTATATGAAGCATTCTGAAAAGGCCGCAATATATATTTGCTTTTATCCTTGTGTTTCTTGTCGGTAAATAAACAGAGCGATGGATGGCTGCTAATTAAGTGATCCACCAGTCAAACTGGTTTCTAACATGTATAATGTATACAACTTATTCTACATATATGTAGATATTTTTATTCTGTTTCGTGTTGTGCATAGCTTGTTTTCTCCGGTTTTATGGGTATTTACAGTTACCCAGCAATGTATTTTATACTATAGGTCAAGTATTGAGTAGTCGAGTATGCGATGTGATGTTGATATGCGCTATGGGGTTGTTCCTAGACCTGATCTACTTTAACTTTACCCAGCTGGCTAAGACAAGACAGAAGCTTGCTCCCACTCAGAGGCAAACTGTATGTACTTCGGGTCCATGGTGATGCTACTCACCAACAGCTTGCTAAATCTTCCCTGTAGCTTTATAATTACTACGAGCAAAACTTGCTGATAGGCTCATGGCTAAACCAAATTTAAGTTATAAAATCTTTTAACTTACGTGCATGTTTAATGGGTTCAGAAGTACCTACCGTACCTTTAATAATGAAAATTATTCATGTATGGCGGATGTTCATTCCATTGAAAATTATAGCAATTTTAAATAAAATTGTAGGTACTTACGTAAATCGCTGGCGGCCATCTTCATAAATAAACGGATTAGACTAAGGAAATAAATCATGTCAAACTATGATTACTGGTAAATGAATGAAGATTGGTGTAGGTTATTAATTTTCTTTCATTGCACGTGTAAGAAATATCCCAGTATGGCCTATGGCCAACTTTTCATGTTTCAAAAATATTGAAGTATACACCTCATCATTTCGGCAAATTGATTTCGCCTGATATGTCAGGTTATATTGTAGTCTAAGCGGTAGCAAAGTGAGGGTTGTATGGGATCTATCTCCTAACCTTTCACCACCAAATGCTTGCCTAGGTCAATCCAGCTGAAGAATCTTTAGGTCCCGAAAGAATAACCCTCTTCAGCTTAACAAAAAGCAGTCTGGTTCGAAATTATAAAAAAGGTCGAGAACTGTCTGAGAGAAAGTCCACATGAATCCCCCACACATTGTCGTGAATAGTAGTGGCACTACGAATCAGATTGTACGCAATTAGTGAAGTTGGCCTCAACAAGTAAACAACATATAAACTCGTAACTTAAATGTTTAATTCTTGTTCGTTTCAGTTTCGTAGTTCGCCTCGGAGAGCTGGACTTGGAGAGTGAGGATGATGGAGCTACACCTGTAGACATCCTCATCAAGAAGGCCATGTACCATGAGCATTACAACAGGAGCAGCGTGTCCAACGACGTCGGTGTTATACTGCTCGAGCGTGAAGTCACTTTTACTGGTAAGACACGCCATCAGTTTCATTGTCCGCTTTTGAGAGCTGGACTTGGAGAGTGAGGATGATGGGGCAACTCCAGTAGACATCCTCATCAAGAAGGCCATGTACCATGAGCATTACAACAGGAGCAGCGTGTCCAACGACGTCGGAGTTATACTGCTCGAGCGTGTAGTCACTTTTACTGGTAAGACACGCCATCAGTTTCATTGTTCGCTTTTGAGAGCTGGACTTGGAGAGTGAGGATGATGGGGTGACTCCAGTAGACATCCTCATCAAGAAGGCCACGTACCATGAGCATTACAACAGGAGGAGCGTGTGCATCGACGTCGATGTTATACTGCTAATTAATAAGAAAAAGAAAGACTGGCTTAGTACCGTTCTGCCCAGCAGTTTCAAACACTTATAAAATAAATCTATCAAGTTGCAACCTGTATTTTAATTTATCAGGGTTTATTTTTTCAATTGCATTATGGAAGATCCAGGTTGATTGTTTGCAAAATTTACTAATGCAGCTAGAATTATGCTACTTTTCTAAAATTTGATAAGTACCTTACTGTTTATTTTAATCCTGTATTTTGATCACATTGGCAGATCTCATCCGTCCTATTTGCATTCCAACGAGCCGCGAACTGCGCGCCAACACCTTCGAAAATTACAACCCTATGGTAGCTGGCTGGGGACATACTCAATTCCGTAAGTAGAATGCATTATAACAAAATTTTGGAGAGAATATGCTATTTGCGGTGAAAGGGCTTAAATATGGACCTAAATCCAAATGCAAATGCAAATAATCCAGTGTCTTGTGTAAGTACGTATTATCCCCGCAAATACGGAATTCCGTAAGTAGACTTGTTTTGAAATTCATTGAATCATACATTATGTCACTGTATTATTTCAAATGTGTCGATAACAGGTATGCATTATGACAAAATTTTAGAGAAATTATGCTAGGTATTTGCGGTGAAAAGAGCTTAAATATGTACCTACATCCAATGCATATATACAAATGCAAATAATCCAGTCTCTAGTAGTGATATACGAATATTTCTTGTGTAAGTACGTATTTTGGTTTAGTTGCTGCATTTCAGTGTTATTTTATCTGGTTAACTCTAAATTGTTTTACAGGTGGACCATCTGCAAGTAAACTACAAGTTATACAACTGCCAGTGGTGGGCAATGATTTTTGCAAGCAAAAGTTTACCGAGTACAAAGTAAGTTCAAATAAGACTAGATTAAGGTACTTATTTCAAAATTTACCAGCACCTATTTATTTTTATCAAGTACTTTCTCTAAAGTTCAATTATTTTTGAATTTCGCTCATAAACTGCCGCCTGCTATTCTTTACCTACAAGTACAAAAGGTACAAGATATTTTCCCCAATTCACTTTAGGGAATTACACATTACTTACTTAAAACTGTGTAATTCTCAACATAAATGTGCTTCCTTGTGTCAAACACCTAATGCACAAGCCGGTTGGGTGTAAAAATCTGTTACTATCTGTTTTCTAGAAAACTCTTTAAAAGGCACGAAGTTCTTTTTTCATTGAAAGTTTTAACTCATATTGTTTTACTTACAGGAAGATATGGTCAGTATATTAAGATTCCTACAAAATGTATCCCTACCTACACAAACCCGCAAAAGTAAATACCAATTATATGGCAATAGCTTGATTATTTCATATTTTTATCACCTAGTTGACGGCCGATGCGGCGCAGTGGTAGTGCGTCTGCCTGCGACGCAAAGGTTCCGGGTTTGATTCTCGGTGGGCCACTCACAAAAGATGATGCTTATCACTTTGTGAATTTGTTCCCGGTCTGGTTAGGACATTGCAGGGTAAACCAACTGATTGTCCGAAAAGAAATGGTTCCGTGCTTCGGAGGGCACGTCGGTCCCGGTTGCTGTCTATGATTACTTAGACGGCGGTCGAACCACAACTAGGTCAGAGGCCTACTAGTGGTAGTAGGCAGTTGTAAAACTCTGACACCTTTCATCGGGTCGTTGGACGACTCGGTGTCCCACACGAAAATAGTATAGAATCACCTAGTGGACAGGCCCACTTTAATAAATTTATATCCAAAGTAGGATCTTGTATCAATCTTTATCTGGCACATGAGTACCTACTTTAATATTCTTTCCTAGCCGACATGTACAGAAGGATCACTCGGGCCTTTTCTCGATTATCTCCGCTTTCGGCAAGGGCTGCCACAGTTTTCTTACCAATTTTATTCAATGGAGTAGGTACCTGAACATACAGGGAGTAGGTAACAGGAAGGGTATATCAAGCCGAAAAGGTGCTCA
Organism: Tuta absoluta; assembly: GCA_027580185.1. Lineage (NCBI taxonomy): Eukaryota > Metazoa > Arthropoda > Insecta > Lepidoptera > Gelechiidae > Tuta > Tuta absoluta. The sequence goes on along the minus strand of JAQAHW010000001.1, from coordinate 32,612,098 downwards.
TGAAACTGAACAACTTTCCCCATTTCCCCACTTTGACCTCCTTTCGGCTTGATATTATTATGAAATGGGGAATGACGAGTAGGTAGATATCTGCTCTGGGGCTGTTGAGACCTTTTTAGCTGACATGATGATGATCCTGGCCGGCGGTGGCGAACTGAGTGACACAGACATGACAAATCGACAAATTGACCTTCTTTTCTACGAATTTGGTTCCGCAGGTTTTATAATCATAATAGGTTGATGTACTGAAAAGTGCGTAGTACTATTTAGGAATATTAAACAAAACGTACATGAAAAATGATGTGCCGTGTGATACCGGCTTAGAATAGCATCACCCCATTTCTTTCCCATGGAAGTCGTAAAAGGCAACTAAGGGACTTGAGGGTGTGTATTGCAACTTTAGGCGATGGGCTGGCAACCTGTGACAGGTTATGGTGATACACAATTTTCCGAATGACCCTCAAATATACGTCAGACGTGGCGTAAATGTCCGTTTTGCGGCCGTTTGCGCTCTGCCTACCCCGCAAGGGATAACAGGCGTGATATGTGCATGTGTTTGTATGTATGAGTATAAAAAATTCCATTCAACTCTTTATATCTTCCTGTTTATTTTACTTGCGTTTACTTGATCGCTCATTTATCTCTTTCCAGCACATCACGATAGACAACCGCGTGTTGTGTGCGGGCTACAAGAAGGGTGGTAAGGACGCTTGTCAAGGAGACAGTGGTGGACCACTCATGCAACCAATCGTAAGTACTTGTCCACCAAACTTGGCAGGGTCGATAGCACCCCCCGCATAGTGAATAGTAGCTTAGCATTGCTTAGTAAATAGTACCCTCCCCTGCCTATACTTTGGGCTTTATCTATCCTTATGCAAATTTTTGAAACATTGCAAAATTTTCAAGCGCGTGCAGGATAACAATAACACGAGATGTGTTTTAATAAATTTGGTATTCTGCCCATATTCAACATAAAAAAAAATTTAGTCCCAACTGTACCTACAAGCTTTGCTAAGTTTTGAGATAAGTCAGCGCTGCGCTGTGTAGTAAAATAGCGTATCGTAAAGACCAAAACCGCTCATTGAGTCAAAAACAGAAACTCGGTCCCAATCTGAAGAATCTGACATCATCGTGACGACGTGGTCAAACTCAAAAAAGGGAATTTAAAAACTTGCAAAATGTTCAAACGCGCGCTGGATTTGAACCTGCGACATGCTGAAAATCTATCTTACGAGGAGTTTCGATGATGCTTAAATCTAATGCCCTGCACAGCAGTATATATGTACACAGCAGTGTATATGTAACATGATCTTTCAATTACAGTGGAACAGCCAAGACTACACGACGATGTTCTACCAGATCGGCGTGGTGTCGTTCGGCAAGCAATGCGCAGAGCCGGGCTGGCCGGGCGTCTACACGCGAGTCACCACCTTCGTACCCTGGATCGAACAGAAAATACTCGGGCCTAATGCCAAACATTTTGAATAGGATTTATAAAAGTGTATTTTTCTTTTCAGGAGATACTCATTTTAACTTATTCAGTGACGCTTATATAAAGTGTCAGCCACACTGATGTCGCACCAGCGAAAAGCAGACCTGTGAGTATTCTAAATGTTAGACTCTTTTCGCTGGTGCTTCGGCGGGTCCAGAAACTTTAAAATATGTAAATTATACTCAACTCACATATACTAATTTGTAGATACAGAAAATAAAGGTGTAGGTACGTGGTACTATCATGACATTTTACTACTTATTTATTTCTTAGACACCAGTTACAAAGTTTTAACTAATTCTAAAATGTGTACCTATGTAGATAGGAGAAGGTATTATCGCCAGAACCGCAACCTACCCGTGTTGTGTCTGACTGTCTGTCTAATGGTTGTCTGTCAGGTCTTGTCGATGCAGATTATTTTTAGGTAACCTGTAGAGATTAAAAAATTTCAATAATTGCGCACTTTGGACAATCTTGCTAAGACTTAGATAATTTTTATGACACACCGAAATTTTGTAGATTGATATGCGTTGCTGTTGGTGGTAATATATTATGTTTGTAGGTTAGGTACCTACCTACGTAAGTACCTACTCATCTATAGATTATATTTGATTAAATTTAATATAAGTTATTTAAAATGTACTTACGTATCTGACATAAACAATTGTTTATAATTTATTCAGCCTGTTTACTTTCTCTCTAGCTAGCTTTATATGTTCAAACTGAATCATAATTGTTTATAATATACTTAGGTCATGCATGATCGTGACATGAAATTGTGATAATGAATTATAACGATATTATAATAAAATTATTAATACCTACTTGACTTCTATTTACTACTTCATTGCTTATTACATAAATAACATCCACAGTCTATACTCGTAGTATTAGCGGCCCGTAAGCCCAGTCTATTAAAAATACTGCAAATGAGTGTAGAGGCCGTAGAGGGATGAAAATTGTTACGATTCATTTTTAGGCTAAGGAATCGATTTGACTCGTAGTAAATCAAAATAAAAAAACACAGGAGTTGTGACGTCATCTTCGTGTGCTCCCGCTGCGCTGTCCCCGGTGACCGCGGCGCCCCGTAATGGGGACTACGGAACGTAATTAGTTTTACTTCTCGTTGGCCCCGTATTGGAGATATGGCCAACTTAGACCATTGATGTGCTTAATTTCATGTGTCGTTTTAGAGTAACATTTGGCATGGTGGGACAAGGTATGGCATATTAAGGTATTGCCCCACCCTGCCCTACCTTCCCCTCTTCAATACACACACACACACAATTCAGAATACGCTCAACTGGGATAACGGGAAGTATTTTATTTTATTTTATGGAATTCCCGCTGTCTCGGTCACGGGGACGCCATCATCGCGGGGACAACAGGAACACACGGTCATCTTCTTCGTATAGGTAAAAATAAACGTTGTTCTGAAATACGTTTATTGTATGTGGTATTTAATGATAGAGCCAGTTCTAAAATATATCGCGTTTTTATATTTCATTTATATGATGACCACCAAAATTAAATAAGAGATAACTTATAAAAACATATCAAGTTTGGGCTCTTCCAGATATGATACGGTTGAGATACATTACTTGTGAAATATCCCTAGGTACCTACTATGATGTACTACACTTACACCTATCTTATATCCTCAAATCCAACGCCTCCAAATATTCACATGTCTCCGACCTGACAATACGAGCTGCCTCACCTTGAGTTATTTAAAGGGATCAACCAATACTATTTAATTTAAATAGCTGCTTGAATGACCAGTACCTAGTGTAGGTTGATCGCAATGGGTAGTTCTGCTACCTACTCGCGAAGGCTGGGTATGTGTCTATAGGTAGGTGTTGCTCTGAGCTACTATACCATATGCCTACACACAATATGGCTTTATTTAAGTTTGATATAATACCTACCTACAAAGAAAATAAAAAGTTCGTCCCAAAAAGGACTTTAACTTTAATAATGGCATTGATAAGTCTGTCAGTGTAATTTAGGCAATAGTTAAACATAATTAAACTTTCTAGAATGCCTTCAATGCCAATAGTCGACGTCGCTTTTAGGCCTGCGGGTGTCCTAAAAAACGACTGAGGGATTATTTTATTCATGGAATGGCAGCAGCGTTCCCTGTGAAAGAAATATGTTGCACTGCCAGCGTGGTGAGTATGGCAATACCCACCCTTAGATGGAGGACTGTTGTGGCTATTAATAATAATACATTCTAGAAAGGTATATTTGAGTTTCTTTTGAGTTAAGATGCACTCATTAAGTAAGATCTACAAATTTAGTATTTGATTCTTAAGTCCATCAATACAAATTTAAATTTCCCGCTTGCAATTTGACACGCAACATACAAAGCGTTCAGATAAGTGTTAATACGTACTTATATAACATTTATGTAATATAAAAGGTTTATTGCCATTTACCACTAATTATAAAATTGTATGATGTTAATTTAAATTGCAATTCAAGCAATTCAACAATTTCTACTTTCACATCTTGATCAGTCAGTTCGTGCCCACGACGCATCGAAACGCACTTGACGTTTACGTTCTGTGGATTGGATCAGCTTATTTTCCTACCGGATACTTTTTCTAAATATTCGTGAAACTCGTGCCCTAACTTACTTTAATCGTCGTGATCATCACTTAATGCAATAATGTCTGACAACGGCGACGGCGATAAGAAGGTATAGTGAGCTTTATCTGTGTTTTGTGGACGTGCGACTAGCACCGTGAGCTGCTATCTTGTACTGTCAATATTTTCTTCATTGCTCGAGTATCGTTTATCTAAGCCGACCTTGAATCGGATAGAGGTCATTCTAGCCTCGTCAATTATTTACTGATTACGCAAAATACGATCTTCGTTTGTCTACAGCGATATAACCTATCTAAAGATTGACCTTCATTCATAAACCTTTAGAAAGGGGTCACTGTAGATAATCGATATATTGATTTTGCACAACTATAAGAACCTATAGTCTATACCCACAATCGGACACCAGGATTCATAGGGTGTTGAACAATTTGGTGTCCCCCACTAAAAGCAGAACATGTCACAAACAAAACTTTTTTTGCAAACAAACTCTCAAACTTAAAACTGAGATGATTATATTTAAATCATCAAATGATTTGTCTCTGGAAATATTCATAAAACTAGGTATAGTTATTTTTCATGATACACAAAAGCACAGGTAGGTACCTAAATGACAAATTTTTAAAACACTTCTCCTATTAGGTATACAATTTTAGAAAGATACAATTGCAAAATTTGCATGCAATGGATGAGCTGCTGAAGCCCAGATGGAAGAGGCATTCACACATTCAGATACTGGCTGCTATTGAAAATTTTGCATGTTCTCTAAAATAGCACAAGTACTTCATACATAATGTATATTGGCACCAAGAACATCATTAAACATTTGCTGGTCAGCAGCCAACTTAAAATCCAATTCATAAGTAACTCCTGTTTTTGTGCTGATGGACGTCAGTGACTGAATAGTCTCAATAAACCAAACAATTTGATAGGTAAGATTATGTACCACACCTTAGCAAAATTTTTTCTATATCAAAATTGGCATTAATTAAGTACGCGTTATGCATTCTGCTGAGTGGCTTCACTTGGCTTTTTACATCCCATAAAAAATTTGGGATCATCTGACTGACTGACATCCTATGAAAAACTGGAAAAAAAGCATTTTCAACTCTCCTGCTTGAAAACAACAGTTTTGCCACGTAAATCCAATGGCCAAAAGTTGTTTTTATCCTCTTAATGAAAAAAGAGATTTGAATTTCAAACATCTCATTTTATCAGAACTAATTGTGACATTGGCAGCGGTGCGTTCTGAAAATATTTCAGCCAGTTATTTATTTCTTCTTGTAAGCGTTTTGTTCATTAAATATTTCTGGCATTTCTGAATATTGGTACATATTATGTAATATTTCTGAACGAATCTTGAAAAAATAATTTGTCGGGTATTTTGATTTTGTCTGAGGCATTCGAGCTGTACAGCCCATTTCCCAAACTTGACATTGGCAAAATTTTCTCTCTGGTAGAGGTGAAAAGTTGTGTGTACCACACAAGAGCAAATTAATTCATATCTTGTGCTGTTGAATCCCTCACTGAGCTCAGGATACAACTTTTGAATCACTGGCAAGCAAAAATGCCTAAAACCTTTGCCCTCTTGTTGTACAAACAACTATTCCCCATCATAGAGTAAATAGTAAAAGTTCAGTTTAATAGTCCGATCATGCCTGCAAAGTTTTTATTACACTGTCCCTTACACCCAGTATTTTTGAATAATTGACAATACCTATTAATCGATCAATCAATAAAACTAATAGTTATTAGTTAAATTAATTGTGGATTAAGATAATGATAGGCTATATGAGTTGCCATAAGAATAACTTAAAAATTAAAATAAGTAATTGTTTTTTTTTTAGTTGTTGTGTTCTCGTATTGAATTTGACCTTGTTTCGGATCTTGCAATGGCCGGTGCGGACGTTTGGACATTAGAATGCGAGTGTCTGTTTATGTATCTAATGCCTAATTATAGCAGTTGCATACACTATTTTATCTACACTCTCCAAAAAAAACTCAATCATAACATTATGAGAGAAGTGTAGATAAACTACTTTTATGTGTGACATGTTCTGCTTTTTGTGTGGGACACCAAATTTTCCAACGCCCTATGAATCCTAGTTTCCGATTTGAGATTGTGGGTATAGACTATAGGTCCATGTAGTTATGCAAACAAAATTTGTGGGCTGGTGGTTCACCCCCTTAAAATATTTGAAGTAAATTTGTTATACATCTTGTATAACTACTGTGGTAGTGAGTAGCTATTTTCAAGCTTACACGCTTTTACTATAGGAACCAACTATTTATTCCAGAATGTTTCTCAAACAATAATATAGCACAAATCACTACTAATATTGTCTACCATCTAGCCATTAAATATCCTAAACAACTATTGACTTTATCTAATTCTTCTGGAATATTTTATATTTTATGCAATATACATTCAAAACGTTGCAAAAATATTGTTAAATGTGTTCAGAGAATCTTTCTGGATAAAAGTTAATCTGTGTTTTAGTCTTTTCCACTTTACAGGTTGTTCGGAAAAGTACTGAGTTCTTTTCTAGGGAAAACTGAAAATAGTTTGACTTTTGAACAAACATTGAACCTCACATAAAAGATATTTGATAACAGTTGATTTTCAAAATATATTTACACTTTTATTGCATTTATTTTTTTATGCCTTTGCCACAGTTGTTTATTTTCTGTGTTTGGTTTACCCTTCGAGCAACGACGGGGAACGAGACGGAAGACCGTGTTGCTCGAAGGGTTTACCCCAAGGATTCAGCATTTTTCGTAGCGTCCAGTATAAACTATTCTATTCACTGCTTTTTCTATTCTGCCTGCTAATTTTCCGCTGTTTGTGTGTGCTAGACTAAATGCCTGTTCATTTTCAGGCCAACGACAGCCGACTGCGACCAATGGTAAGTACTGAAAATTAAATACAATGTTGCTTATGTATTAAAGCATTTTAATGTGTCATAAGATTTTAAAAAAGCCATGAGATATCTTAGTCACGTCTTGTCTTATAATTTGACGAAAAATACGTATTAAATGTCAAAATAAGGCTACGATGAAAACAATAGCGACTTAATTGACTAGAAACTCCGAAGAATTCATTGACATTCATAAACATCACTATCACTACATAGTATAAAATAAAGTCGCTTCCCGTTTGGTGTCTCCTTATATCTTTAGAATTACCCAACGGATTTTGATGCGGTTTTTTTATTAGATAGAGTAACTTGAGAGGAAGGTTTATAAGAATAAATTATTCCGGGAAATTGTCACATTCCCATGGGAAAACGGGTATCCCAACTGGTAGTAAACTTTTGACCCCCTTTTGACACCTTTAAGGATTAAAATTCCAAAAATGCTGAAACACGTATTTAATTATTTTAATTAGAAATTTTGAAACAGATCACATTTAAGATAAAAAACTTTCATACAAACTTTTAACCCCCTTTTCACCCATATAAGGGTTAAAATTTCAAAAATGGTGAAACACGTGTTTAATTATTTTAAGTTATTAGTCTAATCACAAATTTTGAAACAGATCACATTCATTTAAAAAAACGAACTTTCATACAAACTTTAAACTTCCTTTTGACCACATTAAGGGATAAAATTTCAAATATGCTGAAACACGTGTTAAATTATTTGAAGTTATAAGTCTAATCACTAATTTTGAAACGGATCACACTTAAGACAACGAACTTTCATACAAACTTTTAACCCCCTTTTCATCCCTTGGGAAATTAAAAAAAAAGTGATTCAAGAGGAAGGTTTGTATGTATGACTAATGTCGGGAGAAGGTCTGTTTCCCGTGGGAAATCAGTTAGCAGCGGGTGAAACCGCTGGGCGGGCCGCTAGTTATATTATAAACTTAGATATTTCCTATCTTTTTCTAAACCTATTTGACGGAAAGTGACAGCACAAATTTAAGGTAACTTTAGAGAATTTGTATCCTGAATTGAGGGCAATTGTGAAATTGCTATAAAAAAAAGCTCTTCAGAGGTGATATTGAATAAAAATAAGTACCACAGTAAATTCAAAAATTGTATTTACCTGGAAAATCTGTTGGCCAGCCTTGCTTAAGTAAGAGTAACCTCATACCGCGATGTGATATACGATACGATGAACAATATCAGTGATATAATATTGAACTCTATTAACAATTTTACATTAAAGAACATATCCACGTATATCCTGAAGCCATTGCGTCCGCCTACTTTTTATGTGTTCTCTATCAATCAAATGTTATATTGTGTGATTGTTGGCCAAGTTTGATAATGTGCCTGCCACCTACCACTACCTATTTAACGAATGAATAAAACACTATCCATGTTCCTAATGTTAGCAGCGGCAGCCAATTATCGAACCAATGATTATTTTGTGTGAAAAACAGAAAAATTATTGTGATACCTATATACCAAGAGTGGCAGAACAAAAACTTCGTTTCATGCGTAGAATAAGCCCGAGGATCTAAACTATAATGTTTTTTTAATGTGAAGGAGTGCAAATTAAGCTTTTTCTGGGTTGTTAATTTTTATTCAGTGTGTACCTACCTACTTGAATAAGAGCCCATCAATTGTTATCATCATGTTTAACAACGTTGGCCATTCGTCTCTGAACTCTCGAGTCTTTCTACTCACATGAGGGCAAACCTTTGATAAGTTATCATTATTATAATAATTATTATAAGTATGTGTGTAACTGGCTATACGACGGTTAAGTATTACGAATGTCATACTCATGAGTGCTCAGTTGATCGTCTTTGCACGCGAACGCTAGTCTGTAACTTATACTAAATAATTCATACTAAGTTGTGCCTTTATTTAGCCATGGATTTGCTCAATAAGGTACGTGATATGGATTTTAGTAACTAACATCAGTCGCTGGTTATACCCGAAACTATGGCTACGTCGCGGAATTTTCGTGTGGTCTAAAATATGAAAAAATATACAAATCTTGCACTAATCAAATTTTACTATTTTTTTTTTAAATATGTTAATGTTATTTCAGTACACGAAAACTGCCAAATAAGTACCTTAATAACTGTAAAATTTTGTAGCTAAATGAGCGTAGCTTTATTCTATGTGTAATTTTTTGTATAAGTTTTCAGCTATCATTTTCAGCTATGGCTACATTTATGTGCTGTACTCTTGTCTTAGTTTAAAAAATATTTTCATACTTTTTAGAATCAATAACTTACTTAGAATTAACGTTTTAAACTAAGCCGGTGCCCAAGTTTCAATGAGTATTCCCTATTATGTCCTTCAATGACGAAATACACGAGTCAACGAATTAAAGAGCAATTGGTCCTACTCTTATCTAATCAAAACAGTACGCGCTTGCAGTATCCTTCCAACAGTTCAAACGAGCACACGCGACCCGAGTCTATCAATTCCAACTAATAATATTTAACAACTCATTACACACACATGCCTACACTTTTATAGTATTCGTGATATAATTTAATGTGATACGTTATCGTGAATTTTTATAATCCAACTAGTGATTAAAATTATAATAATCTTGAAAATTTATTTTTACGAACCACTCACGAAGTAAATATTCTGCCGCTATTAGTTTAAGTTGTGTTGACAATGCCGGACACAGGCGATGAATTCATCAGATCGTGGGTAAGTTCTGTTTTTGTTGTTGTTTGACAAATACATTTAAACAAAACGTAGAAACGAGCGACAAACTATAAACCTAGATAGCTTCTTCTATTAGTCATGGTTTAGTTCAATTTCCAGTACGCTCCGTGTGACACCGAGTCAAAATAGGAAACTCTGTTTACCCAAGAGTTTCGTAAAAAGCGGCTAAAGGAAATTTAAAGAATGAGCAGCATCGTTACTGACTGGCCCGATGATGTCGCAGATAGTACTCCTGCTTGCTTTGCCGAGGGTCGTGGGTTCGATCCCTACAAGATACAAATATTTGTTGTCATTTTCAGATATGTGTGAATTGTCCAGGATATTTATATCTCACAATGCGCTAGGCAATTCGCTTGTCTATCTTGGAGGTATCACAATACACTCCAATGGAGAATACCATACCACAATCAGGAAAAGTACTGCTGTCGGCCTTGCGGTTGGTGTTGTGCTCATATGCCAGTATTTCCTTATGAATTTTGTATTTGGCTTTGATTGAGGCCATTTTATCAAGCCCAATTTGACAGCTGTCCGATCCGTAATAGAAAATACGTCCATGAAGGAAAATTGACCCTGCTATTATGTTGAATTAATAAACTAGCATTTGAGTTATGGTGTGTACTGCAACTAATATGTTATGTTGTTTTATTATCTACTATTAAAGATGCGGAAAAATATTGTAATTAATGATGATGACGCAAATAACGTATGTATCACCAGTAGCAAGTAGGTAATTATTGAGTAGATGCCGGTAACATCGCTTATAGTCTGCGACTACGTGGAGGTCACATTTAAGGTTGTAGTTCATCAGATATAGTCATAGCAGAAATAAATTACGTTACGATACGGATTCTTAAGGATATACCTACTTCAAATAAATGAGGTGAAATATCCGAGGTGCTGTGCCGTGTGATGCCGGCTTTAAATAGCATCACCACATTTCTTTCCCGTGGGTGTCTTAACAGGCGACTAAGTAACTCGAAGGTGTGTTTTGCAAGTTAAGGGTCACTATGGCGATACACAATTTTCCGAATCTTCCAATGTTTGTCAGACGTGACGTGAATGTCCGTTTTTTACGGCCGTATACCCTCGTGCCTGCCCCGCAAGCGGTTATAGGCGTTATATATGTATTTATGAACATCCGAGGTGAGGATAGGTCAATTCGAGCGACATACCTACCACTAAACTAGCACCGGTTAATTTGTTTTCATCAATCAATTATGTGTGTTGTTTTAAATTACACAAGTACCTAGACTAATGTATATTCAGTTGTGCCATTTTCACTTATAAACATAATAAAGCATTGTTAATGCAACAATCTTAATCAATCAATTCAGTTCAGGCAAGCGAGATTGCCGTGCGACGTCACGGTAAAAGTTTTTTTTTAATCTTATTAATTCCGAATGGTGTTTGAAAACTATTACGTGAGTATGTAATACCTAAGTTTAAAAATCTATGGTATGCGTAGCATACTTAGTTTATGAAATTCAAATTGTGTTAGAAAACTAATAACCTCGTACCTACTCACCGAACGAATTATTTAAGCGCAAAAGCATTAGAGACTTTAAATAAATCTATCTATTTGTTTTTCATTTAAATGGTATCAAATTTTTATCAGGCCGATGCTTTTCATTTCCAGATAAAAATCACTCTAAACTTCCTAGTAACACATTTATTGCCGCGGCGTAAGCCAACCCATCAGTGTATTCATTTCTTTGCGCGAATAGTTTCTTAAATTACGTATGATGAAAATATTAGAATGACTTGAAGGCTTTTTATGTTTTACTATAAGTTAATAAGCGCTTGTTTAAGTAATGTTCTCAACCATTACTCAGGAACAAGAATAGTAGTTTATGCAACTGTCATATAATGGGGGTCATTAGAATGCGAGTGTCTCTTTATCACCCGAGGCGTAGCCGAGTGTGATAATAGTTTGACACGAGCATATTGCATACGCAGTTGCATACACGATTTTATCTACACTCTAAAAAAAACTATGCTTAACACTTTTCCAAACATCCGCACCGGTGATTGGCGGATCGCCGGTGACCGGCAAGGCCTATAGCTTGATATAAAAACTTAAAAATTTTATACCTTAGCACTTGTTCAGATGTGGAGTCTACACAATAACTTAACTAAACAACTGAACAACATTCAAAACAACAACTGTACAACATCGAAACAACAACAACTGAACAACGTCTGAACAACATCTCAACAACAACCTAATAAAACAACTGAACAATTACCATACAAGTGCGGCAAAAGATGGCGATTTGAGTATTAGCAAAAGAAAAACTTCGTTTTATTTCTCAACTTTATCGAAGTAAGAGCCTTCTCATTAAGGCATTGAGCGTCTGTAATTTATATAGGTATAAATAGGTCTTTATACAACTGTTTTCGAATACAGAGTTTTTAGCCTTACAGGAGTGATAACTTCTGGAGCAAGGGTCCAAAAAAGCAAAGAAAAAGGGATTGGCTCCTAGCAACCCTTATCCTATTACTGAAATAAAAAGGTTTGTCTCTTCCATGTCGTCTATAATCACGAACTGGAATATATCTATTGGGCTAAAGGTGTAAATAAAAATATTGATTATATATTTCATCCTAAAACAAGTATGAATTATTTTAAATGTTATTATAAAACCATAACCGTCTTCAAGATTCTGATTGTCGTCAATGTAGTTAGATAAATAAACAGTGTTAAAACAGATTGCCGTGTGACGCCGGCTTAGAATCGCATCACCCCATATCTTTCCCGTGGGAGTCGTAAGAGGCGACTAAGGGGCTTGAGGGTGTGTATTGCAATTTTAGGCGATAGGCTGACAATCTGTCACTATAACGATACACAATTTTTCGAATGACCCTCAAACATTTGTCAGACGTGGTGTAAATAGCCGTTTTTTACGGCTGTTTACGCTCTGCCTACCCCGCAAGGGATTATAGGCGTGATATGTGTGTGTGTGTGTGTTAAAACAGTTTACTAGTCGTAAATACACCCATGTTTTGATTACAATTTGATAACTCGTAGTCTGGACAACGAAGTCGTAATAGATTTACTATATTAGAACTTAATGGCTGCTTACGCCTACACACACTATCTATCGAAAATTGGTTTCTGATCTGATCTGATTGAAATACGTAGAAGCACAGATAGTAAAAGAGCAATATACTTTTTTATTTATATCTGTAAATACAGTGACATAGCAGATATACAATACTGATACCTTTAAAACATGTCAGTACATACTTTATAAAAGTTCGGCCAAGAGCGAGTCGGATTCGTGCACGAAGGGTACCGTGAAATTTTCAGTAAATATAACGAAGAAGTCACGTTCTTTATTATATTCAAATTGTTATATTTTTAAAAGAGCAATAAAAATACATAATCTTAAAAAATATACATCCCCGATGCATCATCGACAAAAATGACATGAGTTTTGTATAGGATTTCCCATTGCCCCATTGTTTCATTTAATTATATTTTTCGTATTTGTTGTTCTAGCGACATCTGTGAATATTTATGGTTTATGTGATATAGCCTGGTGACGGACGGAGGGGCAGACAGACGTCTCAGTAATAGGACCCATTTTGATTCTTTGGATACGGAATCCTAAAATTTTTATCATGTATTTACGGTAAACAATCACCAATATAAAATTTTGCCCAGTCATGCTTATTTATCAAAAAGAAGCCGTTTGTTTTGGTATAGTATGGGGTAAATAGTCAGTCAGCATGACTCGTATCTCAAAGATAACATAAATAATAATTATGACTGTAAAAGCCAAGGCCCATGAGACGACTTTAACACAACATGTTAACAATATTTTTTTCAGATCCGTAGCCACCAGCGGTCTCCGTCAGGTTCCCGCGACTTCAAGGAAGCGACCAAGCGCGATGCCCTTGCCCGGCTGGAGGTGGAACTTGAGCGGCTGAAGGACTCGGCCGCAGAGACCAAGAAGCCGCTGCTGGAGAAGGAGTTCCGCGGCTTCAAGAACCTGTTCGCGAGGTTCCTGGCCGAGCGTAAGTGTCCCACTTAATAAAAAGAATCATCGTCATATCACCACTTATTTGAATTTATTTGAGTTCGGCGCAATATTTTGTGGCGACACGAAATCATGTTGCAAAAGGATTCGGCATACTTTTACAACCGGCTGACTGCCTTTTAGGAATGCTATTATTGTAGGTGGATTCACCACCATCACCTGGACACCATGGTCCAGAGATATTTAGCTACGTTCAAAAACTGTACGTCGCATTTTACGAAACACCCTGAGTGGACTAGGGGTAACAGATTTCTAAGCCGAAGCGGATTTTACAAAGTATTACAGCGCCCGAAAATTATAATTTTAGCACGAAAAATAATATTTTTAATCGGGCATGTCGGAATTATTAGCCAATGAATATTATTATTGATAGATATTTTATTTATTTAGTATTTTACGGCTCGCTGATGCGAGAACTTATTGATGTCTGGCAGTAGACTGTATATTTATGTACGTAGTCGAAAAATTTACACATTTCGCACACTTTTGCTTCAACTAGATTTTTATAAAATGTTGTTTTGAGGAGATAGATGTTTACATTGATAAATTTCACTTATGCCAATATGCCTTTTAATCACAGCATTTAATATTGCTTGTCGACTTGGAAACCAAAAGATAAAGTTGGAAGGTACATTATTTATATTCAGTCGCGTGCCTACTAGTTAATGTTTGTGGAATGTTATCAACTCTCAGTAATCCTTCCTTTATCAGTCTGCCGTGTATTTTCTGTTATTTGACTGTATAACTATGCTTTATGCGATCATGAACAACTCCCTATTAATAGCATACTATTTTGTGAAGGGTTTTCATTTGAGTAGTAGAAAAAACGCTGAATTACTTCTAAGAAAGAATTCAAACTTTTAAAACGAGCAGCATAATCACGATCGCCATTGGTAGGTATTAACTAACTATAGCTTACTTTATTATAATTGCTTATCTTATCGAGAACAGTGTATTGGGCAACACGTATTTAACTATTTGAAATAAAGCGAGTTATTAATTAACAATTTGCGATAAAATGTGCGCGCCCGCAGCTGAGACAAGGGGTCCTCACTTCCAAAAGTCTTTTCAGTATTGTCAGTGAAGTATAACGTGTGTGATGTCGGCTTGGAATAGCACCACCCCATTTCTTTGCCGTGGGTATCATAAGCATACAACCTGTCACTATGGCGATACACAACTCTCTGAATGACCTTCAAATGTTTGTTAGACGTGGCGTAAATGTCCGTTTCTTGCGCCCATTTACGCTCTGCTTACCCCGTAAAGTATATAAGCGTGATACATGTATGTAAGTGTACATAATTTACATGTCACAGGTATATAACTCTGGAAAACAATCGAAGTCTTAGATACCTATCAATAAACTATTCGTTTATTTAGTTCGTTCAATCAATAAACTATTAGTTTATTGATGTGTTTTTTTTTCATAAACAGTTTGATATGATAAGATAACCTTAGCAAGCCAATGCGATTTTTTCATGACATGCAAAGCGAACGTACAATATATTCAAAGTATGCGACTAATGATAGTAAATAAAAATGAAAAATGACAAGGTTCATGAGGAAATGGTTAGACTGTACGGAACACTGTGCAAATAACCTTGAATGACAAAAATTTGATTTTTTAAACTTGATGTTTAGTTTCAATTTACGATATATTTTGATCATTTTCGCTAGCTCTTTACCATTTTAAGATTCATTTATCTAAGCAGTCTCATTTTTTTCGATTTACATTTGTAAATGTTTAAAACATTTGAGATATCAACTTTGTTTTATTTGATGACATTTACAGAAACTGATGTTCCTGTATTTTTTTATTTCATAGCTTACTTTAGTATAATTTGCAAATACGTTTGTGTAAAATGATTATAAAATTAGCAAAACAATGCGTTTATGCTGTTTACTTACAGAACGAGACAGTTTCAAAGTAATAGTTATCTAAGTAAGTAATTGTATCAGGCGTTACTTTGCGGAAGTCCATCTTGATTGAATTAGATAGAAAGGTATCTAATTCAATTAATAGTTATCTTATATGACAATGTCCTTTTTCTAAAACTACTACTAAAGTTCATTCGCTTAGATAGTGTCTTGACCAGCGTTTCTACCGGTACGAGGCCGTAAGTGCGTGTATAGTGCATGGAAGTCAAGTGACGCTGGTCGCGACAATACTAACCCAGTGTTTTTAATCTGTTGGTAAGCCTTACTTAAGGGCCCGCCGACAAAATAAAAAAGTCAAGGAAGAATTACCATTTTACCTCCTATTTACTTTGCAAAGAATAAGCGGTTTCATACTATCGGTATAAGTAGCTAAAGAAAGTCGTAAATGTAGGACATTTTTAATGATATGATATTACTAATGTTGTATTTTCTACATGTAACATATTATCTTAATCTAATGTTGTATTTGTACTCAACAAAGTGCGTCGCCAGTTTTTTTTATTACTAAAAAGCGGTCGTGTATTCAAAAATATTGAAATACACTGATACGTCCAGCAGTGGACTGCAATAGGCTGATGTATGTATACTTATCTAGCCGAATGAGCAATAAATACTTGAATAAGACGATGTAACATTGCAGAGGGGCCGTCGGTAACATGGGAGAACATAAAGAAGCTTCCGGAAGGCGCAGTGATCGACTACTCGACCCTCAGCACGCCCACCACGGAGAACATTCACAACATGCTGGACAAACTAGTGGTGGTGAAGCTCAACGGAGGACTGGGCACCTCCATGGGCTGCAAGGGACCCAAGTCCGTCATCTCCGTCAGGAACGAACTGACCTTCCTTGATCTCACCGTCCAGCAGATTGAAGTAAGTCAATAAATACAGCATGTAAAAAGCATGCTAAATACAGAAGTAAGGGACAGCCCCCCCCCCCCCCCCCCATTTCTGATAGGGTGCATTCAGACCATGAAACTGAACATCAGAAGAAAATATTTCAGGAAACGTCAAAAAAAGTCAGCGGGTCGTGATTTTGCAGGGAAGTTCAAATATTTTTTGTCGTTTCCTGACATATTTCTTCTGTCGTTCAGTTTCATGGTTCTAAATGCACCCACCAGTATTCGGAGTGCTGTCCCTTCCTTACACCCCGTATGTAACAAATAATTTTACCCGTGGAATATACGTAGATAGAAGTATGAAATGGTTGGGCTAGTAACACTATAAAACAGTTATGTTACATCGGTCGTGAGGAAGACCCACGTGCATCATGGATGCAGAATGCAGATAGTCATAAATACTTTAACATTAGCACGACGACATGAATTTCTACAATACGATGGCAGCGCATCTGCCTCTATGTTTATCCTCTGTACATATTCTAACTATTTAATATGTTTGTTTTCAGCACCTAAACAAGACATACAAATGCAACGTGCCGCTAGTGCTCATGAACTCGTTTAACACGGACGAGGACACGCAAAAGGTGATCAGGAAGTACAAGGGGCTGAAGTTGGACATCCACACCTTCAACCAGTCCTGCCACCCGCGCATCAACAGGGAGTCCTTGCTGCCCATCGCCAAGGATGCCAACGTCCACCACGACATAGAAGCGTGAGTCACTCATCATCATTACGTCACATCCAGCAGATCACTGCTGAACGTAACCCTACCCCAGGGTAAGCCACAAGGCACGACCATCCAGTCACTACTAGCCGCCCTCTCATAAGCCAACGGTCTATCTGGCCGGAGGGCGTCCATCGATACACTTGTCCATTCGAGAACCCGCTTATTTCATATCACATCGTTCGTGCCACTTCAACTTGTTACAGTTTTAGACTATACGGGAGTGTCTATCACCCGTACTAGTAAGGCGACTTGGCGCAAATTAGATAAACCGCCCCGTATTTGTGCTATTCAAGTCATAACGCCGTTTCGAGTTAAAATAAGTGAGAGGAGCGCTATACTGCACCATACCAACACAGTACGTATTGCGAGCGAAGCGAGTTCGTTGTTTTACGAAAAAATTATAAAACTACATGTATTGCCATATGAGATGAACAAACTCGTCGTATAACGTTTTAATAAGTGTAGAGGAGCTATACTTCCTAAGCCTTACATGGTTGTGTAACGACTATACTGCGCTACATCAGCGTACTACGCATCGAGAGCTCGTTGTTTCCGGTAAAATTAGTGGCATTCGCTCACTGAACTAAAAAAAAAATACTTTAAATTAATTATTGATGATCAATCACCATTAAAATGGTTTCTCCACTGGGTTGCTACTATGAAGGGCTGGCATACAGACGAACAGACAGAGTTGACGAAGTTATTAGTCGAACAACAGAACCATAAAAAGGATGGAATGAATATCTGAATAACCTAAACAATAATAAGAATGAAAAAATGGGCTTACTTACCTGTCAGCAACGTTCTTTTTCCCAAGGATCAGTAGTTCGTCAAATAGGCCACTCGTACTCACACACACGTATACATATTACACTACTCTTTACACAGCACGAATTTCACAATAACTAACACACTCCGCGGGTAGGGACTCAAAATGGTCTCCAAAAACCCCCTCTCTCTGCGCCACCCCTGAGTTTTGGTAAATCGCATAAGTCAGTATCTACCGCTATATCACCCATATATTAACGTACTCTGTGGTATCTACTACGTATCTCCAGCGATACCTGGTTCCCATTCAATAGAAGACTCATTTACGCTATTATTGTTTCCCGACCCTCTACCATTCTTTCTACGTGGCCGAGACAACGGAGTCGTGTCTCTTGGTCCACCATAGGCTGGGGCACTGGTTGTTATATTTCGGAATTATTTCTTAGTCACATCACAACAGCAACATAACATTCACAATTGGGAAAATAGTTTGAATCACACGCGCACCACTGCTCGATGAAAAGAGCGTGATATATTACGAAGATTGCGAATTTACATTAGATCTATGGAATTTACGAAAACCCGGATCAAAGAATACTGTACTCACTGGCCCCGGGTTATCGGGTTATTATGTTTTTTATTTTATTTTTGCTTCCATCGCCTTCAAACCAGCAAGACTGATTGTGTTTTTATGACACATGCCATTACCCAAGATGAAATGTCAAACTTCTACTTTTTCATGGACTGGTAAATGACAATGTTCATTATTCCATTATTTGATAGTAAGTTTTAATTTCAATTAATAGTAATTATTTGTACATTCTGTGCGGAAAGAGAATAGGCGTGGAAATTGAGGGCGCGTATGCGCCTGAGTGTGAGAAACTAAGAGGAGTATATATGTTCCTTGGTGAGAAATGTCATAGGGATCTATGAAAAAAATATAAGTTTAATTGTTGCCCACGACAGATTCTACACAGTTTTATATAAGCCAATGCGCTTTGATTACCATATTTAGGAGGCCAGTAGATAAGCGGAGTCAGCGGAGTGACGACTGTGAGGAAAAGGATAGCTACCCACCTGGTCGGGTGATGTGACCTGGGGCTGGGGAACGACTGTTTGGAAGTTGTATATATAGCAATCGGCAGAATAACTTCGATACCGCGTTTCAGGACTTGTATGTAGAGCGTATGGGGGCCGCCATTTTCGAAACGATATAATGGCATCCCGCCAGAGGAATAAAATGGAACTCATAAATACTTGTATTTGTTACCAGGTGGTACCCGCCCGGCCACGGCGACTTCTACGAGTCGTTTTACAACTCTGGTCTGCTGCAGAAGTTCATCAAAGAGGGCCGCACGCACTGTTTCATCAGTAATATCGACAACCTTGGCGCCACTGTCGATCTGAACATCCTCAGTCTACTCCTCAACCCCAATTCTAACACGAACACCGAGTTTGTCATGGAGGTCAGTTCTTTTTATTTTATCTGGAACAACGAGTCGTTGACCGACTGTTGAACGACCCGATGAGCCCTGGTGTCAGTGTTTTTCAACCATCAACATTTTTGTTTTCGGACAATCTGGTGGTTCAACCTTCAATGTCCTAACAAGACTAGAAAGTAATTAGCTAAGTGATAAATATCTGCTTTCGGGGGGTATTGCCACAATATACCAAAGAACAGTAGTTTAGCTTCATACTAACGCCCGGTTTTCGCACCACACATACACACGCCCGAGCGACCTATACGTATACGAATCTCGTACTGCCGCCGCGCGTTTTTGTTTGAGTGTCAAGAAATCGATAAAAATACTAAGAAATCTAACTATTCATTAAATAATAATGTAATTCATTGTTTTCTTACTGTTACTTAGCATTATGATACCTAAGGGGAACATCACTTAAATTCGGGTTCGCAAAATTAATTTGTTGACATCCCTTCTAATGTAGGTAGATTCAAGCGGAAAAATGTTCTAGTTATACTACTGTTCATTGGTATATTTTGGTGTTGTCTTATTCACCACGCAAGAGTTGCATTCGCTGGTGGCCATTCGCTTTTTACGACACCCACGAGTAGAATTGGTGTGATGCTATTATAAGGCCCTATAGCTTCATATGATTCCTTCTGTTATAGGTCACCGACAAAACCAGAGCCGACGTGAAAGGAGGCACTCTTATACAATACGAAGACAAGCTTAGACTTCTCGAGATAGCTCAAGTACCTAAAGAGCACGTGGACGACTTCAAATCCGTCAGCCAGTTCAAGTTCTTCAACACAAACAACTTGTGGGCGAAACTCGACGCAATCCAACGCGTCGTAGACCAAGGCTCTTTGAACATGGAAATCATTGTGAACAACAAATCCCTATCGGACGGCATCAACGTGATGCAGCTAGAAACAGCTGTTGGAGCCGCCATGAAGTGCTTCGAGGGAGGAATCGGCGTGAACGTGCCCCGGAGCCGGTTCTTACCGGTTAAGAAGACGTCAGACTTACTACTGGTCATGTCCAATCTGTACTCGTTGTCGCATGGGTCGCTGGTCATGTCTCCGCAAAGGTGTGTATGTTTAACTACTTGTTACGTCAATTTCGAGCTTATGCCGTGTGATGCCGATTTAGAATAGCCTCACCCCATTTCTTTCCCGTGGGAGTCGTAAGAGCCGACCAAAGGACTCGAGGGTGTGTTTTGCAATTTTAGGCGATGGGCTGACAACCTGTCACTATGGCGTTACACATTTTTCCGAATATCTCTCAAATATTTGTCAGACGTGGCGTAAATGTCCGTTTTTGATTGCCGTTTACGCTCTGCCTACCCCGCAAGGGATTATAGGCGTGATATGTAAATTAATGTGAATGTACGTCAGTTTCGGTGGACAGAGATGACGAGGTGTCGATGCTAACCAGCAGACTGAGATGAAAAAGTCAGAAACGAGTAGGATGAAGTAGGATTTTGTTTATTAAAATAGTCATTTTTGCCTGGGATAAGCTTGCTGAAAATCATGGCGTGTCAGTTGGATGGCTAAAAAATAAGAGATTTAGGGGCCCGAGGCATCACTGCTACGTGTGAGCCAATTGAAAACGCTTTATTTGACTGCTGTCAAATTCGTAATCATATTATGGGACACGTTTTATTTCACGTTCTTTACAGCTCTCATAAAGAATGACTTCTAAACACTGCTCGTAGAGTAACCTTTATAAGGCGATGGGAAAAATGTTCCCACCTAAAATTAAACCTTAACTACCCGCAATAGATTTCAAAACCAATAAAAAAAAATGTAATACTCTGCCCGTTATAGGGTTAACATAGGTGAAAAATGACCGGTTGGGCTTGTTATCTTATTATCATATACGAGCTCAATACAGTGGGCTAAAAACGCGTGAGAAAACAACGCGGCGTTTTTTATTTCTAAGTTCAGATTTTCTTCCCGATTGAATTGTTTGCTTGACTTCAAAAACTGATGATCTGATTATGATAATATTTTATATAACAAGCTATCATTGCGATATTACTTATACTCAAACATGCTAGGAAATGGGTAAATATTTTTCAAAAAAGTATACGCAAAATTTTCGCATTGTGTGTCACATCTCCGATCGCGCCGGCAAGGTCAATTCGTTACACACTAGCCCACATAATTGATTTTAAAAATAATAAGCTCAAGAATCTCTCTACAACTCAACGTAATTAAAAATAACAAAATTTCGGGGACGGAACGTACTGTTGTGTTAAGGTATGAATCAAGTATGAACCAAACAGTATTGGCTGAATATCAATTAATTATTTGCCTTATAACAGGTGGATTATTAAAAAACATACACGTGGTGAGAAAACTTGTAATTTTTAATTGTTTGGTTGATTGTATTGCAGTCTCTAAATTTTACGAAATAAAATGAGTGAAATCGATTGTACGCCACCAAATGAACAACAAAAAAGGCTAAAGCCAAACTGGTAATGGAAAACATGTTGGCAAAAATAATATTCAGAGAGATTCAACTGCAGGGCTTATGACAATTTCATAGCGTGGCTACTTACTATAAGAAAAATACTCACACGCAATGAGCCCGGAGTAATATTAGCGTGCCTGGAATAACGTTTAAATTTTCCTAACATATTGCCCACACATTACTTATTTTCATTAAAATTTTCCGAATGACCCTCAAATATTTGTCAGACGTGGCGTAAATGCCCGTTTTGCAGCCGTTTACGCTCTGCCTACTTCGCAAGGGATTATAGGCGTGATCAAAACCTAATTTTATACAGTAGTATTGTTTTTTATTTCCTAGCATTTTTGAGAAAAGCTATAAGTAAGCCTCGGGGAAATGACATTGCTTGCCTCGTATAATTCTTCAAACTCTACTCATTCAGCAGAGCCTCATTTTTCTGACCTCGGCAACAATGCACTTTTACTTGTTCCCTACCCTTCCATGCCGTAAACTTAAAAACTCTTGTAGATGTACATATGTGAAAAAGGTAGGTGGATGTTTCAGAATGTTCCCATCGACGCCGCTGGTCAAACTCGGCGACAACCACTTCGCGAAGGTGAAGGAATTCCTCAACAGATTCGCGACGATCCCGGACCTAATCGAGCTGGACCACCTGACCGTGTCCGGGGACGTCACCTTCGGCAGAGGAGTGTCGCTCAAGGTCTGATATTATTGTTTCATTTAGCTTCTTTAGGTCGCTCAAGGCACACCTCGGACACTGGCGCTCAAATGTATGAAACAAACGCGTTGCTACGCACACAGTCTAAGCTCGCGTAGGTGAACGCGGACCATGCTTGTGTGTGTGAGACAACATGTCAGGGTTGCCGCCATTTTGCGTTCGCGAATCGGGAATGCAATGTGCGGCAGTATGAAATGACCTTCGTCGTCGCGTCCTTGCTAGCCGGTGTCTGAGCGTCCTCCGAGCGCGGGTGGGCGGCGCTTGTAGGGGGAGGCAGGGAGTGACCATACTGTACGCTAGTACTATTAATTATACTGTGCTCAAGGTCAATATTAATGTTTCATTTAGCTTCTGTAGATCGCTACTAGGGGATGAAAACCGGAATGTCAGAAATTCTATCGGTACGACATTTCCTAAATTTCAGTTCCGGTTTTCAGAGCTTCTAAATCGGTGAAACCAGCTTTAAAAGAAGCTTTAATGTAATTATGTTTTTGCTCAATTTGTTGGGGCATAACCATTAAAAATAATGTAGTTTGC
The DNA here is from genome assembly GCA_027580185.1 of Tuta absoluta. Taxonomy (NCBI): domain Eukaryota; kingdom Metazoa; phylum Arthropoda; class Insecta; order Lepidoptera; family Gelechiidae; genus Tuta; species Tuta absoluta. Next base: position 32,588,780 of record JAQAHW010000001.1, on the reverse strand, counting down.
TTCTACCTGCCCCTGTTTGCAAGTAACTATGTTGTCACGCAAATACTTAAGAACTGTGAACGGGTTCCGTGAAAACTTCCTGAAATCAGAAACAAATTGATCCGATAGACATTTATACGAAATTCTTTATAACTTACGAAACCCGGAATTCAAAACCTTAATTGCGATCTAATTACGGATCTGAAAACCGGTTTTGAAAATCTTCCGATTTTACATGCCCTAGTCGCCACGCCGTGTGATGCCGGCTTAGAATAGCATCACCCCATTTCTTTCCCTTGGGGGCCGTAAGAGGCGACTAAGGGACTCGAGGGTGTGTATTGCAATTTTAGGCGAAGGGCTGACAACCTGCCACTATGGCGATACACAATTTTCCGCATGACCCTCAAATATTTGTCAGACTCGGCGTAAATGACCGTTTTTTGCGGCTGTTTGCGCTCTGCTAACCCGCAAGGGACTATAGGCGTGAAATGTGTATGTGTAGTCGCCACGCCGCCGCGAGTGTGTCATGTTATTCACAATTTTAAGCGATGGGCCTATTACACATTTTTTTAAATGAGTTACTATGGAAATTCAAAATATATTTGTCATATCATATTTCAACCATGTTACTTGGAGAAAGTTGTTCCATATCACTAGCCCGTCTTGAGATATCGCTATAGTTAACTAGTAAAATTTCACCTTGTATTGTCTCTTACTGTTCTGTGTACAATAATTTGGTTATATAGATGATTTCCTCGCCAGGGCACAGTGATAATAATCGCGAACCACGGCGATCGCATCGACATTCCGTCCGGTGCGCTGCTCGAGAACAAAATAGTGTCCGGCAATCTACGCATACTGGACCACTAGGTACGTTCATCATTCATACACCATTCATCTTTCCCGAGCCGGATTTCTTATTATATTTCTAGGACAAAACAATATTGTTTAAAAAAAAGTGTTATACAAATTTCTTTTTTTTACAATGACGTCAATAAGTTATAATACTATCCTAATTTGTATAAAGTTATTTCATTTTCCATTACAGTCCAAAAATGTCCCACCTATCGCAATCGGTCAAAGTGGCAAAATGTCATATTCTTAACAACGCTTGATATTTAGGGCAAACTGCGCATTCTCGACCACACTAGGTAGGTTGAACAGTTGCAAAATGTCCCACCTAATCGGAATCGATCAAAATGGCAAAATGTCATATTCTTAACAACGCTTGATATTTAGGGCAAACTGCGCATTCTCGACCACACTAGGTAGGTTAATCATAGTGGATTAATGTCTCACCTAAACGCAATCTGCCAATATGATCAAATATCTTAATCAAAATTTACAACGCTTGACGTTTAGTCAGTCCTACATTTTGAAACATTTAGTAATACCACAAATTTTATTATATTCTTTATTGTGCATTAAATTAATTTTGCTAATATGTAATGTTTCTATATGTCATTTTGCTTCTTTGATATGTTGCCACTCTGATATTTTAAAACGTTGACATTGCTACGACATTCGTGATATTATTCAAAAGAGAACTGGATTAACTCAGCCCATTGAAATTGAGTTTCACGGAGAAATTAAGTGATTTTTAAGGTTGCTGCTGGTGAACAAAAGTAGCTTACAAAATATAGGGTAGAGCGACATCAATTCCACCAAAGGGTAAAACAAAGCGATGATTATGATAATGATTATTTTTGTATTTTTTAAAATAAACACAAAAGGTGGTTGTTTCATCAGTAGCAACACTTTACTTTTTTCTAAGGGTAAAGAAAGTTCAATAGGATGTTATCTTTTTCTTTTATTTTTCAAACTCTTTCCTAGTTGCTGGAGAGGCAAGGAACGGAACGTCTCATAATTTTTTGTCACTTCGATGTACACGGAGTGTAAAGGACAGCCCTCCGAATACTGATAGTGTATGGAGAGTATTAAACTGAACAACTTTTTAATGGGAACATGTCAGGAAACGCCAAAAATATTTTACATCCCATGCAAAATCGATCAGCTGATTGCAATTAATATTGGCAGCCAAAATATTTTGGAGGTTCCCTGAAATATTTTTTCATGGGAAGTTTGAGTGCACCCTATAAGTATTCGGAGGATTGTCCCTTACACTCTGTATATGAATATCATGTTGTATGAGATCGCAAAACAAAACGTAAACCTATTCTATCACGCTGCCTAATACGCAGATCGACCCTGATATGCACTTGGCTTAGGCCTTGCATCTCAGAAAACTACATCTGTCTTTGTATAAGGTGTTTACATCGAACGCGAAGAAAACATCAAACATACAACCCCACAAAATATTTCTTTTTATTAAATTTTCAGACGAAACGCTGATTTGTTGTTAATAATAATATATTTCTTTATAACATTTCAGTCGTGAAACGCCATTCATAATTCCTGATTAATCGAGCGAGCCCGCCCGCGGGGAACATCACTATTACCTTCACACCAGTAGCTCCCAGTTCGAGAGAGTGACCTGGAAGGGTATCCTCAGAGCAAATCGACTCGTCCATATCAAACGTTATCAATTGTGTATTTAATCAATAGGTAGCGAATACCTTGAAAAACTAAACTGGGTAGACCAATACCAAACTATTAGCACAAATGTACCGATTGCGAGAAAATAAATTTTAGGAGCTTGAATACCATATTTTAAAACACTTCCCGTGTTAGGTATACAATTTTTGAAAACATGCAAAATTTTCAAGCACGGGCAGGATTTTAACCTGCGACTTTCGCCATTAGTAGTGGCGACGCCTCTTCCATCTGGAACGCGTTACTGGCATTAAGATACACTTGCAAAATTCGCGGGCAATGAACGAGTTACGGTAGCCCAGATGGAAGAGGCGTCGCCACTAATAATGGCGAAAGTCGCAGGTTCAAAATCTGCCCGTGCTTAAAAATTTTGCAAGTTTTCAAGAAATTTTGGAGTTTATTCGAACTGGTTCTAAAACAAATGGAGCTGTATTGGGTGTATTGGGGTTGGATGTCGGCAGGGCTATCGTTCGTTTAGTGGGTCATCTTATCAATGTCGGTACAACCAAAACTAATCTATACATATAATGTTAAAGTTCTCCGCGACTCTAATTGCACAACTACGCTACATCACTGCGCAATATCACTACAATGTTTCAAATGTGATCCGATCCCGCCACATTAAACTGGCTTTTGAAGTCGAATTGTATATTTTTGACCTGTATAATAAGGTTATTGTTTCAGCCACACCCGACCTATTATTGCAGCTAAAAATTCAGAATTATTTATAATATTCGTTATTTAAACTTTATTTGATGATATTTTAACTTTTTGAATAAGTTTGAATAAAAATAGCTGTTACGGTCCAATCACACTGAACGCAACTTCCCGTCGATTGTATGATATTATGTCAAACAATGTTTACATATATTAATAACGCCTATATCCCATTATAATAGGCAGAGCGTAAACGTCCTTGCCACGTCTGACAATCATTTAAAGGTCAGATTGTCAGCCAATTGCCTAAAATTGCAATACACATGTAACCCCCTAGTCCCTTAGTTGTCTCTTACGACACCCATGTATATATATGTCGAAGTAAAATGGCAAAATCAGGTATTCGGAAGAATTCCTAGAAATTTAGACAAAAACCGGAATATGACAAAATCATGACTTCATTCTACCATCGTCCTAAAAAGATCTAACAATTTGGACAAATTCCTAGGATTTTGCCGATTTCCTAAAGTTTGTACGCAAAACAAGATTCAAAAGAAACTGTCGTCATGACTAATTTTGTTTTTATTAAAAAACAATAGAATTACTTACAAATTAAATATGATTTAATACAATTGACTTGCTGATTATATGAATTTTTAGTAGTTTTTAAACATTTTCCTAAATCTAGCGAAGGAATTCAACGCATCTTCAATTTACGTATCAATTCTTAGAATATATCTAAACATTATTCAATTTAATGATTTATTTCTTAGTAAGTTACTATTTCTTTGTCAAGAAACAAGGAATAACTACAAAAAGTTAACTCAATAGTCATTTCGACATTTAGTTGGAGAAAAGAAAAAATTTTACTTCGTTTTGCCATATTCCTAAACCAGTTTAGAAATTCGGACATCATCCTAGGAATTCGGCTCAATTATTAGATTTAATTCGGAAGATGGTACAATGAAGTCACGAACGATTATGTCCAAATTCCGAGAAAGTTTTCCGAATAACTCATTCTGCCATATGTACTGTGCAATAATGATGGAATGTAAAGTAAGGCCTACGAAACGAGATAATGACAGATGATAAGAACAGACCATGACAGCTGTCACTCAGCCATAGGAAGATTGTTAACATTCTATAACTAGTCTCGTTGGCCTTACTTTAGTTCAGTTATAAAATGTTTGCCCACGTCTAACGTAAACTATTATGTTTCTATGAATGAAAAAAATATCCAGTATTTTTTTCATTCATAGAAATTATTTTACCTTTTTGTTTATACAAAAAAGGCCACATTATGCACATTTTAAGAAAAACATATAAATGTGCCATTTTGATAATTATTTACTTTTGATGAATTGTAAATTTTATTTTATATTAAAGTTACGCTTGTATATTTGTATAAAGAGTCTTAAACATAAACCAAATTGAAAATATCACATGAATCATTAAATAGTCAGTTGATAGACAGCATTTTATAGTTAAGTTTATAATTAATAGTTATATATGTTATATTTAGTGTTTAGGTAGGTACATAGGTGAAAAATAAACTTGTTGCATAATATTATTGTGAACATGGTGTTTTATTTATCTTTTGACGCCATAGAGTCTTTAGTAACACTAAGGCCCAACGCTCCGTCAAGCGGGCTGCTCGCGCGCGTGCGCGTGAGGCGTCTTTGACATTATTATCCGTCCGAATCAAGACTAATAGCTACTTAGGCGCATCGTGCCTAAGTATCTATAATACGGCGAGGTGTCGTCGTGTTCGGACGGGTCGCGCCCGCGCTTGTTGGTGCCACGCGGCCTGAGCGACCCGCATCACGCAGCGCTGCTCTAGTATTTTACCGAATCTAAACCGCATGCAGCCCGCTCGACGCAGCGATGGCGCTGAAGACTCCGGGATCCAGTGGCTATCTAAAGTTGCTTCTAGTTTCCTACTAGCCTACTAAGTTCGGTACCTAATCAAGATGATGAAATTTAAGATGATGAAATCACAGTAGCCACTGCTGCAGCCATTAAGATGATGAAATCACAGTAGCCACTGCTGCAGCCATTAAGATGATGAAATCACAGTAGCCAATGCTGCAGCCATTGCGAGTAAGATGATGAAACCACAGTAGCCACTGCTGCAGCCATTAAGATGATGAAATCACAGTAGCCACTGCTGCAGCCATTGCGAGTAAGATGATGAAATCACAGTAGCCACTGCTGCAGCCATTGCGAGTAGTAAGATGATGAAATCACAGTAGCCACTGCTGCAGCCATTAAGATGATGAAATCACAGTAGCCACTGCTGCAGCCATTGCGAGTAAGATGATGAAATCACAGTAGCCACTGCTGCAGCCATTGCGAGTAGTAAGATGATGAAATCACAGTAGCCACTGCTGCAGCCATTGCGAGTAGTAAGATGATGAAATCACAGTAGCCACTGCTGCAGCCATTGCGAGTAGTAAGATGATGAAATCACAGTAGCCACTGCTGCAGCCATTGCGAGTAGTAAGATGATGAAATCACAGTAGCCACTGCTGCAGCCATTGCGAGTAGTAAGATGATGAAATCACAGTAGCCACTGCTGCAGCCATTGCGAGTAGATCACACTCCACAAGCTCCTCAAGCAACCGACGCCCCTCCCGGGGCGCGGAGGTCCCTCATTTGCTCCCCACTTTGGGAACTACCGGCACGTGCCGGGTAGATTCAGTCCAATACGTTCTTCCCAGAACAACTCGTAAGCCCAATTGAGCTGGTTGTTTGAACAACCACAAGCTTTTCCGGGTGAGCTCCTGCTCCCCACCATACAGTCAGGTGTAGATTAACAGCCCCGGGGCTAAAAATCATAGGGTCCACAACTAAAAAAAAAAAAAAAAAAACGGTACCTATTACCTAAACTTACTAAAAAATAATGCTACTGCTACTAGCACCACCTCGTAATTGCTAAAATCAATCAGTCAAATATAAATAAACTTTGCTTTATGTTATGATTTCCGGTTTGTTTTAATTAAGCAAGACGGTGTTAAAATAACCTATAGGTTTCATTGGCCATTTTTTCGCAGCATAGGTGATCCCATGATGTAATAAGCACTTTATGGACCGGAGATGATGTAATAATTTGAAAATTACACACATGAATAGGTACTCAAGTCACTTTTATTTTAAGCAAACATACATACATACATAAATCACGCCTATATCCCCCACGGGGTAGGCAGAGCGTTAACGGCCGTAAAACGGATATTAACACCACGTCTGACAAAAGCTTGAGGGTCAATCAGATAACTGTGTATCACTATAGTGACAGGTTGTCAGGCCATCGCCTAAAATTGCAATACACATCCCTCGAGTCCCTTAGTCGGCTCTTACGACACCCATGGGTATGAAATGGGGTGATGCTATTCTAAGCCGGCAATTACACGGCATTAAGCAAACAACTGTATGAATAGGTTACTAACAAAATACATAGAATACAACGCATAAGTTTATAGATATACCGTCCACTAAGCTATTCACGGGTTGAATATAAACGAGTAGGTACCCTAAAAACATGCTGATCTCGTAAATTATAACATGTTTATTCACATGCGAAATTTTATCTTTGTCTTACAATAATCAACCACTCTGCTACTGATTGTATATAAATCAAGGTGCGGGAATTTATCATTGTAACCGAGCTCAATACTTACTGAAAAGATCATTGGATCCGAAGCTAATTTCCCAATTAATCACTTAGTCTATGGTTATTGATTACGAAATTAATTTGTAGGTACCTACTAGGCACGTTTCTTTTTAATGTGTGTGTATTTGTCGCACGTTTTTTATTATATCAGGTTTTTGTTCAAAAGCCACTGATCTAGGTTTTTTATGATTAAGTTCTTTGACGAACGTAACTGTGTCGGCGGCAGGTGTCGACACCTCTCAGCGGCAGGTGTCGACACCGACGGATCTGCAGTCGTGGTGGCAACAGTTTTGTCGTACTGCGTCTGCAAGCGTCGCCACTATTCGTGGGCAGCCATCGATACCTGTCAACGACTGCGGCTGTGTTGACGGCTACCTATACCGTCCGTCTATAAGTGCTTACGCTGTGTCGAGCGGAAAGCAAGCGCGAGCTGCCCGCGCGCGTTTTATGTTTGGCAAAATACAAGAGCTAGAGCGTCTAAGTAATCATAGACAGCAACCGGGACCGACGGCTTAACGTGCCCTCCGAAGCACGGAACCATTTCTTTTCGGACAATCAGTTGGTTCATCCTGCAATGTCCTAACCAGACCGGGAACAAATTCACAAAAAGATAAATACCAACTTTTGTGAGTGTCCCACCGAGAATCGAACCCGGAACCTTTGCGTCGCAAGCAGTCGCACTACCACTGCGTGCGCCACATCGGTCGTCGTTCTGTAATGAAACTGCAAATCCATGTTATTTTAACTATAGTTCAGGTTTTTGACCAAAAACCTATATCGATCAGGTTTATAATAAAATTGAAAACGTCCGGTTTATCTAAAACCTGATTTTATCATCAACCTACGGCATATTCAATGTGGTAATGGTAACCCTACCTACAGCAACATATTGGATTGCAAGCGGTTGTAAAAAATACCGTCACAAATTTTCCAATCAACACTGTTATTAAAATAGTGCAATGCATTAAGTGGTAGCTTTCTTTTTAAAACATTTTCGGCTATGTCTCGGCCACTCTCTTTTTTGTTATTTTTCATAGTTTTTGTACCTTTTTCTTCTGAAGATGAATTTAAGGATTCTGCGAAGCCTATAGACGAGCAAGGTAATGAAAATACTAGAATCAAGATGTTTCTTAAACAGATGAATCAAAGTTCAAGGGCGCAATTCGAGGAGTTCCAAAACTTTGTCAATGAGCTAAATAAGGAGCAAGATGAGGAAAATAAATTCTTTCACTTCTTTCTTCAGTCCGCCGCCGTTATGTACACTCCCAAAAAGTAAGCTTTTTATCGCACTGTTCATCCACTATTAAGATAGTCTCCCCGCTGCTCTTCAAATTACATCCACAGTAATTTTCATATAGATGGCGCTATTTCTCTAAGATTGGCGCAACAAAGAACAGGCCTATACCCTGCAGTGGGTGGATGTGGGCTGATGATTTTGTTAATGAAGATGAACCGCAACGATTCGACGCATTTAGTTTTGATTCCACGTTTCAAAATGACGAAATTTACTTCTTCATTGACATCGCCATAGAGCTATAAAATTAAATAAGTCATAGCTTAAAAACCGATCAATTTACAAAAATATACCTACTTGTGTCATTTTTGCACAGAATTGAACAAAGATTGTTGCATTCTGTGCTTTGACTTTTTTTCGTTACTGAAAAAACCACAATCTTAGTCAATTTTAAAAGGAAACGGGACCCGGATAGTGGGGGTCTCTCCTCTTTTAAGATATTGAAGAGCGTGAACTTACAATCACAACACAAAAAAGCTGCTGTCACTTTCTTTATCCAAACAGCACAGAATGGCGCAGCGACTGCTTGCCACGCTTAGTGATTCGCGACTTGTGGTCCAGTCGGACTTATCTACAGGTATCAGACTGGCCCCCTGGAGATTAATCTAATACAAGTCAAACAAACCCTAGTAGAACGAACGAACTCAAAAATTCCTTCACAACTATTCTTTTAGGTCAAAGGAAGATTCGCAGCAAGCTGAAGGAAACCTCAAACTAAGTGACTCTGGTAATCACAACCATGAAAATAAAAAAAAACATGTGGCCGCCTCTAAAAGTTTTATACCAAGGCCCTTGAAAAACTTGGAATTTGAAAATTTTTATGACTTTTATTAATAAAATTTGGTACAAAGTTGGTATTTTTTACGGTGGACCAATAAAATAAAATTAAATATTGTAGAGGTTTTCTTTAAATGTAGCTTTTACTTTTTTGTGTACATCTTTACTACTGCTACTAGATTTGATATAAGTAAATAAATAGAAACCAGTAGTCCATATGGACGCAGTTTCTTAGTATATTTCCTTTAAATACTTTTAGATAGGTACTCTAAAGATTTAATTTTAAATAGTTATTTACTTAATTTTTATCGATAGCATTTAACTTTACCACACTATCTTACCGTTTTCTGCATCAGACTTTACCTTTCTTCCTCAAGAAATACTTAATGTGCTCCAAAATCTATCCTCCTAATATATTAACTAGACTTCAGACCCGCGGGTTCACTTGCAGCCGTTCATCATCGGTTTTTTGTGGGAACAGACAGTTTTCCCGCGGTAACAAATAGCCTAATTGTTATTTTATTTTATTTGGGAAGCTTACAGCAGTCTTTCATCATCATCATTGGCCTCACACGTCTGTGACAGACGATTTAATCAGTGTATGAGGCAAGACTTTTCATGGCTGTATAAGCCGATACGGGAGCGGCATAATTTTCTGCACGCTCTACAAGTGAAGGTGGAATTTGAGACTGGCACATGTATGTTTAGATGACGTTTTTACCTTTTGTTAGCGAGACCAGAAAACCAGGCATTATCGTGTGTTTTACGCCCATCAAACACACGCTTACGCCATTCATCCCTATCCTCAGCAAGCTTCTCCCAGCTTTGATGGTCAATGTTAAACGCAGCATAGGTCAGCAGTCTTTACACAATATGCCAATTACAAGCTACAAGCTACTTTTAGCAAGCTATTATTCCAGGTGATATGCTGTAAGTGATAAGAATAAAGTAAGTAATACTTGTGTTGAAAGCGCGCTTTAATATTTTTTACATAGGTACTTAAACTCGTTACACACGCGTTCAATACATAAATAACACTTTTTGTGGTACGGCGAGAAGCTTTCGAAAAACTTGAAATTCTTGAAAATCGTAATGCTTTAACCTATAAATTTTTTAAGAGAATTTTCATGAGGCGCATTTTTGATATTATGTCAATTGATTCCGATTGCTCAAACCGCTCGCATCACGCTTTTTACTTCTAGGTACTTGAATTTTAAGGGTATGTGTGAATGGGTTAGTGTAATAGAACGGCTGATAGGAGCACAATTTTATTAGTAGCAGACTTTCGCATGTGAAAGTTTATATAAGTTGGCTTCCGGGTACTATGCCATATTTGTAACTAATTTTTAGCAAGTATCAGGATACACTTTGATGCCGGACGTGGGGCGTGGGTCTGGGACTGTCTTCTTTAGGTAGAGCTTCCGTGCTTCGGAGTGAACGTTTAGCCGTCGGTACCAGTTGCTGTGTATGATTACTTAGACGGTGGTCGTGGTTGAAAACTGACACCAGGGTTCATCGGGTCGATCGAAAAAAAGTACACGAAAAAAAAGAAGTAAGGTACAGCTAAGTTGGACTATGTATTTTTTATAGTAGGTAACTGATGAAGTTATTACTTATAAGACCTACTGTATGTATAAGTGAAACGTGGTATGCAATAAATACTGAATACTAAGCTCCGACCCATCGCTATCTACTATTCTTTCATCATTACAGTGAGATCAACCCATAGAAATCGTATTAGCTAGCCTTGGGCGGGGGAGACGGCTATTTACCTAACGATGGATCAACCTACGAAGTTCTATTTAGCAGCTGTCAATTTGTTGCTGGTTCATCGGGTCGTTAACTTGGTGTCCCACTCGAAAAGAGGAAGAAAAGATAAAAATAATATAAAGGTTGCGTTGCATTAGCGGAAACTGAACTACACGACGCGACTGTACAAAGGGTAGGAACCTTTAGCACTATCAAGTTAGTTTGGTCTGGTTGTGTCTGCCGGTTAATACAATTTTAGCATCGGTAAAATCGATACTCGGCTTTTCAACTATGAAACACATCATTATTTAATAAATATTATATTTATTTCTGTTGGTATTGGTACCTGCTAACATTATACTTATAAATAACACCATAAACTAATTATAAAATGACTAATATACTAAAGCTAATTTTGCTTTAAAGTTAAGTACTTATTATATTTTATGTTCGACTAGGTTTCTCATCTCAACTGAGATTTTCAATTTGTGCGTAGTTACAAAACGAACTGTATAATTATGGATGTAATCTATCTTTGTATTATCTACAGTGGCATATGCATGAAGCAGGAATACTACTAGTAAGTACCTTAGTACTATAGCTGATAGGATAAAACATTTTCAAAAAAACTTTTAATGTGAAATGTCTCGCTCTCTTTGCTCGTGTAGCGCAATGTGGCGACTCACTTCCCTTTTTTTAACGTGACACGTCGATCTTGCTTCGCTCTACATACGGGTGCTCTACACAATACGCGTAGTATTGTGGCAACGTCACCCAATGTCACCCCTTTTGCATTTTATAACGTGAAATGTCGAGTTCGCTTCGCTCGCAATACGCATGTAGTTGCTATAGCGCAGAGTGACTCCTTTCTTGCCTTTTCAATGTGAATATCGAGTTTCGCCCGTAATTAGTTCACGTTTAATGTTCGTGTCACGTTCGTGTAGCTCAATGTAGATCCTCGGTTTTTTTTTTTTTGCATAATATGTACTTAGGTAGAGCTCTATTCGTTCGCAATACGTATAAGGTAGGTGTGACGCAATATGGCGCATCTCGTGCTTTTTTACCGTCATGTGTCTAGTTCGCTTCTCTCGCAATGCATATTCTCTTTCGTTTGATGATAGTCTATAAAAGATATGTGTTGTGAATGATCTGAAACTGATTTTTCTTTACAAGTACTACTTAATTAGGAGTATTCTACTCATTATCATTACTTTAAAATCTTGCAAAAATAATTAGCCGTCAAGTTACGAACCTGTAACATCCACTATCGCTATCAGTACCATCGACACTCTGATTATTTGAGCCGAAGCCATATTGCTATTGCAAGACATGCAAGAGGTTACTTGCAAGATGAGTTTCCCATCCTACTGATGCGACGCCATTATCGAAACGTTTTGAAACCGATAACTTGAGTTTCTGATAACATTAAAAGGTCTTCTACGAACCCCAACGTCCCAATTTGACCTTGAAACGGAGCTTTTGTCATATACAGCTGCACAATTCCTATTTTGAATTCAGCAATTTATTTCAAAAGGTATGCCCCTAAATCAGGTTCTCATTTTCTTAGTTTGTTAATATTCTACTTAGTTATTTCTAGTCAGGTCTATGTTATCCGTGGTGCTGTTTCGGCTAGCTCGCCGCAAGACAACCCATATGGCGATGCTGATGATGGCCGAGACGGCTGCCGAGCCGGTGCTCACGACGCCTAGCGCCTTTAGAAAGACCGGTGAGTGCAGTAAACAGCGCCCACCCTCGAACCACGTGCATGTCGCCGCTGGGGATAAATATTAAAAATTAGTTTCACATTGGCCTTCAATTTACGGAACTTTGATTAAATGAACCACTAATTTTCATGTCATTTCTGTAACAATGTTTGACAAGTTTTCCAGTAACTAGAAAATTTAAAAGCAACGAAAAAAAATTATATTGGCTGGCGAGATGAAATACACTCACAGGCACATTTAACCGGCCACCACCCTCGAATGGTATATTTCGTGGTGATTAGAAATAACGCTGTCCGTAATATGTTGTAAATTGGCAGGATTTAATTTTACGAAAAATCAAACACATATGACCTCATTTGTTAACTTGTAAATTGTGTTTTTATGAATAAAAAGAAAAAGTAAAAAATCATTGAGTTTCAAATTGTTTAGGATCGAATGGTTTTGTTTCGGTATTCATTTGTTTTAGATGTGCTCTGCATTATTTTGATCAATTGTGAATTGGAGAACCAGTTTTTTCATACGACATGCCCCTGGATGCTGCTGGAGCAGCAAGAGCAGTAGCTCTGGCTGATGCTGGATTTAGCCATCGTCACATAGGTCGGATGCTTGGGGTTCCTCGAACAACAATACAAGACGCTATCAGACGATTTCGTGAGACTGGCCTCTATACTCGAAGGCCTGGGCAAGGTCGACATCGGTGTACTTCAGCTAGAGATGACCGTTTTGTCGTAAGTAAAGTTTTGAGAAATCGTTTCTCTACAGCTGTTGAAGCACGTAATCAGCTTTTTGAAGTTCGTGGCGTTAGTGTAAGTGAGAGAACGGTAAGACGAAGACTAGCTGAACAAAACTTGCTAGCACGTCGACCTGCCAAAGCTCCTAAATTAGAGGAACATCGTCGAAGAGCTCGACTACAATTTGCCCGCGAGCACTTGCATTGGACTACGGAGCAGTGGAAGACCGTTTTATTCAGTGATGAGTCCAGAATAGCTTTAAAAGCTCCAGATGGTGGCCAGCGGGTCTACAGACGTCGATCTGAGAGGTTTGCTTCATGTGTGCTATCAATCAATCAATCAATCAATCAAATTCTTTATTTAATAAACATAATTACTAGGTAATACGTAAAACTATACAAAACAATTATGCTATAGTTGAAACTGTTGGTTACCAGGGGGGCTCAATAATGGTGTGGGAGGCAATTTCTTATAAAGCACGCACGGACCTAGTCGTCGTTTCCAGAGGAAGTATGACCGCTCAAAGATACGTGGAGGAAGTGCTTCAAGACCATGTGGTACCATTTGCTCCATTTATTGGAGAAAAATTTCTTATATGGAACTGGCCCGTGGAAACGTGGATAACGGCGTGAAAGTAAGTTAGAATTCATTTTCGATGTACTTCTGTAAAGGGACCTATTTTCGCTAGGTTTGGGCTGACCCTAAGTCCAATAAAACACGTACCTCTGATCGCGGTGTACACGAGGTGACCGCAGCCGAACGTCAGCAGGAGTGTGACGGAGGTGACCGAGCCGATCGCGGTGGCTTGGTAGCGCTGTCGCACTGACTTCACCAACGTCACCAAATGGGCCTGCAGCGACACCACTGAAAACAGAACAAACTTAATAAACTAAACCTTATACTCAACTACGCAACCTTTGACCCGGAAAGGTATTTGTGTTTGGCGAAAACTCTTGGTAATTTTCGGTACTAAGGGAAAGTTTGCAAGGTTATTTGGAATTTATTTAACTATCACCGTATTTCTGGATTTTCAGGTGTGATTTAATCTTTCCGAAAGTAATCAGGGTAAGTAGAGGCCTAGAGCCGAGTCCGCTAGTTTGAAGAGCAGCGTAAAGCAGACCTCAATGCTAAACGTGATGAGCTGAAGGCCCTAAACTTACGAGAATGGCAAGCTCATCTACCCACGTTGCGCACGAGAGTTCGCAACAAAAATTGGCTATAGTACCTAGACATCTCCGAGCGCATCAGTGACGCTCTGACTAAGAGTTTTTTAAAAATTTTATGTGGTCGCCATGGCTGAAATCGGTCGGATGAATCATATCATCATCATCATCGTACAGGGTTTGTACCTGCTATCAAACCCCACAGAAGAGCACCGAAACATTATGCGCTGTCACCCCGTGAGTTATTTGATAGCGCGCTGTATTTTTTTTTCTAATGATGGGTTTGCTCTTGACTCTAGTCTAGGTCATAGGACAGAGACAGAGTCTAAGATGGAGCCAGCTAACCCAGAAGAAGCCTTACTTTGAAGAGATTAGGGTTGTATGCGTTTGGAAACACAGACGCAGGTAGTGAGTTCCACTCTTTAGCAGTGCGCATTATAAATGATGACTGGAAGCGCTTAGTCCGAATTGGTGGAATGGCAACCGGTATGGATGGTATCCGGCGGTGCGTCTGGATGTCCGATGGTAGAAGGGAGCTGGTGGAACAAGGTCGTGAACCTCTTGAGCACACTCTCCGAAGTACAATCTATAAAAAACCGACAAGCAGGCAACCTTGCGACGATATGACAGGCTATGTAGCTTGGTGTCCACCAGTTTTATGTCGCCTATGAGCCTCAGCAGCTTGCGCTTTCTACTGCTGCACGGACTAAGATTGTACTTTATGAGTAAATTCCAGGAAGACGTAGTTTTCCTACCAGTGAGCACGACGATGACTATGGTGACGGCCTTGTGCAGGATGAACGCGGACCGGCACTGCACCGCACCGCATGCGCCGACAGCCGCACGGCGCGATCCTGCTCCTGGCGCGCACGTGCAGTTACTGTACACACTGTACACGTACAAACAAGAGTTCATTCATTAAATCTAATAAAACTAAGCATGTGCTATGAAATTGTAGCTTAGTACTTAGTATTATGCACCTTCACCTTGACGTTCTCCAGGCCCCTATTTAATAAAACTGACTATGCGACAATTATGTCATGGTTCACAATTCCGACAATTTGACAAGTTTCTGTTCAATAATACTTACAGGTGACATAATTATCATGGTGGAAAATTTACAAATATGTCGGATTATCGTGACAATTTGACAATTTTCTGTTTAATAAAACTTTTTGCGCGACAGGTGACAGGTGACAAATTGTCGTGAAAAACTTGTTGATTCTGCTTTATTAAACGGATAATTGTCGCGACATATTGACATATTTGTAGAATTGTCGGATATTATTACCCTATGTCGCGCTATCAATTAAAGCATATAAAAGCTTAATTTTTACAAAAATGGTGCTTAAGTCTAACAGCGAGAGTAGTGTTGCCAAACAGTAAATCTTTATTGTTAAATATCGGCCCCAAAGTGGTAATTTTATTGTTCATATCCATAATTGAAAGGAATCCAAAAACACCGATAAAACAAGAATTATAGTCACAAAAACCTCTTATTCAAATAAACATTAAAATTGTATGAATTATTTTAGTGTACCCTCCCTCACACAATTCCATAAATTTAATATTTGACAATTTTGTCAGTAGCCGACAAATATGTCACGATTATGCGACAATTTTGTCACTGACAATTGTCACGGGGCTCGACCATGGTTTTCGATAATTGTAGAGTTTTATTAAACGCATTTACAATTGCGACAATTTGTCAATACTTTACCTGTCGATTTGTGACATAATTGTCATTTTTATTAAACAAGTTTACCATGACAATGCGACAAATTTGTAGGTTTTTGACAATTATGTCGGATTGTTAGCTTTATTAAACAGGTTGCCAGACAGGGGCCAGGTTGTCACAAAAACAGACAGTTACCTCCCTAGTAAAGTTATTTACGTAGGTGGGTACGTAATAGAAACCTATGGTATTCGACGTTTATAAGCGTAAAATGGTATTGAAAGTGCTGCTCAAGTACACTCTTAAAGCATTTTGCATTGTTTTAGTTTTATTTACTAGTGATAAACTTATTATCTATAAATATAAAATGCATGAAATTCGTAGCAAACTTTGTAGTATGGAGGGGCAGCGAAAGCATTATTTATGTCGAAATTCTTAAACGGAGGCGCCTACACTTACGAGAGTCCTCCTAGTTTGTCGCTGGCTTGGCACCCCGCGTGGCACGGCGATAGATACGTGGTCATGGTGTCGGTTATACACACCGGGTCGAACTCACTGTATGGCACGGCACACCTGAAAATATAAATTTACATATCGGATGAAATTTTACTAGAGACCGATACTGAAAACAGAGAATGGGCTGGTGATAAGGAATAAATTTCCCCAAGGAACATAGGTCAAAATATGTCAAAAATATTATAAGCTTCCTTAATACCCCAAATCAGCTGATCGGCAGTTTAGTATGGGAGGCCCCAAGGCCCAATATTTTTCCATATTTCGGCCTATGTTCTTTGGGAACAGTTGTTTCTTATCACCAGCCCGTCTTGATTTTTCGCTATCGGTCCCTAGTAAAATTTCACCCCATTTAAGTTTACACCCACCAAAACGGATACGTCGGTATGAATTAACGTTTCAATATCAAATCTACCTTTTCTTTTTGAGGTTGTATAGAGTAACGTAGTCGCTTTTTGTGACTCAACCAGATAAAAAAGATTTTTAAAAAGGCTTCGGTATGGATGACTAAATTCCTTACCCGCAGTGTGCGCTGCAAGCAGGCTGCGTGTAGTACTGTCGCGGGCTCACCCCGGCGACTAGGCCAGGGTTACACGCCAGCACCATCGTCTGCACGCTGTATAACACTGCCACAAACACGCTCAGCGTCGCGGCGAGCTTCATTGCTGAGTCTTTCTTGAACTTAGGAGCCCTTTTAGTGGACTTCAAACCGCAGACCTATTGGAAAAATGTTATCTTCTTTTATATTATTATTATAAATATATCAAAACAGTAACTCATCCAAGCCTGTGCATTAAATAGTTTCAAAAAAGAATTTTGCTTGTTTTAACAAATCTCAAACAATATCTTTAAAAACTTAAGTTTTAAAAAATGTTTGGGTGAATCTCTGTCTGTCTGTTATCTTAAACAACATTTTGATACAGGGGGTTTGCAGAAGTTACAAATACATGGAATAAATAGCGACTGTTTCAGAAATGTAGTGTAGAACGAACGGGGATAACTAACGGTCATAAATCGGTGGTAGTCTGGGGTTGCAACTTTAACCTCCAAGTGTGATGGTTGCCTACGCAAGAGAGTTTGCTACACATAGGCAACTATCGCAACGCCACATTTATTACTGTGCATGTCACCTTAGGGACAGTATGCAAGCATTTGTGGAGAAATAAGTTTAAATAACATGCATACATCAACTGCACTTGCGTTTGAAGTCGCGGGCAACAGCGGGCAGTAGGTAGGTACCTACAGATTTTCAGTGCGTAACTTTCGCAGAGCAAATCATCATTAAAATTAAAACTTCGCATAATGAGCAAACATTCGAAAAATAATAATCTAAACACGCACAAAATCACGTTTTATAGCTTCTAGCACAGTGAAGCGACAAATTATCAATCCATTGCGTAAATTGCTAAACCAACTCTAGCTCCCTCGTGCCTCTTTCACACTCATGAATCATGGTTCTAAGTCGGTACACAACATTTTATGCTACGTTTACACCATCCTACTGCCGCCGCAGCGAAATACTTCCGTGTAAGTATTAACATTAACACGAGTTAGTATTCTCACACTGCCGACGCACCAATACGAGTGAGAGAGATACCAATATATTCCACTCGCGCTCGTGTTGCCGTTCCTTTGTTTTTGTAAGACTAGACTCTTCGATTTTAGCCCCGGGGCTTTTAAACCCCGGGTGTGCAGGAGCTCAACCGGGGAAGTTTGCGTGGTTGTCCAAACTGGGCTTAGGTTGAGCGGACTGATCTACCCGGCACGTGTCGGTAGTTCCCAAAATGGGGAACTAATAGGGAGCCGTTCCTTTGACTCGCGCATAAAAAGCCGAAATTCGCGGGAACACGGGAAGTGGCAACGGCATGACGAGATGCAGCGCGAGTAACCTGTCTACATGCTCGCGCTGCCCAATTCCCTTACTATTTCCCTGTCCATAGCTCGAGTGTGTGAACGCCGCATAGTATAGATCACAAAAAGGAAAGTTATTTATTATCACTTACCGCTACAGCTAATACAATCGTAACCAAATAGATAATTTCCGACATGTTGGTGATAAACCGACGATCCTCCACCACGTAGAATGACATCTGAAAATAAACATGCAACGTTTCAAGTGTTTGGCTTTAGGGCGAGTGTAGTCGTGAACTGCCTCGAAAGCGGTTCCATTTCACAAAAAAACAAATCTTTATGCAATCCATCTGAATGTCCGTTGCTCAAGTTTTAAGTATTATCCTGCAAACTCAATAAAATATTCGCTGTAATTTGAAAAGGATAAACAGTTATGGAAAAACGGCCACTTCTGGTTTTTATTGCCATAACTTTAATCACAGCGAATATTTAATTCAGTTTTCAGGTTCTAATTTTACACACACACACACATATATAACGCCTATTATCCCCTGCGGGGTAGGCAGAGCGTAAACGGCCGCAAAAACGGACATTTACGCCACGTCAGACATATATTTGAGGATCATTCGGAAAATTGTGTATCGCCATAGTGACAGGTTGTCAGCCTATCGCCTACAATTACAATACACGCCCTCGAGTCCCTTAGTCGCTTCTTACGACTCCCACGAGAAAGAAATGGGGTGATGCTATTCTAAGCCGGCATCACACGGCGTTTTTTACTTGAGGATAATACTATAAACTTGAGCAAAGGGCTAGTTACTAGTTATTATTCTGAGACAAAGGATATTCTGATAGATTGTCGGTAAATATAGTAAATATTTTTTTGCTATGTGGCGCCACTGTGGAGGCAGTTAATATCAAAGGCTTAATAAGTACTCAGACCTAAGTGATTTAAGAACGCCAAAAATTGCATATATTATGAAAATTATTTATACTTATAAAGTACAGAACAATTATTGAATTAAGTACATTGCCTATACCTTGAATACCAAATTTTAAAACACATCCCGTGTTAGGTACACAATTTTTGTAAACTTGATAAAATTTAAACTGGCATTAAAATACACTTGCAAAATTGGCGGGCAAGGAATGCGCTGCGGTAGCCCAGATGGAAGAGGCGTCGCCACTAGTAATGCGAAAGTCGCAGGTTCAAATCCTGCCCGCAAGATTTTGCAAGTTTTCAAAAATTGCTGTATACCTAGCTACTTATCTCCTATTTCATCTCCTTTTACTGAGTTTTATTTAAAGACAGGAGCGGTTTGCTAAGTTGAGTACGCCACCTAGCCAACACCTTCGTATTCTCACCTTCTGGATGTCTTTGAGATGCCACATGTAGCCCCAGAGCGAGGACACCAGGAGGCCTACTGCTAAAATCTGCCCAACCACCAGCCAACAGGGCAAAACTTCCGCCTCTGTTAAAAAATAGGACAATATAATTATTACTTTAAAAAAAAAGAGTAACTTGTTCATCTTGCGACAATTGGCGCGCGCGATCCCTTTTTTGCTGTAAATTGAAAATGAACTAAATACTCATATTAAATAATTATAATTTAAATAAAGTCTTTTTGAACCGATCGTGCGGGTCACGAAACGACTCTCCTGTATTCTGAAATAATTTATTCATGGCAGCTAGATATCTACATCATTTCAATTACAATGTGACGGCTTTAAGAATACGGGGTCAGATGAGCGTTAACCCTTAGAATGTAAAAAACGGTACTCACTAGATGCCTGCACACGTTCTAAGTCTCCGTCCTTCTGCTTCGGGACTGGCTCCGGCAGTCTCCAGTACTGGAAGCCGTGGACCACCCCCGGGCCGACGATCGCCGCCCACAGCGCCCATGGGGGCCCGAACTCGTCCACGACCCGCGAGAACATCATTAGGCCCAGCACCCGCGCTGTCACCAGTGTGCCTGGGTAAATATATTACGTCTTTAATTTGAACTCTGTGTAAGAGATTGAAAATAGAAAATCTTTTTTTACTGTGGCTGGAATCCGAGACCGCGGAGTGCCGTACTACAGCTCTGCCAACTGAGCAACCGGAGCTACGGCTGGTATCGTTGAATTCTCGATCAAAGAATACTATACTCCCACTAGCGTTTCTCGATACTTGATTTCATGTTTTCATTAATGAAATAATCTAATTGTTTTTGATAAGAATGTATATTTTTTTTTGCATGTAAGTAGTTTGTACCGATACGTGCACGACGGAGTACTTGTAAAATCTTTGTTTTTTTTTTGTTACAGTGAAAGACTATAGACTATTCGGCGCACCGCCAATACTTACTTTGTGGATAGACTGTCATTATTGCAAATGCCAGAAACGCAAAATGACAGAACAGAATAATTTCAAAGTGTCATTATGTTAAAGTAGGTTGTAGGTGCATTTTGTACACAGAGTACTTGCTTTGATAGTAATATAGGGGTTATTTTATAGGTACTGTTGGTCACACTTACCATAATGTATACTCAGTTTGCCGGGGTCGTTCTCTTGGAAGATGACGAGACTGTGATTCCAGACAGCCGATCTGGCTACGGCGTGTAATGCAGCCGCAAATATGAACATAGCCAAACGAACTGCCCCAGCGGTGCTCATGCCTTGGAACGAGACTGGACCGTTCGAGATACCATTGCAGAATTCTGCAGAAGACACGATTACTGAGTTCAACGTAGCATTAGATACTTAGCCTATATTTTACAGCTTACGTTTTATGGTTTTTGTAAAATCTTAAAGGGGATACGGTTATATATGAAAAAGAACATCCAAATTTTATTATGTAGGTACTTTCAAAAAGTGGTTATCCAAATTTGTGGTTGTGAAAAGTTTTGCTCTGTCTCCGTACCCTACCTAAATGTAATTTCTTCACACTTACACTGAAGGTATTTTGTGTTGTAGTAATGTAGAATGAATCAGCTTTATCTTGTTGGACACCGAGTCGTCCAACGACTCGATGAACCCTGGTGTCTGAGTTTTTCAACCGCGTACTACTAGTAGTAGGCCTCTGGTATGGTTGTGTAACGAGCGCCGTCTAATTAATCATCAAATAGAAATATCTAGTGATGCACTATAGTTTTGCCGACTAGCCGACTACGGACTTTAAATCTGCCGACTAGTAACCGACTATAAAATTGTCCAACTTGGCGACTACTCGGTACATCTCTAATAATATCTAATGCTAGTTAGTACTAACCTGACCCCTTGCTTGTAGGGACGGCAGGGAGCATCCACAAGAATAGAGAAGCTATCATGGGTAGTAAACAGGTGGTGGCTAACACCTTAATCTTGCGCCGGCAGAACCACGACCAGAACACTGCCATAGTCGCTTCAAACAAGCCTATCGATATGATGAGGCAGTCTGAAACAAGAAAGAAGTATTAAAGGTCCCGTATATCCGAAATAGGTTTTGAGACTATGCCTAGTATATTATTTATTCTGTGACTATGCCCTGACAGAACACTTCACGAAAGCCTTTATTGTTCACTAGATTTCCGCCCAGCGGTTTCACCCGTTGCCACTCATTTTCCCGTGGTAATAGATGTTTTCCCGGGGTAAAAAGTAGCCTATGAGTTATTTCAGGTTATACTCTGCCTGTGTTTCAAATCGGTTAAGCCGTTTGAGCGAGAAGAGGTAACAAACTTACATACATACATACTCACACAAACTTTCAAATTTATAATACCTATTATTTAAAATATTAAGTACGGACTAATTGCTTTACTATATAGTTCCTTTAAAAGAACTTTAACAACTGAAACTATTTACCAGTTCTTGTACCGAATACTAAACAGATTTATTCTATTATTATTTTATAATTGCATTTATAGATAGGTACCTACTTCTAAATTCATTTAGATACACAAAACACATAAATTACCATGAACCAATGAACAACACCAAAAACTAAACTCGGACCACTAAACTAATACACTTTCCTGAATGAATACAGTACACGATCCGGCATTCATTGCTGGTTATCTTGAGTTAATTGATAAAATGACACCCATACAATAACCAGAAATGTATGCCGGACCGTGCACGTAGTGTAATAGCCGAAAATTTGCGTCCTACTCCTATCTCATAACTTTCCAATGTCTTCCACTTGCCCCTCTAATCCTAATCGTGTTCGCTGTACGTTGCTTACGTCAAGCAACATCATCAGCGCGCATGCTAGAGTTCCAGTTTCATCTTCGAAGAAGTTGTAACATTGTCAAATCTATATTTCAGATGACATACAAAGTTGATCATAACTTCCTACATGAAACTCGTAGGTAGTTCACTAAGTATAGTTTGCGTGATAATCGAGTTTATAGTTTGACAGATGTAATCTGAAATTTAGATCTTGCCGATCTTACAACTTCCTCGACGATGAAACTAGTACTCTAGCATGCGCGCTGATAATGGCGCTTGACGTGAACAATATACATCGAACACGAGTAGGGGCTAACTACTGAGAACTAATGAGTAATTAAAAGATAAGCAACAGGAAAATATTTGTTTACCTAATGTCACGCATTTTACGCATTAAACCTCATTTATTGTTCTACCTCTGGCCACCGTCACAAATAACGTACACGGCGCGCGGCGTGTGCCATCGTCGCGTCACTTGACCCTGAATAATAATCAAAATGGGGGTTTCAAATTGCATACGTTTACCTAAGCTGTACCAGGGCAGCTGGCCGTGGGTGATGCTGTGCCGCATGTGGAAATAGAAGGTCACGTCGGCCACGGTCAAGGCAAAGATCATGCCCACAGAGATAGCGCGGAACCCTGGCACGTTGAACCCTGAGGCTCGGAGACATTTCCGTATCCGCTGACACACTGGAAATATAAAAATATATTGATTTGTAGGTAGGATTCATGGATTAACTTGCAGTGAAACACGCTTAGATATAAGCATAAATGTGAAAATAAAAATCTGTATTTATGAAAATATTTTTTCATTTTTATACATACATAACCGGTATTGAAAACTACGGAATGAAGCGTCAGAATTCGTTGAGAAACTTTACCTCAGTAGGAACTTACTACGCTACCTACTTACCATGAAAACCCATTTATAAGCCTACTTTGGAGTAAAGCCTACTTTGGAGTACAGAAGCTAGGTACTTAAATCAAATACATTTATAAAAGCATCTGGGTTATTTTAGCGGCCCATAAAATATTTATAATAACTTAATTCACAGATTTCTTATTTAATTTTTCGGTTTTTTAAAAGCTGAAGAAACCCCTAAAACTATCACGATATATTCCAGTTATTTACATATATGTTGTATAATTAAATTATAATTTATTTAAGTCAATGTGTTGTGAAGACACTATCTCATGATTATACACACCAACTGTATGCTCCAATGTTACTTTTAGTGTAACAGTACCTACCTATAATGTAAATAGACGAACCTAACACACTTGTTAAAACATAATTTTGACTAGTTTCCTTTCTACAGCTTCGCTCGCGTTTAATGATATTTTTACATGCAACAGAACTACTTAGAATTGTATTTTGCGACTATTAATCACACTTGGCAGTAAATTTTTGTAAATTATTCTTTATAAGTAACTAGCGTGACCTAAGTAAGTATTAAATTAATGTTTTTCATTTGTGACTAGCGTCTTTGTCTGCTTTTCAAGAACAACTTAACATCTTCTTCCGATTACACCTAGATATGAAACTGTTATTGTATGCTACCAGGCCAAGCTCTTTTCAAGTCAATGTAACTGATAACACAGGTACCTATCTGGCTGATAAGGTTTATCAATATAAGACAATCCTTTAAATAAAACGTGTTTCTATGAACTGTCAATTTAGTTAATACGATAAAGATTCGGTTTATTCCTTCAAATTATGTAGATACTTAATAGGTACGATAGATAGATAGGAACATATGGCCCTCAATTCGGTAGGTATGTAAATTATCTTAAATTAGTGCTGTCACTTTCCGTCAAATAGGTTTAGAAAAGGATAGGAGATATCTAAGTCCTGTCAATGCAATTTCTAGTCAATTTAGTCGCCATTCTTTTCATCGTCGCCTTATATAACAACACGCTTTGGCAGATAACACGTTTTTGCGTCAAATTAAAAAAAACATGAGATGACTTAAAATATCTCCTATCCTTTTCTATACCCATTTGACGGAAAGTGACAGCGCTAAATTAAGGCAAGTTAAGAGAGTTCTGTGAAAAATTGAGGCTTACCTACCTTCTTATTAACTGAGTATCTGTATATTGTGTTAGGACTTACAAGACCATGATATCGCATCAATGGACTACCTGATCCACTAGAAAGGCAAAAAATAGCATAGAAGGTCATTGGATTACCTACCTACTAAAAGCTGATCTTTGTTTATAATCGTCTCTTAAGGCTCGGACATTTGATTAAGTATTATTTTCATCCTACTACACACCCATTGTATTTGAATAGGTACTCGTAATTAAATAACAGTTACTTATGGTCTCAAAAAAATAGTTTTATATTCCCGTGAAACTTGACTAAAACCTTTCATAGAATAAATAATTACGGTACCGTGGTACTCTTTTTTACCGCTTTTGGAAAATCGCTAAGCTTAGTTTTCCTAATTTCAAAAGTAATAAAAAATTGTATTTCTAATAGGTATGTATAAAACTTCGAGCAACACGCGGTCTTCCGTCTCGTTACGGGTACGAAAGGCCGTGTTGATCGAAGTTATAAAAATGAAATAAAAATCACGTTTGTTGTATGAGAGCCCTTTAAAAATGAATTTTACTTTACTTCCTTAGCATTTGTTGTATATAAATGAAAGATTTCAGACAATCATTAATCTATAATTTGTTGTTACAACATTTTACATATTCTGTGAAAATTTCAACTGTGTAACTTTCCTTTCCTTTCATGACTAACAATCTCCGAACCATCACTATCACTATCACTACATAGTATAAAATAAAGTCGCTTCCCATTTGGTGTCTCCTTATATCTTTAGAACTACCCAACGGATTTTGATGCGGTTTTTTTTATTAGATAGAGTAACTTGAGAGGAAGGTTTATAAGTATAATTTATTCCGGGAAATTGTCACATTCCCATGGGAAAACGGGTAGCCCAACTGGTAGTAAACTTTTGACCCCCTTTTGACACCTTTATGGATTAAAACTTCAAAAATGCTGAAACACGTATTTAATTATTTTAAATTATGAGTCTAATCAGAAATGTTGAAACAGATCACATTAAAGATAAAAAACTTTCATACAAACTTTTAACCCCCTTTTCTCCCATTTAAGGGTTAAAATTTCAAAAATGCTGTAACACGTGTTTAATTATTTTAAGTTATTAGTCTAATCACAAATTTTCAAACAGATCACATTCATTAAAAAATACGAACTTTCATACAAACTTTTAACCCCCTTTTGCCCCTATTAAGGGTCATAATTTCAAATATGCTGAAACACGTGTTTAATTATTTTAAGTCATAAGTCTAATCACTAATTTTGAAATGGATCACTCTTAAGACAACGAACTTTCATACACACTTTTAACCCCCTTTTCATCCCTTGGGGGATTAAAAAAAACGGAATTTTATCATAATAGCTGCTTTATTACATAAAAATCTTCATGTCCAAGTTTTATCTTCCTAGCTTGAGTAGTTTAATAATATTTTAGTTCCATAATACAAACATGATGTCGCTGTTAGTATTTCAGACGCACTATCGTTATGTTTTTTGAAACAATATGAGGTATTTGCATTTAATTTTCGGTACTCACGTCTGTCCCTGTCTGTTTGTTTGTTTGTATGCCTAAATCTTCAAACCACTTATCGGATCTGAATGAAGTTTTTTTAAAGGTAAAGTGATTCAAGAGGAAGGTTCTTATGTATGATTTATGTCGTGAGAAGGTCTGTTTCCCGTGGGAAATCTGTTAGCAGCGGGTGAAACCGCTGGACGGGCCGCTAGTTATAGATAAAATCGAGCAAAAATATCACGTTTTATATGGCAGCCTGCATGTTTTTTGTGTTTGTTTTTATAGCGACAACAGAGATACGGCATCTCTAAAAATTTCAACTCGCTTACTATCATGGTTAAATTCAATTCGGTTTTATAGTCTACGTAGAGTTAATTTGTGGGTATTATGATTATGAATGAGATACAGCATGACAGGCAATCAGTCAGACAGGCAGGCGACAGAAAGACAGACAGCCCAGAGCCCAATCTTAGTACCTACTTGTAACAGGGTCTCCTTTTGACCCTTTGTGTGTAGAACCCTAAGTAAGACAGTAACTGATCGAAGGAAGAACCCTAAAGGCGGCAGAGAAAATTGCACAAACTCTTCATTTGGTTTACTTTAAAAGTGTTCATTTTCCATGTGCAAACTGGGCACCGGACGGACAGTAGAAACGGCATGTGGAATCTGATATGCATACATTTCAGAGCCTCTGAGTAGCGGAACGATCCGCAGGTTAAGTTCAGAATGTCATTCTATACATGTAGATTTCTACAGCCAAGCTCAGCGCCAGATAAACACTCGAATAGCCACTTCAACTTTTAAGCCGATTTCCTTGTGGCTGTTTTTTTTTCAAACAAAACAAAAACATCGATATACATTGCCGCGTGGCCAAAGACATTTCTGTTTTCCACGACCGATGGAAAAAACGATTTTGTGTTTTGTTTGGGGAAAAACATGCGCAAGAGCCACCCTTTTAATTGGCAGCTGCGTGCTCAGTTACAAACCTTGTACTGTTGAGATCCTAAGTCTAAACAAATAGGTAATAACAATAGTAAAATCTTACCTCTAGAATCAGACAGTAAATTTTCGGCCTCCATATTCAACAAAAGATTTTTATAGAATGAGTTATTGTAATCGCTATCAGGAATTATTTTACCTACTTAATCTATCATCGATAGCAGATGTAGTAATTCGTAGTAAGGTGGACGTACCGGTTGCAAACCAGGTTCCAGACGCAAACCACTGTTTATAGGAGTTGTACGAGACCATATTCTAACACACGACGGCAATGCCTCGCCATGCGACTGTCACGCACAGGCTGTCATTCCCTTTCAGGCTATCAAATACCGTAGTTTGATCGGCACGTGCGCGGCGAGTGTAGTCGTTCGACAGTGGCGCCACTTAACAGTAAATTAATTTTCTCTTTATACTATCAAGATGTCCGTTGTTCAAGTTTTTAGTATTATCCATAAGTAAAATTAGAACCTGCAAACTCAATGAAATTTTGGGAAGGTACCTAGGTTTGGTAGTGCGACCCTAGTAGGTAATCGACAATGGTAGGAATTTAGGGCTTATTTTGTAGGCCATTGTTATCGAGTTTTCTGTTTTATTACTAATTCTGATTCTTGCAAGAATAAACCGACTATTTTAATCGGTTTTTATTCAAGTTCAGTCAATGTTCTTAGTTATTTTTAGGGTTCCTTACTGAAAGTGTTAAAACGGGACCCAATGACTGAGACTCGGCTGGCTGTCTGTCTGTCACCACGCTGTATCTCATAAACCATGATGGAGCATTGAAATTTTTAGAGATACCGTATTTCTATAACAACAAATACCTACTAAGAATCAAATAAAATTGAAGGGGGGCGATAGCTTTTTTTTGCAGGATCTTTTATCTACCTATTGGTAGGCTGTATCTCATAAACGGTAAATGTTAGACAATTCTCAATTTTTACAGAACATGTAAGCATTACTATTGCCGTTATAGGAACAAATACAAAAAATTACAGATAAGGTTAATATTGAAGAGGGCTCCCATATAACGAAGGTGATTTTTAAGTTTGCCATTTTTATTAATTTTTGTACGGAAATCTTCGTGCGCGAGTCCGACTCACACTTGTCTTATTTTGTTAGCTCTAGATACATTTGGAGCAAAATGGGTCGAACAAGTTATCTTTTACTAACTAATAAACAGTGGTTCACCGTACAGGAAATACTTACGATACAATATTTCGCAATGTTTATCTACTCCGCTCGTTAAAGCACACATGTGTGCTTGAAGAACAATACAAATCTATTGTTGCAAAATTCGACCTGAGCGAAGTGGTTATAGACGCCTGTAACGCTTCATCACTAGATAGATTAGTTGAGTGACTCACTCAGCGGATAAGATAGCGCCACAATGTTCAAGCGTAAGTTGCCGTTACACTCCAAGGGATGTTGGTCGCTTATTCGAATCGCTTCCGTGAGTGAGATCCCGGTGAAAATCTGTGATAGGAAACATTAAGTGTTTGCTTCGTTTTTTTTACTATAATATTGATTATTATTAATTATTTAGTTATGTACCTACCATATGCCGTGTTATGCCGGCTGGGAAGAACATTACCCAAATTTTGCCCGTGGGTGTCGTAAGAGGCGACTAATGATCCTGGAAATGGGCAGCAGCCATGCACGTGAATACAATATCTTGCACTGCGCTCGCCAATCTGACAGCCAAGCGTAGTGAGTATTGCAATACCTACCCCACCAATAGGGGGAGGCTCGTGTCCAGAGGTGGATCAGAGGTATTTGGCTGTCGAAGTTGAAAGTTTAGCTGAGATTTATGAGTTCCTCATCAAGATCCTCTACAATAGGGAGCTTTAATTTATCTTTTTACTTTTTCTTAGTCGCTGGATAGATGGCGCTGTATTTAGTACGTTAACGCAAAGAGAGTGTAAGGTTTTTAGAGTCCATGTATGTATGATTAGTAACGAAACGTTACATGACTCGCATCACAACAATATTTACTTCCATGGATTTCCCTGAATATTAACGAAAACAACGTACTTACTAACAAAACTGAGTATTAATTTATAACAGAGCGCGAAAAACAACGATAGATTCAGACAGAACGATAAAAATTGATTCATATTGCACACTTGAATAAGAAGTGGAAATGAGTAATTTTCTCCGGTAAAAAGTAATCTATGTATAGATGTTGACCAGACTTAATACTTCTGGAAGGGAATCAGTCTCGCAGATTCGTAGGTGAGCCTGCACATACAGACAGGCAAAATATGTGATCTAATCCAATATTAACATCATCTACATTAAGTTTGTCGTAAACTTGTTCAATGTTCTGTACATGGGTTGTACTGTTTATACTTATGTATAGATAGTAAAATCCGGCACCATCGCACTTGTGCTCTTACTTATATTCAAATGAAAGCTACTTTCACAAAAAAATAAACGATTTCATGACAGTGAGAACAAAGTTTTGCAATTAAAGGTTTTCACAGTAAAAGAAAAGCAATGCATGTTAAATAAAACCTTCAGTTTACTGTAAATATACTAGTATAAAACTGATATATTCCATATATTATTAAAAACGTTGTGTTTTCAATTACGGTGGATTTCAGAGAGGGTGGTAGGTACTTGGCCACCAAAATTGTACAAATCATTTGAATTTGAAATTAAATGGGTTTTCAAGGATAATTAGAGGTCATGGCCTTAGTGCCGTTAACACCGGCTACGCTTTTCTACTGGTCAGCTAGATTCATATACTGCTGCCCCATGCTCGCCCTGGTCTAGCCTGGATTGATAGCTAGGTAGGTTTCTTACTCACAGTACTGTAAGGAAACGTCAGCCAGATACGCCAACCCCGGGTGAGGGGCCGAATCCCCGGATCGTCAATTGTTTTTTACGGTTGAACAATCAACAAGAAAAGTTTCTTATTAGTAACAAATAGAAAAAAAAAAGATTCTGAAGAAATATAATTTCTATGCAGGTACATTTTTCGTGAGGTGCTGGCTAGCGTCACCCTATTTCTATCTGTAGGTGTTGTAAAGGCGACTAAGTAATGAACCTAGGGAATGGATAGCAGTGTTCCTTGTGAACCCAAACACTCTTGCACTGCGCTCGCCGATCCACTTGTCAAGCTTGGTGAGTACGGCAAATACCCTCCCAACAGGGGGAGGCCCCAAATACCCCCCCCAATAGGGGGAGGCCCATGTCCAGCAGTGGACTGTTGTGACTGTTGATGTTAATATTTCCTTACAAGTTGTTATTTTAAAGAAAACGATCATGTCTATGGTCATGCATGGCCTATGGAGCCGAGACGTGGAACCTGACATTAAAACTGGCCCACCGGTTACATAACTCAGAGGGCTATGGAAAGGTCTATGCTCGGTATCTCTATAATGGATAAAATCCGGAATGTGACTATCCGCAAAAAGACCTAAGTAATGGGCATAGTCTGGAAGTGTAGCAAACTGAAGTGGCAGTGGGCAGGGCACATCTGTCGTAGAACCGACGGACGG
Source organism: Tuta absoluta (assembly GCA_027580185.1). NCBI lineage: Eukaryota > Metazoa > Arthropoda > Insecta > Lepidoptera > Gelechiidae > Tuta > Tuta absoluta. The sequence continues at coordinate 32,558,169 of JAQAHW010000001.1, read as the reverse complement.
TGGAGTAGGTGGGTCCTGGAGTGGAGGCACCGACTCGACAAGCGTAGCGTTAGACGACTTCCGGTCATATGGACTGATGACCTAAAAGGCGGCTGGTAGCGACCGGATGGCAAAAACGAGAGATCGTGCCCTATGGCGTACCCTGGCGGAGGCCTAGGTCCAGCAGTGGACTGCAATAGTCAGGCCGGTCAGGCCCACTTGCCCACAGGATAAGGCTGCATCGGCCTCTGCTTGCAGTACTCTGACGGCTGATGTGGCGCAGTGGTAGTGCAACTGCCTGCGACGCAAAGGTTCCGGGTTTGATTCTGGGTGGGGCACGCACAAAGTTGATATTACTGAGTGAATTTGTTCCCAGTTTGATTAGGACATTGCAGGCTGTACCACCTGATTATTCGAACAAAAGATGGTTCCGTGCTTCGGAGGGCACATTAAGCCGTCGGTCCCGGAAGCTGACTAGTAGTTTTAGGTTGAAAAGCTCTGACACCAGAGTTCATGAAGAAATAAAGAAAACACATTTATCTGGTCGTTGGACGACTAGGTGTCCCCTACGAAAATATTAAGATCTACAGGCTGACCAGAACCCTGCCTCCTATATTAAGAGTCTGTAAACAGTAAAAAAACACAATTTTAAATTTATGAAATCAAATTATATTAGTAAAATATTTTTTATAATATCACTCTCATTATCACAACAATCGCTGAATTTGTCTTATGATTAAAACATTGAGCCGTGCAAACAAAGGCATCTATGGTGAATGCCAGTGCAATTATTACTAACACTTTAATTAAAAATCTATACTACCTTTATCCCCGCGAGTTTGCACCTTTATAATGGTAAAAAAAATCTAAGGTATTAGGTAAAGCGGGGCAATTTCGACGGCGGGGTAATTTAAACACATCGTTATACCTCTAGAATACACGAGTTTCACAGCTATCGATTCTGAATTTATGTTTAATTAATTAGAAAAACGCTGTTTTGCTCTCGGGACATTGACGACACAAAACTAGTAATGTTTTTTTTAAAGCTTAGTTAAAAACAATACTTAGCGATCGAAATTGCCTAGCTGTACCTAAGTTTTATTTTATTCTACAAACAGGGTGGAATAGGTTTTTTGTGAGGTTTTTCTTGTAATAAACATTATCTTAATGATTGGTACTTTTTAGTATACAAAAAAACACAGTCGGTCGATTTTTGCCCATATAAATTTAAAAGTTAAATCTCGGAAACAACAAAAGATCACGGTACATACATGGCGGTGATTTTGTCTTTGGAGTACACTATTCGAATTCGAGCCACCCTGTATGATAAATATTAATCTTTGCGCATCGGAGTTTTTAACTGCTTCGCACCCTAACATCGTAAAATTACTAGGCACGAGAAACCAACAATTAATTTTCATATCACGTCATGCAGATGAGTGCTATAGGTTTACACAAGAGTAAATATCCTGAAAGCTTATCGACTTGACCTTAAAATGAGCAGAACATAGTAGATACAGAGTTTAAAAAACGGATTGACATGTATTACATTTTAGTTTTCAAACATGTTTCTATATCCTTACTCCTCTTGTGTCCACCTCAAGTACATTATTGCCTTGCCTACCTCTTGCCATTTATACTATCTTTGGTCTGATTCATTATCGAACTAACTGAACAGAGCCGTCTCAAATCGTTAGCTAAAATAAGCCCTGTCACACTGTCATTTTCAGCTCCGAAAAATGGATAAAGGTCAGGTCATATTATCTTTGGTATACTATTTGGAAGGTAAGGTTATGTTGTTCTTACGTATATTTTAATTTACAATTTTACTCGTACCGAAATATACTAAATTATTTGCAGTTATCAGCACCTATCCTTTATGAATTTTAAGTTAGTCCTGTCATTTTAATCAACTGCCATGGCATACTAAATCACGTAAATAATCAGATCTCTTCTATACTGCAAGCACTCGAATGCTCTGACTCAGGCCTAGCCAGCGGTGATGCTCGATATGACTTCCCTGCCGAGCTTAGTGGCGATGAAATCCAGGATCGTGATGATCAGCTCGCGACGGCTGCTGGCGCACGCCATGAGGATCTCGAAGCCGTGCACATAGTCCACGGGGTCCAGCCGACGAAGACAGTTGAATACAATGTATAACAGCTCTTGTAACTTGTCCTTCACTACTGCCCAGATCTCGCGAAGGGATATCATAGCTGGAACAATTTATAGCAGTTTAAACAATCATTCGATACGTGTTTGCAAAATACGTATTAGGTAAAATTTAAAGCACCCGCACTTGCGAGCTTATTTCGTTTTTAAAAGATTTAAAAGTATTTTAAGTAAAAGTAAATTATAATACAACTCTTTTGTTGGGTTAGTAGCCCACGATAATCGTCCCCCGTAAGCTGCCCGTTGCGCCCTGCTGGTAGTAGCTACTCACTTGCGACCCCGAAGCCGGTGGCGCCGCCGATGCTTGCACCCAGCGCCGCTCCAAGCCGCCCCCCCGCGTAGCTGCCCACGATCCCTCCTGCCACGGCGCACACACCCGTCAGCACCGCCGTGTCACGATTCCATGAAACTCGAATGTCGAATGTGTCACCTGTAGTAACATTGATGTAGGTTTTAAGAAAACTTGCAATATTTTCTACTGCGGGCAGGCTAAAGGTATATATAGGTTGTATGTAGGTAAAGCTGTGTCACATTCTTGAATTTGAAATATTTTTTTGTCGGGAAGGATTCTAGGGTTACTTTATACGTCCTTTCGAATGATGATGACGATATTACAGTAGCCACTGCTGCAACCATTGCGAGTAGATCACACTCCATAACCTCTTCAAGCAACGCAGGGGCGTGTAAGTCCCTCATTCGTTCCCCATTTTGGGAACTACCGGCATGTACCGGATAGATTAAGTACAATCCCTTCTTCCCAGAACAACTCCTAAGCCCAGTCTTATTGGGCTGGTTATTTGAACAACAACACAAACTTCTCCGGGTAAGCCCTAGCTTAATAGCTAATCAGGCAGGTGTAGGCTTCGAAACCCCCGGGCTAAAATCAAAATGACCATTATTATCCCTGCACCGAATGAAATCCGACCGTCCAGATGCGCCCTCACATGTTTTTAGTTAATATCTTCAAATCTAAAAGAAATATCAAAAATTTTAAACGGACAAATTGTTGTCCCGTACAATATGATTATTTCAACTAAAACAAAGCTTTTACTTGTGTTTTAAATTTTAAATCTTCTTCTTCCTCGGGTTGGGACGTCTGCAGAGCTCGCAGACGGGTGATCGGCTCTGCTATTTTAAATCACTAAAACAATTTATGGTGGCCAAGATGCATTACAATGTAAAGCTTATTGTTGTAACTTGCTTGCTCTACATTTTAAGAAATTATTAAAGAACAGGTGAGAGAGCCACTGGACGGTCGGTGGCGCCAGAGGGGGACATGATATTAAAAGATAAAACCTTCTAGCACCGACTTTCACATGGCTGCTCTGTCCATTGCTTAAAGGATCAGTGTTTTTTTTAGAGGGTGGTAGACCTAGACCTTCAGCAATATTCAGAGCATTAAGCTTATGTAATAGTTTCTGAAATTAAATTATCTGATAATCATAAATTAGAGTTTCTTTTAAATTTGGATGAATTTTTATTTTGGTTTATTGTAAGTAGACCCTGTAGAACAAAGTATTTACCAAGGTTGATACTCTTTTGTTAAAAGATTGTTTTGAAAACAATATTTTCACTTCTCTTACTTGAAAAGAACTGCTTTTCTATGTAAAATCAGTGAGCAAAAGTTAATTTTGCTCAAAATGTGTTGAGGCACTAACTAAACAAGGTGAATAATTGTGTATCAGGCAAGAACAAAGTTTCTGCTGACTCATAAGACCAATTCCAACACTACTCTGATTCTCAGCTTCTTACGTAATATGTTTCTTTAAAATGTGTACTTTGTATTTTATGTAAATTTAACTGATTAAACAAAATTATCATAAATCGACTCAACTAAGTATAGACTGAACTCAACTCTCCAACCATAACTATCTGTCACATACTCTGAGGGGAATATCATTGCCTGAAATTCAGTGTTATGGAACCAAAAATAAGATATTGTTAGATGTAGAGCTAAAAATTGGTAGAAATCAGTAGATTCATAGATTGCTCTAAAATTGTTTCAGAGGACACAAAGTTGTTGCTCTTGGTTGCTCTCTGAGATTACTTAGATGGTGATCACTACACAACCATGTTAGAGGCCTACATGTTACCTAGTCAGCACCTGGATAACTCTTACACCAGGTTTCATAGGATCTTTCTTGAACTCAGTGAGCTCAATTACAGTAAAAATCTGAAGACTATGTGCTCAATTCGGTACATCGGTAGATCTATCGAATATTCGGTAGGCTCGGTATCACAGCCGAAGTTGCTTTCCCAAGCCTTGTGCTTGTTTGTTGGGCCCAGAAAAATATTTGCGTGGTCAGGGGCATCACCTCCTTGCGCCGCCAACCCCACGCACTGGCTTATCGCCAGTCTCCTCTCATAAGTATACTATTATTCTGCAGAGAAAACAAGCGTTTTTCAAGCGTGGATAGGTTTCAAGGCTATTGCTTGCCATCAATATCGTAATCTAATAATATCAACAAACAAAATTCCATACCTAGTTCAAGCAGCATTCGTTCCATCCAGTTGGGGTCGAAATGCTGGTCCAAACCAACGTATGGTTGCATTGCCATGGTGTAAATATTTGAAATAAATTATTACAGCAAAATTTAGAATATAATAGTATTTTTGTTGCGTAAATAAACTTGGCAACAATAAAATTCGTTTGATTTGACAGCCGCTAGTGCCAGAGAAAAAGAGCCAACCCAACCAACACTGCGCAACACTATACTGTCTAACATGATATTGCCCGAGACTATATTGCACGTCGATCTCGATGTCGTCTGGGCAAGCGCAGCGTTGGGCGCCCTCCGAACAGATGCTGACATAAAAAACGCGACTGGTAGCGACTCGATAGCGAAAACGAGAGATTGTGCTCTACATCGTACCCTGAGGGAGGCCTATGTCAAACAGTTGACAGCAATACACAAAGTATTTTTGTATGTATGTAACATGAAAAGCTTCTCTTCGACTTTCCGCATGGATCTATAATGCACACTGAACCAAGTAATTCAAAAATATTCTTGACACACATCTGACAATGGCCCAACACTGCATCGCGCAGGCAGACCCGCGCATATTGCAGAAATACAAGAGCAGCACCGCGTCAATACGCGGCTCTATATATTTCGTACGGTACGACACTTATCCCTATCATACCTACCTTGGCACGGTGGTCCCTCTTAATTCGGACGAGTTATAAGGGCAGCGGGGCTGTCGTTACGCTCGGGGCCCGCACGCGTAATACGTGCGACGCAGCGTTAGAACATAATAGGTTAGGGTGACCCAAGTTGTTAACGAGGTAGTAGAAAAATATAGGAATGGAAATATTTATATTTATAAAAAAATAATAAGCCAGCCAACACTACTTTGATGTTATAGATTATAATGTCGTGCAGTGTGTTTTCGGAAAAACATTCTACTCGCATTCCACTGTCGTGCATTTCCTGGGCAATACGGTGTCCGCCACGGTCGTGCTGCGCAATATAGTGTCACAGTAGTGTATACATTTGACGCATTTGACCCACCCACGTGTGACACACAAACTAATTTGTTTCTTTTTTCCTTTTAGGGCCTTATGCAAAGGCCTGTGATAATACCTCTTCGTTAAGATTTTTTTGGTATAACCTTTATTCAATGGATCTGTCCGAGCCAAATGCCGGGGTAAGAGAAATTAAATAATATTCGGGTTGCCTAATGTTGCAGGGTTGTGTCGTGGTAGGTCCTCTGCACAACGTCCAATAAATAACCTATTAAATAATGTAGTGATGGGGTTAATATTGTTTCTTTCAATTTCTCGATTGCTGTTGACGGTGCATCTCGTAGCGTCAATATATCTATCTTCTTTTCTCCTTCGTTTCCTGTGGGACACCAAATAGACGAACGACCTGATGAACTCTGGCGTCAGGGTATCCAACTGCCCACTTCCAATATGTCTACGAACTTACGAAGCAAGCAATGAAAACACATGAAATTTTCCATAAATTTTGTTTTCATACATTTTCCAGAAAATGCATGGTTTTACAGTTACCTACCTATGACTTTTCCAAAGTCTGTATTTGTTTTTACTTATCTTTAATGCAATCTGTTTCAAAATAATTGTATAGAGTACCTATTGAATGTTGTGTAGAGAGGGCCCCACAACACAACCCCACAACATTTGACAGACCATATAACTTTCACTATTTTTATCCCACCATAACAAAGTAGGTAGTAGTAATTTATGCCACAGGTCTTTTCGCATACGGCAGAAGTGACGGGCCATTTTCACTTAGGTAGGATTACGCCACGTTACATACCTTACATACCAACCTACAATAATTCCAGCTGAAAATAGGGGATCTGAATATTATTTATTTCAAGTAAAAACACGACGGAATAACGACGATGATGGTGCTTCGTGCGCGATCTAGGCGCCTTTAATTTACTTTAAACACATTTAGATGATAAGTGGATCTCGTATATATCAGATCTTGATCACTGATATAAATACAATGTACATAACTTTTGCTAGATAACCTACGTAATTACGAAAGTTCATAAAGGTTTTAAAGGTTGATTCAGAAAGAACTAACTTTTGTATGAAAAATAAAAGTATGCAATATGTCAGCAGTAGCGTAAATTACAGCAAAATAATAATTAAATTGAACAATAATTTATATTCTTCCGCGCATGTCATGCTTCTGCTGATGTATCCAACGAAAAGTATATAGGTAATTAGAAATAAGTATTTCATTTAGAGTGAATTTCTTATAATTAATTCTTCCTTTCTTTCTGAAACACCCCTTTACATTTAACTAACATTTAATAGAAAAATATTTAGGTACTTTAAACATTTCTTAGTCACCACTATTAAAAGTAATATCAGAAGCACCTCAAGTTCCCACGTCAAGCTGTCCTACTAGACAATCTATTATGTATTAATTCAACCTACCTACTGTACTGTACTTATGAAAACCAGTCCATGTGTATTTTATCTCGAGGTGCTGCTAATAGCAGACAAAATAAATACAATTCTATATACAATACGATATTAAGTTAGTGACTGATATTAAACACTGAGGAAGGGCAACTGATAAGGAAGAGTTTTCCCTAAGGGACATGGTTTGAAATATGAACGGAATAATTGAGCTTCCACAGTAATCAATTAAGCTGTTAGCTGGCTGATCATCATTAGCTGTCTTATTCGTGGAGTAGAAATATTTTTTAAATTCTAACTTTATATTTCTTATGAAATTGAAAAATTGTTTCCTTCATCACCATACCGTCCTCATTTTTCAGTATCAGCCACTAGTAAAAATAATCAGCCTATTATTCTTATATTTGGCGAAGCGGTCTGACGACGGGTGCACAGCACAACAGAACTAATTGCAGTAAATTCATAATATTTTATAATAAATTCTAATTAATTACAGAAGTTAAGTAAAGTATAGAAGCGGCAGATCAGGCTGATCAACTTTTGCTATGGCACTATCCAATCTAATATCTTATGTAGAAAAGTTAGTTTCCACATCAGGTAGTCCAGACTCAAGTGCAAACGAAAAATTTTAACTTACTCACTTGCCCCTCCCTGAAAGCCTGTTATCCTCTTTATATAAACCATTAGTGGATGTTCAAGCTGCTAAATATCCAGTATACATACATAAATATGCATTTAAATGTTTCCTTTAGATCCGTTGTGATGTAAAGAATAAAATTCGTTGCAGTTTAATATTCACTTCTATTTTAATTACTATATCACATACTTAAAAGAAATATACAACAGTATCAGATTCTTGTGATGTTTTGGTCCTGTGAGTAGTTCAATGCTTTATATTTTCGTGATGCAATAAAAACAATAACAAATAATAAATCAGGGACAGAACAAAAAATAAACTATCGTAAAGAGAATAATCAATAACAAATAAAAATTTGTCGCCTAGTGCAACAAATACAAATAAAGCGATAGGAAAAATGCTGAAAGTATTTAAAAAGGTTGCAGCTAATAAAATTGATCAACTTTCGCGAAGAAATATACGTCAAATGTTAAAACTGAAACATAAACTTATTTAAAGCTACGTTCAGTGGTCAATACATATATCATTCATAGTTCGACCTATATTTTCAGTGGAAAGTTGTTCAGTTTCATAAGCTAGAGCATTCCTTGAAATATTTCCAACCATTTTTTGCACCTATTATTTTTATCTAATGTTATTATTACCAACCATATTTGACCTCAAATTGTACGATTATGGTACATCTATTTAATCACGAGTAATAAATAATGAAATACCTACATATTGCCGCTTTGTGACACAAGTATGAGCATAAAACGAGAGTCTATCAATAGAAACAATCGATCAAAATATATGATGCTACAAGGCGGCGTGTTGGTAAAGTTGACTACAGAGACGGGCGCTAGATTGTGTATTATACCTACATCTCGTAGTATCGTTGCTGTTCAATGAACAAGATAGTCTGTCGATAACGAATACTGGCAGGTTAGGCCAATTCTTTTACGATGTCAAATTATTGGCACTAATTTTTCCTAAGTCTTCCGCTACCGCAACATGAAATATAATTTTTACGTACACAACATAAAGCTTTTACACAGCTATTTTATAAAATCTAATCATTAGTATCAGACTTAAATAGGTCAATACAAACCAATAAAAGTAGGTAAGTGACATTTGATACCTGCTTACCTTATTGTAACAAGCTAAACGAAAATAGATTATTCAGTATATTTTTTATTGTAACTTTTGTTTAAACAATCGCCAGTCTTTAATATTTTGCTATCGAGCTGTGACACTAACACAACACAACGAGGTGTATGTATCATACATATAAGCGGCCGTCTATGGTTACCTTTAGGATCATCACACACCTACTGGTCGATTTCAATCTAGAATGACAAAATTTAATACAAAAATACAGCCGAGCGCGTAAGCGTTGAAATCGACCTGGGCATAATGTTACGTTTATTCGTAAAGCCCGAATCGGTGGTTGATGGCCTGATGGCAACAAGGTGGTCTCTCAGACTGTGGCACCCTCTTTATAGGTAATACAGCCCCAGATGAAATACGCTGCTCTTCCAATGTCAACTAGTAGTAATATAAACGATTTCATGTATTATATAAACAGTAACGGCCGTCGAATAAACAACGCAACATAGCGATTAAGATGCTGTTAATATTTTTGTGAAATTTTAAGGGGTATCCGGGGTATGTACCCTTTTAATTTAAATTACTTCCCACGCATATTCTTTAAAACTATATTTTTTTAGTTTTATGTTTTGGTTGGCGGAAGAGCCACATAATCCAGAGCCGTTCATTCCTATGTAGTAAGACTAGCGCCACAGTCTTAAACGAGAGGCCCTTACAGCCGAGTGTCGTGTCGTGGCGAGATAGCGAGTGCCGAAAGTGAGGGTAAAGACGTGTAGCGCCGTGCGAGGCGCGAGGCGTTGCCTCAGGCCGTCCGACACGTCGAGTAAAACAGTATGTAGGCGGCGCTGGACTTGACGTCGCTCGCTGGGATCTCGTTGATGGCGTGGTCGTCGTAGTGGTACCATCTGCAACGAACATACATATTGATGTCGTTACCTTCAAAACGAGCGAGCGATTGAATAATAAATATGCATATCCGAGGCTTTCAGTTGACTTTGATGCAATATTTACATTATTGTTGATGCAATATCGACCCGATGTACAGTGGGTTGTACCACATAAGGTACCAGGTGTACTCCAAAAGAACTGAATTAATTTTGTCCCCAGCAATATTTGTTTCTTGACATGAATATGTATTAGTAGAAAATGACTTATTTTATGAGAATAAGTTGAAAATTTAATTATGTATAAACAGGGAATAAAAATAATTCAGTTCTTTTGGAGTAGCCCTGGTACCTTATGCTAAACCGACTGTACACATACATGATGAACGCTTGTGTGACGAGGCATCTTTGCAAGGGCGCCTGATGTCGCAAAATGGTGAATAAGTACTTAGATTAAAGGTAATAAAGTTATGTAGTTGTTCTACGTCTTAAGAGCAATCGTTCATTAGAATGCTTACACTTGACAATATATATGATACCTGCAAATAGCAAAGATCACGAAATCACTTGGCAAAGCTTTGCACTGATGTATCTCGCTTGATAAAGAGTTTTGTAACTAAGCAATGAAATCGCCTGGCATCGCCACATGGAGTAGTCGGTGATTAAAAGATTAAAAAATCTAGACATGTAATATTTTGTGGAAAACCGAGCCAACAAATAACCCACTTATTAAATGGTAAGCGTGGTAAATAAAGAAGCTTCCAATAGACTAAATTTAGTAGTCATATTAAGACGACTTTTTAAAGACTATCGTGAGGGAAGATTTAGTAAAATTGGTGCTAGTTTACTAACTTAGTCTTAATTTAATCAAAAGATTAAATGCGAGCTAACAAACATCAATGTTTTGAATTATGGTTACAAATAATTAGCATTGGATGACCACATGAGCATTACAAAGAAGAAAAACAATTTTTCTCAAACATGAGCATGAACATCAGATCACGCCAGCAAAGTTGTATGGAAGTCCTTTGCTGGTGTCCATTAAGATAAATTCGTTATACGCTAAACCCACATAATTTGATTTCAAAATTATCTCGATGACTCTCATAGAAACGGAACGTAATTTTGTATGAAACAGGTAACTAAAGACGAGGCTATATGATGTGAAGACCCTTGCCTGTCCAGAATTAAAAAAGAAAAGAATGAACTAAACATTTAGTATGGCTGAATATTACGTAATACTGTGCCTTACAGGCGAATTTATTATAAAAAATTACAATTGGTGGGAAAATTGGAAATTTTTATTTGTTTCGTTGTGTTGTGGTCGCTAGCTAAGTTTTATAAGAAGTACAATCTTTCATTTCCTAGCCTTTTTTTGAGAAAAGCACTATGTAAGCCTCAGAGAAAATTACTTTGCTTTACTTGTATAATTGAAGTATTCGCCTGCGGCTCGGACTTCAAACTATACACGTCCAGCAAAGTCTTATTTTCCATACCTCGACAACAATGTACTATTAACTGTAGATTTCATTCAACACATAAAAATCACGTTGCAGCTCGTAAATTGTAAAAATAGTGCGTAAGTATATAAAATTCGCAATGACTGCTAATATAAGTATATATTTTTTAATCTGTGATTTTGTAATCGTTTTAATTTCATTATTCATTTTGTGGTGGAACCCTAGTATGATGGATAATTCCAGTTCATATACTTTGTATTTTAAAAAATACAACTACATTGGCTTGCGAATTCATCGGTTCGATCGTACACTATATTATTCGTGCACATCTTGTTATTCTTCATGTCAAGATTATTCAGATCAACATCCTGCGCCTCGTGATTGGTAAAACAACTCGCCCAGCATAAACAAAATATGTCACCTTATAAATACAGCACACAAGCAAATTATAATGTCGCAAAGCGCAGTTTCACTTGCTTGTAAAATAGTAGAATTAAAGTTGGTATATATATTTTTAAGGTGAGTTCGACTCGTGAAACTGAACAATTTTCTCCAAAAACAGGTAGAAATATGAAAAAAGATTGACCTCTTGAACAAAAATGTGTTACTTATTTTGTTTAGGATGTTTTTTTGCATATTTCGACCTATGTTACTTGGAGAAAGTTTTTCAGTTTTACGAGTAAAAGTCACCCTAAAAATATTTAGATTAATAGGATTTTATAATCTATCTATCGTCGTAAGAGGCGATAAAGGGACTCAAGGGTGTGTATTGTAATTTAAGACTATGGGCTGTCACTATGACGATACACAATTTTCCAAGTGATCTTCAAATAGTTGTCTGACGTGGCGTAAATGACCGTATTTTGCGGCCGTTTACGCTCTGCATGCCCCGTGAGGAATTATAGGCGTGATATGTGTACGTATGTATCTATGTAGTTTATGTTTTCACCCATGTTCTATAGGGAAAGTTGTTCACCACTTTCGGCTTGCTATATCCATTTTATTAGTCCCTGTATCTTAGAATATTGGATTACTCTGTGGTTATACTCACTTGCTGTACATGCTGCTCTTGCAGAAGGCGGTGTAGTGTCCGCTCGCCATGCTCCCGTAGTGGTTGGACACCGCGTACAGGTCGTAAATGGACGCGGTCGGTGCGTACGGTGCGAACGGCTTCATGTCCAGGTCGGTCAGCGGGAAGTCTATGTATGTCATCTTCTTTGTGAACGACTCCTTGTCCATGAAGAACCTGCGGGAGTATGCAGGTTTTGGTTGAGCGTTTAAGTGTTATTTCAAAGAACTGTCTAAAGTACAGGTTTACTGGTCATATGTCTCGATCCCGCTAAAGGGTGATCGAGGGTATGAAACATAACAACACTCAAATTGAAGTGTATTGAAAAAATTATGTTTTTTGTGAAACTTGTTTAGTTTCATATGGTTTACTCCATGACAGGATTGTGACGTATTAATAGTACCTCTGTATAATAACGATGTCACTTTCAGTTTAAAAAAAGGGTATTAGTTTGGTTCATAGTGCCGGGAGCCATTACGCACGTTTCCTTTTATGTACGGCTGCTTTACTCGCAATCAAAAGTACCTAGGATTTTTTTGACATAAAAATATCTAAATTCTTTTTTTTTATTTATGAAAGTGAACAAGACAGTTTTAATTTTAGTCCATTCGCTTAAACTGTGAATCGATTTGGTGTAAGTAAATAATACATTGACCTCTGTGTAAAGCAATACATAAATGTAATCCATCGATCAGATCAAACACTGTCATACTAATATATTATGTTATAAATAGGTACTACGCTACAGTGTCAAGTCGCCGTGTTCGTCTATCCGGGGACAGTAACTGCTGCTACATAATAAAATTCGAATGAAAAAAAAAGCAATACCCT